>OZ012741.1:56706614-57306614 GCA_963859935.3 Lathyrus sativus
AAAGTGCCATAAGGGCATGTGAAGGTAGTTTTCTCTTGATCCTCTGGATGTATAGGAATTTGGAAAAATCCAGAATACCCATCCAGGTAGAAAAAATAGGAGTGTCGAGCCAAACGTTCTAGCATTTGGTCTATAAAAGGTAAGGGAAAATGGTCTTTCCTAGTGGCTTTGTTTAATTTCCTATAATCTATACACATATGCCATCCTCCTTCTATCTGTTTCGCTACATGTTCACCTTTTTCGTTCTGCACAACCGTGATGCCTCCCTTTTTAGGTACTACATGCACGGGGCTTACCCACTTACTGTCCGAGATCTGATAAATTATACCTGCTTCTAGTAACTTGAGAACTTCCCTCTTAACAACATCACTCATTATAGGGTTTATTCTTCTCTGATTTTCTCTAGAGGATTTTGAGTCTTCCTCGAGCGAGATCCGGTGCATGCACATGGATGGACTTATACCTTTAAGATCAGATATGTTATATCCTAAGGCAGAGGGATATTTTCGTAAGATGACTAAGAGTTGGTCTGTCTCTCCTTGGTTTAGGGTAGCGCTGAATATCACTGGACTGTTCATTTCTTTGTCCAAGAATTCATATCTTAGGTTCTTATGCAGTTCTTAAGTTCTAAAGCGGGTTTTTTTAGGCATGGTATAAGATCCGGGGTAAAGGGTAAACATTCGTATAGGTTATCATTGATGTAGGGTTCTATAAATCCATCATCTTCCATTATGAGGGCTGAAGGAAGTCTGATGGTTTCTTCTAATTCTAGCTCTCTAACGCATTCATCGATGATGTCTATGGCATAACATGCATCTTCTAATACTGGTGCCATAAGAAACTTCGACAGAATGAATTCTATCTTTTCGTCACCTACCTCAAAAGTCAGCTTCCCTCTCTTGAGATCTATTATGGCTCCAGCGGTTGATAAGAATGGTCTGCCTAGGAGGATAGGAATGCCATCATCTTCTTTAATGTCCATGACGACAAAATCAGTTGGGATAAACAACTGACCGATCCTAACTGGGACGTCTTCCAATATGCTAACCGGATATTTAATGGATCTGTCGCCTAACTGAAGTGACATCATCATAGGTTGTAATTCTCCTAGTTTTAACCTTTCAAAAACTGTTGGAGGCACAAGGCTTACACTAGCTCCTAAGTCTAGAAAAGCTTTATTGATGACATGACTTCCCAAAATACAAGGTATGAGAAATTTCCAGGATCTTTCACTTTCTTGGCAAGTTTATTCCCGGGAATGGAATTGCATTCTAAGGGTTTCGGGTCGTCAAGTCTACGTTTATTGGTAAGGATGTCTTTGGGGAATTTTTCATATGATGGTATTTAGGTGATAGCTTCTGTGAAAGGAATTTCCACATGAAGTTTCTCTATGAATTTAATAAATTTTTGGTTTTTGCTATTGATCTTGGTTTGTTTTAGTCTTTGTGGATAGGGTATGGGAGGTTTATATGGCGGTGGTGGTTCGTTGGTTTTGTCCTTATCCTTCTGCTTTTCAGATCCTATTGGTACCTCTACTTCGCTCGTGGGCACTATGCTTTCCTTAGGAGTCTTGGGTTTGCTTAATGTCGGGTTAACCGGTTCATCGTAAGCGGTTCCACTTCGTAAGGTAATTGCATTAGCTTGCCCTCGGGGGTTCTGTTGGGGTTGACCAAGGAACTGTCCTCCGGGTGTAGTCTCAGGAGCTTGTTGTAAAGCTATTTGAGATATCTGGGTTTCAAGCATCTTATTATAAGTGACTATTTAGTCTACTTTGGTTTCTAAACGGATGATCAGTTCATTTACATGAATGTTCTGGTTCAGGAATTCCTTGTTTTGCTGGATCTGAGCCGAAATGAAATCTTCCATGATTTTCTCAAGATTCGGCTTAGGTTGCACAGCTTGCATAGGCGGGTTTTGTCTTTGGGCTTGATAACTAGATGGTCTCGGGGGTGTAGGGTTTTGGATAGGGTTATTGTTTTTGTAGGAAAAGTTTGGGTGATTCTTCCATCCATGGTTATAGGTATTTAAAAACGGGTTTCCTTGGGCGTAGTTGACTTCTCCTGAGTGAGTTTTGTTCAGCAGATTGCATTCTGCCGATTGGTGTCCTTGGGTATCACATAGTTCACACTCAGTTGAAACTGCTGCTGCAGCTACTGGGTTTGCGTACATATGTTTGACTTTAAGGGCTAAAGCGTCCATCTTGGCTTGCATCATGTCTATAGAACTTATCTCATGTATTCCTCCTTGGGCTTCTTTCTTTTCCACTACTGCTCGCTCTATCCCCCATTGACAATGGTTTTGGGCCATATCCTCAATGAGAGTGCAAGCTTCAGGGTAAGGTTTATTCATCAAGGCGCCACCTGCGACGGCGTCGATGGTCATCTTTGTGTTATAATGAAGTCCATTATAAAAGGTATGAATGATTAGCCATGATTCCATGCCATGGTGTGGACATATTCTCAACAGGTCTTTATATCTTTCCCAAGCTTCAAAGAGAGATTCACCTTAGTTTTGGGTAAATCTGGTTATTTGGTTCCTAAGAACAACGGTTTTGCTCGGGGGAAAATATCTAGCGAGAAAAACTCTCCTAAGGTCTTCCCAAGTTGTTATAGAATTGGCTGGAAGGGAATCTAACCAAGTAAGGGCTTTGTCTCTAAGGGAAAAAGGGAATAATCTTAACCTAATCGCCTCAGGGGTAACACCATTGGTTTTAAAAGTATTAGCTAGTTGAATAAAAGTTTTTAAATATTGGTTCGGGTTCTCGGCAGTGAGTCCTGCAAACTGGTTTTGTTGTACTAATTGTAATAGGGACGATTTTAGCTCGAAATTGTGAGCAGGAATATTGGGGTTCACAATACTAGAACTAGGTTCGTCATTAGATGGTTGAGCGAAATCCTTAAGGGGTCTTTGGTTACGGTCTTCGTCCATAGCTTTCTTAAATCCATGAAATAAGATATGTGCGCGAGTGTAACGTTCAGGTTCCTCTAAAGGATCTATAAGGGTACCGGTGCTGCGAGTTCTTCGCATTGACCGGCGGGTATAGCCTTAGTCTAGACGGTGCAACAACAGGGTATGGAATTTTGACGTAATTGGTCCCCGGCAACGGCGCCAAAAACTTGATGGGTGATTCGCAAGTGCACGAATAACGTCAAAGTAATTTAAAAGATTATCGATCCCACAGAGACCAAACGTTAATCTATCGAGTACTATTGTTGCGGTGTTTATCTAAGGCAAGTCAATTAAGGGGTTGGTTGTGCAAAATAAAAGTAAAGTGTGGAATTAAAATTAATAATAAAGCAATAGGCATAGATGCAATTCATATAATTACGTAGTATTCCAGATGTGTACAGATAGGATTCATTATAGGGCAATGTTTTCTACTCGTGAAAAGAACTAATTTAACAGGAACTGTCGCTTTCGCGTATTCAGAACCGAGTTTATCCCTAATCGATCCCTCTTATTGTCACATATAAGGTGTGCATTGCGTTAGGACTAATAAACCTATTTTTAAGAAATGTAGTTTCTAGACTTAGTTGAAAAGTATTTTAACTTGGAATTTCTAATAAAAAGATGTTCTTACGAACCGGACTTCAAATCCATAAATGCGTCCGAAAACAATTTTAAAATTGGTTTTCTTAAACATTAAATATTCCTAATTGACTGAGCCAAGCGCTTTCGCTTCCTTAGGACAGTCAACACTAACCAAATTTATCTAAAGGTTGGACGACTTTCGATCTTACCCAACAGATTTTAAGTGCAGAAAATAAGTGTTAAAAGTTAAAATAGACCTTAAGTAATTCTATCGACAATCGTTTGGAATACTAATTATAACTATAATCTTCGCATCCTAGCCCTTAAAGTTTAGCCGGACATGGTAAATAAAATGCGGGTAAATAAATAAAGTGCGATAAAAGGGGTGCGCTAAATAAAGTGCGATAAAAGGGGTGCGCTAAATAAAGTGCAAGTAAATAAAGGCGCGACAAATAAAAGGCAGGTAAATAAAGGCAATAAACAGAAACCTGCTCAAACGAGAGGCTTTAAAATCTTGTACAACTGGAAGTAAATGCGGAAATAAAATGACGGCATGTTTAACTTCTACCCAAGTGCTCCAAACTCGATTACACGGTGTAATAACCCCTCGATGTGAGAAGTTTATTACTTTACAGACATGTGAATTTAATGGCTTGACTTTTGTTCTCTAAGCTTGGATGGTTTGAAATGAATCAGAACTCTGCTATTTATAGAGGCAGGAAAGTACAGGTAAAGACAGGAATGCCCCCCCAACTCCTTTTGGGAGGGAAACTTTCATGTGAAGGTGGCGCTCGCCATATGTACTAGGGTGGAAGGGAGTGGGAGACGTGGCAGTTGTCAGCAGTTGGCTTGCATCCTTCTCATGGCATATCCTATGGCGCCCACCATGGTGGAATCCATGTGTACGTTTCCTAAAAAAGTAGGGTTTTAGCCTGTTTTTCTTCATTTCTTCTCGAGTAGCCTTGAAAATACAAAAACCTAAAAAAGAAACAAAGTAGAGGCATAATACAAGAAAAATGGAAATAAAATACTAGATAACGTGCGCAAAATCGAGTCAAATAAACAGTATATTTTAGGTCTATCAGCAACTAGGGCAACTATAGTACCAATGTGGGAAAGGGCAATGCATAAAATGAAAGAAATAAATGAAAGTGCATGGAAGGATATGATGGATACACCTGCATATCTTTGGACCAGGTCACATTTCAAGACACGCACAAGGTGTGATATGCAAGTAAACAACATGTGTTGGGCTTTTAACAGGGCTATATTGGAGCATAGAGACAAGCCAATAATCACATTATTGGAGGGAATCAAATATTATATAACAAAGAGGGTCACAAAGCAAAAGGAGATGGTTCAAGGGTATGAGGGTGTTATATGCCCTAGAATCTAACTTGTACTTGAGAAGAATGAAAAACATGCACAGGGGTGGACTCCAACATGGCATGGAGATGGTGATCTCTCTATTTTTGGTGTGACCAATGGGATTGAAACCTATTGTGTCAATCTAAAAAATGAAACATATCCATGTAGAAATTGGGATCTAACTAGAATACCCTACTGTCATGTAATCACATGCATTTGGAACATCAAAAAACAACTTGAATGTTATATGGATGACTACTACAGGTATTACTCACTTGCATTTGTGGATTTTTTGTGTGAGTTGTCTGTTTGTGATTTATTAATTCTGAGTCTGGTTATGTTTGCCGGAAGTCAACTTTTGAGCAAACATATTCAAATATTGTGTTTCTAACAAATGGACCACAATTGTGGCCTATTGTTGATCAAGTGCCAATATTTCCACCTATTATGAGAAGGGCAATTGGTCGTCATAATAAATTGAGAAACAGGGCAAATGATGAACCAAATAACCCTCATGTGCTTTCAAGGAGACTTGCAACTATAACTTGTAAGAAGTGTGGAGAAATGGGACATAACAAAAGAAGTTGTAAAGGTAATAGAGTTGCTAACAGAGCAATGCCAAAGGGAGGAAACAAAGCAAATAAGGAAAAGACCATTAAGGGTGGAAACAAAGCAAAGAAGACAACTGAAAAACAAGTTGAGATTGGACAAGGTTCTCAAGCACCACCAGCTACTCAAGATTAAATGTTATTCTATTTTGTATCAATCTAGTGGCCTATGAACCAATTGGTCTTTTTGATCTAATATAGTTTTTTTATGAACCAATTGGTATTTTTTAAAGCAAAATATCCTTTTTGGTCCCTTAACTATACATCGGGGTTCATTTTGGTCCCTTAACTTTAAAAAGGTCCATATTGGTCCCTTAACTCTTCAAAACGTTCCATATTACTCCTTTTTGTCCTATTAGCGACGAAAAATTTCAAAAATCAGTCACTAAATTCGTCGCTAATTAGACAAAAAGGACTAATTTGGAATGTTTTGAAAAGTTAAGGGACCAATATGGACCTTTTTAAAGTTAAGGGAGCAAAATGAATCCTGAGGTATAATTAAGGGACCAAAAAGGGTATTTTGCCTTTTTTTTATGTAATGTGGTCTTTTTAGGATCTAGTGGTCTATGAACCAATATGAACAATATATGGTATAGTTGTACTATGTGGTCTTTTTGATGTAATGTTTATGAACAAGTTATAATGTGATCTGTTATGATATTTTGCTTTAATATACAACTATTATGGCAATTCATTTCTTATGGTTATGACATGCTTACAACATTGTTCTGATCTTTTATGACATGGTTGCTTTAATATACTACTGTGACATGATTATGACATTGAACCAATATTACAACAAGGTTATCGTAATTCATTTCTTATGGTTATGACATGCTTACAACACTGTTATGATCTTTTATGACATGGTCTTTTGCTTTATGAACAAGAACACTGTTATGACACGATTACAACATTGAACCAATATTACAACACTGAACCATTTCTGCTACAGCTATTATGTTAAGATTTGTTATGGTAATTCATTTCTTATGGTCAATCAATTGTCAAGAACACTATTATGATACAAATAAGGAAAATTGTTACAATGATACACAAACTGTTAATTTCATTTCAGAATCAACATTGTTATAATGATACTCAAATTGTTAGTTTCATTTCATAATCAACATTGTTACAAAAGGAACACAACTTAAACACAATGTTACAAATGTAACACAACTTAAACACAATTGAACCAACATTCTTACAAAAGGAACACAACTGAACCAATATTGTCACAACTTAAACACAAATACACATGTTGGATATATCCTATTTTATCACAGCTGAAATAACAAATGCAATCAACAACATAATGGTAATCATCCAATTAAGCTTTAAATGCTTCTTCATTAATTTCATATTCATCTTCAATTCTTCATCTTTCTTGATGGAATCTTTCACCTTTTACTTCTCATCATTCAAACTCTACAGTAATGAAGAAATCACTTCCTTTGACCTTGGATTCATTTCTTCATCTAACCAAATAAAATGGATACACTGCTTGTAACCTTGCATATGTAAAAATCAATTTAATAGCGTAATAGAGTGAAGTAAATAAAAATGAGTAGAACTTCAAATATGTCTTAAAAGAAATCTCACCTTATACATTCCACAACCATAGAAATGACGTCCTGGGTTGGCATCAGTCCAAGTTATCATCAATGAAGCATCCATACCACAATGGCATTCGTACCTAAGTGAACGATTTATGTAGCTACTCTTTGAAATTGATTTCTCATGCATTTTATGGAAACGAAAATAGAGGATTCAAGGGTGGCAGAGAAGACGAAGTAAGGGAAAATAAGGGATTCAAGGGTGGAAAAGATGAACAACGCGGCTAGGGCATGACATTTATGGGCTAAATGAAGAAGATAACGCAACCATTAATAAATACCATAATAAAAAAACTTTTAAAATATTTATTTAATTTTAAAATGTTTTTTAATAATAAAAGTAATTATTGTATATTAAAATATTCAAAATCCATGATGTGGAATACCAGCTCATGTGCCATGTCATTAATGAGACAACCAAGTGGAGGGGGACCATGGAAATCCAAAGTGAGGCAAACTTTAGGGACCAAAAAGTTGGTTTTTAAAATGGGGGACCAAATTTTAAAAACTTCAAAATAGGGGGACCAAAAGTGCATTCAAGCCAAAAAAGTTAATGGCTAGTATTGTCAAAAGGGGCAACTTCATTATTCAATTAAAAAAAATTGGATAATTTTATCCAACTACTTTGTCTTATATAGATTGGTACACGTGGCATATTATTAAAAGGCTTAAATAATCATTTGGTCCCTGTAAGTTAGCGAGTTTTTGAATTTAGTTCATGTATATTTTTTTTGTTTGAGTCCTTATATCTCACTTTTGTGTTGCCGTTAGTCCCTGGCGTTAGATTTTTGTTTAAAAAAACTGACTGGACAAATGGTGGCCATGTGGAATTATGTTATGTGTGTTTTTTTATTTAATAACATACCTACATGGATATTCATAAATTTCCCACCAAAAATATAATAGTGTGCAGAATTTATGTTTTGCATTTAGTCCCCGTAAATTAGGGTTTTTTATGAGAAAAAAGAAACATTCCATTGAAGTTGTTGTGTGAGAGAGGAAGATGAATGAAGGCACGAAGATGGTGAAATGATGATATCAATACCAACCAACAGGTATCGCATGTAGTATATTTCAAAACAAATGTATGAATATTGCTTCATTAGGTCTTTTAGAAGCTTGCATCTCACGGAGTTCTCTTTGATTATTAATTACGGAGGTAAACTTGATAGGGATTGTCTAGTATATTACACAGGGGGAAACGAGCATGCAGTAGAAATAGATTTGGATAGGTGGAGCTTATTTGAAGCAACGGGTATCATGAAAGAGTTAATTGAGCTTTAGCAGACCGAGTATTGATTATGGTGGTATAACACTGATGCTTATAGGTATAGTAGAATGGTCAATGACACAGATGCTTCTAAGGTATATCAATATGCCATGGAAATGAAATGCGCAGTGCACATATATGTAGAGCATAAAGTTAAAGGCAATGCAGCATAAGCTGATGTAGGTGATTTTCAAGAAGATGATGTTGATGGTGTTGAACAAGACGAAGTAGGTAATGATGTTGGTGGTGTTAAGAATGTTTAAGTATATAATGTTGGTGGTGTGGAACAAGATGAAGTAGGTAATGATGTTGGTGGTGTTGAGAATATTAAAGTAGATAATGTTGGTGGTGTAGAACAAGATGAAGTAGGTAATGATGTTGGTGGCATTGAGAATATTAAAATAGATAATGTTGGTGGTGTGGAACAAGTTGAAGAAGTTAATGTTGGTGGTGTTGGACAAGTTGAAGAATGTAATGTTGGTAGCGTTAAACAAGTTGAAGAAGGTAATATTTGTGGTGTTGAACAATTTGAATAAGCTAGTGTAGATGGTGTTAAACAAGTTGAAGTAAATGAGGACAGTGAGGACAGTGAGGATAATGACTTTGAAGTTGATGGTTTATCATTTGATGATAGTGAGGATCAAAGGGCTCTTGGGTTGGATGATTTTTTTGATGTTATTAAAAATCAAGATAAAGAAAATGATAAAAGAGGCAGGATTAAAGTTGCAGCAAGGAAGAACAATCATACTCCAAAGAAAGTACCAATTGGTGTTGATAATGTAGGGTCATCTAGTGTTGTGGTTAATGAGATGGTCATCAACTATGCTAGTGATGACCTTGGTAGTAGTGACCCTGATGCTTCTGATGGAGAAAAGGAACCAAAATATCCAAGGTTTAAGATGCAGGAGTTGGACAAGAATTACAAATTCAAAGTGGGATTGAAATTTTTATCACTTGAAGAATTTAAGGAAGCAATAACTGAATGGTCAGTATTAAATGGGAGACAGATAAAGTATGTGAAAAATGACAAAGTTAGAGTAAGGGTAATTTGCAAGGGCAAATGTGGGTTTTTAGCACTCGTAAGTAAAGTTGGGAATAAGCACACATATAGAATGAATAAATGGATTGGAACACACACGTGTGGTAGGTTACTGAATAATAGATCTGCAACTTCCAAGTGGGTTTCTAAAACTGTGGTGGCTAGGATGGCATCTTCAGATGGTGTTAAGATTCGAGATATTGTCTCTGATATTAGGAGTAACTTTTCAGTTTGTATAACTATGAGCAGAGCATGGAAGTCAAAACAAATTGAAAAAGATTTGATTGAAGGTGATACAGTGAAACAATACAACCTTTCATAGAGATACTCTGCAGAGCTAAGAGGAGTCAATGTTGGGAACACTACAAAATTAATCTGATAAGGTTTGGGCCAACAATACAACCAAGGTTTGACAACTTTTATTTTTGCTTAAATGGGCTTAAAAAGGGGTTCACAACCTCTTGTAGGTCATTCGTTGGGGTTAATGGATGTCATCTCGAGACAAAGTATGAATGGACTCTTCTAATTGCAATTGGTAGAGATCCAAATGACCAATACTATCCCATAGCTTTTGGTGTATGTGAAACTGAAACAAAAGTGTCATGAAGGTGGTTTCTTACCTTACTTTTGGAGAACATTGATCAAGATAAGCTATGGGTTTTCATCTCTGACCAACAAAAGGTATTTGTAATGTTTTTTTGGATCTAATCCCCGATTATGTTCATTATTTTTGGATCTCACCCCTAACTATTTTATTTGTTTTTGGTTTTTAATCTTGATGGTTGATCAGAACCTGAAGTGGGTCAGAGACTTTGTTTGTGATGCTGAGTTGCAAGGATGAGGAGGGGGTGTACCTGCAAGGCACTCTGATGCTAAAGTAAGAATCGGGAGAAGAGAAGGCAAGTACAAAGAGTGTATGTCTTAGGGTGATTTAGAATTATTTAGAATACCTGTCTCAAGTGAGAGGGTTTTTATAAATCCCCCAGCACTTGGTCATTGGTCCCTATTTTTGGGGCGAGATATTCGCTCCCAAAGAATAGGTAACTACCAGAAACTAGCCGTTGGGACGAGCAAAGGTGCTCGAAACTAGCTGTTGTCATGGGAAAAGGTGTGGTCGCGGGCACGGGCGTCGTGACTGTTTATGGATGGTGAAATCATGCGTGACAAGCAGGAATATGACGAGGGGCATTTGATCTTGGGCGTCAACTGGCCATCCTTCCTCGGCAGAGGGGCAGAGGAGAGAAAGCTTCACTTTGCCCTTAGCTGGCATGGCTAAGGCTATTGGGTCGTTCTAGGCGCAGAAGAGGATTGGGCCATGCCTAGCCATTGGGCCAGTCTAGAACAGGAGCCCCCCAAGTCATTGCTCCTGAGCATAGGAGTGATGATTTAAGGGCAGTCTGCGGTCCGAGGAAGAGTGGGTGTGGTTGACGTTGTTACCGAGGTGAGGTTGCTTTGTCGTGTACGAAGGCGCCCGTGTTCGGGAATCTGGATCATTATTCTGAGTGCCTGACAAACGGGGAGCCCAACGGTTGATGGGACTTGAAGGGATGGAGTGTCACGTGTACATCGAGCCACATGTTGCATTTAATGCGTAATGATGGCTATGATAGGGTCATGATGATGCCCCTACGCCGCACGTGCTCGTGCATGTGACTTTGATATGCCTATAAATAGGGGAAAGAAGTGCTCATTTTTACTTTCCGCTTCTCTCTCCTCTGTTGCTTCTTATCTTTGATTCCTTCACTCGCCGCTGTAACGCCGCCATACGAGAAACGTCCAACCTTCACCGACCAACCTTTTTCCTTCTTTAACCTTGTAAGTTTTCTTCATCCTTACCGTTGTACGTATTTCATATCCTTGTTTTGCTTAGATTACATGTGGTTAGGATGAAACTGGGTAGAGTAGGGGTGGTTACCGACGAGTTTTGGTGGTTGGAGGGGGTTAGGCCGTTTTCCACCGTCGTCGGAGTGTTAGGAACTTAAGGTTTTTGTCGACTCTAACACTGGTGCGACAAAGAATGAGTTAGTCGCTGGTGGATTTTATGTGTTTTCTGGTGCACTCATGAGTTTTCCGGTGGAACTTCATCGAAGTTCTGGGTAACTCACCGGGAAGGTCTCCTCGCGTGGGTTTAAAGGATTTCCATGGGCGTCTCCTCACGCCGTTGTTGCATTGTTTGAGTAAGGGCTTAGGTCAGGGACGTTGTCCCCAAGCCTTCGCGTGACCTTTCACTTGACTAGCGATGGAAGGGTGGATTTGACTTTGTCATCGAATTCACTTTTATTCTTTTCTTTTCAGGTAAAGAAGATGTCTCACGATCCCGCAGATGAAGTCACGAGGGAGTTGTCCTAGGAGAGCTCTTCGGATGATAGCAGTAGTGACGATGTTTTTGCTCCTAGGAATGTCGGCAAAATGTCTGTCCCCAGTAATTCTGGGGAAGACTGGGTTATCGCTGAGCCTCGGGAGCATGCCTTCCTTTTCGCTTTTCATACTCACGTTCATAATGGTGGGAGCCGAGGGACGCTGAAGGGTCCACTTCCATGGGGAGAATGGTCGAATATGCTCGACATACGGGGAGAGGTTCCCCATGTATGAGTTTGTCTTTAAAGAGATCGAGTTGAGGCTGCCCTTCATGGACTTTCAAGTGGCAGTATTCGAAAATCTAGATCTGGTACCCTCCCAACTCCACCCGAACTTGATTGCCTTCGTTCGGGCATTCGAGATAACATGCGAATTTTTGGAGACTAGAGCCACTCTCCCCCTCTTCTTCACTATCTTCCATCTTCAACACCAGGTTGTTGGGTGGCAGTTCAGCTGGGTCTCCCTGAAGCAGGGGAGGAAATTATTCAAGCCTTTCTCCGAGTCCATCAGGACGTTTGAGGAGAGGTTTTACGTGGTTGAGCCTGTATTGGATAGGGCCAAAGACTCCTTGTTCGTCTGAGAGGTTACAACATATGAGAACGGGGAGCCCATCATTGACGAGGAGGGTGAGGTATAGGGGCAAAGGTTGTTGAAGTTCCCCTTCTGCTGGAGCGGGGACCACTTTACCCATGGAACCGATGATTATCTTGCCACTCTACACGTGCTAGGGGAGGATGATCGGGCCAGCTATGGTAAGCTTATGGTCTTTGTTGATGGTTTTATCCCTGCTCAGTGCATGACCAGGAGCAGGGAAATTATTTAGGAAAAAGACGGGGGACCCAAGGTGGAGACCCGATATATTAACACGAAAGAGCTCTTCGAGTGTGGCACTCGCGAGAATGCTCTGGAACTTCTTGGTAGCTATTTACTTTTTAGCTTGTTTGTATTTCTACTTGCCCTGCTTACTAATGTGTGCCCGTTGTTTTGCAGCTAAGATGTTCTCGGCCCAGGATCGCATGGTGAAGAACCACCAAGCGAAGCTTAAAGTGGGTAAAACGGTAAGAAAAATCCGCCTGGGCGAGCAAGTGGTTCTGTCCTCGACGGGGTCGGGAACTTCAACCTCCGGAGTCGCAGCTGCCCAGACTTCTCTACTGCCGGTAACCTCTTGAACCAAGCACCCCCAGACGGGCAAGATCCTCAACCTGACTCATGAGGGGGGAGAATAGCAAGTTTGAGCTACCTCATTGCTTTCACAACACAAGTTTCTTCAAAGGCTCCTCCCCCGTACTTCTTCTGGCGGAGTCTTTGCACCTTGAGGAGTTGTACCATCCGAGCAATAGGATGATGCTGGCCCAGGACATCGCTACCCTGATGAGGGTTTTGGGCATGGCAGTGGTATACATCGAGGATGGGGCCCCTCAAGAAGCAGAGCTGAAGAAGGTGCAGGCCGCAAACGTGGTTCTGAAGGAAAAGCTGAGGGTTACGGAGGCAACGAAGAAGGCTAAGGAGGACCTAACTACGACCACCGAGGAGGTAGGGAAAAAATACAAGGATGAGCTGGCCCAGGTTACCGGGGAGAGGGACACCCTAGTTGCGGAGAAGAAAGCCATGGAGGACATCGTGGCATCGCTGAGGGCCACCACCGCTCTTGCTGAGGATGAAAGCGATAAGGTAAAGGGTCTAAAGACTCTAGCCGAGCTTATTTCCCACATCGCTTAGACATAGGAGGATTGTGTAGGGATCACTGAGGATACTTTCAACAATGTTTTAGGGCAGCTGAAGATTGTGAACCCTGGGGTCGAGCTATCTACCGAGGGGACCGGGTTCCACTACAGTGTGGTGAATGGCGAGATCGTAATCTCAGACATCCTTTAATTCAACAAAGAGCAGGGGCATCCTGTCTGCGACGAGGCTCATCAGACGGCCGATTGATTTCCTTTTTGTTGTATTTCTAGCCTGCGTGTCGTATTTTTGTATCTTATCTTTTTGTATGGGGCTTGGTCCCTTTTTTATTATAACAAGCATAATTGCGGCCCTCGTGGACGTCATATATGTTAATATATTTTTTTGGTTGTGTATGATTTATTTTTGGTGCATGTTTTTACTTTGCTTAAATTTGCTAAGTGTCGCACCCTGCTCGTTACTTGTGCCCTTTATATGGGCCATTCAAGTGAACACTTTCATTAGGTCTCGGGGTTTGCTCGACAAATTGGTGTTCGACAATGAAGGGAACTGGTCGAAAGGCTTGGGTCGTTTCCGAGAATGAGAGTGGAGCTCAGGCCGCGTTTGTGGCATGAGTTTGCAGCGTGAACTTCCCATTGTGAGATGGGTGTTCTGCCTTTCATGGTACGTTGACAACGGCGGGCTCAGTTGAGGGACCTTCGTTGGGCAGGGAGTTTTTTTGTTCTAGAGAAAAATCCTGCCTTGAGTCATTTTAGTATGTAACGCTTGTACTAGGGCGTGCACTTCTGGTCGCTACATTATGCTCGTCGTGTTGATGTAGCACGCTGACGGTTATGACCTTAGCTATAATATTATTTTAGCTTCTCGGTGTTCCATGGTCGAGCGAGTTCATCCCCGTTGAGATGTTCTAGGTAGTAGGCCTCATTCTCTATTTTTGCTCAAACACGATAGGGCCCTTCCTAGTTTGCAGCTAGTTTTCCTTCACGAAAATCTTTGTGATTTCTCCTTAGGACGAGATTGCCCACTTAGAAGTCTCACCGTATGACTTTGGCGTTGTACCTAGTTGTGATTTTTTGTTTTAGTGAGGCTTCATGGAGGGAAGCTCCTGACCGTACTTCTTCGAAGAGATCGAGCTCCTCCATTAGTGCCTCGTTATTGTTCTCCTCGTCCAATGAAGCTTCAGTCCGCCTGGAGGGCACGTGTATTTCGATAGGGATTACTGCCTCAGTCTCGTATGCTAATCAGAAAGGGGTCTCCCCAGTCAAAGAGTAGGGCGTAATTCGGTAGGGCCAGAGCATGTTGTGTAGCTCCTTGACCCATTGTTTCTTGGTTTCGTCTAGTCTCCGTTTGAGACCTCGTAGGATTACCCTGTTGGTTGCCTCGTCTTGCCCGTTCATTTGCGGGTGCTCGACGGACACGAAGTGATGTCTGGTTCTCAAATGAGCGACGAACTCTTGGAACTTTTTGTTCATGAACTGTATCCCATTGTCTATGACGATTGCCTGGGGATGCCGAAGCGAGCAAGGATGTTTTGCTTGTAGAAGTGGAGTATATTATGGGCCGTTTTTTTCACCATAACCTCTGCTTCTATCCACTTTGTAAAGTAGTCTACGCCTACTATCCGGTATTTGTTCTAATTGACCCTACGACGAATGGTCCTATAATGTCCAGGCCCTACCATGTGAAGGGCCACAGGGAGGACATTGCTTTGAGCTCATTGGGCAGTGCTAAGTGCATGTCCCTGTGACGTTGGCATTTGTCACATTTTTTTACGCACTCCTTTGCGTTGTCTTGCATGGTCGGCCAGTAATATCCTGCTCGTAGGGCCTTCCTGGAGAGGGATCTTCCTCCGAGGTGCTAGGAGTTGACCCCTTCATGGATCTTACGCAGGACGTGGGCGACCATTTCTTCCTCAGCACATTTGAGGAGAGGAATGGAGAACCCTTGCCTGTAGAGCTTATTTTCAACTAGGACATAGGAACAGGCTTTGTGTCTAACAACGATGGCTTTCTTTGGATCAGACGAAAGTTCTTCTTTGGCAAGGTAGTTATAGATCGGGTCATCCAATAGTTGTTGTCTCCAATGACGTGCACGTCGAGGGTCGCGAGAGCTTTCTCGATGCTAGGTCGAGGAAGTACTTCCTGAATGATGGATTTGTTTCCTCTATTATTCTTTGTGCTCGCCAGCTTTGACAGGATATCTGCTCGGACATTGTGAGCATATTTGGCCATATATCGGGGCAGATATGTGAGCATCCCATATAGGGATTGGATCGATTTCTTCGAATTGTGGGGAATTCAGATAAGGCTCTGCCTTTTTTGAGGTTGGCCTCAATTCCTCGTTCTGATAGGTAGAAACCGAGGAACTTTCCTACCCGTACCCCAAACGTGCACTTTTCAGGGTTGAAGCGCATCTTGTGAGAGCAATCCTCATAGGTAGCTTCACGTGTTTCAATGATGTCAAAACTTAGATTGATAGAAAAATGTACCTTGGATGGTATCATTGTGTCTCATATGCATGTCTTATCCCTCGTGAGTCAAACACTCGTAAAAAACATTATTGATACATGTATAAATGGCTAAATCTAGGCTTCATATAGGGTTGGTCAAGCTCGTCAAGCTTACCATGTAATAGTGCTCATCAAAAGTGTCTTGATACATGAAAATAGGCATTTTTGCATATTTCAGGACTTTGAGTCGACTCAAAGCTAGCTTTGGTTGACTCATACGAATAGTTTTTTTTGTCTACTCTCAGGAGGGCTCGCGTCAACCCTCCGGTCGACTCATACTGTGTCCATTTCTATTTGCTGAAATCTGCATGCTTTGCATCGACGCATGACTTGCTCTGGTCGATGCAAGGTTCTGTTTTTTGCACAATCAGGAATTCGGGTAAGCTCAGGTCGACCCTCCTTTCTGCATAGGTCGACCGCTCACTTATGTTTAGTTAAAAATCTATTGTGTGAACTAGTCTTGGTGTTTGTTATGTTTGTTAATAAGTTTTGTCTTATATATAAAATGAGTTTTGCTCTTCCTTTCACATAATTGAGAAAAACAAGAAAAGTGAAGATAACATACTGATTTGTTTTCATCATCTTCATCCTCTTCATAGCATTTCCTCAACAACTACACATAATCATTTGTGTTGTGCATTCTGCTTGTTCGAGGTGATAATGTCCAAAATTAGGATTGGTGTAATCTGATTTGGGTTGAGTAATCAGTAGGTTTTTCTTGAATAAAACCGTTAGGGTTTTATCCTCCAAGAATCTTGGATTTTGGGGGGGTTTTGCACGAATCGGTCCATCACAGATTCAGCCGAGCGAAGGTAATCGAAGAACGGGTGGTTTTGTCGGTTTAGTAATGGTAACTGAAAGATTGGGAGTGGAAGATTCGGGTTCGACACGTGGGTGACTAAAATCATTCGGGAAAGATTTGAAGACCATGGGGTTGTTCAAAGGGCGTGCCGTAGTCGGAGGTTTACTCACCATGTTCGAAGGACTTGATTCAACTTGAATCAAGGGACGAGAAGAAACATACTCTACATCAACAAATTGTGTTTGATCGTTTGATCTCTATTTGATTCTTGTGTAAACATTGACTAACAAGTTATATCTATCTATATACAGGTCTCAATTCTATTGCTAGAATTGAGGGCAGACGTACCCTGAGCGAGGACGACAGGGGAACTACCTCAACAAATTGTTGTCTCTTTCTTTATGTTTATATTGCTTCAATTCTGAGTTTTTAGTGCAAACAATTGTGTTAATCAAATTCTGATTTGAGTAGTGCTGAATTATTTTTAAGCTTGTTACAATCCTTTATTGTAACAGAACACTTAAGCACTTTACTCTTATAGTAGAATTCACTTGTAGTGCCTTGCACTCCAAGTGTTTGACCAATTGTGTGAACTAAAAACAATTGTGCTATCTTTTTAAATTGTCTATATTTTAAAAGCATTAGAACTAGTCACACCTGAAGCTAACGGGATTATACCTTAGTGAATCGCACACTCAAAGATACAACATAGTCGCCACCGAACTTTATTTAGTTCCAAAGAACAGGGAAAATATCGATAAAACCCAAGGGAAGAGAAACGGGAAAGGGGGTCGGTTATGCGAAAGGAAGGTACTAGCACCTTAAGCATCCATTTTACCCGACAGGAACCATTTCGCTTGCTTCTAGGCTTGGATGGGATATCTATCTAAAGGCTTCTTGCTAAAAAAGGAAGGAAAGAAAAGAAAGAAAAAGAAAGGAAGGAAAGCGCTCACGAAGGATTGGGGCCCTCGTACCTAGGTACCCTCATAGTGCAATGAGGAAGTCAGAGCTACGCAGTTCAAGGAACCAAGGAAAAGAAGGGGATCTAGACGGACCAGAGAGACAGAAGAATGGAAGAAGATAGAGGAAGGTGGCTTGCCAAGATTTCGCAATCTTGTGCCTAAGTACCCTCATAGTGCAATGAGGAAATCAGAGCCTACGTAGTTTGGGGAACTAACACTGAGAAAAGTAAAAAGAGACAGTGTCAAAGCCAAAAACCAAAATAGAAAGCAAAACCCAACTGGGGAATGCAAATGGAATGGTGTCAACACCAAGAAAAAAGGCAAAGGGAAACTCTGCTGAGGAACGGAGAAGCAAATAAAGGACTATGCCAGGGAATGCAGAAGAAAAGTGATGACTCCACTGGGGAGAAAACAAAAGAATGGCGACGTGGCCTGGGAAGAAAGGAGTAGAGGACAAAAATTAAAATAAAGGTAAGATCCACGAGGGACTCGGTGCATTAACTGTAAGTAGTGATTAACCGAAGAAAGATAAGAGTAAAACTTTATGGGGAGAGCAAAAGGGTTGGTGACAACAGACGAATTGTGATGAACCAAGCAAAAGAGAGTATTACACCAAAGGGAGGTGTTTGACTCTGAGGGGAAATTGGTATATTAACTGATAAATAGTGGTTAACCGGAAGGAGAAAGGAACTGGTTTTAACCGATAAATAGTGATCAACCAAGAGACGAGTGTGGAACCAAGCAAAGGTTGTGACCCAAAGAATGACACATTGAATGAACAAACAACACTTGGCCAAAGGAAATGGGTATTCGAACCGAACAAAGGTTACTAACCCAAAGTTGGAAGTGTTTGAATCAAAGAAAGGTTGCTAACTGCAGGGGGTTCGGTGCTTAATAGACGGATTGTGATTAACCGAAAAGAATGAGTGATTAACCAAAAGAAGGTGATTAACTCAAAAGAAACTCAGTATCTTAACAGACGGGCTGTGGTTAACTGAGAAGAAGAGTGATTGGTTCAAACAGGCAGACTGTGATTGACCAAAAGGCGGGTGATTAACTAAGAGAAGGTTATTAACCCAGAGAAAAAGATGGTTTTAACGGGAAGACCGTGATCAACCATAGATTGGGTGATTAGCAGGAAGAAGGCGATTAACCCAAAGCAAAAGCAGGTATTAACAGACGTGATGTGATTAATCAAAGATCGGGTGATTAGCCGAAAGAAGGCGATTAACCCAAAGCAAAAGCAGGTATTAACAGACGGGCTGTAATTAACCAAAGATCGAGTGATTAGCCGGAAGAAGGCGATTAACCCAAAGAAAATTCAGTATTAACAGGTGGACTGTGATTAACTAAGGAAAAGATGACTGGTGTTTAACTAACAGACAGTGATTAACCAAACACGAAGGAGAGAGAACCAAGAGAAGGTTGTGAACTCTGATGGGGATTAGGTTTTAACAGGATGGTTGTGTAAACCGAAGAAGAAAGACTGACTTCGCTGGGGAAGAAGAGAATTGGCTTTATCCAAAGAGCGGTTGAATATCCAAGGAAAGAAGTGATTACAAATATCTGGGGAACTAAGAATGGATTGGCCTCAAAAGAAAAGAGCGTTGAATTGAAAGGAGGAATTGACTTCCAAAGAGGAGATTAGGGTGCAAGTGATCAAGGATCGACTTAACTGGAGAAAGCAGGGATATCACAGTAAGGAGATAGAGGCGACTATTCCAGGCACAGGGTCATTCATCCCCTGCCCAAAATAGTCAGAATGAGTGTAGGAATTCTCCACTCTTATTCATTCTCTAACACCAAATTGCGGTGCAAGAAACGAAACGGGCAGCACAATGATGCCAAACTTGTACAATGCTCTAATGCATTGCGAATCTTCAACTCCAAGGGGGAAAGAGGGGACAAAAATCTAGAAGATCTAAAGGAGAAGGAAAAAGGAAGGATCGACTAATCGAAACGAAGTTTCGATTAATCAATCCAAACGGAAAGATGCTAACAATTTTCCAAAGGGATGAAAAAACGTTGAAGCAAAGGATGAATTATTGATTATACAAGATTAAGTTCATTCCAATGAGAAACACACTTAATGAAAACATGAATGGAATTGCAAAACAATACCAAATGCAATTAGTATGCATCACAAATCATGTAGCATGTGATCAAAGAATGTGCAAGAATGATCATGATCCTACAATGTCAAAAATGCTAATAATCGAGAATTGACTAATCACACATTGAAAGTTTACATACATGCTTCAAACAAAAGGTGAACAACTCATAAAACAATCACAAATACCAAACATATCAAGCCATAGAAGTTACATGAGGAAAGAATAGCAAATAAGCTTGAAAATAGGAAAAAATGACATTCTGCCACTGAGGTAACCAGTTACTCTACATCAGGTAACTGATTACTCTATATCAGGTGAAAATTGCATAGAGTAACCGGTTACTCTATTTTTCCTTGAAAGTGAGTAACCAGTTACCATTGTGACAGTGGCAAAACAACTTTTTGAAAAATCACTTTCAGCAACCAAAAGACTTATTCGAACCACCACATGCCATGATTAACACTTGAGCATGAAAAATGAAGTTCAAAATCACTTAGGCATCAACTAAAAATCAATTGAAAGCATTAAACATGAAGAATAAAGGTCAAACAATCACATGATCAATTAACACTGAAAAATGATCGAACTACATCATAAACAAGCGAAAGTGATCAAAATAGCAAATCAAGTGCGAATTACCAACCTACAAGGCGGAGGAGTGCCTTGGTAATTTTTGCTATTGATATGTGATGAGAATTAAGCAAAGAAACCCAGAGAATTCCAAGCTTGAGATCAAATCGTAGCGAAACCTAAAAAAACGCGATAAATGCTTTGAATACCGATTTGCACCGAAGAAGCTTGAGATGATTACTTGAATTGGAGAAGAACCAACCGTAAATCCAGAAATCCAAGTAAGAAAATGGTGGAATGAGGTTTAGCTCAAGAGAATAACAATTTCGATGTGAAGATTATTACGCTCTAATGGTGGAAATTGAGCTTTTGTGAGGGCTTTTGAGAGAGGATGAAGATGAATGTGAAAATGTTATAGAAAATTCAGAGAAAATGTAAGAGAATTGAGAGTGAAGAATGTAGAAATTGAAAAAAAATGATTGAACCCCCTTGTGAAATTGTGGTTATTTGCTTATATAGAGTTTTGCTTCGGAGTCGCTAGGTTCAGAGTGAGCTTTGGATGTAGCTTTGGAACTAGCCTTGGAGTTAGTTAGTCTCAACTCACTGAGTTGGAGGTTAACTCAGTTATTTAGGTAGTTGACTCGGTAACCATCCCAATGCAAACTTGAATCTAAGGGCTCACATGCTTGAGAATGAAGCAACATGGTGGTCTTAATCCAAATTGATGTATTGGAGTAAATGCCTTGAAGTATTTAGAAAGGTCTTGACCACGCAATGCTAGAACTAAGTAGACCCCCAAAATGTAGAGTGAAAGTTGTTATCACAAGAAATGCAGCAAAAACTGCATTTTTACACAGGGTAACCGGTTACTCTGTTTTGCCTAGAAAATGGGTAACCAGTTACTTCAGGCAAAACTTGCATATTTGCTTGAAAAATGGTGTTGTGGACACGGTTCCGATTTTCGACCTTTTACTTTGATTAATAGGCATAGAAATCTTCATTTTATGCTTGTTTTGATGATGTGATATCTTTGAGATGATGTGATTGATTGGGCTTGCAAAACCTAAATATTCCTGTAACAAAAATCACAGAGAAAAAAGTGCGAATGCGTATGCCAATGATGTGAATGCACATGCTTATGCAAAAGGCACGAAGGAGGTCAAATTTCAGGTTATGACAACACCTTATAGTGAATAAAATCTGATTGAAGTGTGATCAAATTAGTGGTTCATAAATCTCGTTTTTATCGAATTCCATAGGCTGTACGCATATCCAGTTTTTTGGTAAAGGTTCGTTTTAGATGAATATAGTTACTCGGACGCTTCCGCCTAAAACATTTTTAAAAACCAATTTTTGGTAGCGCCGACTCTGTTTTAAACAAGCGACCTATTCAACCCCCTTCTAGATTTGCGCCATCGTCTAACATATCTTGTACTTCTTGGCCTGCTCGAAGACTTTCTTCAGATATAGTGTTTGATCGGATTCCTCGTGGGATTTCACAATCATGTCGTCCATATAAACTTCGGTCATATCCCCGATTTCTCCTCGAAAGACTTTGTTCATCATTCTTTGATAGGTAGCGCCATCATTTTTCAAGCCGAAGGACATTACGTTGTAGTAATAGTTGCCCGATTCGGTCATGAAAGTTGTGTACCTTTTGTCGCTTTTGGCCATGGGTATTTGGTTGTAGCCTGAATAGGATGATGAATGATAACAATTTAAAACCAGTAGAATTATCAACTAATTTATCTATGTTGGGGATAGGATATGGGTCTTTAGGGCAGACCCTATTAAGATTTGTATAGTTAATGCACATTCGTCATTTTCCATTTGATTTCTTTACAAGTACAACATTGGACAACCAGGTATTGTACTTGGCCTCCGAGATAAAATTCTCCTCTAGGAGGTCTTTTGCAGCTTGTTCGGCAACCTCCGTTTTCTCCAGAGACTTCTTTTGCCTACGCTAAGCCACTGCTCTAACGGTAGGGTCGATGGTCAGCTGGTGGAAGGCCACCTCAGGATCTAGCCCGGGCATCTCTAAGGCGCTCCATGCAAGCAGATCTGCATTCTCCCGGAAACAGGCCTTGAGCTGCTTCCTCTCTAGGTCAGGGAGGCCGATCCCAATCTTCACTCTTTTATGGGGGTCGTCGCTGAGCAGGACTAGTTCGAACTCGCCATCCAGGATTAGCCATATCGGATGGGCAGTCTAGCCGCTGTTGGATGATGTGAAAGGGTTGCACGAGCTTGGCTGGATCCCCTTCCCCTTTCGCTTCTACTCTCTCAAGTCTTCCTTAGATAAATGGCTGTTGAGGTCGATGAAGTCGACGCGGGGTAGCGGCTTCGCTTCTTCAGAGCTGTAGGGTAGAGTAAGCTTGTTGTGAGTCCTTGGCTGGACGGTGATTGTGTTGAGCCCTTTTGAGGCTGCCTTGAAACACCTTCTAGCTGCTTCGATGTCTCCATGCAGGGTGGCCACGAGACCCTTGGAAGTGTAGTACTTCATTTTCAGATGCACGGTTGATGGTATAACTACCAGTTCGGCCAGAGTTGGGTGTTCGAAGATGAATTGGTAGAAGGATGGGCAGTCAATGACCAGTGTCATACCCCCAAATTTTACCCTTAGATCATTAGGTTCATTTCGCATTTCATTTCATTCTGCATTGCATTTTAACTAACCACTAACCGGTTTGCGCAGTCTGTTGGTTTTGTAGGAAAATAACACTGTGTGCGCTTTAATTTATGAAGGGAAAAAGGGTCATTAATTTGCATCCTACTGGAAATTTATGAAGCAAAGTCATCATCAAATACGCCTCAAATAGTTAGGGTTTCTACCTTCCGAATCGTGCGACTTTTATCTGAGAAGGGGTTGAATTTTACGACAGTTTTGACGTCAGGTTTCTCGGCGCACAATACATTTTTGTTCAAGAACCAGAAGTAGTCATTAGTTGAGTTGTAAAATGTTGTTTGCTTTCTAAACCGTACAGCGTTTAGGGCGTCGAAGTATAAATGAATTTGGGTTGAATCGGTGCGAGAATCGGCTCCACGAAATTTATTCTAACAGATGCACATTTTCCTGCTTGTTTCTACTGGTTACCAGTCAATTTTAGAGGAACAGTGGCATTTCGATTTGCAGTGAGGTTATAATAAATATTCCATTGGTTTGATCGCAAGTTTTAGTTGAACCGGCTCAGGTTACATAGTCAAATTATTCAAGGCACAGTCAGGATTTTAGATGCAGAGGAAAGTTCGTTTCGCCGCTAAATTGAATTTCTCTGTTTATCTATTCAAGGCCGCGTCCGCCAATTTTTTATTATCGAGTGCGAATCAAGGTACAGGGGATTAGGTGGAACTCAGAAGTTACGTTGAATGTTAAGCTGTGCAAGACGGTTGGCTATCAAATTTGGATGTTGAACGCAAAGTTTATTCGGATGAGTTTATGCAGATGAATTTAATCGGAGAATAAAAATTACGTTTATTAAAAATTGAATTTATCTATTCAAATTCTATACAATTTTTATTACAATATGCTTAAAATTATAAAGCAATTTCCTAAATCCTAATTGTCCTAACTTTTTTTCTAAGAGATCTTCACGCCCGATCTTCAATCTTCGACTCTTTGAACCTGCCAAAACTGACAACACATGGAAATAATCATCATTGGGTTAGAATTAATTTAATTAAAAAGTTGGTTTTAGTTGTTGTGATACCCTCAATAATTTTTCATCATCGGGTACATCGGGAGGGGCAACAAATAAATGCCGCCGCATCCCCCTACTTTTTAATTTCCGACCCCCGCACGACCCGACAATATCTATTCGAGTTTGTTTCAGAAAAAGTGCTTTTGGAAAAGTGATTTGGAAAATTGATTTTTGCGTCCAGCCAAACAAGACTTAGAAAAATCCAGCATATCCAACAAAATGGATATCCAAACCCATCAGAAAAATCCATAACCCCAAAACAAAATGGATATCTAGATCCATCAAAAGAATCCATGTCCAAAAATCTGAAAATAATGTGAAACAGAATCACCAGATCATCAACAACAACATTTCCAAAAATTCATATGGGTCAAAACAACATCAAGCAAAACCTCCATGAAAAGCGCAACAATTCCTCTGGTTCCAAACAACCAAAACAAAATCATCAGAGAATAACAAACGAATCCACAAATTCCTCCTTTTCCAAAACTAAAATCAAACAGAAAATCATTAAAAAAATCGTAACAATATAAGCAGACCCAGGCCCAAAGTGTTAAAAACTAAAACAGTATAAGAGCACCATCAGTTCATCGAAAGGAAAAGAAGAAAGTTCATCAGCGAGTTCATCAACAAAGAACCCAAAAGCCTCAAGGCAAACAATCATCCATGAGCTCATCAAGAGGAGATTGGGAGAAACCCACCACCAAGTTCGTCAGCGGCGAGCAGCGGAAGAAGAGGATTTTCGAAAATCCACAAGCCACCACCAACCGCGGACCGGCCGGACTCAGAGGGAGGAGTTGTTCCTCATCATCATCATCCATCAGCAATCATCACAGCCGGATGGAAAACTTCACTGTCAACTCCAAATCGCTTCAAACCCATAAACAAAGGGTGAGCAATTTGTGCTAACCGTGTGTTTTAATTTGTGTTTTGCAGAATCATCAAGAAATTTAGAAGCGGAAAAGCAAGAATGGCTAAGAAGAAGAAGAAGAAAAAGCTGTGAAAAGCTCACCCATAGAGGGGCGCCGCTCGCGAGGAAGAAGCAGAGGGTTTCCACAAACCCTAAAATTTTTAGCAACAACTCTTGCCCCTTTCCCCTTTTATTTCTTATTTTATTTATTTTCTTATTCTTTTATTTTTTTAGTTTAATTAAATTATTAAATCTGTAGAATATACATCCTAATTAAGTTGTTAAGTTAAAACCCTTTTTAGTTTCATAAGTAGAACTTATTTTTAAAAAAACTTAAAAATTAAAACTTATTTTTTTAAAGCTTCAAATAAAATAACTTAACATTTATAAAATAAAAATAAATTTTTTTTAAGCTAAGATTTTTTTAAAAATAAAACATAACATAATTAAAAATTAATTTTAAAACTAAAACTCTTTTCTAAATTAATTTCAAAACAATTACTTTCAAAACTTATTCTTAAGATATGTTTAACCAAATTGTCTAACATTTCACTTTCAGTTTTGAATTGAGCCACCACCTAATTGCGGATTTGCTTTCTAACCTTGTCGTTTAATTTTTTCTAACGCTTATGACGTTCCTTTCGTATTTCTCATTTGTACAGTTACTAATCCTTTACTTTTCGTATATCATTTTCATGGTTGTAATTTATGCGAGGACATCGTCGCTTTCATCCCGTTATTATTCTAGCGCACTGTCCCATATTTCAATTCCTTTGCTCGATAATTATTATTCATTGCATTATTTACCGTATAGTCCATCAGAAGGAATAGGTCTAGCCGTTTGACCGCCGCGTCAATAGTCCTTACCCTTGAATCTTTCACTGTTCAAACCCTAATTACATAGGCGTCCCGCCGCGGACCAAATTACCCTTTACCCTAGCATTAGGATAAGGAGTCGTCGTACTCCGTATTAGGTTTCCCGCCGCGGAATACCTATCTTACCCTTTTTCAATTCAATTCAATTACAACGTAGAGATAGGAGTCGCCGAACTCCACGTAAGCGCTTCCCTATGAACGTTTGCATCCCCATTGAAACCTTGACCATCGTCAAGAAGTTTCTTTTCCTCCCTTTCAAGGGGAACTAGGATTACTCTGATTTCATCCCCTACCTCGGATACGTAGGCACAAGATGCGAATCTTGGCGAGTAAACTTAGGACTAACCCTTAGGTCTTTCTTTTCACCTTCTAACCCTTAACATATACCCTTAAGCAGATAATTTTAGCAATGGCAGCATTTAAAACAAGAGGTTCCTATAGAGTACTACAAAAGTTTAGGGTGCTAATACCTTCCCTAAGCTTAACCAACCCCCAAACCTTAGATCTTTCCCCGCATTGTGTTTACGATGTAAAATAGGTTTTTCCTTTCTTTAACCTTTCCTTCGGATGAATCAAAGACCGGTTGTTAACTAAAGATGTGATTCAACTTAATTAATAATTTGATATCCTATTCTCACCGCAATAGAAAATGGCGACTTCACTAGAGACGATGTCATATCTTTTGAGGGTTACCCCTATCTTGTTTTTTTTGTTTGCTTTTTGCTTATTATTTTCTTGTACATATATATGTTGTACCTTGCTTGGGGTATCATTGTTTTGAGATAAGTCCTACTCTCGGAATTGAGTGCAATTATTATAGGAAGGTGATATATTCGACGAGGCTTATAGGGAGTGATTCCCGACCAAGCTGACTTGAGAATCATCGCTCAATTGAGGCCCTCTTGAAAATTAGTATTGTTGAACGAGTATTCGTGAAAACATTCACTATTTTCTATTGGAGTCTGTGATACTGGGGACCGTAGTTACCTTAACCCCAACTTTGGCCTTATCTAGGACGTAGTGTGATGACTATGATGGAGTATTCCCAAAATAGTTGCTACGCGATACTACACTCAAAAGAGGTTCTCTTGAGAATATTATTAACCACCGAGTCAGTCGGGAAATTAATAATATCTGAATGATGGACTGATGAATTTGGGCACCTCTTTAGAACCTTGTTCTACAGGTACAATTAACTCATAGTACATACCTTTTTTGGATGGGTAGACCTTGGCTCTGCTCATGTTCCTCTAACCTAGGACCCTTGTGTGTTTGTGTGTGTTTGTACATTGCATCCATAAAGCACCATATCATTCCTAGTTTCAAGGAATTCAATAGTCCTTTGCAAATTCAAAAAAGTCTTACATTTTAAAGTCTAAAACCTTTGTCAGCTTTTCCTAAAAATGTTTGCAATCGACCATTGTTATTCTTGAAACCATTGCATTGCATCAGCATCATGTCTTGCATTGCATCTTTCCCTCCGGTTTCTCATTCTCGGTTCTCTCGCGTTCCACTTCCGTCACCCTGAATTCTCCGCATCAGTACAACACTATAGCCCGAGCTCGGAAAAGAATGGAAGAACAAAATCAAGAGTTTGACCGCATTAGCAATGAACTCGAAGATCTTCGAGGAAGTGTGGGGCAGATTATGGAGATGCTACAAGTTATGAATGAAAAGATGGATACTCAGCCCACTGTTGTCTCTGAGATTATCGGTAATATTGGGGATCCTCAACCAGTTGTTACTGTTGCGAATGTACCTCCTTATGGTCTTCAACCTGGCTTGGTGCCTCCTACTATTGCTCAACCAGGTCAACAAGTAAGTCCTCCAAAGTTCAAAACTCCGAGCTTCGACCATCATAAAGGAGCTACACTCCCGAGGAATTGCTCGATCAGGTATCACCGTAAAAGGGCTGCTCATCAACCTTGGCAACATCAGCAAAATTATGTTCAAGGTTATCCCGTTCAGTATTCTCAACAACCCTATGTAGCTACTGTTACACCTACCTTCAATCAACAAGTTCCTACCTATCAACCTATACAACCGACTCTGGTATATCAGACTCCGATGTGTCAACCACTTCCTGGTTATCAGCCTATACAAGCTCCCGCCAGCTATCAACAAGTGCCCAACGCTCCTACCTATCAACAACCGAAGAAGCAAGCACCTCGTCAGAATGGCCCGGCTTTTATCGAGTTGTACCCTTTATTAGTGCAACATGGTCTGATTACTACACGAGATATGAGTCCACCTTTAGATCCTTTACCTGCCAATTACAACGCCACCGCTCATTTTTTATTTCATGAGGGTGCGCCTGGCCATGATTTGGAAAACTGTTATGCTCTCAAGTCCATTGTCGGGGAATTAATGGAAACGAAGATACTATCTTTTGATGATCCTCAGCCGAATGTCAAGAGCAACCCTTTGCCTAACCATGGGGTTGTTAATGCTATTAATGAAAGCCTTATTCTTGACGCTTCTCAGATCAGAACTTCTTGCAGGGTTTTCCATTTGCCAAGATCAAGCTCTACAAAGCTTGTTTTCAACATATCTACTCCTACAGCGAATCATCCAAAGCCGGTAATTGCCCAGAAGCCTAGTCAACTTCATTTTTGTGATCCTCTAGATGATATTACCATGATCAACAAAAGCATCTAGGGAGGTTATTCCGAAGGAAGATTTGAAAATTGATAATGAAGCAGTGACAGATATAGCTGGGGGAAGCAAGATGACTCACAGTGATCGTACTCATACTCCTTGTTTCAATGAGGCTCCGCTAGAAGAAACCACTACTACTGTGCTGACCTTGAATACAAAGACTTCATAAACACCTTTAGCTAGGCTTGTTAGACAATTCATTTTGTTTTCTTATATGTACTTTATTTCTTCGATTCCAAAAGCATAATTAGCATGTATGAACTTGTTTATTTTGATTAATGCAATGCATACGTTTGTTTTGAAGCAATCCATTCGTATTCACTCACACAAAATTATTTTTCATAATCTATAAATGCCAACTTTACCCGATCTCTTGCTCTGATAGAGAATTGGGAGGAGGATGATGAACAAAAAACGTCAGGTCTCTTGTCGTATACTTTTGAACGAAACCCTGCTGATGATGTAAGACATTGTTTCAAATCCCAAACACTGAAGATACAAGGAAGATAATACCTCTTTAACCCCTTTGAGCCTTGAAGTAGGAGTTTCTTTTTCCAAATGAAAAACCCTCAACTTTAACCTGGGGCAGGGTAGTCTGTCAGTCAAACTAATCGAGCGCTCAGACTCTCAAAAAAGAGGAGCGAACCTTCGAGAATCTATCCTTAACATATTAGGAAGTTAGAAGTCAATGACTATCCCTCGACTACTTAAAGAGTGGGGCAATCACAAGCCTTTAAAAGAGTCACATGACTTATGCAGAAAATAATGAATGAAAAAGAGCCCGCTAAGTCAAAACCTATAAAGGAGACTTAGGCAAAACTGGGGCACCCCGCTGGACCTCGAGGTCAAATTCAAAAGACTTTGTCCAGGCAAAAGCAAAAAAAATAAGGGATTACAATAAAGAATCTCCAATAGAGAACAAAGTCGTGTGTCCAAACACCAAAAGAAAATAGGTGAGTGACTGCCATGTTCAAAGCTTTAATGGTTCCTCGACCATATCAAATCCTATTGAGAGATGAGTTCTCATATACAGTTAACTGAATATAGGATTAGAGAACATCACGAAGAATGGGTGGGTACAAATAAACTTTGAGCCTTTATCCTTTGTTTCTTAAACCGTGAACCAAGCCACAGTACAACCTTTAAAAGACCTAATTGAAGTAGGATCTCTTTTGAAAGCATACTCGATGAGATAATGTTTCCTGACTCCTACGAGCTACGCTCAATTTAACGTTGGCATCATAAATTAAATTTGTATCCTAACTAGTGATTTCGGTTATGAGTTATTGCGATATCCTTTTTCAAAAATAAAAACTTCAAGACAAATACATATGTTGCATTGATAGTTTCAGGATTAGCATTTCATGCGCGTTGACTTTGCTTGATATCTTAGAAATTTACATATAGACATAATCAATGGAGCTTGAAGATCCTGCTAAACAGGGGCAGGTGGTTTCCAAGTCGTTTACTGATGCAAGTCTGACTGCTATTTCTGTAGGACCCAGTCATAACACTACCAATCCGGATCTATCACGTCGAGATCCGACAAATCTCTCCAAGAGTTTGAAAATAGTGGGGCAATTAGACTCTGTTTTCTCTGTAAAATCCTCTCGAGATGACTCTCTCATAAAGCAGGTACTCTAGGGCATTATGGTTTTCAAAATGGCGACTACTACAAAGTCCATTAAGGTCAAAACTAGCATGTTTCACAACCTTCTTCATGCACCCGATGAATCTTACTCCAGACGGTCTTCATTCCCCAGTAAGTCTCATTGTTGTAGAAACAATTATGAACCATTGCCTCAACACCAGTCCCCAGCGAGACTATAAGCTGACAACACTTTGGACTGATCCGGTAATCTCCAGTGATTTTCAAGATTGCAGAGATCATACCAGTATCTTCCAAGTGATGCACATTTTATTTGAAGACCCACTTCCAGTGGAACCATCTTTTCTGCACTGAAGCTGCCATGCTTTCCTCAGGAAATGTTCCCCAGGAGATTTCCAAATTTTCCCCAAGAAGTCCAGTTACCTTCCCCAGGGAAGCTGATGTACTTTCCCCAGGAAGTTAGTGTACTTTTCCCAGAAAGTCGCTACGTTTTCTCCAATAAGCTGCCTAGCTCCACATCTTCCCCATGAAGCAGATATTTATTTTATCCCCGGAAGTCTCTAATCCTCAGATTTTCTTTGGCTGATTATTGTCGCTACTGCGAAAATCGGCGCCGGCTGACAGGAGAGTCGCCACCGTGCGTTATTTATCCCACGGGAGGGAAAGGAAACGCTCAGAGTAAACCTCGCACAACACGGGAAAGGTATGGTCGTCGCAACCAAAACCTGGGTTCGGGAGTCGGTTACGCAAGGGGAAGGTATTAGCACCCCTCACGTCCGTCGTACTCGACGGGATCCACGCTTGTTTCGGGTATGGATTGTTATTCTATCTACTCTAAAGGTCAAGGGTTGAAAGGAAATAAAATGAAAATAAAATGACTCGGCAAAGTATCGCACTTTATGCCTACGTATTCCCGTCTGTAACGAGAAATCAGAGTCAACGTAGTTCGCCTACCTACGGGAAAGGAGGGGAAGTTTGCTCGCTAGGATATCGCATCCTATGCCTACGTACTTTCATACGACATGAAAGATCAGAGCAAACGTAGTTCGGGCCACGTACGACACAAGTCTGTCTTGATTGATTTTATTCCTTCTGAAAAAGGTTTTTCTGATTAGCAGTCCAAGCGGACAAAAATGACGTCTTGATGAGTTCACATTCTTTTACGGAAGAAGTGTCTTTTATTGTGTTTGAAATCTTATTGTGTTTTTCTGTCGGTTTTGAGAAAGAAAGAGACAGAACTCTGACCTACGGTTGCGAAGGGAAACAAACTAACCTAATGTTATCATGCATGGGTTAAGACCTAGTGTCTATCATGCTCCTCTCTTGCCCAGAGAGAAACAGAGATCCTAAGGGAATAGACGGAAACAGCAACAATAGCAGATATATACAGTAATACGGTAAAATGCATGGATGCAGCAATACAAGCGAGGCAAGGGAGTCCCACTCAACCTCGAACCTAGAAAACAATAGGCAAAAGTGAACAGGCTTCACTTTCAACCCAACAGGGTAACCAGCAAACAATACAGTCAGGAAAACCAATCAATACATCAGAAATGAAATACAGCAAAATAAACAGCCACAGCAGCTCTGCATCAATATCCATCTTCAAGTCATCTCCAATCATCTACAAGCTTCAGTCAGCAGCAGTCTCTATCTTCACAGTCTTCAAGCAAGGGCTTTGGTTGTCAATCTTCAGTCTACAATGGCTTTTCTTCAAGTCCTATCCTCCAAGCTGAGGGATCAATCACCAGAGTGGATTGGGTGTTAAGCAATTAGTTGACTACCAATGGTGGTAAACCAACTGCCACTAACACATAAGACATTTTCTCTCAAGAGTTCTATCCCTCAGACAATAGCACCAAGCCTTCCAAAGGAAGGGGGTGAGTGTCTCAGAGAGACTCTGTATCATAGAGAGGAATGGAGGCAGTCAAAACCTTCCATGTTTGAGAATCAGGCTTTCTAACCTAGAGCTCTGCCTAGTTCCTAAACCCTAATCTCCTTAACAGCTGATGGCAAAAATCCCCTCTCCAACTCTGGAAGTTGGCCTTCAATCTCTGGATCTCCAATGGCTTCATCATCTTCAGTCTTCAACTCTCCCAAATCCCCAGACAGTCCCAGTACCCAAACAAGCAAGCAATCATCCCCAAAGGGCACACCACACCAGTCAGACAAATATAGACAGTATATTAATAGCAGTAGGGGAATCCTGACTTTTCTAAGGGGATCCAATAAATACCCATAGCCCCTATAGTCCCATAGCTAAACTATTTAATCCCTAAGTCCTAAGGGAAATAAACTACTTCTCCTAAATTGTCACCTAAAACCCTAATTTGTTCATGTTATTTGCACCTAAACTAACCAACTAAAACTAACTCCTAAAAATATGAATTAAATTGCATCCACAAGTTGAATATCTAAACTAAACAACCTAGAAATAATGGACAAAAAATATTAAAGCATTGGTTTAGAACAAAAATCAACAAATTCATGTATGAAATGAAACTATTTAAAATGCTATTTATTTGGAAAATATGGGGAAAATATCAAATAAAAATAAAAGGCAATTTTTATTTTTTATAATTTTCTTGACACTTTAAAGAAAATGTTAAAAAAAGAATGAATTAAAAATATGCAATTTCTAATTTGTTATGAGTTTTCAAAAATGAATGAAAATAGAAAGAAATTAAAAAAGAAAATAGAAAGAAATAAAGGGAGGGGGTGAGAAAAGCAACTCGCTCCAGTTGTATTCCATGGTGGGCTGGAAAAAGGGGGTGCGCATATTAATTGTGTTAGGCCCATACTCGCTCAGAAAATAAATTGGAAAAAGCCAGAAAAATGAAAAAGAACCCGGTGCATTTAGCAACAATATCACGTGTGTTTTAGTGGGCTTATCGATTGAGGGGTGTGTATAGCAAGCTGAGTCCAGGCCCAGAGTTTCATTTTAAATGAAACGCTGCGTTTCATACTAAGTCATTCCCTCCGTTTTCAGTTTGAATATGATCCGTTGGATTAGAGCTCCAGTCAAAGTCAAATTCTCCATCGTGTGGCTCAAGCATCGTCTTCCACCTTGAGCAACTCTAGGGTTTCAGAAAACCCTTCCATGCACGCACCTTCGACCACTCTGTTCTCCCTCATCTGACCATGGATTCAATCGACATAAAAAGCAAACTTGGCCTACTCTAATCCCTCTACACAGCCATGATAATAATATCTCTTAAAACTCAAGCAATAAACTAATTCGATGAAGATAACAGTTATAAGCCACCATGAACACCTGTGATCAACTCCTCCAAAACTCTCCAAATCTTGTCCTAAACTTATCTACAACTCATGCTGATTACCATAAGCTAATAAGCTAAGAATTTCATGCACTGAATCATGAGATATCAATCCAACCAGATTTGATGCACTATGAGCAACCTTCATTAAACCTCTCCAAACTCAGTGGAAATCATCATCTACCCTAACTTAACCAATCTAAGCGATCAAAACCCTATCATGCTAACCAAAAACATACAATTCGAAGAGAGATCCAACCTGGTTTAAAATGGAGATGCAGCTATGGAGATCCCTAAATCAATGCTTGCAAGGACTTGAAACTGATCCACACACCACCACTTTGATTCTGTATGCAAAGATTTGGACTCTAACTTCTTGTATCGTGTGATTCCAATTTCTTGAACTTTGAATGATGAAACTTGTATGGCACTCTCCTTGATTGATTCAGCCAAATGAATATGTGAATTGTGATCTATGGATGATGGTGATGAAGTTCAGATCAAGAAGTGTGAGAATTGAGGGAGATTTGAGGGAGTTTTTGAAGCTTATGCAAAAATGAGAAAGTGTGTATAATTTGGGGTTTTGAACAAATGAAGTCACCAACCATGGCATGAACCATCTTGCATCAATATATACATGAGGTTAGAACCTCCTAGAAACTTGGAGAAGTTTCCCTTGCATTCTTTCCATTGAATTTGGTTTATGTTTCTTTTATTGCAAGCAACCATGGATAACTCACAAATTATGAACTAAGCTCAAAATTCCACTTCAGCCAATGTCTTTAAAATGATCTTTCCATTCAAAATGACCTATAATTTTGCTTCATTTGGCCAAGATATGAAAAATCTCATTTTTGAGGCCATTTTTATTCATTAAATCCAACAATTTTGAAACCTTGTGCTACGAATCTTTCCAATCTCTCATGGTCACTTTTCTAGACTCAAAATGGCATTTGGAACAAGTTTGATTTTGTAAAGTTTTCCATTTGAAGCTTCCTTGTATGAGTTTTGGGCATAGGTTAAAATGACCTGTAATTCACAAATGACCAAAATACCCTTTGCTTTCCAAGGCCATAAGTAGAGTTCCCCAAATCATATGAAGGCATACTATACCATTATAGAAAGCTAAGACAATAAGGAACAACTCTTATGTTTACCAGAAATTCATTTGAAATCTCCTTGAGGGGCAAAAATAGCTTGGAAGTCAAGTCACTTTCACAGACAAAACTTCAGATACCCCAGATGACCTGTAACTTGCAAGAACCATAACTTGAGTTCTATAAATCTCCTTAATGTCTTCCACCACTCAAATTAAAGGTACTGAGATCCTCTAAAAGTTTCATGTTGGCCAAGGATCCATTTGAAGCTTGAATTTTGACTTATCCTGCTTGGAAATTTGACCTAAACTAGGGGATTTTACATAGAAACCCTAATTTAGAACCTCCTCTTCTCCTTGATTTCTCTTGATTTCTTCTTAGCATAACAACATATCCTTATTCTCCACGTCAAATGATGAACCCCACATCTCTCCAATAGCCCTTTTATGCCTTTCAATCAGTCAATTGACCTAGAGTTGACCCAGGGTTGACCCAGATGAGACCCTAGTTGACTGTCTTCAACTGTAATCCTTGTGATCACATCAACAACTTGTTTCCTTCTCCAAATTCCTTTCTAAGTCCTCCAAGATGTCTAAATACTCCCCATGCTCTCAATTTACAGCTCATAACTCCCTTGTTGATCCTCAGATCTCTCAGATAGGAGATAGACTCAAAGCTTGATCTTATTGAACTCTCTGCTTTCAAATTCTTTTCTGATGACTTGAATGAGGTTGAATTAGAATAATAACCTCTTAAAAGGCCTATAAAGATGAAAATAATGATTGGTCCCCTGTTGGATGACTTGCTATGCTTATGCTATGCAGATGGTTAACCTATGTACATGGCTCTATATGCAAATGCTAATGATATTGAAACATAAACCAAATGAGTAAGGTTGAGCAAATTTTAGGGTGCAACAGCTGCCCCTATTCAAGCGACTTGGACCCGATTGGGTGAAGAGCCCGGAGCATTCAAACATTCGCGGTACGAGACGGTTGAATACCAGTGGAACCAGAAATTTGCCAACCGCAGAGATAAACTATGCTCCTGCTTGGGGAACGACATTCATCAGCTGAATTTAACTGTTACGGCAACCCACTGATCTCGTGCGACCGTGCTGAGGATTCTTCTCATCATCCTGAAAAAGATTGAATCATCGGAAACTTCGTCCTTTGCTTGTCCACGTCAGGACTCTATCTGCTGTCAACTCGGAAAAAACTTCAACAACTTTGCTGGGGACGGCTCGTCTGCCTTCTCGTCAGAGATAAATCGTCCACGTTAGGAATAAACTCTTCCACGTTAGGAATACCACCGTCCACGTTAGGACTCACCTTTCCACGTAAGGAATAACCGTTCCACGTTAGGAATAATACTGTCCACGTTAGGACTCACCTTTCCACGTAAGGAATACATCGCTTTTCCCCGTCAGGGGTGACTTTTCTCTGCTTTGTCAAACTCTTCCACGTAAGGAATACGTCTTCTTTTGCTTTGTCCACGTAAGGACTCTTTCTTTTTCCACGTTAGGAATCACAAATTTTCCACGTAAGGAACCCCAATCTTTCCACGTGAGGAATACTATATCAATCTTTCTTTCCACGTTAGGAATGCTTCTTCTTTCCATGTAAGGAATACCGTTTCTTCTTTCCGTCCACGTCAGGACTAAACTTTCCACGTAAGGAATCAATCTCTTTTCCACGTAAGGAATCACCATTTTTCCACGTAAGGAATGCTCCTGATATGTCCACGTAAGGACTCAATCTTTCCACGTAAGGAATATCATTTTCCCATGTAAGGAATCTTCATCGTTCCACGTAAGGAATCATACGTTTCCACGTTTAGGAATACAAACTTTCCACGTAAGGAATCTCCTTGATATGCTTTGTCCGCGTAAGGACCCCGATCTCCTAACTTGCTGAGGAAATAAAACTTGTCCACGTTAGGACCCATGCACCTTTGACCCACTGGGGAAGTGAGACTTGTCCACGTCAGGACTCACATCTCAACCTGCTGAAGTAATAGAAACTATCCACGTCAGGACTTGCGCGTCTTTGCCTTGCTGGGGAAATAAGACTGTGTCCATGTCAGGACTCATACTTTTCCCACAACCCAAAGAAGGATAAACCTGTCCACGTCAGGACCCTACACTCAATCAATACCGAGACCTCGAAGCTGTCCACGTTAGGACTAACACATACCGTCAACCTGGAAGAAATGTCCACGTTAGGACTCCCCATTCCATCAATCCTGAGAAATTGAACCCGTCCACGTTAGGACTAGCACCTCCTACCGGCCCATGAAATAAAACTGTCCACGTTAGGACTCCCCTTTTCTAGCACGAAGAAAACCCGTCAAGAAATTGGTCCTCGTCAGGACTCATCCTTCCACTGGTCTGCAAACTTCTTATCACTGACATTACAGCAACTTTGACGCTGACTCTACTGGGGATATCTGAAAACCAAACTACCAGACGCCTGCTCTGATAACCGGCGGTGGCCTCTGAAATTCTGAGTCCTGAAACCCGTTGATGACAAACAACTCTGCTTGGGAATGAGGAGACATTATGCCTACTGACTCTGGCGTGGAAAACACGAGAAATTCACAAAGAAAACTTCATCATGATAACTCTGTGGGGAATAATGCCAAAGCTGACACTCCATTGAATGTCTCACGTCGATATCCTGAATGTTTTATTGATTCACCTGAGCAAGGGCTCTCTCTACCTGCCAGAGAAACATTACTTGAAACAAAAGGTCAGCCAACCTAGCTTATGTTTCAAAATGCATGCGTTCGACAATGATGCAATGCTCCATTCGACATGGAAATGCTACGCTTTTTATTTGGTGAATGCAAGTATGACACTATATGCTGATGCAAATGCAGACTCGAACTGCTGAGTACAGGAACTGCTTCAGCAAAATAAATGCTGAAGATAATGCCAACTCCGCTGGGGATAGCCAGGTGCTACGGAATTATCCCAGCAAAATAAATGCTGGAAGGATGAAGTCGACTCAGCTAAGAAATTGGGAACTTGAACCAATCACCTCGTGGAAGTGATACCCTGCTGGGGAATATAACTCTGCTGGAGAGTAGCAGATGCGCCTGGCATGATTGAACTTCTGCTGGAAAGTGAACGGATATCACACGGTATTCTGACAAAATAAATGCCATGACCCACACCAACTTTGCTGGGGAGAGTCTTAATCTTCTGGAAGGATGAAAACACTTGCTGAGAAGAGAATTCCGCTGGAGATGGGATGACTCTCCTGGGGAAACCAACTGACTCCGCTAGGGGAGAGTAAATGACCCTGCGGGGAAAGGTAAAACTGCCTGAATACAGATTACCAATCTGAAATATTAATCTTCTGAGACTAAACCCACTCTGCTTGAGATGCACTGTCTGAATACAGCCTTCGATCTTGGAATCGTCAATTCTGCTGAGGATAAATGACTTTACTGGAAAATGCCCTCTGGATAAGCTACGACTAGCTGGGGAATTCTATCCTTCTTTAGGAAGAACATGCATGACCTGCGCAGGGAACACGTCTTTCGTTATTGCAATCTTTTGCTCATTTTCTCGTACGGTTATGAAGCCTGCAACAACACAAACCAGACAAGACAAGCCTACGGAACCAAATCAATTCAGGTTAGTGACGTTATTTTCAGTTAATTCAAAGCTTTAGCAATCGTTGGCAAGGGCCAGTGATGTTATACGCATGCTAGTTTCAATAAACTTAGGCGTTTTATCATGCACAAAACAGTAAAGAACCAGCATCAAGTACTGAATAACATATTTTATTGATTGGGCCCCTGAATGGGCGAAGTGTTGTACACGGGATGTAACTCCTGAAATGAGGAAGCTACGCAAAGCAAATATATAAGTATGCACAGTAAGCATAAATACTTTGACAAATTAAATTTTGTACACATGTCGGCAACGGGATGCAGACGAACACCACGAACTGATCCTCCCATGACTCGCCCGACTCTAATGCTTTCCTAGTATTCACTCTTCCGAAGAGGTTGTATCTGATAATCGACCCCTCAGGTATTCTCCCGCACTGATGCTCACTGAAACATCAAATTCGGACCACAGTCATTTGCTTTTCAAATCCCTAACTTTTGCGTGAACCGCCCTTTACGGGTTTTCAGTTCACCGGGATACCCTTTTTTGCCGAAGCCGCCCAGTGTAGGTTTTCAACTTCGCGGGTGTACATTTTTTCAATTTTATCCCTAACTTTTGCCCGAACCTTTTATTCTGTTTTTGGTTCGCCAGGATGCCCCATTTTTGCCTGGACTCTCTTTTTCTGTCCAGCGGGTCTATTTTAAGCAAAGTATTTTTTAACTGCGTCCGAATTTACAGGTGACATGAAGTCTTCTCCGTCCATGTTGGACAACAACAACGCTCCTACTGAGAAGACTTTCCTGACAACGTATGGCCCTTCGTAGTTGGGGGTCCACTTGCCCCTGTGATCTGCTTGCGGCGGGAGAATCCTTTTCAGCACAAGGTCGCCCGTCTGAAAGCTTCGCGGATGTATCTTCTTGTCGTATGCTTTCTTCATTCGGCTCTGGTACAAACGACCGTATGCTAGAGAAGCTAGCCTCTTCTCATCCATCAAACTCAATTGGTTCAACCTGTCTTTTACCCATTCTGCCTCGTCCAGCTGAACGTCTCGCAATACCCTCAGAGAAGGGATCTCAACTTCCAATGGTAACACTGCTTCCATTCCGTATACTAACGAGAACGGGGTTGCCCCGGTTGATGTGCGTACCGTCGTACGATAACCGTGCAAAGCGAAAGGTAGCATCTCGTGCCAATCCTTATAGGTCACCACCATCTTCTGGACGATTTTCTTTATATTCTTATTGGCCGCTTCAACAGCGTCATTCATCTTGGGTCGGTAAGGGGAGGAGTTGTGATGCTCGATCTTGAAATTCTGACAGAGCTCCTTCATCATTTTGTTGTTCAGGTTTGAACCGTTGTCCGTGATTATCCGCTCGGGAATCCCATATCGGCAAATGATATCTCTCTTGATGAATCTAGCCACCACTTGCTTCGTTACATTTGCGTAGGACGCCGCTTCCACCCACTTGGTGAAATAATCGATTGCTACTAGGATAAACCGATGCCCGTTAGAAGCTGTCGGCTCAATCTTTCCAATCATATCGATTCCCCACATCGAGAATGGCCATGGCGATGACATCATATTTAGAGGACTCGGAGGCACGTGGATCTTATCAGCATAGATTTGACACTTGTGGCACTTCCTCGCAAACTTGAAACAATCAGTTTCCATCGTCAGCCAAAAATAACCTGCCCGCAACAGCTTTCTCGTCATAGCATGCCCACCAGCATGCGTGCCAAAGGTACCCTCGTGTATTTCCTCCATGAGCAGCTTTGCCTCTCTTTCGTCTACACAACGCAACAACACCAAATCGTGATTTCTTCTGTATAAGACGCCATCCGGATTCAAATAGAAATTACCCGCTAATCTCCTGAGAGTCTTCTGATCTTGACTGGATGCCCCAGCCGGATACTCTTTATTCTTCAGGAAATTAAGGATATCAAAATACCACGGTTTGTCGTCGGATGCTTCATCAATAGCAAACACATAGGCTGGCCTGTCAAGCCGAGAGATAATGATTCGGGGAGCCTCGTTCCAAAAGTTGACCTTGTACATGGAAGACAAAGTGGCCAGGGCGTCAGCCATTTGATTCTCTGCCCGCGGTACGTGATGCAATTCAACCTTGTCGAAGAAAGGCAACAATCTCCTTGCATAATTCATGTAATGTATCAAGTTGGGCTGACGCGTCTCCCATTCCCCTTTTATTTGATTCACTACCAGGGCGGAGTCTCCGTATACGTCTAAATTCTTGATTCGCAAATCAATGGCTTCTTCAAGCCCCATTATACAAGCTTCGTATTCGGCCTCATTATTGGTAACGGCAAAGGTCAATCGGGCAGTAAACGGGATGTGCGACCCGTGTGGCGTAGTGATGATTGCCCCTATTCCGCTACCGTAAGCATTCACAGCTCCGTCAAATATCATCTTCCATTTGGAACCCAACTCTGGTCCCTCGTCTGGCAACGGTTCTTCACAATCTTTCATCTTTAGGTACATGATATCCTCGTCAGGAAAATCAAACCTCATCGATTGGTACTCTTCAATAGGCTGCTCCGCCAGATACTCAGACAGCACACTCCCCTTTATAGCCTTTTGCGAGATGTACTGGATGTCATATTCAGTCAAGACCATCTGCCAACGGGCAATTCTTCCTGACAACGCCTGCTTTTCAAATACATATTTGATAGGATCCATCTTCGAGATGAGCATGGTTGTATGATTCAGCATGTATTGCCTCAAACGCTTGGCGGCCCAGGCTAGCGCGCAACAAGTTTTCTCCAGCATTGAGTATCGAGATTCACAATCTGTAAATTTCTTACTCAAGTAATAGATTGCATGCTCTTTTCTCCCTGTCTCGTCGTGCTGACCGAGAACACAACCCATGCTTCCCTCAAGAACCGTCAAATACATGATCAAGGGTCTACCTGCCACTAGGGGTATCAAAATAGGAGGCTCCTGCAAATACTTCTTTATTTTATCGAACGCCTTTTGACCATTTTCGTTCCATGTTACAGCTTGATCTTTCTTCAACAGCTTGAATAATGGTTCACACGTGGCAGTTAGGTGAGATATGAACCGGGCGATGTAGTTCAACCTCCCTAAAAACCCGCGCACCTCTTTTTCTGTTTTAGGCGTCGGCATTTCTTGAATCGCTTTTATTTTAGCAGGATCGACCTCTATTCCTCTTTCGCTTACGATGAACCCCAACAGTTTACCCGATCTCACCCCGAAGGTGCATTTGTTAGGGTTCAGTCTCAGCCTGAACTTCCTAAGCCTTTGAAATAACTTCAGCAGATTCACCAGATGCTCTTCCTCTGTCTGGGATTTGGCAATCATATCGTCAACATAAACTTCGATCTCTTTATGCATCATGTCATGAAAAAGAGTCGTCATCGCACGCTGATATGTTGCCCCAACATTTTTCAAGCCAAAGGGCATCACTTTGTAGCAAAATGTTCCCCAAGGCGTTATGAAAGTGGTTTTCTCCATATCCTCTGGCGCCATTTTAATCTGATTATAGCCTGAAAAGCCATCCATGAAGGAGAATACGGAGTATTGAGCAGTATTATCAACTAACACGTCAATGTGAGGAAGTGGAAAATCGTCTTTTGGGCTTGCTTTATTCAAATCCCTATAATCCACGCACATTCGAACCTTGCCATCTTTCTTTGGCACGGGTACGATGTTAGCAACCCATGAGGGATACTTTGTCACAGCGAGGAAACCAGCGTCCCACTGTTTTTGAACTTCCTCTTTGATCTTCACTGCCATATCTGGTCGAGTTCTGCGAAGCTTTTGTTTGACTGGCGGGCAATCTTCTTTCAGTGGCAGGCGGTGCACAACCATATCTGTATCGAGCCCTGGCATATCTTCATACGACCAAGCGAATACATCATTATACTCTCGGAGCATTTCAACCAGTCTTCGCTTGATATCGCCCTGCAGCGCGGCTCCGACACGAATATTCCTCTCAACCCCTTCCGATCCCAAGTTGATAATTTCGATGACCTCGTCGTGAGGCAGAATGGCTCTTTCCTCCTGCTTCACCAACCAAGACAGTTCTTCAGGAACGTCGCTATCTTCGACAACCTCTCCTTCGGCCTGAAATACCGGGTGCTCAAAGTCGGGACGAGTCATAGGTGGTTCAAGGATGTCATCTGAAAATGTTATCCTGCAAAAGGAATGGTTAAGTGCTTCAAAATGCGTATAAAGCGAATAGCCCATGTTGCCATCTTATTGAAAAATATAAAACAAGAAAGACAGAGATTACAGTATTTGCACATGAAAAAAAACGCCATTTATTTAATGATTAACACGCAATGTTCATAACAACACAGCCCTGAGCAAATCACGATGCCCCGGGCAGGACATCAGATTATTCAACAATTAATAAAGCAAAGCATTACTGTTTAAGAGTCACCGGAACAAGCTCTTGAATAGACCAGTTGCACAGTCCTTGTCCTGGCGTGCTTGGCTGAATCCAGGCATCCATATCACAATCGCTGTCTCCTTCGTCGGACTCCGAAGCAGCATTAACGGTCCCCTGACATACTCCACTGGCAGAGATGGTTATTGGCCCTCTGAAACGGGGTGCCCCCACAGCAGGTGCTGACGACGACGGTTGGTATCCCAGCCCGAACCGGTCCATCTTCACAGGAATATCCAGCACCTTGCCCCAGCCCTTGGCTTCTCCTGCCTCCACTAGAGCTTGAGCTTCTTTATACGACGAGACGGCTATCTCTGGCACTTTGCTCGGCCCGGGACCTTTGTCCTTGATACGCAACCCTTCAAATGTCTGGCAGGGTGTTTCGTGGATTTCTCCGTCGACCTCCACATATTTAAATGACGACAGATGGCTGACCAGGATGTCTTCTTCTCCGCATACGGTGACTACACTGTCTCCGACCATATATTTTAGCTTCTGATGCAGGGTGGACGTGACTGCCCCAGCCCCATGAATCCAGGGTCGTCCGAGCAAGCAGCTGTACGCAGGCTGTATATCCATGATATAAAACTCAGTTGCAAACACCTCCGGCCCCACCTGTAGAGGCAATGTGATCGATCCGAAGACTGTTCTTCGCGTGCCATCAAAGGCTCTAACTACCAAGTCACTGGGCGTGCACAGGATTCCTCTGACATCCAGCTTCATCATCGCCTTCTTAGGCATCACATTCAAAGACGATTCGGTGTCGACCAATACATGCGACATTACTGATCCTCTACACTCAACAGATATGTGCAACGCCATATTATGATCTCTCCCTTTCGGGGTCAAATCGAAGTCAGTAAAGCCCAAGCTGTGGCCTGCATTCACAAGTGCCAACACTCCTTCCAGCTGATTTACAGAGACGTCTTGGGGTACAAAGGAAGTATCCAGGACTTTCAACAAAGCATTTCTGTGAGCTTCAGAACACAACAACAATGACAGGATAGATATTTTGGACGGCGTCTGCTGCAGATGCTCCACAATCTTATAATCACTTTTTCGAATCAAGCGCATGAACTCTTCTACATCTTTCGATGCCGCTTCTTTTTCGCTTGCTTGCACTGGGACATTCTCAACCATCTTCCCTTTCCCCTTCGCTAGTCTTTCGGCCTCCACTTCAGGAGATATAAAGATCCTACCACTCCTTGTCATACCTCCCGAACCAACAACATTATCCACAGTCTCGGCTGGCTGCTTATTAACATCAATCTTTATCCCGTCACAATACACCTCCAACCCATATGACCAGGGGACTGCTTTCGTGTTCTCGTACGGGATCGGCCCGGCCTTAGTTATGGTGATCGGTGGTCGCTGAGTTGGTGCTGCAATAGTGATTGTCTTTCGAGGAATCGTTACAGTGGCCACATCGCTCTGATCATCTGCTACTGCCCCTGCGGGCTCTTCAGTTGCTGCTCGGTCGAACTGCAATGTGCCTCCATCAATTAAAGCCTGGATGCCTTTCTTCAAATCATCACATCCCCCAGCTAGGGTCCAGCATTCTACACAATACTCGTCACATCCTGGATAAACACCCCCTTGTAACAGTCGGCTCTTTATCTCGCTCAGCGGAGTCTTTAAATCGTCGACATTCATAATCAGATTTAACCCTTCCTCAGTCAGAATGGCGTTTGCCCCATGATTAGGCATGGGCTTCTGCACTATATTCGGACCTGCCATTCCGAAATTAATAGTCTTATTGTCCAAAAGATCTTGCACAACGTGTTTAAAAGCATGGCAACCCTCTACATCGTGGCCCGGAGCCCCAGAATGAAACTCACAGTGCCTGCTTGCATCGTAACCAAACGGGGGAGCTCCCGTTATCGGTGCCAGAGTTCTCTTCTCTACCAGGTTCAATCCCAACAATGTCTGCAATAAATCAGCATATGTCGTGGGAGGCTTCTCAAACGCTCTTCTTGGTTTACCACCCTGGAATCTTCGCTGAGCCTGCTGTGCCCCCTGCTGAGACTGCTGTTGTTGCTGCATCGGCTGCTGCTGAAACGGTTGTTGCTGTTGAAGTGGTCGTTGCTGATACGGGATAGTAACACTCGCCACCTGTTGCGGCTGATGATATTGGTTCCGACCTCTGCCTCTGCCTCGGCCTCGGCCTCCAAACACTGCGCTTGCCTCGCCCTGGCGGCGCCCACCAAAAGCCTTCCTATTACTGCCAGATGCAGTTGATTCCTCAACCTGGAATTTTCCTTGCTTGATGTTACGCTCAATCTTTTCTCCCATCAGAATTAGGTCTGAAAAACTAGCCAGAGATGTGTGAAACAGCATGTCATGAAACAAGCCTGTGAATGTGCCGACGAACATGTCATTCATTTCCTTGCCTTCTACAGGAGGGCGGACCCTGGCAGCCATATCGCGCCACCTTTGTGCGTACTCTTTAAAACTCTCCCCCTTCTTCTGAGACAGCCCTGCCAATTGGACCCGATTGGGCGCCAAGTCGCTGTTATACTTGTAGTGAGCTACAAATGCCTCTGCCAATTGCTTCCATGTCTTGATATCGGTTGGCTCCAACCCCATATACCACTCTAGGGAAGGACCCGACAGACTATCTTGAAAGAAATGCATTAGCATTCTCTCATCAGTTGAGTATGCAGACATCTTTCTGTAATAGGCTCGCACATGCACTTTCGGGCATGTGTCCCCTTTATACTTATCAAACGCAGGAGCTTTGAATTTGATTGGCACCCTCAAGCCAGGTACCAGACCCATTGTTGCCATGTCCAAGCCCACAGCACTTTGGTTCAGGACCCCCCTCATCTGCTCTTCCAGCATTCTGATCTTCTGGGAGTCATCCATCGGCCCTTCGAAACCTCCGCCGGAGAAAGCTTCCTCCTGCTGATCTTCTTGCCACATACCATTCCTAGCTCCATATCCATCATATCCATTATTACGGTCGGCTCTAATCTGATTCATCACCGGACCTCGGCCTCTGTTGTCGTATCCCTGAATACCTCCAACAGGCCCAAAAGCCATTAACCCAGCGCCGTTTCCATTTCCAAAACCTCCGTAGCCCTGATTGGCCACACCATAACCATCTTGCCCAAAGCCTTGAGCATTGAAACCATATTTCCCAGCATTATCGAATCCTTGATCGTTGAACCCGAATCCAGCATTGCCAAATCCGTTGCCTCCCATATTATCACCCAAGTTGACGTCCCCAAGCCCAACGTTATGGACAGCAGTCTCGTTCCCAACCCCGACGTTACCGTTCACAGCAGCGGTAGCGTTGTTGACATTAGCAGCAGGCATGTTGACTACAGGTGGAGCCACTGGCGTGGGAGTGCCATCTCCATGAACAGTATCAACCCGTACGGACTGATGATCCTCATTACCGTGACCAGCATTCCGGGCCAACAGAGGTTGGACCATGGCTTGCAAATTTTCCTGACCCTTTGCAATAGCTTCCATGGTCTGCATGAAGAGAGCGAGCTTCTCGCGCACATCTTGCATCTCGTTCTGCATTTGATCCATGATTCTTCGACAGTTGGTGCAAGTAGAATAGCGGTGCGGGTGCTGATCTGCAATCCTGAAAAGTACCTGGTGCAGAGTAGGAAATAAGACACTATTCAAAGATTACCTGTAATGCAATATGAATATGAATGCAATGCAATGTGTGTCTGTGCATTAGGGAAATCCATTCCCCGGTTCTAGTGTGAAGGTGCCGGTGCAGTGACAATGCTATCAATATAAAGATCGGAGCTGAATCACAGAAAGCCTCATATATTGCTGAGAAAACCAATAGGCCAAGAATACAATATCACTGAGAGTACAATAAGAAGGCATGACCTCAACCAACAATCCTGGTGATGGTCAGCACTGTGCAAATAAAGCATACAAGTTACTACATGAAATGGTCAGATCCTCCCATAGGTCTGGTACTCTTCTAGCAATTTCTTGGTCTCCGGATGACTCGGTCGAGCAAGCAGCCCTTCAACCAGTTGGTTCCTTTTCTTAAGAACACGGCGCACGTCTTCAGCAGTTTCTTCCCATGCCCCATCTCCGAAGCGATCCTCCAGTTTACGCTTCTGGGATACAGCTTCGTCTCTCCCTTTGATGGCCTTGTTTAGTGCATTCTGGAGACTATACCGGGTCATCACTTCTTCCTCACACTTCTTGATGCTGGACTTCAACTGCCCCTCGAGGTCGGAGATTTGCTGCTTCAACTTATCCTCCCTCTTCTTGTTGTTAGTGAGCGTGGCATTCCAAGTCTTATTGCAAGAAGAGATCTCTCGGTGAGCGATGTCAAGCGCTTTCTTCTTGGATTCAAGCATGTCATGGGAACTTCTGAACTCTTGCCCCAGACGTTCGCGCTTCTTCCTCTCCTCGGTTAGCTCAGCGCCTAATCTGTTCATTAGCTCAATCTGCTGTTGGAAAGCATGGACGGCCTTGTTTTTCTCACTGCGTGCCTGGGCTAGCTCTTGCTCTAATCCTTCGTTGATCTTCAATAAGGCTTCTTTTTCTTTCACAATTTGCTCGTAGGCTTCCCGAGAAACAGTAGTTGGCTCTACTACCGAAATAGGAACAAGGATTGGTGCATCTGGAAATGGCATCCTCAACTGACTGGCTCTCTCCTGAATCCAAACTCTGTAAGGTGCATAGGCCTGACAGTCATTCTTTCCTAACAACGGCTTCCCTCTTCGGTTAATGCGCGTCCAGGCATGCTGCAACTTGGCCAATAACTCCCCCTTCACATCTCCAGTGAAGTACAGAGATTCCTGTACTTCTTCCTCTTTTAGCGGGTTCTTCAGGGCATATCCGAACTGACGGACGAACAGGGAAGGGTTGTAATTGATACACCCCTTTCTTCCTATCAGAGGAACATTAGGGTACCCAGAACCACTGAAGATAAGCTCAGAACCCAGCAGATCTCTGTCAAACCATTCAACGTCTTCGGAAGATAGCCTCATTAGGCGCTCTGACCAGCTAGCTATGGTTGCACTCTTCACAAAAGATCCCTTCATGGGAAGGTGGCCTTTAAACCACATATCCAACAATGGTACACAGAAATGAACATTCTTTCCTCTTCCCTTCTCATTCTTGTAATGCAGTGAGTGGTAGAAATCTCCGAGCAAGGTCGGTACAGGATTACCAGCGGCAAACAAGTAGAAGGCATCGAAGTCCACAAAATCCGGTACATTGGGAAACAATATTATGCCATAAATGCACAGAGCCAACACAGCATTGAAGGCAATCCAACACCCGCTCTTAGCGTACTCTTGGGCTTTACTAATCAAGAACTGGAGTGAGAAGCCTGGCACTCCACGGGAAACAGTGGTCAACAGCTCAGAAGCATCCACATGCAAAGCTTTTGCCAAGTCCTCTGGCTTGGGCTTAACGCCAGAATGAATGAATGGAACCTGGTTCTGCACGGGTAACTCAGTAAACTCCACATACTCCTCAATGGTAGGCCCCATAATGAAATCAGCAAACGTAAAGCATCTCAATGCGGGATCATAGAATTGCATCAAAGCGTACAGCCCATCTAGCTCTATCTCCATGGGTTTGCGCACCAATCTCAATAGTCTTCCATAGCTCATCCTGAAGCTCCTACGAACATCCTCATCAGCCAGAGAGATCAACCCAAGCAGGGGAACAACATCAGGAGTAGGCAATTTGTAAGCAACTGTCCTTCTTAGGCTGGCCATGATCAAACACTCAGAAACCCGGACACTAGAACTAGGGAAATGCAAATGCACCTGCAGCACAGACACACGTTAGTGGGATGCAATGATGATGATTATGCAAACAAATGCAATGCAAGTAACATGCAACGGGGACCAAGTGCCGCAGCTGAATAGCCTGAACCATATCAAGAAATCTCAGATAGATTCTCTAGAAGTCCTCAAACCCTGGTCTCAGATAGACCTAAAACAAAGCTCCATCAATGGTCTTTGACAGACCTCAAACCCTAACTCCAACTGGTCTCTGGCAGACCTTATATCATATCTACACCTGGTCTCTGACAGACCTCAGAACCCTCCAACTGGTCTCTGACAGACCTCAGAACTCTCCAACTGGTCTCTGACAGACCTCAGAACTCTCCAACTGGTCTCTGACAGACCTCATAACTCTCCAAAAATACCCAGGATCTCTGATCAAGAAATAACCGGTATCTGAAAGTCTAGTTACCTACATAACCCCAAACCCTCTCACAGGTGGATGTCCTAGTAACTGACAAAGGTATGGCATCCTATGCGGTCGTCGGCGTCACAGACTTTCAGGGTTGATGATACGATTCCCAGAAGGAGTGGCATCATCAAATCCTGAAGAGGCCTCACTTAGCCAACTTCCAAATGATCGGTCCCCAGAGTCGACAATTCAACTAACCAGCAACCCACGCCAACCAAAGGAAGGGGCAGGAGGCAAACCAGAGGAACCTCGTCTGAGTGTAGATTTCGCGGGACACCAAAGCAAGCAAAGCAAGCGGGCGCCAACTAATCTCTACTCTAATTCTAGGTGCACTCAAGCCCAGGTCCGGCTTCTCACTCAATATCAGAACACCCGTCACACCCCAATATACAGCAATAATAATCAATATATATAATGCTGAACATAAAGGTCAGAAATATAAATCCATACAAAATCCTCGACGGGAAAACAAGCGTTAGGATTGACTCTCTTAAGGGACGTTGGATCCCAAATGCATAAGAACTATCGCAGTCCTTAGCAGCCAGGGGACGTTGGGTCCCCAGCAGAGTCGCCAGCTGTCGCTACTGCGAAAATCGGCGCCGGCTGACAGGAGAGTCGCCACCGTGCGTTATTTATCCCACGGGAGGGAAAGGAAACGCTCAGAGTAAACCTCGCACAACACGGGAAAGGTATGGTCATCGCAACCAAAACCTGGGTTCGGGAGTCGGCTACGCAAGGGGAAGGTATTAGCACCCCTCACGTCCGTCGTACTCGACGGGATCCACGCTTGTTTCGGGTATGGATTGTTATTCTATCTACTCTAAAGGTCAAGGGTTGAAAGGAAATAAAATGAAAATAAAATGACTCGGCAAAGTATCGCACTTTATGCCTACGTATTCCCGTCTGTAACGAGAAATCAGAGTCAACGTAGTTCGCCTACCTACGGGAAAGGAGGGGAAGGTTGCTCGCTAGGATATCGCATCCTATGCCTACGTACTTTCATACGACATGAAAGATCAGAGCAAACGTAGTTCGGGCCACGTACGACACAAGTCTGTCTTGATTGATTTTATTCCTTCTGAAAAAGGTTTTTCTGATTAGCAGTCCAAGCGGACAAAAATGACGTCTTGATGAGTTCACATTCTTTTACGGAAGAAGTGTCTTTTATTGTGTTTGAAATCTTATTGTGTTTTTCTGTCGGTTTTGAGAAAGAAAGAGACAGAACTCTGACCTACGGTTGCAAAGGGAAACAAACTAACCTAATGTTATCATGCATGGGTTAAGACCTAGTGTCTATCATGCTCCTCTCTTGCCCAGAGAGAAACAGAGATCCTAAGGGAATAGACGGAAACAGCAACAATAGCAGATATATACAGTAATACGGTAAAATGCATGGATGCAGCAATACAAGCGAGGCAAGGGAGTCCCACTCAACCTCGAACCTAGAAAACAATAGGCAAAAGTGAACAGGCTTCACTTTCAACCCAACAGGGTAACCAGCAAACAATACAGTCAGGAAAACCAATCAATACATCAGAAATGAAATACAGCAAAATAAACAGCCACAGCAGCTCTGCATCAATATCCATCTTCAAGTCATCTCCAATCATCTACAAGCTTCAGTCAGCAGCAGTCTCTATCTTCACAGTCTTCAAGCAAGGGCTTTGGTTGTCAATCTTCAGTCTACAATGGCTTTTCTTCAAGTCCTATCCTCCAAGCTGAGGGATCAATCACCAGAGTGGATTGGGTGTTAAGCAATTAGTTGACTACCAATGGTGGTAAACCAACTGCCACTAACACATAAGACATTTTCTCTCAAGAGTTCTATCCCTCAGACAATAGCACCAAGCCTTCCAAAGGAAGGGGGTGAGTGTCTCAGAGAGACTCTGTATCATAGAGAGGAATGGAGGCAGTCAAAACCTTCCATGTTTGAGAATCAGGCTTTCTAACCTAGAGCTCTGCCTAGTTCCTAAACCCTAATCTCCTTAACAGCTGATGGCAAAAATCCCCTCTCCAACTCTGGAAGTTGGCCTTCAATCTCTGGATCTCCAATGGCTTCATCATCTTCAGTCTTCAACTCTCCCAAATCCCCAGACAGTCCCAGTACCCAAACAAGCAAGCAATCATCCCCAAAGGGCACACCACACCAGTCAGACAAATATAGACAGTATATTAATAGCAGTAGGGGAATCCTGACTTTTCTAAGGGGATCCAATAAATACCCATAGCCCCTATAGTCCCATAGCTAAACTATTTAATCCCTAAGTCCTAAGGGAAATAAACTACTTCTCCTAAATTGTCACCTAAAACCCTAATTTGTTCATGTTATTTGCACCTAAACTAACCAACTAAAACTAACTCCTAAAAATATGAATTAAATTGCATCCACAAGTTGAATATCTAAACTAAACAACCTAGAAATAATGGACAAAAAATATTAAAGCATTGGTTTAGAACAAAAATCAACAAATTCATGTATGAAATGAAACTATTTAAAATGCTATTTATTTGGAAAATATGGGGAAAATATCAAATAAAAATAAAAGGCAATTTTTATTTTTTATAATTTTCTTGACACTTTAAAGAAAATGTTAAAAAAAGAATGAATTAAAAATATGCAATTTCTAATTTGTTATGAGTTTTCAAAAATGAATGAAAATAGAAAGAAATTAAAAAAGAAAATAGAAAGAAATAAAGGGAGGGGGTGAGAAAAGCAACTCGCTCCAGTTGTATTCCATGGTGGGCTGGAAAAAGGGGGTGCGCATATTAATTGTGTTAGGCCCATACTCGCTCAGAAAATAAATTGGAAAAAGCCAGAAAAATGAAAAAGAACCCGGTGCATTTAGCAACAATATCACGTGTGTTTTAGTGGGCTTATCGATTGAGGGGTGTGTATAGCAAGCTGAGTCCAGGCCCAGAGTTTCATTTTAAATGAAACGATGCGTTTCATACTAAGTCATTCCCTCCGTTTTCAGTTTGAATATGATCCGTTGGATTAGAGCTCCAGTCAAAGTCAAATTCTCCATCGTGTGGCTCAAGCATCGTCTTCCACCTTGAGCAACTCTAGGGTTTCAGAAAACCCTTCCATGCACGCACCTTCGACCACTCTGTTCTCCCTCATCTGACCATGGATTCAATCGACATAAAAAGCAAACTTGGCCTACTCTAATCCCTCTACACAACCATGATAATAATATCTCTTAAAACTCAAGCAATAAACTAATTCGATGAAGATAACAGTTATAAGCCACCATGAACACCTGTGATCAACTCCTCCAAAACTCTCCAAATCTTGTCCTAAACTTATCTACAACTCATGCTGATTACCATAAGCTAATAAGCTAAGAATTTCATGCACTGAATCATGAGATATCAATCCAACCAGATTTGATGCACTATGAGCAACCTTCATTAAACCTCTCCAAACTCAGTGGAAATCATCATCTACCCTAACTTAACCAATCTAAGCGATCAAAACCCTATCATGCTAACCAAAAACATACAATTCGAAGAGAGATCCAACCTGGTTTAAAATGGAGATACAGCTATGGAGATCCCTAAATCAATGCTTGCAAGGACTTGAAACTGATCCACACACCACCACTTTGATTCTGTATGCAAAGATTTGGACTCTAACTTCTTGTATCGTGTGATTCCAATTTCTTGAACTTTGAATGATGAAACTTGTATGGCACTCTCCTTGATTGATTCAGCCAAATGAATATGTGAATTGTGATCTATGGATGATGGTGATGAAGTTCAGATCAAGAAGTGTGAGAATTGAGGGAGATTTGAGGGAGTTTTTGAAGCTTATGCAAAAATGAGAAAGTGTGTATAATTTGGGGTTTTGAACAAATGAAGTCACCAACCATGGCATGAACCATCTTGCATCAATATATACATGAGGTTAGAACCTCCTAGAAACTTGGAGAAGTTTCCCTTGCATTCTTTCCATTGAATTTGGTTTATGTTTCTTTTATTGCAAGCAACCATGGATAACTCACAAATTATGAACTAAGCTCAAAATTCCACTTCAGCCAATGTCTTTAAAATGATCTTTCCATTCAAAATGACCTATAATTTTGCTTCATTTGGCCAAGATATGAAAAATCTCATTTTTGAGGCCATTTTTATTCATTAAATCCAACAATTTTGAAACCTTGTGCTACGAATCTTTCCAATCTCTCATGGTCACTTTTCTAGACTCAAAATGGCATTTGGAACAAGTTTTATGTTGTAAAGTTTTCCATTTGAAGCTTCCTTGTATGAGTTTTGGGCATAGGTTAAAATGACCTGTAATTCACAAATGACCAAAATACCCTTTGCTTGCCAAGGCCATAAGTAGAGTTACCCAAATCATATGAAGGCATACTATACCATTCTAGAAAGCTAAGACAATAAGGAACAACTCTTATGTTGACCAGAAATTCATTTGAAATCTCCTTGAGGGGCAAAAATAGCTTGGAAGTCAAGTCACTTTCACAGACAAAACTTCAGATACCCCAGATGACCTGTAACTTGCAAGAACCATAACTTGAGTTCTATAAATCTCCTTAATGTCTTCCACCACTCAAATTAAAGGTACTGAGATCCTCTACAAGTTTCATGTTGGCCAAGGATCCATTTGAAGCTTGAATTTTGACTTATCCTGCTTGGAAATTTGACCTAAACTAGGGGATTTTACATAGAAACCCTAATTTAGAACCTCCTCTTCTCCTTGATTTCTCTTGATTTCTTCTTAGAATAACAACATATCCTTATTCTCCACGTCAAATGATGAACCCCACATCTCTCCAATAGCCCTTTTATGCCTTTCAATCAGTCAATTGACCTAGAGTTGACCCAGGGTTGACCCAGATGAGACCCTAGTTGACTGTCTTCAACTGTAATCCTTGTGATCACATCAACAACTTGTTTCCTTCTCCAAATGCCTTTCTAAGTCCTCCAAGATGTCTAAATACTCCCCATGCTCTCAATTTACAGCTCATAACTCCCTTGTTGATCCTCAGATCTCTCAGATAGGAGATAGACTCAAAGCTTGATCTTATTGAACTCTCTGCTTTCAAATTCTTTTCTGATGACTTGAATGAGGTTGAATTAGAATAATAACCTCTTAAAAGGCCTCTAAAGATGAAAATAATGATTGGTCCCCTGTTGGATGACTTGCTATGCTTATGCTATGCAGATGGTTAACCTATGTACATGGCTCTATATGCAAATGCTAATGATATTGAAACATAAACCAAATGAGTAAGGTTGAGCAAATTTTAGGGTGAAACAATTATGATTCATGATAGCAATCCCTCCAGTGAAGCCATGATATCATATCCCCATGTGGAGGTCATGATATCGTATCCCCATGAGGAAGTCATGATATCGTATCCCCAAGTGGATTGTTTTCTCCCTAGAGAAGTTGGAACTTTGAAGCAAGATTTAGTTCTGCCATCAACTTTTCATATCCTGTGATAGATGTATTGTTGCAGAGGTCACCAGGTATCCCCGTCGAGATGTTTATTTCATCTCATGTTTCCTCTCTCATCTGTTTTGTCAGCGTATGCAGGAGCATAAGTATTGCATACTTAGTGCATTTTCATACACATTGACCTACGCAGCAACATCTACATGTTTGCTATCCTTGCCATCTTTTGTCGTTACCGCCGAGTAATTGGGTTTATCCGTTCTCTCCGAGTAGATCACCGACCCTAAGCATAAAATACATATTATTTCCAGTTTCCCCACAGAGTTCAATCCTCGTGGACGATGGTTATTTCATTTATCTTTCCACGCTAGGATAAGAATATCCCCATGTGAGCTCATTCCCTCAATAGAATCTTGTTTGACAGATGCTTTCTAGCTCGATTCTAGATTGAACTTCGGTCCTGTCGGTCGCCGAACCTACCTAGACGTGCATTTATTTTGCACTATCTTTCAGGAAGAGCCTCTTAGAATGCCTTTGCAGATATGCGACCATTCTCGTCCGATAAGCTTATCATTACATTACAATCTTCATTACATTACAATCTTCATTACATTACAACAATGATAAATGACAGTTCTCGTACAAGAAGCTTATTATTACATTACAACAATGGTAAACGACAGTTCTCGTATAAGAAGTTTATCATTACATTCAATCGGTATGTGACAGTTCTCGTACAAGAAACTTATCATTACATTACATTTTACAACCTTACATTACATTTTACAACCTTACATTACATTTTACAACCTATCATTACATTTTACAACCTCGACAAGCAGTTCTCATCCGAGAAGCTTATCATTGCTACTCTTGCAAATAAGCGTTAGTTCTCACCTGAGAGGCTTATCCTATCTTCATCATGACTAGCAGCAAGTAGCCATCTCCATCGAGAAGCTGGTTTATATTGCTCTTTCATCTTGAAGTATGGGGAAGTTTATTTTACCCTTTAGTAAAAAAAGAAACTGAATCATATTCAGGGCAATAGATCTTGAAGTATGGGGAGGTTTATTTTACCCTTTAGTAAAAGAAGAAACTGAATCATATTCAGGGCATCAGATCTTGAAGTATGGGGAAGTTTATTTTACCCTTTAGTAAAAGAAGAAACTGAATCATATTCAGGGCATCAGATCTTGAAGTATAGGGAGGTTTATTTTACCCTTTAGTAAAAGAAGAGACTGAAACATATTCAGGGCACCAGACCTTGAAGCGTGGGGAAGTTTGTTTATCCTTTCTAAATGAGTATTTAGTCAAAGAAGAAACTGAATCATATTCAGGGCAACAGATCTTGAAGTATGAGGAAGTTTGTTTTACCCTTTAGTAAAAGAAGAAACTGAATCATATTCAGGGCATTAGATCTTGAAGTATGGGGAAGTTTATTTTACCCTTTAGTAAAAGAAGAAACTGAATCATATTCAGGGCATCAGATCTTGAAGTATAGGGAATTTTATTTTACCCTTTAGTAAAAGAAGAAACTGAATCATATTTAGGGAACATCAGATCTTGAAGTATGGGGAAGTTTATTTTACCCTTTAGTAAAAGAAGAAACTGAATCATATTCAAGGCATCAGATCTTGAAGTATGGGGAAGTTTATTTTACCCTTTAGTAAAAGAAGAAACTGAATCATATTCAGGGCATCAGATCTTGAAGTATGGGGAAGTTTATTTTACCCTTTAGTAAAAAAAGAAACTGAAACATATTCAGGGAACACCAGACCTTGAAGCGTGGGGAAGTTTATTTTACCCTTTAGTAAAGAAGAAACTGAATCATATTCAGGGCATCAGATCTTGAAGTTGAAGGTGAGAAAAAAACTTAGAAAGGGGGGGGTTGAATATGGGTTTTTAAAACAAATTGGAAGATAGAAAATAACAAGATATTTTTATCCTGGTTCGTTTGAACTCAAACTAATCCAGTCCACCCTACCAAGGTGATTTGCCTTTCTCAACAAGGACTTAATCCACTAAATCAAATTGATTACAATGTTAACCACTAAGACCAACAGTCTTAGTCTTCTCAAGAAATTCTGACCACAACTTGGTCTTCTTAAGGAATTCTTTTTACAAAAGATTTAAACTAACAATTTGTGTTTAAGGTTTTGCTTCTAACAAGCTATATCACAACAGTGATGTTTACACAAAATTAAGAACGAATATGAAAACTGTTAAGCTTTGAAGAATATTTGAATGAGAGCTTGTGAGTTGGTTTTCTTTCAAATGAATTGTCTATATCCGTCAACATTGGAAATATGTCGAAGCTTGTTTAAATACTACTTCAAGTCCTTATCTCAAAGACTGTGCATTGTTGTATGTTCTGTTGCCTTTGTTGCCTTTTTGTCTTCTATTGACTTTTCCTTTCCAGGAAGAGGAATGTTTAGACATGTGCTTTGTGTCTGAATTCTTGTGTCATGCATAAATGAGGAATAGTGTCGTTGGAGCAGACGTTGGGATTAGCAATGGATCTTTTCTTTGAGCTGACATCTTTTCAACTGAATAAATATATCTTTCAATTAATACTAACATCAGATCCTCTAATGTAGTTCCTTGTTCTTCAGATCAGAGTCTTGCAGCAATAGTGCTTAAGCGTGAATGTTACAATCAGCGGAGAGTTGAATATCAGAGCCTCTGTACTTGCAGTGAGAAGTACTTCTAGAGTCTTCTGAAACAATGATGTACTTTCTTTACTCAAATTCTTCTTAGTTTCACTCAGAGTCATCTGTAGCAGATCAGAGTCTCTTTAGGCAGCGCTCAGAGTCTTCTGAAATGTTGCTTCTGACACTCAGAGTCTTAACGTTCTTTTCAGTTGCAGATGTAATTTTTACTTCCAGATAAATATATAATTTAAGATCTGAAACAAAATTACTTAAACACAATTAGAGTATATATTTTCTTTATACAAAATTTCATTTATGTTATCATCAAAACAATGAGATATATTAAACACCAATCTGTGTTCTAACAATCTCCCCCTTTTTGATGATGACAAAAACATAGGAAATTTTGTTCAATAATAAGAAGAAAATAACACCCCCTGAGATTGTGAATCTCCCCCTGAATTGAATACCATAAGAAAAATAAATACTTCCCTTTTTGATTAAGTATTCTTTTCAGAATCAGAGCCTGATTTGGATCTTGAAGCCTGGTTTATTCTTTTCAGAATCAGAGCCTGGTTTGGATCCTGATTTGGATCAGAGCCTGATTTAGGAGCTTTCAGAGTAACTTTTATGAATTAAGTCAGATGCAACGTTATAGTTCTGAAAGACTAAAATTCAATGTTAGTTATAATTTATTATGTCTGAATTCCATTCTAGTAACTGTTTATTTGAACAATTATAATTTCCATTTTCTCCCCCTTTTTGTCATATCAAAAAGAAAAAACTTTTTAAGACACAAAAGAAGAACAGAGAAAAACGAATATAATAAAACAGATAGAAACAAAAACCAAACAGGTGCATTGATAAACAAAATATTCAGAGGATAATCACATAAGTAGAACAAACATAATGTGCACAAACAACAGGAAAAACAACTAAGGTTGGCGAGATGCTATCATCTTCAGAAGGTTTGTGATCTCAGAAGTAGATTCTTCTTGCCTAGCCATCCATGTCTTGATTTCATCTGTTGTCTTTTCTTGCTTAACCATCCAAGATCTGATCTCTGTGTTGCTAGCTTCAAGCTTAGCAAACTTTTCTTCAAGTTCTGGATTCTCTTTCTTGACTTCAGAAGAAGCAGGATCAGATGCAGACGCAGTCTCAACAACCATAGCAGATGCATTCTCTTGAATCACTGAGTCAGATGTTTGATTCAGAACCATCAAAGCAGACTGATTTGACACTTGAGTTTCTTCAGCAACAGCCGCTTCTGGAAGAGCATCTTCAGACATAGATTCTTCAGCAGGTGCATTGTCCAGAGGAAGGATTGGAGATCTACTCATATTCAGAAGAGTTTGTCTGATAACTTCAGCAAACCTTACCTTTACATCATCAGAGAAAATGGTTCGAAGGTTTGAAGCTACAGAATTAAATCTTGAAATGAATCTGTTCCAAGTGGCTTCAGAAGCATCTGGGTTCAAACTTGACATGCACTCCTTCTTGACAGTAGACATCCACATGTTTAATTCCTTTTTAAACCCAGCAAATAAAGTACTAACATCCATTCTAGGTTTAGGTTTCAGATAGTTTTCTAGAGAGGGTGTTTTGGTGGTTTCAGATGTGGAAGGTATGGAAAAAGAAGGAATGATGAAAAGAGGATGAGGATATGGTGTAGAAGGTTTAGTAACAGTCTTTGGTTTAACAGAAGAATGTATGATGTACATAAATGTTTTGATTATATGTACAGATGGAATGACATCAGAAGGCATAGGACAATATGGAACAAAAGCTGATGTAAGTTTTGGAGTTGATTGAGAAAGGATAGGTTCAGATGAAATGGATACATCTGGTTGTTTTGGTTCATAACCACGGAGTGAAGGGGGTGAGTTCACTTCTGAAGGTAAATCATATTCAGAAGAATCAGATGATGCAGAAGTGTGACAGGATGTTGAGGAAACGTCAAAAAGAATTTTCAAGGGTTGAACATCAAGAATATCAGAATCAGGTATAAATGATTCAGAAGATTTAGGTTGATCTGGTTGAGGATCAGAGGGAATGGTTTCTTTTTGTTGTTTTTCATAAGTTTGTGTTTTTGGTGGGGGAATTTCAGAAGTTTGTTTTGGTCTAGGAGTAGAAGGAATAGGTTGAGATATTTCTGGTTCAGAAGGAATGGGTTCAGATTCATGAGGAGGAGAAGGTGAGGGTATAGGTTCATAAGAAGGGGGGTTCAGATGCTAGTACTTCTTTAACTGTTTCTAAGATGGAATCTAAACTAGCAGAAGGAGGGTTACCTTTTTGTTTCTTAACCCGCTTTGGCTTTGCAGAAGCTGCCTCGCCAGAAGCTTTCCTTTTTGGCTTATAAGATCCTTCTTCTGAGACTTTCCTTTTCTTCCTGTGTCTGTCCCCATAAAAGTCTGGTTCAGGTTCACCTGCTCTCTGAATCAGATGTTCTGGTAGAGGAGTTCCATATGCTAGACACGTTGCTATATAGGCCAGAATAATTTCCCTTGGTTCATTAGCATAGAACAGAGGAAATCATCTACTAGTATCCTTCTCTTGCTGACTTCTTCAGAGTTGATCTGATCAGGTGCAGCAGTGAGTTCTTCTACAATTTTCATCCTCTGAAGACTTTTCCCATTCAGAGGTTTGCCAACCACTGAAGTTAATTCTTCCTGCATTCCAGCTTCTGTCAGATGTCCAACCAAGCCATTCTCAGTCAGAATATCTGAGATGAGTCTTCCCATTGGAATCCAATTTCTCATCTTCTAATGCTAGGTTCTGACTTCTTCTCTAGATTGTTTCACATGAGTCCACAGATGATTGAATAGCAGGTAAGGCAGATCCACTTTTGTGCTTTGACTCAGACAGTACATGAAGTACATCTGATCAGTGTTGACATAATCAGGAGAGTTTGAAGATTTCCTGTGATGTATGCATCCCATAAAAATCTTAGCCCAGATCCTATAGGTTGGCTTCAGATCTTTCACTTTGTTAGAGGCTTCTCCATATGAGCAAACTTCACTGTAAACCTCTATCATATCAATATGCCCAGCTGGCAGATTTGTAACACCATCAGTTTCTTCATAACCAACAAGCTTCCTGATCAAATCCTCAGTGATGATAATTTCCTTACCCAGAACTAAAGAAATAATAAACTTAAGGTATGTAGTGGCATGAATCCAAAATTCTTTCACCAATCATGGATAAACTGGACCCATCATTCTATCAAAGAATTGTGTCCAACTTTGAGCATCAACAATGGGATGAAGATCAAACCCATTTTCTACAATAGATTCAAAATTCACTATTGATTCACACAGAACTTCAAGTTTGTCAACAGGTGTGAGGAGTGTTCGAACTGGTTCTTTGAAAGCAACAGTACCCAGATTTGCAGAAGAAATAGCAGTCATTTTTTATTGAAGTTGTTGAGAGGTTGATGAAGAGGTTGCCATTGATGAAGTAGATAGGGGTTTAGGGTTTCATTGAGATTTGGGTTTTGAGGAGAAGATGAAAGAATGTAATAAGCAGAAATGCATAAGAGATGTGAATGAGGGTGAAAAGTGTGAGAAGTGAAGTGTTGTGGAATTTATAGAGAAAATTAGGGCACACAAGAGTCACATATTCAGCATTTAGCATTTAATTAAACATTAAATCCCATCAAACATAATCATGAAAAGAAAAACATTTAATGATTCTGACAACGCGTGGGGGGGAAACGAGAATTAAAATTAATTCAAACAGTACCTCTGAACGGCGTTTCAGTGCTGAACACTCAATCGTTTCAGATTCAGATGACACGTGTTTGCTTGCATGTGCTTCTGAAACTCTTTGAGAAATGAAACTTTAGCCAACGTTCAGATCCTCTGAGGCTTGTCAGTTCATATTTGCACACAATAAAAAAATATTAAACAATAAATAAATGAATGAAATACTTCAGAGTTAAAACATTTTCCATCTGAGGAAATTTGCTTCTGATAAACATTTTATTCTGGACAGAAATCCATACTTATATTTTTCAGAATAAATTTAAATTTATCTTCAGCAAGGGGTTTTATAAAGATATCAGCCCATTAATGGTCTGTATCAACAAAGTTTAAACTTATAATTCCCTTCTGAACATAGTCTCTAATGAAATGATGTTTAATTTCTATATTCTTTGCCTTAGAGTGTAAAATAGGGTTTTTAGACAAGCATATAACAAAAGTATTATCGCAGAAGATGGAAATGTTACTCTCATGTATTTGATAATCTTCTAGTTGACTTTTCATCCAGAGCATCTGAGTGCTACATCCAGCAGCAGCAATGTATTCTGCTTCTGTTGTTGAAAGCGCAATGGTGGGTTGCTTCTTGCTGAACCAAGAGATCAGATGACTCCCTAGAAACTGGCAGCTTCCAGAAGTACTTTTATGTTCTACTCTGTCTCCAGCATAGTCAGCGTCACAGAATCCTACTAGTTTGTATTCATTAGATCTTCTGTAACACAAACCCACATTAGTAGTACCTTTCAAATACCTCAGAACCCTCTTAACAACTGTTAAGTGAGATTCTCTAGGATCTGATTGGAATCTAGCACACAGACAAACACTAAATAGAATATCAGGTCTAGAAGAGATCCAATCATACCTCTGTAGAGCTTTTGATCTACCTTCTTACTTACCTCTTCTTTTCCAAGAGTGCTTGTAGGATGCATTGGAGTTTTAGCCAACTTACTTTCGGACATATTAAACTTCTTCAAAAGCTCCTTCACATACTTAGTCTGATATATGTAGGTGCCTTCTGGAGTTTGATTGACTTGGATTCCCAGAAAGAATCTGAGTTCTCCCATCATGCTCATTTCAAATTCTGCCTGTATAGATTGAGCAAACTCCTTTCCAAGCGTAATATTTGTTGTACCAAAAATAATGTCATCTACATAAATCTGACAGATTAAGATGTCTTTCTTAATTGATTTATGAAATAGAGTTGTGTCCACTTTTCCTCTGATAAAATTATTTTCCAAAAGGAAATTACTCAGGCTCTCATACCAAGCTCTGGGAGCTTGTTTTAAGCCATAGAGTGATTTCTTTAGTTTAAAAACATGTTCTGGAAGTTTTTCATTTTCAAAACCAGGAGATTGATGAACATAAACTTCTTCTTCAATTAATCCATTTAAGAAAGCACTTTTAACATCCATCTAATATAGAGTGATGTTATTCTGTGCAGCAAATGAAATAAGTAAGCGAATAGATTTTAACATTGCCACATGAGCATAAGTATCTGTGTAATCAATTCCTTCTTGCTGACTATATCCTTGAGCAACTAGCCTAGCTTTGTTTCTGACTACTTCTCCTTGCTCATTTAGCTTGTTTCTGAAGACCCATTTAGTTCCAATGATATTAAATTCTTTTGGTCTTGGAACCAGATCCCAAACATCATTCCTTGTGAATTGGTTAAGCTCCTCTTGCATGGCAAGTATCCAATCATTGTCTAGATGAGATTCATCCACAGAGGTTGGTTCAATGATTGATACTAAACCAAATAATGACGTTCCAGATGATCTGAGAAAGGATCTTGTTCTGATAGGGTCATCCTTCTTTCCAATGATCATCTCTTCTGGATGAGAGGATTTGATTCTAGATGATCCTTTAACAGTTGGTTCTTCAGAAATGTTCAAATTATTCATCTGAGCAACCAAGGGAGTAGCATCTGGCATTGCTTCTGGTTCTTTCACTTGAGCTTTGTCTGCCTCTGAGTCGTCAGAGTCTGTGAGAAGCACTTCTCTATCTGCAGAAATTTCAAGCTGCTTTGGCTTTTGATTGCCAAGCTTATCATCAAATCTAACATAAATTGATTCCTCTACAATTATTGTCTCAGTATTGTATACTCTGTAGCCTTTAGAGCGTTCAGAATATCCAAGCATGAAACACTTTTGAGCTTTAGAATCAAACTTGTTCAGATTTTCCTTAGTGTTCAACATAAAACATACACATCCAAAAGGATGGAAATAAGAAATGTTAGGCTTTCTATTCCTCCACAGTTCATAAGGAGTCTTCTCCAGAAGAGGTCTTACAGACACTCTGTTCTGAATATAACAAGTTGTATTACTGCTTCTGCCCAAAAATGTTTTGCCATGTTAGTCTCGTTGATCATGGTTCTGGCCATTTCTTGCAATGTTCTATTTTTCCTCTCTACAACTCCATTCTATTGAGGAGTTCTAGGGCAGGAGAAATCATGTGCAATGCCATTTTCTTTAAAATATTTTTCAAAGTATTTGTTTTCAAATTCTCCACCATGATCACTTCTGACTTTAACAATTTTAAATTCTTTTTCGTTCTGGACTTGTTTGCAGAAGTCAATGAATTCAGAATGAGACTCATCCTTGTGTTTCAAGAATTTTACCCATGTCCATCTGCTGTAGTCATCAACAATGACTAATCCATACTTCTTGCCTCTAATGGATGCAGTTTTCACTGGTCCAAACAGATGAATATGAAGCAGCTCTAATGGTCTTGATGTTGAAACAACATTTTTTGTTTTGAAATAAGATTTTGAAAATTTTCCTTTCTGACATGCTTCACAAAAAGCATCTGAGTTGAACTTCAACTGAGGAAGTCCTCTGACCAGATTGAGCTTATTAATCTGAGATATACGTCTCATACTAATATGACCCAATCTTCTGTGCCAGACCCATTGCTCATCATTAACAGACAGAAGGCATTTTACATTCTGAACTTTAAGTTCTGAAAGATTGATTTTGTAAATGTTGTTCTTCCTTTTTCCATTAAAGAAGATTGAGCCATCCTTTTGACTGACAGTTTTACAACATTTTTTATTGAAGATTATGTCATAACCATTGTCACTTAGTTGACTTATGGACAATATATTATGTGTTAATCCTTCAACAAGTAAGACATTAGAAATGGAAGGAAGGTTACCATTACCAATAGTTCCAGAGCCTATTATCTTGCCCTTCTGGTTCCCTCCAAACTTCACATCACCTCCAGATCTAAGCTCCAGGCTTTGGAACATAGACCTTCTTCCCGTCATGTGACGCGAGCAGCCAGAGTCCAGGTACCATGATTAGTGTTTCAACTTTGCTGCTAAGGATGTCTGCAACAAAAATCATTTTATCCTTAGGTACCCATATTTTCTTGGGTCCTCTGGGATTAGTAGGTTTGAAATTATTTTTGAATTTCTTTCCCTTATAAGCATCCTTTTTCTAATGGAATTTTGATTTATTAAACATAGGTTTATTCTGATCAGAACGTGTGTGTTTAATATCATTTAAATGACAAATTTTGAAATGAGTATATAAAGGAGAATACTTAATGGTCAGTTTATCAATAGGTTTTGGATTTAAATCCTTCCCAAAAGGTGATTCATATCCAATTCCCTTTATGTTGTTTCTGCTTACGCCATAGATCATTGAAGCCATCTTGCTTCTATCTAGGCCTCTGGCTAGAAACTTCTGAAAGCTATAGTCATACTCTTCTAAAATGTTTTAAGAGCATGATATAGGTTCTAAGTCAGATTTCTGAGCTTTTTCTAAATCATTTTTTATTTTAAGATTGTTTGCTTTAAGCGCAACAACTTCAGATCTCAGCTGATCATTCTCAGATGCAAGACAACTTTGAAGCTTCTTGTATTTGAGTTTGATTTGCTATAGCTTTCAAGAATTTCAGATAAACTCTCAACAAGTTCAGCTCTAGAAAGTTCAGAAAATACCTCCTAGGAATCTAATTATGATCCAGATTCAGCAGATTCTTCATGGTCATCCACGTCAGCCATCAGTGCTACATTAGCACATTCATATTCTGATTTTGATGAAGATTCAGAAGCATATGAATCATCCCACGTGGCCATTAAGACTTTCTTATTCTTGTCAAACTTTCTTCTAGGTTTCTCCTTCAGAAGTTTGGGACATTCATTTTTATAGTGGCTAGGCTCCTTGCACTCATAGCACACTATATCTTTCTTTCCAGATTTCTTATGTCCAGAAGAGTCACCACGCTGATCAGATCTTTTGAAGTTTCTGAACTTCTTCTGCTTATGCTTCCAGAGTTTGTTTATCCTGTTGGACAACAAAGATAGTTCATCTTCTTCTTCTGAAGATTCTTCAGAACTCTCTTCAATAACCTGTAACGCTTTAGCAGATTTGTTAGATTTTAAAGCAACTGACTTACCTTTCTTCTGAGGCTCGTCTTCCTCCATCTCAATCTCGTGACTCCTTAAGGAATTGATCAATTCCTCCAGAGTGATCCTATTCAGATCCTTCGCAAGCTTCAGAGCTGTCACCATTGGTCTCCACCTTATTAGCAAGCTTCTGATGATCTTCTTGACATGGTCTGAAGTAGAATAGCCTTTATCCAGAACCTTCAACCCAGCAGTTAGGATCTGAAATCTTGAGAACATAGTTTCCACAGATTCAGACTCCTCCATTTTGAAGGCTTCGTACTTCTAGATGAGGGCCAGAGCCTTGGTCTCCTTTACTTGGGAGTTCCCTTCATGAGTCATCTTCAAAGATTCAAACATATCAAATGTTGTTTCTCTGTTTGTGATCTTCTCATACTCAGTATGAGATATAGCATTTAATAGAATGGTTCTTGCTTTATGATGATTCCTAAATTCTTTCTTCTGAGCTTCAGTCATTGACTTTCTGTCAATCTTTTTGCCATCCCCATCAGTGGGGTGAACATAACCATCAATGACTAAATCCCAAAGGTCAGCATCATAGCCTAGAAAGAAACTTTCTATTCTATCTTTCCAGTAATCAAACTTCTCACCATCAAACATGGAAGGTTTGGTGCTGATTCTATCTCTATCTTCATATTTGTTGTTGGAATTTGAAGTTGAAGCTTCAGCCATAATATCAAAGATAATAATCAAACCAGAGTTTTTCCCAACTGGATCTCTCTTTCACTATTAAGTGATAGCACTACAGAGCCGGAGCTCTGATACCAACAGAAGGTGAGAAAAACACTTAGAAAGGGGGGGGGGGTTGAATAAGGGTTTTTTAAACAAATTGGAAGATAGAAAATAACAAGATATTTTTATCCTGGTTCGTTTGAACTCAAACTAATCCAGTCCACCCTACCAAGGTGATTTTCCTTTCTCAACAAGGACTTAATCCACTAAATCAAACTGATTATAGTGTTAACCACTAAGACCAACAGTCTTAGTCTTCTCAAGAAATTCTGACCACAACTTGGTCTTCTTAAGGAATTCTTTTTATAAAAGATTTAAACTAACAATTTGTGTTTAAGGTTTTGCTTCTAACAAGCTATATCACAACAGTGATGTTTACACAAAATAAAGAACGAATATGAAAACTGTTAAGCTTTGAAGAATATTTGAATGAGAGCTTGTGAGTTAGTTTTCTTTCAAATGAACATCTATATCCGTCAACGTTGGAAAGATGTTGAAGCTTGTTTAAATACTACTTCAAGTCCTTATCTCAAAGACTGTGCATCATTGTATGTTCTGCTACCTCTGTTGCCTTTTTGTCTTCTATTGACTTTTCCTTTCCAGGAAGAGGAATGTTCAGACATGTGCTTTGTGTATGAATTCTTGTGTCATGCATAAATGAGGAATAGTGTCGTTGGAGCAGACGTTGGGATTAGCAATGGATCTTTTCTTTGAGCTGGCATCTTTTCAACTGAATAAATATATATTTCAATTAATACTAACATAAGATCCTCTGATGTAGTTCCTTGTTCTTCAAATCAGAGTCTTGCAGCAATAGTGCTTAAGCGTGAATGTTACAATAAGCGCAGAGTTGAATATCAGAGCCTCTGTACTTCCAGAGTCTTCTAAAACAATGTTGTACTTTATTTACTCAAATTCTTCTTAGTTTCACTCAGAGTCATCTGTAGCAGATCAGAGTCTCTTCAGGTAGCGCTCAGAGTCTTCTGAAATGTTGCTTCTGCGCTCAGAGTCTTAACGTTCTTTTCAATTGCAGATGTAATTTTTGCTTCCAGATGAATATATAATTTAAGATCTGAAACAAAATTACTTAAACACAATTAGAGTATATAATTTCTTTATACAAAATTTCATTTATGTTATCATCAAAACAATGAGATATATTAAACACCAATCTGTGTTCTAATAGAAGTATGGGGAAGTTTATTTTACCCTTTAGTAAAAGAAGAAACTGAATCATATTCAGGGAACACCAGACCTTGAAGCTTGGGGAAGTTTATTTTACCCTTTAGTAAAAGAAGAAACTAAGACCTATTCAGGGAACACCAGACCTTGAAGCGTGTGGAAGTTTATTTTATCCTTTAGTAAAAGAAGAAACTAAGACCTATTCAGGGAACACTAGACCTTGAAGCGTGGGGAAGTTTATTTTACCCTTTAGTAAAAGAAGAAACTAAAACCTATTCAGGGAACACCGGACCTTGAAGTGTGGGGAGGTTTATTTCACCCTTTAGTAAAAGAAGAAAGTGAGACCTATTCAGAGCGCACAAACTTTGAAGTGTGGGGAAGTTTATTTACCCTTTATAAATGAATCATTTAGTTAAAGAAGAAGTTGGATCATATTTTGATCACGGAAGCTTATTTTGATGCAGATGAGCGACAGTCCCTCCAGAGGAGCTCATCAATCATTTCATCCTTTATCCCCAGATAAGCGACAATCTCTTTATTTGAGAGCTTATCCATCTTAGCATATAAGTCCCTTCCAACGATAAGTGGAAGTTCTCTCTCTCGAGAAACTTATCAGGGCAGTTCCTATTAAAATCCATTTATTTTGGCATACAACAGGTTTTCACCATGTATTTTTCTAATGATTTCGGAAGATCCCGTCCGATCTCTTCATTTAAAGAATTTCCCAAAACTCTAGCACTTTTGTCTACCCGATCCTACCGCCGTGGGGATCCTGTTTTACCTTTTATCCTAAAGTATCAGTCGGTCATGCCTGAACCTTTTGAATAGTTACTCGTGGATATTCCCCAGTAGAAGTCATTTCGTCGTTGCCATCTCCATTGAGGATCCTATCTTACCGTTATTTCTAAGAGTGATAATTGGTCGCACTCGCACCGGTTGCTCATCACTTTAGACTTCCCTAGTGTTGTGCTGCTTCCCCAGTGAGTCGTATTCCCTAGTGTGTGTTTGCTCGTGGCGTCTGTCCTCGCGTCTTCGTGTTATCTGCATCCTTGCATTTATCATTTCATCATATGCATCATACTAGATTCATGGCATTGTCAACAATGTTTTGTTTTGTCCATAGCATTGCATATCACTGCATCTAAGGGCAAAATTTTCGGTTATCTGTATTTAAATCCCTTTCACTATGATTTCTCGAGCCTCCGCTGCTCAAATCATCCGGTGAAGTTATTTAAATAGGGGCGACTATCATACCCTAAATTTTACCCTTAGATCATTAGGTTCATTTCGCATTTCATTTCATTTTGCATTGCGTTTTAACTAACCGCTAACCGGTTTGCGCAGTCTGTTGGTTTTGCAGGAAAATAACACTGTGTGCGCTTTAATTTATGAAGGGCAAAAGGGTTATTAATTTGCAGCCTGCTGGCAATTTATGAAACAAAGTCATCATCAAAGATGCCTCAAATAATTAGGGTTTCTACCTTCCGAATCGTGCAACTTTTATCTGAGAAGGGGTTGAATTTTACGACAGTTTTGACGTCAGGTTTCTCGGGGCACAATACATTTTTGTTCAAGAACCAAAAGTAGTCATCAGTTGAGTTGTAAAATGTTGTTTTCTTCCTAAACCGTACAGAGTTGAGGGCGTTGAAGTATAAATGAATTCGGGTTGAATCGGTGCGAGAATCGGCTCCACGGAATTTATTCTAACAGGTGCACGCTTTCCTGTTTGTTTCTACTGGTTACCAGTCAACTTTAGAGGAACAGTGGCATTTCGGTTCACGGTGAGGTTATAATAAATACTTCATTGGTTTGATCTCAAGTTTTCTTTGAATCGGCTCAGGTTACAAAGCCAAATTATTCAAGGCACAGTCGGGATTTTAGATGCAGAGGAAAGTTCGTTTCGCCGCTAAATTGAATTTCTCTGTTTATCTGTTCAAGGCCGCGTTCGCCAATTTTTTATTATCGAGTGTGAATCAAGGTGCAGGGGATTAGGTGGAACTCAGAAGTTACGTTGGATGCTAAGCTGTGCAAGACGGTTGGCTGTCAAATTTGGATGTTGAACGTCAAAGTTTATTCAGATGAGTTTATGCAGATGAATTTAATTGGAGAATAAAAATTCAGTTTATTAAAAATTGAATTTATCTATTCAAATTCTATACACTTTTTATTACTTACAATATGCTTAAAATTAACAAAACAATTTCCTAAATCCTAATTGTCCAAATTTTTTCTAAGAGATCTTCACGTCTGATCTTCAATCTTCGAACCTGCCAAAACTGACAACACATGGAAATAATCGTCATTGGGTTAGAATCAATTTAACTAAAAAGTTGGTTTTAGTTGTTTTGATACCCTTAGTAATTTTTCATCATCGAGTACGTCGGGAGGGGCAACAAATAATGTCGTCGCATCCCCCGACTTTTTAATTTCCGACCCCGCACGGCCCGACAATATATGTTCGAGTTTGTTTCCGAGAGAGAGAGAGAGAGAGGAGAGAGAGAGAGAGAGAGAGAGAGAGAGAGAGAGAGAGAGAGAGAGAGAGAGAGAGAGAGAGAGAGAGAGAGAGTGCTTTTGGAAAATTGATTTTTGCGTCCAGCCAAACAAGACTTAGAAAAATCCAGCATATCCAACAAAATGGATATCCAAACCCATCAGAAAAATCCAGCATATCCAACAAAATGGATATCCAAACCATTAGAAAAATCCATAACCCCAAAACAAAATGGATATCTAGATCCATCAAAAGAATCCATGTCCAGAAATCCGAAAATAATGTGAAATTGAATCACTAGATCATCAACAACAACATTTCCGAAAATTTATATGGGTCAAAACAACATCAAGCAAAAGGTCCATGAAAAATGCAACAATTCCTCTGGTTCCAAACAACCAAAACAAAATCATCAGAGAATAACAAACGAATCTACAAATTCCTCCTTTTCTAAAACTGAAATCAAACAGAAAATCATTAAAAAATCGTAACAATATAAGCAGACCCAGGCCCAAAGTGTTAAAAACTAAAACAGTATAAGAACACCATCAGTTAATCAAAAGGAAAAGAAGAAAGTTCATCAGTGAGTTCATCAACAAAGAACCCAAAAGCCTTAAGGAAAACAATCATCCACGAGCTCATCAAGAGGAGATTGGGAGAAACCTACCACCAAGTTTGTCAGCGGCGAGCAGCGGAAGAAGAGGATTTTCGAAAATCCACAAGCCACCACCAACCGCGGACCGGCCGGACTCAGAGGGAGGAGTTGTTCCTCACCATCATCATCGTCCATCAGCAATCATCACAGTCGGACGGAAAACTTTACTGTCAACTCCAAATCGCTTCAAACCCATAAACAAAGGGTGAGCAATTTTTGCTAATCGTGTGTTTTAATTTGTGTTTGTAGAATCATTAAGAAATTCAGAAGTGGAAAAGCAAGAATGGCTAAGAAGAAGAATAAAAAGTTGTGAAAAGCTCACCCATGGAGGGGCGCCGCTCGCGAGGAAGAAGAAGAGAGTTTCCACAAACCCTAAAAGTTTTAGCAACAACTATTGCCCCTTTCCCCTTTTATTTCTTATTTTATTTATTTTCTTATCTTTTATTTTTTTAGTTTAATTAAATTATTAAATCTATAGAATATACATCCTAATTAAGTTGTTAAGTTAAAAGCCTTTTTAGTTTCATAAGTAGAACTTATTTTTTAAAAAAAAACTTCAAAATTAAAACTTATTTTTTTAAAGCTTCAAATAAAATAACTTAACATTTATAAAATAAAAATAATTTTTTTTAAGCTAAGATTTTTTTAAAATAAAACATAACATAATTAAAAATTAATTTTAAAACCAAAACTCTTTTCTAAATTAATTTCAAAACAATTACTTTCAAAACTTTTTCTTAAAACATGTTTAACAAAATTGTCTAACATTTCACTTTCAGTTCGAATTGAGCCACCACCTAATTGCTGATTTGTTTTCTAACCTTGTTGTTTAATTTTTTCTAACGCTTATGACGTTCCTTTCGTATTTCTCATTTGTACAGTTACTAATCCTTTACTTTTCGTATTTCATTTTCATGGTTGTAATTTATGCGAGGACATTGTCGCTTTCATCCCGTTATTATTCTTGCGCACTGTCTCATATTTCAATTCCTTTGCTCGATAATTATTATTCATTGCATTATTTTACCGTATAGTCCATCCGAAGGAATAGGTCTAGCCGTTTGACTGCCGCGTCAATAGTCCTTACCCTTGAATCTTTCACCGTCCAAACCCTAATTGCATAGGCGTCCCGCCGTGGACCAAATACCCTTTACCCTAGCATTAGGATAAGGAGTCGTCGTACTCCATATTAGGTTTCCCGCCGCGAATACCTATCTTACCCTTTTCCAATTCAATTCGATTACAACGTAGAGATAGGAGTCACCGAACTCCATGTAGAGATAGGTTTTTCCTTTCTTTAACCTTTCCTTCGGATAAATCAAAGACCGGTTGTGAACTAAAGATGTGGTTCAAATTAATTAATAATTTGATATCCTATTCTCACCGCAACAACCAGGAACTGGACTTTGATGGACTTGGCCGTTTCTGCTACCCCAAAAGTCACAATCAGCTCCATATACCCCTACGCTTTGTGGCTGACCCGTTGAAGCCCTGTAGATCAGAGCCTACGTAGGGCGTCAGGTGGGTTTTGTCCAGCTGAAACATGGAGAATAGCTGGGAATACATGATTTCAAGCAGAGGGATGTTGGATTTGGGAGCCCCGTTGAGGACCGACTCTCCCGAACCTTATCAAGTGTAAAACTCTGGCTCAAGCTTGTGCTGATGAGATGCTTGAACTTCCTCTTGACGGATCCCATGGTCACCTTGTTGAATCCCTCTCCCGAGATGACCATGGTGGAGGGGGAGGTTTCCCATAGGTTATGTGCAGCAAAATAAGAAGGGACGTTGAGCTCCTCAGGGATGTAGAAGTCTCCGGGCCGCGATATACTCATGGTGACCTAAAGACTGGTCTCTTCCGAGGAAGATACCTCCTCCTAGACCTTATTTGACTTCTGGGCATCCTGCTGAGGAGCATACTTCTTCTTGGCGAATTGTTTCAGATGTTCGTCCCTGATTAAGATCTCGATTGCATCCTTCATATGGATACAGTCGTCGGTCATATGGTCGTGGCTCTTGTGGAACCGGCAATACTCTATCTTATATGTGTTTGGCTTGGCCGGTATTTGTTTTGAGAAGCGGACCCCTTCTTGGTGGAACTCCGAGTTTGTGCACTCAGAGAGAATCTTCTCGCGAGAGATGTTCAATGGAGTGTAGTCGTGGAACCGGCCAGATGGCCCTTTATGATCCTTGGGGCGGTCATCCCGTCTTCTCTCAGCTCCCAAGTGACATGTCGAGGCTTTATTATGCTTCGAGGACCTGGTGTTCCCCTGGTGCCTAGAGTCTCGAGTGGTGTTGGTTGATTTCCTCTTTTCATACTGGATGTATGCCTGAGCCTTAAGGAGGAGGGCATTCAGTGTTGCGGGGATTTTGATGCTAACAGCCTTGGCAAATTTGGTGCAGGAGGGAGCTCATGCTCGAGCAAGTACTTTTTCATATCGTCAATCGTGGGGACCTGGACGACTTCTTTGTTGAACCTTTCGATATAAGCTCGAAGAGGTTCGTCTTTCCCTTGAATGATGGCCTTAATGGAGGCTTCTATATTTGGGTGGAAACAAGAGGTTGTGAAGTGCCTGAAGAACATCCTCCCTAACTGTCTCCAAGATGTGATGGATTTGAAGGAGAGGTTTTTGTACCATGACATGACTCCCTTCCTCATCATGGTTAGGAATAATCTGCATTCGACGGTGCCTCTAACGCTGCGATAATCGAGCAGGGCATCGATGTTTTCAATGTGCTCGTCAGGATCTGTAGTGCCATCGTATGTGGCCAAGGGTGGGGGTTTCTCCAGCTCTCTGGGTAAGGGCATGACCATAATTTATTTGTACAATGGGTCACGAGGCTCGTCGTCGCTACTTGCTGCTAGACCTCGAACAGGAACGGGTACTTCGTCCGGGGAGAGGATTATGATCTCTGTGGGGAGATGGACTTCATACTCGGCCCTTGGATATGGGTGGAGGCGAACGATGACGCTCTGTCCGGAGATCCCTTATGGTTCTCTTAGCCACGGAGGAGTGCTGGCTCTAGGGAGAGGTATGGTCACGCTTTCTCACGGTTAGAGAGTCTAGCTCTACCTGTGCCTGACGGTCTCTTCCTCGTCTGAGAGAAAGACTCTGAGATCTTTGGTGGTTTTTTCCTCGGCGGAGGAGATCTTAGTCGGCGAGATTCTTCTAAGGCTCTAATTCTCGCGTTCTGTTGGAGGATCAGAATATCTGTTTTGTTGAGAACCTCAAGTAGGGCCACCATGGTCGGGTCAGCGTTAGGCAAAACTGGGATGGTCTAATGGTCTTCAGAGGGCTGGCCCCCGACGTTGTCAACGCGGTCGGGGGAAGGAGACGTGGTGGCTTCATCTCTCTGCCGATGGACTTTGCTCCCAAGAAAAGGGGTTTCTCCGTCAGTGCTTATCTTGCTAATGGGGAGGATGGTGTTGCGAGTATCATGGACATTGTCATGGCTGGCCATGATCAGAATCTTGAAAGAACTACTTTGTATGTGATGCTGGGTTGCAAGGATGAGGAGGAGGTGTACCTGCAAGGCACTCTGATGCTAAATTAAGAATCAGGATAAGAGAAGGCAAGCACAAAGAGCGTATGTCTTAGGGTGATTTAGAATGATTTATAATACCTGACCCTCTCAAGTGAGAGGATTTTTATAATGCCCCTAGCGCTTGGCCATTGATCCCTATTTTCAGGGAGAGATAGTCACTCCTAAAGAATAGTTAACTGCCAGAAACTAGTCGTTGGGATGGGCAAAGGTGCTCAGAACTAGCCATTGTCGCGGGCACGAGCGTCATGACTGTTTCTGGATGGTGAAACCGTGCGTGACGGGCAGGAATGTGACGAGGGGCAGCTGATCTTGGGAGTCAGTTAGCTAGCCTTCCTCTGCGAAGGGGTAGAGGAGAGAAAGCTTCACTTTGCCCTTAGCTGGCAGGGCTTGGGCTATTGGGTCGTTCTGGGCGCAGAAGTGGATTGGGTCATGTCTAGCCATTGGGACAGGCCAGAACAATTTTCCTCCCTAAATTTGCAGAGTTTGATACCTATCGTTGAGAATTATTTGAGAGGGTAGAACACAGACTCTGTCTCAGGCATTTATATGCCAAATTTAAAAATAAGTTTGGTGGAGGGACACATATTAGAGACTTGATGATGGAAGATGCCAAAGCTACATATATCCAAGCCTAAGATTCTAGAAAAAAGAATTGAAGGAGCTCAATATGAAGGCTTAAGAGTGGTTGTCGAACATACATACCAAAGCATGGTGTAAGCATGTATTTTATTTTTATCCTAAATGTGATGTTCTTATGAATATGTATCTGAGGCCTTTAATAGCACTATATTAGTCGCAAGGGATAAACCAATATTAAATGTGTGTGAATGGATAAGAAACTATCTCATGAATAGGACTGCCAGCTTAAGAGAAAGGGTTGATAGAGGGAATCATAGGATAATGCCTAGACCTAGGTTTGGGCTAAATAAGGAAGTGGAACATGCAGGGAATTGGATTTCTAATTGGTATGGTGATACATTATGGCAAGTGAACATACACATACCAGGAATAGTTTCATTGTGCATACTTCAAAGAAAAAGTGCACATGTAAGTTTTGGGAACTAGTGAGCATTCTTTGTAGACATGCAGTAGATGCATTAGGTTTTAGGAACCAATACCTAGAAGATTATGTTGATGACTATTATTCCAAGGAAACCTATGAGAAATGATATAGTTATAGTGTAAGTCTTAATAATGGCCAAGACAAGTGGCCAGAGGTTGACATGGAATAGATGTTGCCTCCAGCATATAAAAGAGGACCTGGCAGACCAAAGAAGTTGAGGAGGAGGGAACCTGATGAGGACCCTAATAAAATAAGAACACAAAACATTTCATAATATATAATATCTTGAAAATGATACTAAGGTGTATCACAATCATTTTTTGATGGTGAAATAAATTTTTGTAAAAATTATATTTATTGTTTTAGGTGACACAACATTGTTATTCATGAGTTTTTTTATTATTTGCTTCTAGTATTAAAAAATCAAATATATTAAAAATAAATGGTATGAAAATATGTTGATCATCGAAACATGTTTTTTTTATATGCTACTATTTTGTTTTGAGAGTTATTTGTCTCACAATAAAATCTACGGTCTTCAATTTCATCGATGAAAAAAACCCGAGTAATGTCTAAACAAAAGTGGAAATATAAACTTTTCATTTGTCCAATTGATTTCTAAATCAAAATTTTCTTTCTCTTAGGGTAGAAATATGTCTCATTGGGTTTAGGTTTATTTAAAAAGGGCAAACTTACTTAAAAAAGATAAAGAACATGTTTGACCTATTACTTATCAAGTGTTTTAATCTTAAATTTGAATCTAGTCTTTTAAAAATCTGATATGAGTAAGAAGTATATTTAAAAGTCTGATGTGTTTAAAAATAACATTTAACCTCTTAGTAAAAAGATTAACAGAAAACTCATAATACAAATGTTGTGTTACCTTTATTTTAGTTAGAACCTAATTCTTTATTATTATTTTGTATTTAATGTTCTTATAACTTTAAAAATAATTATAATATTCGCTTAACTATACAAATTAAATTATGTTATTATTTTTCTTTTATTATATTAATCAAAGCCAATGGATATAATTGGTTTTGATATAAAAGTTTGATGTCTATGTGATTTTATTTTTATTAGGCTCATAGACCATATATCTTCATAACCAGTTCATAATTATTTGTAATTCATTTGTTATAATCTGTTGTTAAATTTTAATGTCATAATTGGATTTATTTTTTCGACCAAGGTTACATGTCATTCGACCATGAGACTTTGGAAGAAAACATCAACGCTCGACATTGAAGAATTGGGTCTAGTACTTAATGAAAATTTCAAAGGTTTAATTATTCATCAATTCGACAGGTCGAGGGAGGTTTGACTAAAACAGATTCAAAATTCAAACCAAATAATTATTTTTTATCCCATCCAAACACCAAAGACACGTGGAGATCAATCGAAAGCAAGCAAAGCATGCAGAGGTGGCGTGTCGGATGGAAGACAGTTGAACGTTGAATACCGTTAGTTTCGTAGTACTATAAATAGGAATTCTAGTGTTACGATTTGGTGTGGCAAAACCATTGTAAACTTCAATACAAACTCAAAATATCCATATGCAAACATGAGGGACTGGGTTTTTTCCTCACAAATACGTCGACCCTAACAACGAATTCCATGTTGTCCATCAGACAATAGATGGATGAAAGTAACCACGAGATGGCTAATATGCTTACTCCGCAAATTGGTACAGTGTTCAATCCCCTAATTCAAACCATTAACCAAAGTTACTAATTATTGGCCAATCAATTGGTCAAATATCCAAAAAAAATTGGCGCCCCTCAGGCCCAGGCACAAACCAATTGGTCAAATTGTGCATGTCAGGCCAATAGAGATACCTGATAATGGGGTTGCAAATGTTAATCAAGGACAACAACAACAAGAGGGTCCTCGACTTATCGGACCTCCTGTGCATGGGGTGGGGGGAATATATAGGTCAAGCTAACTGAAGAATAGTTATGGTAGATAGAAACCAAAATGTTGAGGAAGTAGTTTGGAATGTTCGACAAGATAACCTAAGATGGCAAAATAATTTATCCCACGTGGTCAAAAACATCCTAGTGTATAATGGCCTTAGTGTAGAACTACATAGGTTGAATTATGTGTCTCCTTTGTCTAAATATATGATGCAAGAAAAACTTCCCAGGGGCTAGAAAGTCCTTAAATTCACCATGTTTGCAAGAAAGACAAGTGATTCGACTGTCGAACATATCGCTTGATAATAAGAATTTGAAAATGTGAATTTCCCAAATTCTTTAACAAAAAAAAGCCTTTACATGGTTCACAATACTTCCTCATCATTCCATACATGATTGGAATAAGTTAGAAAGAGTGTTCCATGAACTATTTTATATGGGGCAGTCAAAGATTAGTCTCAAAGAATTGACTAGTGTCAGGCGCAAAACGCCTGAGTCAATTGAGACTACATAAATAGGTTCAGGTTGTTAAGCAAGGTGATTTACCTAAGTACCTGAACATGAATTGGTCGAAATGGTTGCTGGGGGTTTAAATTACTCTATTATTAAAAAAAACTAGATACCCAATATTTGAGAGATATGACTCAATTGGCTGATAGAGTTCGATAGGCCGAACGCCTAAAGGTCGAGAAAGCCAAAATAAGCAAATTCCATAAAAGAAATGAGGTTGCCTATATATAGGAAGATGAGAGAGACCAATAATATGATGTAGGATACGAGGAGGTCGAAGAGAACGACATAAACATGGAGGAATTTTAGATGCCAAACTTTGCTTATTTGATTTATCAAATGTTGGCATCTTTCATTCTTTTTGTAGGTGAAAGTGATTAGAATCACTCTTGTTTTTTATGATATGATCCATTGTGTGAAAATGTCTCGGTTGCTTTGATTTGTATACTATTGTGCAGGAATTAGGCACAAAATAAGAAGAGTAAGACACAAGGACTTTGACAAGGAAACCAAGTCAGTAGCAAAACATCAACAAGTTCTCACAGCGAACTTCCTAGCGAATTTTCCCAGAAAATCATCAACAAGTTCGCACAGCGAACTTGCCAGCAAAGGACCTTAGGAATCTGGAACTGTTCACTCAGAGAGAAAAGAACATCAAAATTCGTTGTGCGAAGGAGAAGCGAAGTCCTAGCGAATAGCCTCAGACTTGAGGCAGTAAGTATTTGGACAAGAATTCATTATGCGAAGCTTGTAGCAAAGCCTTCACAGTGCAAAGGATTGCTCGCAGAACGAATATGTGGAAAAGTCTCAGAGGCGGTTTAACTGTTAGGCGAAGGATCTGTTTGCAGTGCGAACAAGACAGATCCTGAATGTAACTATATTAATTACTTCTCTTGCTTTTTAGGTTAGAATGTTATATTTTTTACATCACAATTTATCTCTCTTCATTTCAAGTTTATTTTAGAGAGAGAAATATAAAACCCTAAGAGAGAGGAGATAAGATCTTTGATCTCTTGTTTGGGGTTTGGATGTAATCTTTTGATACCTTATGTATTTCATCTAATATATGTTTGTGAACTAGTTTTGATTCTCTATTGATTGATTGTCTTTGATTTCTTTTGTGGGTCTTGACAAAACCTTTTCACATCTTTGATCTAAGATTTTCATCTATCAATGAACAAACTTTTGACATGGTTTTGTAAGTTGATATTCATTGTATCTTATATTGTATTGTATTGATTAAGTAGCATGGGTGGCATGAGTAGGATCAATATGATATTGTGCGGGTGCGTGATGATAGTGATGAAGAACGATGTTCACATACATTTGGCAGATTAGATGAATACATATAAAAAGGGTTAAGCGTATGTACGTATTCTGATCATTGTGTTTTATATAAAACAATCGTTTATCTGATATGGGTATCGTCTTTGTTTACCTATTTATCTTTGATTTGAACCGCTATAGACATATACTCTTTATATCTGGATCTAGGATGATTACTTGTTAGGTCATAAACTCTAGACATAGATTTAGGCTTAGCATTTGTGTGAGTATCAGTTCTTAAAGCTCTGTGTTGTGTTTTTGTTGCATGAGACAACACGGTTATTCTCTCGACGCTGCATTAGAGATGACCTCTGTCGTGGGTGATACGTGAGGATATTAGACGAATGATTGAGTTGTGTTTAACATGATCAGAAGAATGCATGTGTTATCAATTGATGAGATCCAATCCCAATAAGGCTCTGTTTATATTTCAGTCTTTACTTTATATTTTTCGTCTTTATATTTTCTGTTTTTATTTATGGTTCCTTGAACCTTTTAAACCAAACCTTTTGAATAACAAGCTTAGAAATGTAGAGACCGTTGAAATTCATTCTTTCATCGCACCGATCCCTGTGGAGATGGTATAAATCCCTAAGGGAATTCCTTCAAAACTAAGTTTTTGCTTCTTGCCGCTTTACTGTAGTTTGAACAAGGAACTTAAGCCAGGACTTCCATACGTTTGTAAATTGTTGAAGTTGTTCGACAAAAAGAATCCAGTTGAACCAAAAAAATGAAAAATTTGTAGCCAAAACATACAACTTGGACGTAACTAAGTGCGATGAGATTTTTTACCACTTAGTTGTTGATGGTTAAATCATAGTCCCTAAGTGGCTAAAGATGTAACCTTTGGAACAACGAAAGAAAAGAGGATTTTGCAAGTTTCATATATTTCTGGGTCATAAGACTTCTCATTGTGTCCTTTTCATGGATTTGGTGCAAGAAGCACTGAACGAAGGAAGGCTTAAGTTTTATGATAAGGCTAAAGCCCCAATGTGGGTGGATTTTGACCCTCTGCAAATCAAAGGCACAAATTATGTTGAGCCACTTAAATGTTTAATAGTTGAGGTTACTGAGAGCCTCGACATGGCAATGGAAGTTTGTGAGTCAGTATGCTGAGAAAGTTAAAGCGGTTTACCCCACTGTTGAGAAGGAACTCATGGATTTCCTTAATAGATTCAAATTGAAAGGCTCGTAAGTTATGATGTGCCCTAGGTGCAATATTGCGTGTAACACCCCAAAAATTTAGAATTATTTATCTAAATGATTATTTGTGATTATTTATGATTTTTGATTTATTTATATGATATATATTTATGTGTGGTGGGAAAATAAGAGGAATATTGGGTGATGAATATAATTATGTAGATTTAGATAATTTAATTTATATTATTTGGAATTATAATAATAATAAAATAGATATTAAGGTGAAAAAGGAGAATGAGGGTATGGTGGTAATGTTGTGGGAAGTAAGTGAGGGCATAAGAGGTATACCATAAAAAGGGTCCTAGGGGTAAAAAAGACAAAAGAGAAAATTAGAGAGTTGTGGTTCATTATGTACGATCGTGAAATTGGAGAAAAAACTATGGAGAAAGGGCTAGGGCACAAAGAACCAAAAGGGGATTTCCGTAGGAAACGCGAAGGAAGAGAGATCTATTGCTATGAATTGAGGTAAGGGGGTGATCTGGCTTATTATGATTTTTATGGATTAAGGTAGATGTAGGTTGTTGTATGTGTGGGTTTGACTGATGAATAACATGATGTAAGTGTTGATTATGATGTTTGATATGCCATTAATATAATTATGATCTTAAGTGTGTTAAATGGTGATCTAGAGATGATGAATTGATGTTGTAATGTGTTTAATTTCCTTGATTCATGCAATATATGATATGATATGTTTTGGGGTTGTTGGAGGTAAAAATAAGGGGTTTGGGGTTTGTTGAAAGGCTGGAAAATAAGAGAGGTTGCACAAAATCGCGAGAAAATAGGGGGTTTTCTGGGCCCTGCTACGGCCCGTAGCAGCCACTGGATTTTTGCACCAAGTGAGCCTCAACCCCTTTGTGTGGATTGAGTGTGTTTGTGTTGTGCTCCGGTTCCAAGAGGAAATCGCTCTTATGGTGCGGATCTTTGAAGGGTGATGAACTAGGTGTTCATAAAGAATTTGTACCACGTGCATTTGAGTAAAAATGTTGTTGCATCCTATGTGGAATTGCATAAATTGTTGTTAATGAGTTGTGACATGATGCTCCTTGTGAAGTATGTGAGTATATGATGACTTTGATGATGAAAGATGTGTTATTGTTGTGATGTTGTGTAGGTGAGCAAGATGTATTAATGTATAATATGTGTTGATATAATGATATTTTCAACTACTAAATCTTTTATTATACCTCTTATAATGAATTATGATTCATCACCCTTCTGTTTGAATGTTGCCTTCATGTGGGTAACACGCAGATATTCAGGAATAGCTCGTAGAAGCGTGAAGGTAGCTTTGGAGAAATTTAAGTTATTTCCGTAATTTATCGAGGTGTCTTGCTCTGATATGTAACATCAGGATGGGAACACTCGAGTTTAATGTTATGTTATTTTGGTTAACATATTCTACGAGTTTGAGATGCTAAATTGATTTAAATTTCCATTTTTGATGAGACTAAGATATTTTGGTATTATGAAGATGAATGAAGTTTATTTTATGATTATGATTCCACTACGAAGTTTCAATTTATTTGTTGAAGTTATAAAAGAAAATGATGTTATAAATGTTGTAACCCGTGTTACGGAGCAGGATTAATTATTATGAATATTTTCTATGAAGTGTGACACCCTTGAGTGGTGAATTATGTTGAATTATCCTTAATATTTTGTGAATTATTCTTTGGGGTTAGAAGGGTGTTACATTGTGTTTGATAGAAAGGTTACTGAAGACTTTGAGAAAAATAAACCTCATCCTTCTAATGGGGGAGAATAGCACCAGTCGAGGCCAAATTACACTTTCAACAAAAGAGGTATCCATATAGGATACACAAAATGGTCACATGATACAAAGAAGGTCAATACAAGACCTATGCGACTCATTCGAAGGCTCTAGTTGGAAAGTGGATACACCCCCGCGATAGAGCAGACACCAACCAAAAGACTTAGAAAACACATGAACAACCCTCAAGGCACTAAGACACATGCTTGCAGTCCAAATTACAAGGGTAAGAACCCTGTGACTTGAACATAATGGAGAAGGTATCAACGTCAGAAGAAGGTGTTGCGAGAGATGTTAAGTTTTAATAGCAACCAAATCCAAGAAATGGAAAATCAGATGGCTAAAAGGCATGTTAAAGAAAGAATTTCCTCTACATCACCTATCAATCCTAAGATCGAACTAGTGAAAAGGCCAATGAAAGAGACGGTGAACCCACCTTTACCAATTGACAAGGAAAGGGGTAAAGATGAAGATTGGAAAATGATAACAGATAATTTCTTAGAGTTAGAGGGCGTCTTTAATGTCCTATGTAACGTGGTATCTGTACTTCCTGTCGAATACGATATGGTGAGTGAAGTAACTAACGCAGAAGAGGAATATTCTGTAGAAGATCTGGTTGAGCACAAACCAGTCTGTTATTACGTGATGAATAACGGTTGTGTCAAATAGCAAAATGTTGTCTTTGAGAAACACAAGAAAGGGGATTTGAATTGGGTTTTTAAAAATAAAAGCTTTTTTAAAACCAACTCAATAAGCAAAAACACGAACAATAAAAATAATAAGTTATTTTTATATTGGTTTGCTGTTAACGAATCTACCTCCGGTCCACCCTACCAAGGTGATTTTTCCTTCTCAACAAGGACTTAATCAACTATAATTGAAACTGATTACAGACACCACAAAGACAAATTATCTATGTCTTTTCCAGTATATCTGACTAAACCATAGTGTAATACCCCAAATTTTACCCTAAGATTTAGTCGAATCATCTCGCATTCCATTGCATTTTTGCATTGCATTTAACCAGTCACTAACAAGTTCGTGTAGTTGAGTGATTTTGCAGGAAAATATCATGTGGCACGCTCTTTAGTGCATGAAGGGTAAAACGGTCTTTTGCCTGCAGCCGACCATCAAATTACGAATTTTGGGCTGTAATCAGAGAATTTGGGCCGTTTGTTTTTGGTTGATGTGAATCAGGGCCGAGGTAGCTGGAATGGTTTGATTGTAGGAGATTTTGAGCTGTTGAACTAAACCGATTCGAGTGTGGATTGTTGTTAGCCGGAGATTACGAGCATTTGAGTTTAATCGGGCAGCGGGGTTTATCCGGATAAAGGTGTTCATTTGAGAATCACCAGAGGTTTGGTCGAAAGTGTGTTGGAGACCAGGTTAGACGGATAGTTCGGATGAATCGGAAGTTAATAGAAATATAGCATTTAGTAGCCTTTGCATTGCATTTTTTCTAAATCAAAATAATAAAAATATTTTCATTTTCTTTAATAATTGTTTTTCTTCCAATTTCATCTCATTTTTAAACAACATGATTTCAATTTCATTCGAATTTCATTTTTAGTCAAACATATCTTATCTTTTTAAAATTCATTTTTATTTGATTTTCATTGCATTTAAACAAAATTTCATTTTAGTTTTATTGTTAAAAATGATGTTAATCATTATTTATATTGGATTTCTATTTAATAGTAATCTTATTCCATTTTTATTATTATTTCACTATAATATATAAAAAAAGAATAATTTTATTATTATAATAAATAAAAAATACTTTACATTCATTATTTACAAAAATATAAACAAAGATTACAAAAAAAAATTAAAGACTTTTATTATTGATATTAATTCAAATAAAGAATTTTATTAATAATTTTGGTTCTCTAAAAAAAATAGTAAATAAATAAAATTACAAAAATAAAGATTACATTTTTCCTAAACATGTTCTAAATTCCTAATCCTAAGATTCTTCTGATTCTCCGATTTTTTTCCGACGTTTTCCTTTGAACCTGCAAAACAACCAAACAATACAGTTTTATCAGTTAGTTTGACACCCTCATAGCAGTGTCATCATCGGGTGTCGGGAGGGTAACGAATTTCTCCGTCTCCGGCTCCCGATCCAATTCTCAGCAAATGTCCAAGATCGGTAAATTTCTGTTCTTTCCGAGGCAACCGAGAAAGAGAAGAGGAAAATTTCTTTTGAAATAAGTTGTTTGGCCAAAAAGAGATTATACCGAAAAGTGCTTATTTGAAAAGTCGGTTTGAGAAAAGTGGTTTTTTCTCCCAAACGAGGCCTTACCGCCAATCTTCCTGAAAAAACAATTTCATTAAAAATCCAACAAGTTCAAAGAAATAAATTCAGTTCAAGAAAACCAGTTCAAAACCAATTCAGTCCCACAAACCGGTTCAACGAACAAGGGGTCACAAGCTAGTAAAGCCATTCAAATAGTCAGCCGCGAAAACGCAGTGAATCTGCCACAAACTATCAACAGGTCAAAACCAAGAAGTCTTAAGAAGTTCCTGGAAAATCTCGAAACCATAACAACAAAATCATGGTTACATCACACAATACCAGCAAGCAAAGCAACAAGATGTTCGCAACAGTCAAGCCAACAAAACCGCCGAAAAATGCAAATCCCACAAGAACAAAATCAAAGCCCACAAAATCAAAGAAGAGAATGATATAAAGAGTTTTCAGATCCAGAAAGAACCCTAAGCTTACATGCAAAACGACGACGGCGGATCCAAAACGAAGGGATTCAGAAAACCCGAAGGCCTTCATCATTACCCCCATTCGCGAGAGAGAGGTCTAAAGATGTTCTTCAAGAACCAAACCGCGAGCTCCGAGGAGAGACCGCCGACGCCGTTCATCAAAAACGGCGAGCAATCAAACCACCAACCTCAGTTCCTCACATCATCGGGCAAACCATCGTCGAACGGACTGCAACCATCATCGGAATTTGAGAGAAAATCGTTAACCGTGAGTTCCTCTGTTTTTGTTTTTATGATTTAATGTCGTATTTGTTTCAGTTAGGAAAATGGCAGTGACATGCAAAGGAAAGGAGATGAGGAAGCGAGGCTATTCGAGCCACGTTAATGGCCGCCGGCATACAAAGAAGAAGGGAAAGATGATGGTGGAAAGAGAACCCTAGGGTCATTTGCCTTTTATCTCACGTTCAGTTTTGTTTATTTCTTGTGTTTTATTTATTTTTTGATCTTTTTCTTTCTTTTTTCGGCATTAAGTGTCTATAACATATAAAAGGGATACTAATAATTGGTTTAATTTTTCTAATAGGTCATTAATTGACAATTTAAACAATTTCTAATCAATAATGATAATAATGTATAGTTGGAGATTTAGGTAACTAATAGTTTTAGTGACTATTAATTGAAAACTTTTTCAAGATTTAAAATAACTGTTTTTACCAATAAAAATTCAAAAAGGATATAAACTTTCTTCTTATCGTAAATAAATAAATAAAAAATAAAGAACTAAATGATAGTCTTAATTCTAACGTAGATAAGTCAATTTTTTTTTAGATTAATTTTTCTATAAAAGGTAAGTTTCTTTTTTATTCTTTATCTATTATTTTATTTTTATGGTTTCTAAGGTTGTCAATAATTAACGGTTAATAAGTTGTAATAGTAATTTGTAATTAGCTTTAATAATTTCTATTCTAATAACTATTACAAAAAAAAAAACATTTTTATTTAACTATTATAAAAACTTAAAACTTTTTTTAAAAAAAAAAAACTTAAAATCCTTTTTATAAAAAAAAACTTAAAATCCTTTTTATAAATTAAAAGTTAAAATCCTTTTTATAAATTAAAACTTAAAATTTATTCTTATAAAAACTTAAAACTTTTTTTTTTTTTTAACTTAAAACGTTTTTAATTAACTTAAAACTTTCTTTTAAAATTAAAATCTAAATCTCTGTTATTGAAAAGTTGAAAATCTTAAAAACAAAATGGTAATTAAAGCTTAAAACTTCTTTTCATAATCAAAACCAATATATTTAAAACATTTTTGTCAATAAAATTAAAACCAATTTATTTAGTAAAATTAAAACAAAAATCTTCAATAAACAATTATAGTGGTTTTCCCCATTTAAGCACGAAATTAATTTTCCTTTACAATAAAAATTCGAAAAAATAAAAAGGTTTTGATTTGGTTGTTTCAGTTCATCTAACTCTCTCTAGTCTGTTTACTTCAGCTTATTGTCGGTTTATTTCTTCGCACTGTTTTGGCATGGATGTAATTTACGCGAGACCATGATCGCGGTTCTTATCTTTTTTTCGCTTCTGGGGATTTGTAATTTACGCGAGTGGTCGCGATGCTGTCATTTACTGCTTGTTTATTTTCATATTTTTTATGCCTGCCATGTAATAATTATGTTGCTTGCATGTTTTTACCGTTTCGCCTTCTAAAGAATTAGGTCTAGCCGTTTGACCGCCGAGTCAATAGCCTTAACCTTTGACTATTTCAAAACCCTAATTAGCATAGATGTCCCGCCGTGGACGAAAATGCCCTTTACCCTAGTTTTAGGTCAAAGAGTCGTCGTACTCTAATTTAGGATTTCCCTCCGTGGACTCCCTAATTTTAACCTTAATTTCAATTCAACATTTCAACGTAGAAATAGGAGTTTCGAAACTCCACGTAAGCGTTTCCTTAAGAAATGTATACTCCCCATTGAAACCTTGACCACAGCCAAGATGTTTCTAGCCTCCCTCTCGAGGGGAACTACAATTACTCTGATTCCATTCCCGTCAGGATATGTAGGCACAAGATGCGACGTCTTGCCGAGTAAACTTAGGACTAACCCTTAGGTCTTTTAGGTCACTCTATCCCTTAGCTCAATATATACTTCAAACAAATAATAAAATAAAAAAGCATACAATAAACAAAAGGTTCATGTAGAGTACTACAGAAGTTTAGGGTGCTAATACCTTCCCTAAGCTTAACCAACCCCTTACCTAGGTCTCTCTCCGCATTGTGTTTACGATGCAAAAATAGGTTTTCCCTCTTTTGACCTTTTTCTTCGGATAAATCAAAGAGCGGTTGTGAATTGAATTGTGATTAAAACTAATTAATAGTTTGATATCCTATTTCCACCGCAACAGAAAATGGCGACTTCACTGGGGAATGCCATAATTTTTAAGGGTTACCCCTATTTTGTTTATTGAATGATATTTTATATTATTAATTATTTGTATATCATTGTACCTTGTGGGGATATCTGTTATTGTGAGATAAGTCATAACCTGGACTTGAGTGATCTTATTATAGGATGGTGATATATTCAATGAGACTTATAGGGAGTGAGTCCCGACCAAGTTGACTTGAGAATCACCGCTCGATTGAGACCCTTCCATAAGATAGTTCGGTTTAACGAGTAGTCGTGAAAACTTTTACTATTTTTGGAAAGGAGTATATGATATTGAGGACAGTAGTACCATAACACCATTTTGGCCTTATATAGGACGTAGAGCGAGAACTATGTGGGAGTAGTCTCACAATAGTTGCTATGCGATACTACCCTCAAAAGAGGTTCTCTTGAGAATATTATCGACCCCCCAAGTCAGTCAGAAGGTTGATAATATCCGAAGGAAGGGCTGATGACTTTGGGCACTTCTTTAGAACCTTGTTCGGCAGGTACAACTAACCTTAGTACATACCTTATTGGGATGGGTAGACCCTAACTTCTTGCACATACCTTTAACCTAGGACTTGTGAATATATGTGCATTGCATCCATAAAAACATTACATTGCATTACATTTCATGGAATTCAAACATTATTTATGGATATTGCAGGATACTATGGATTACAATAGAAGGAAAACTTTGAAATATACTTTTAAAAGTCCTAAGCTAGATGACCTAAGGAAGTTAGGATCTTTAGTCCAAGATCGAGAAGGATTCTGTAACCGGTATGGAAGGTTGTTACCTCTGTTGGAATATAAAGTGAACGAAGGACTTCTTTCGGTTTTGCTACAATTCTATGATCCCGACTATCATTGCTTCACATTTCCCGACTATCAGTTATTACCTACTTTGGAAGAGTATTCTCAGCTTGTGGGGTTGCCTATTTTGGATAAGTCTCATTTCCCTTTCTTGGAGAAGGACCCTAAAGAACAGGATATTGCTAAAGCCACATGTTTGACGGTATCTGACATTAAGGAGAATATGACTCATAAGGGTAAAATTTTTGGGTTACCTACAAAGTTCCTAATGGAGAAAGCCCAATATTATGTCGATCATTTGAGTATGCCTACCTTTGAGACGATCCTTGCTTTGCTTATCTATGGAGTGTTGCTTTTCCCTAATTTTGAAGGATTTGTGGACCTTAATGCCATCAAGATCTTCATGCGAAGGAATCCTGTACCAACCTTATTGGGTAACACTTATCATTCAGTCCATCTCCGAAACCTCCATGGTGGAGGGATGATTACCTGTTGTGTGTCGTTATTGTACAAGTGGTTTATTTCGCACTTGTCTAAGTTCGGTCTTTTTTGGAGTCCCACTCAAGGACGTTGGTCACAAAAGGTTATGGCCTTAACTCACTCCGATATTGATTGGTACAACCGTATGTATGATGGAATATTACTCATTGATGGTTGTGGAGACTTTGCTAACATGTCTTTACTCAGTTTTAATGGAGGAATCAGCTACAACCCAGTCCTAGCTCGTCGAGAGTTAGGGTATCCCTTGAAAGAACCGCCTAAAAATATCTACGTAGAGAAGATCTTCTTCGAAGACAACAAAGAACTTCAAGATCAAATTATATCTTCCTGGAAACATCTGCATAGGAAAGGTCGAGAAAGTTTGGGAAGACCGAATTGCATTTCTATGGAGCCATACCTTTAGTGGGTCCGAGACAGAGCTATCAAGTTGAAGATGCGTTATCCTCGCCAAGATCCTTTACCTCCAAGAGAGGAACCTGTCCAACATTTCATGTCTGAAGCTGAAATGTTGAAGGTCGCCTTGAAGAAAGCTCAACAAGAAGCAGAAACATGGAAGAACAAATACCATGTGATGGCCAGTGAGTATGACGAAGTTCAGGAACAGCTCCAGTCAAAGAATGAAGAGGTAGTCTCCTACAAGAAGAGAAGAATCTACGAGGATTTATTTTCCTCCGAATATCCGCCTACTCCTTGAAGTTGTGGATGTTGCTTCCTTAGGGTCATTATTAGCTTTTGTTTAGCTGTTTTCTTTAAAGACTTTATATTTATTTGTAATCCAAATTTTCAATTAATAAAAATTTCCCTTTATTCCGCGATATTCATAAATGTTTGAATTCCATGAAATCATTTTTCATTTTAACATCATTTTTTGCATTGCATGTGTCTCCCGGTTTCTTATCCTCGATTCTCTCACCTGCCAGTTTCGTCACCCTGGGTCCTCCGCATCAGTATAACAATAGAGCCTAAGCTCGAAAAAGGATGGAAGAACAAGCTAATGAGATCGACTGTGTCAGCCATGAACTCGAAGATCTTCGAGGAAGTGTGGGGCAGATTATGGAGATGTTGCAAGCCCTTAAGGTGAAGATGGATAATCAACCTATTGTTGTTTCTGAGAGTACCCATACTTTTGTGGATCCTCAACCAGCCGTTACTGTTGAGAACATACCGCCTCAAGGTCTTCAACCCAGTTTGGTGCATCCTACCATTGCTCAACCAGTTCGACGAGTTACTCCTCCGAAGTGCAAAACTCCGAGCTTTGACCACCATAGAAGAGCTACACATCCGAGGAATCACTTGATGGATGCTCTTCAACATCACCAGAGTTATGTTCAAGGTTATCCAGTTCAGTACGTTCAACAACCCTATTTAGCTACTATTGCACCTCCCTTCAATCATCAATTTCCTACATATTCGCCTGTGCAACCGGCTCCGGTCTATCAGCATTCGGGATATCAGCAACCTTCTGTTCATCATCCTGCACAAGCTCCTGTCAGCTGTCAACGAGCGCCCAACGCTCCTGCCAATCCACAGCCTAAGAAGCAAGCACCTCATCAGAATGGTCCGAATAGGAGACAATACAAGCCTTGTCCTCCGATTCTGATGACTTTCACCGAGTTGTATCCTTACTTAGTGCAACGAGGTTTGATTACCACTAGAGTTGTGGGTCCACCGCCTAATCCTTTGCCAGCCAACTACGACGTCGCCGCTCATTGTTTATTTCATGAGGGTGCGCCTGGTCACGATTTGAAAGGTTGTTACGCGCTCAAGAGCATTGTCAGAGGTTTGTTGGAACAAAAGATATTGTGTTTTAATGATCCTTCGCCAAAGATCAAGACTCCTCTCGAGGTTTTCAACATATCTCAGCCAGTTACTTCTCCTGTGAATCTGCCAAAGCCGGTATTTATTCAGAAGCCTAGTCCACTTCATTTCAGCAGTTCTCAAGATGATGTGACCCCGATCGACCAAGAATCTGGAAAAGTTAGTCTGAAGGAAGATTCAAAGACTGATACTGAAGCATTGACAGGTATAGCTAGGGTAAGCAAGGTGGTTTGCAGTGATCAGACTCCCTATGTCATTGAGGCTCCGCCAGAGGAAACCACTACCAGGCCGGTCTCAGATGCGAAGACTTCATAAACACATTTTGAAGGACTTTGGGACATTACATTCTGCTTATTTATATGTTTTATTTTCTTTGATTAAGCATAATTAGAATGTACGAACTTGTTTATTTTGGAATAATTAATGCATAACATTTGTCTTGTATAAATCCATTTGTTTCACTCATAAAAATATTTTTTCATAAACTTATAATGCCAACTTTACCCGATCTCTTGCTTTGATTGGAAGGAGGATGATGAACCAAAAACATCAAAACTCTTGTTGTATGCTTTCAATCGAAACCTGCTGATGATGTAAGGCATTGTTTCAAATCCCAAACAATGGAGATAGAAGGATGATAACCCCTCTTTAACCCCTTTGAGCCTTGAAGTAGGAGTTTTCTTCGTTTCCAATAAAAAATCCTCATTTTAACCTGGGGCAGGGTAATTTTCAGTTAAATCGATAGAGCGCTCAGACTCTCAAAAAGGAGGAACGAACTTTCGGGAATCTGTCCTTAACATCTTAGGAAGTTAGAAGTCAATGACTATCCCTCTACTACTAAAAGAGCGGGGCAGACACAAGCCTTTCAAAGGAGTCACGCGACTTATTCAACAAAAATAAAAAATATAGCTCGCTAAGTCAAAACCTATGAAGGAGACTTAGGCAAAACTATGGCATCCCGCTAGACTCCAATGTCAAATCTCAAAGACGCCGTCCAGGCAAAAGTTAGGGAATATAAATGCAAAAACAAAAAAGATTACCATAAAGAATCCCCAATAAGGAACACAGTCGTGTGATCAAACAAAAAGATAGGTGAGTGATTGCCATGTCCGAAGCCTTAAGAAGTTCTCGACCATATCCAATTCGATTAAGATATGAGTGCTCACATCCGGTTAACTAAATTAGGATTGGAGAACATCATGAAGAATGGGTGGGTACAAATAACCTTGAGCCTTTATCCTTTGTTTCTTAAATCGTGAACCAAGCCACGATACAACCTTTAAAAGACCTAATTGAAGTAGGAATTCTTTTGAAAGCATACCCGACGAGATAATGTTTCCTGACTCCTATGAGCCCTGCTCAATTAAATGTTGGCATTGTAAATCAAATTCATATCCTAACTAGTGATTCAGTCACGAGTTACTGCGATATCTTTTTCGAAAACAAAAATTTTCAAGACAAATATACATGTTGCATTGATTAGTTTCAGGATTAGCATTTCACGCATGTTGGTTTGCCTGATATCTTAGAAACTTGCATATAAATGACGTCAATAGAACTCGAAGATCCTTCTAAACAGGGGCAATTGGCTTCCAAGTCATTTATTGATGCAAGCATGCCTCTCCTAAGAGCTACTTCCTGAGGACCCAGTCACGACACCGTTGATCTGAGCTAGTTACGTCGAGATCCGGCCAAATCTCTCCAAGAGTTTGAAAACAGTGGGGCAACCTGTCTCCATGTTCTCTGTAAAATCCTCTCGAGATGACTCTTTCTCCTAAAGCAAGTACTTCGGGGCATGGTATATTTTTTCAAAATGGCAACCACTACAAGTCTATCAAGACCAAAATTATCTTCGTTTCACAACGTTCTTCGTATACCCGACAAATTTTTACTCCCAGTGGTCTTCATTCCCCAGTAAATCTCATCAACCATTGCCTCAGAGCAGTCCCTAGAGAGACTTTAAACCGACACAGTCCCCAGAGAGACTTTAAGCCGACACAGTCCCCAAAGAGACTATAAGCTGACAACCCTTTGGACCAAGCCGGTAATCTTTAAGACAACGGAGATCATACCAGCATCTTCCCAATGATAGTCCCCAGCGAGACTTTAAGCTGTCCACACTTTTGGGATCCTTCCGATAAATCCCCAGTGACTCTCAAGACTGCAGGGATATCCCGATATCCTCCAAGTGATATACGTTCTGGAAAACCCATTCTTAGCGGAATTATTTGTTCCTCAGTGAAATTGCCTTACCTTCCTCAGGAATATTCCCCAAGAGATTGCCATGTTTTCCCCAAGAAGTCAAGATACTTTCCCCAGGAGGTCTCGGTGAAACTTGAAGTTCTCTGTGAATCAATGGTGGAATTTGATTCATTAGCTGAAAATGGATTTGAATTTCGTTCAATAGTTGATGCTCAAGGCTGGGTAAAATACTTTGACAGATTATTTGGACTAGTTTACCCTCATCTGGTGAAAGAATTCTGGATACATGCTTCTGTATACCCCAAATTCATCTTGTCTTCTGTTCTGGGTAAGGAGATTATAATTACAGAAGATCTAATCAGGAAACTCATAGGATATGAGGAGACTGATGGAGTATCTCATCTGCCAGCTGGGCGTGTAGATATGGAAGAAGTTTATGAGGAAGTCATGACTGCTAGACAGGCCTCTAACAAGTTTAAAGATCTGAAGCCTGACTACAAGATCTGGGTAAAGATTTTCATAGGATGCATTCATCACAGAAAATCTACAAACTCTCCAGATTACGTGAACAATGAACAACTCTACTTCATGTACTATTTAAGTCAGAGCACCAAGGTAGATCTTCCTTACATTTTGTTCATGCACTTATGGAATCATATTAATGCTTCAAGAGAATCTGTAAAAGATAAGGGTCAGAAGATCAGAACATGGATTCCCTTTGGAAGGTTAATTTCAGATATTCTGACAGAAAATGGACTGGTGACTGCTCTGTATGCTGCTGGAGTCAAGGAGGAACTTGAATCTATTGTTGGGAAACCTCTGAATGCCAAAAGTCTTAAGAGACTAAAAATTGTAGAGGAAGTCACATCAGCACCCAAGAAGCTGAATATCTCTGACCTTAGTCAGAAGTGAATCCCAGTTGAAGACTACCCACTGTTCTGTGCTGAAGAACCAAGGGAAATAATTTTAAGGTATATTGAGTCTTGCAAGGCAGATGGAACCCCAGTTCCTGCAGATATTCTGAAAAGAGCAAGGGAACTAATGCCTGATGGAGGAAATGAGAACACAAGGAAAAGAAGTCAATCAGAAGCAGAAGATGTGACTGTTCAGAAGAAGCCCAAAGTTGCTGACAAGCCTCAGAAGCTGATCAAGAGGAAAGCATCTGGAGACGCTCCCTCTGTTCCCACAAAGCGTATCAAGATTAAAGGTACCAAATCTTCTGTATCTTCTTTCAATAATACTGTTTTAAATGAATCAACACTCAAGTCTATTCCAAAACCACCTCCTACTCAGAACCAATCTGTTCCTGCTCCATCTCACATATCTGTTCCTTCCCCACAAAAATCATCTGATCCTGTTTCCACCACACATGTAAAACCTTCTACTAATCAATCATCTGCACCAACACCAACAACAATAAAACCACCAAATCAAAATCCACCACCTATAACAAAACCAACAGAACAATCTGAACAACAACAACAACCAGAAAAACAATCTGAATAACAACACCAACAACCAGAAAAATCAACAGAACAATCTGAACAACAACAACAACAACCAGAAAAACAATCTGAATAACGACACCAACAACCAGAAAAATCAACAAAACAATCTGAACAACAACAACAACCAGAAAAACAACCACAACCAGAAAAACCACAATCAAACACACCTGAACCTATTGCATCTGCACAAGTTATTTCTGAACCTATACAATCTAATCAACCACCTGCATCTGATCCACCTACATCAGAACCATCTACATCTGCACCTACATCAAAACTTTCTGAGAATCCATCAGAATCAACCAACCCATCTGAAACCAATATCCCTGAGACAGAGGTTCTAAACATCACACCTCTCAAAACTGTATTTGAAGTGTCCTCCACGTCTTACACTCCATCCACATCCTCAAATTCATCAGAATCTGATATACACCCAAATTTTCAGATATCTCCCTCTCACAGAAATTCTGAAGTTAACCAACCAGAACCACCTGTTTCTTCTGAAATTCTCATTCCTAATCCTACCCCAACACCTAAGCCATCTTCTGAAATTCTCACTCCCAATCCTACCCCAACACCTAAGCCATCTTCTGACATTCTCATTCCCAATCCTAACCCAACACCTAAGCCATCTTCTGAAATTCTCACTCCCAATCCTACCCCAACACCTAAGCCAAGGACATCTGAGCGTGTACCCTCTGCTTCGTGTAAACTGTTGTCATCTCACAAACTTCCCTCTGGTTTCAACTTAAAAAATTTCTACACCAGAATTGAACCATCTGACACTATCACTCCTCTTAAACCCAACCTTACCATCATTCTACCATCTGTTCTTCAAACGTATATTAAAAATCTGCCAGCAGTAATGTCATCAGATGCAAAACCATACTCTGCTAAACCTGCTAAATCTGCTAAATCTGCATTCAAACCTTACTCTGATAAACCATTTGATGTTGTTTCCCATGCATCAACTGCAAAACCATGTATGTTGAATACTTTAACCAGATCAAAACCTGACAATTCATCTGATCCTCCATTCATACCATTCTACCCTAGTCCTCTGATCACCATTCACAAATCCATCTTTCCACCTTCTCCTCAACTCAAGCCAATCACATTGGAAACTCTTCTAAACCCAAAACCTAGATTGAATGTTGATCATTTATTTACAAGTTTTTTGAAAGAAATAGAGATGTATTTAGGCTCTGTACAGAGGAAGTGTTCATCAACAATGGATGCAAATGAATCGGATGCCATTTGGAATGGCTTCATAAACAGATTCAATACTGTAGCATCAAATCTGAAGAACGTATGTTCTGATGATGCGAAGCTCAGATTTGCTGAAACTGCTAAAAGTCTGTTCTGGACTGTTAAAAGATCTGCACCATTGCTTCTTAAAAATGCTCCTTCATCATCAGAAGAGAATATTGACTATGCATCTGAAGACAACTCTTTGGCTATGACTCTGGTAGAACATCCCTCTGGATCTACTGCTCCTAACTCCAAAGCCCCTATGGAAATTGACTTTGTTCATGCTTCAGAATCTGACCCACCTTCTTCATCTGAAATCAAGAAAGAGTATCCAGATCTTGAAGATAAGATTGCAGTTCTGGAAGCTGGTCAGTCAGAGATCAAGTCATGGATGGCTAAGCAAGATAAGAAGTCTGAAGACATGGCTCAGTGGATGTCCAAACAAGATCAGAAAAATGAAACCATGGCTAAGTGGATGTCAAAACAAGAACAGTCCTCTTCTGAGATCACGGATCTGTTGAAGATGATTTTGTCAAAACAATCTTAGTTTATTTTTTTTCTTCTGATGTTTGCATCTGATGTTTGCACATATACTTGAATATTTTCTGATGTTTGTACTTTTGGCTCTGAATGAATGAATGTTTCAAAGTTTTCTCTACATGATTTATCTCGTTTGTTTTTCCTTTTATTTGTCTTTTCAAAGTTCTTACTTTTTGCTTATGACAAAAAAGGGGGAGAAAATAGATCTGAACTGTTTAATTAAACTTTACCAGAATGAAACTTCAGACATATCAATTTTATCTAACATAATATCTGAGTATTTCAGAACATTTGATAAGTATACTCTGTAAAAGAAACTCTGAGACTCCCAGATCATATATTCATTATCAGACTCTGACTCTGAATTATGCAGGAGACTCTGACTCTCAAATGTTTAGAACAATCAAGCTCTAACTCTGAAAAATACTCAAGACAAAAAGGGAAGTTTCTATTCCTTATTAATATTTAATTCAGGGGGAGATTCATCATCTCAGGGGGAGTTATACTTATTCTCTTTACAATTAAACAAAATTTCGGATGTTTTTGTCATCATCAAAAAGGGGGAGATTGTTAGAACACAGATTGGTTCTTAATAATATCTCTATGTTTTGATGATAACTATTATGAAATTTTGTAATTAAGAATTATATACTCTAAAATTTGCTTAAGAATGTTTGCAGCAGATATTAAAGTAAATATCACTCCAGAAGTAAATCAGAACTGAACATAAGAAATATGCAAGGCTCTGAAGCGTCAGATGCACCCATTAGAAGATTCTGAATGCTGCCATCAGAAGATCCTGAGCGTTGTCTCCAGAAGGATCTGAAGCAGAAGCTCTAAAAGAATCTGAAGCAAGTCAGAAGCATCTGAACCAATGAAGAATTCTGTATGAAGAATTTTCAAGCATAGTTACTTCAGAAGACTCTGAGAGTACTAACGCTGCCAGTACTGAGGATCTGACCCAAAACTCTGCTCTGAATTAATACACGCTAAAAGCACACTTGCTGCAAAGACTCTGATTCAGCAAAACTCTGACCAACATCAGAAGGCTCTGATCAAATTAGACTCTGATGATTCTTGCTGAAAATTGTTGAAGAATTCAAAGATTATGTCCGTTGGAATATCCAAACGACTATTTCCTTATTTATGCTAGACACAAGAACACAGACAAAAAGGATTTCTCTGTGCTTTCTTCTTCTAGGAAAGGTCACTTGATGTGAAGACAAAAAGGCTCAGACCTTTTGGTACACACTTCTCAACGTGAAATACTCTTGGATCACTGTGTCTATAAAAGCAAGTCTCCACTCATCTTCTTCAGTTGACGAATCACTTGAAAAGAATTCATTATCAAAGCTCTCATACAATTCATATATTCTTGCTAGAATTAATTCTTTGTTCTCAATCTTAAGTGAAAAATCACAGTTGTGATAAAGCTTTATTAGAAGCATTTTAACACTTGTATTTGTTATTACATTTGATTGTAAGAAAACCTTAAGAAGATCCAGTTAGGATCAGTAGTTCTTGAGAAGACTTTGAACAGTTGTTCTTAGTGCTTACTATTGTAATCAGTTGATTAAATAGTGGATTAAGTCCTTGATTGAGAAAGGCAAATCACTCTAGTAAGGGTGGACTGGAGTAGTTGAGTTCAACGAACCAGGATAAAAATAACTGAGTCTTTACTTCTAAGTTTTTATCTTCATACTTATTCAACCCCCCCCCCCCCCTTCTAAGTATTTTCTCACCTTCATAAAGAAGTTCTTCAAGAACCAAACCGCGAGCTCCGAGGAGAGACCGTCGGCGCCGTTCATCACAAACGGCGAGCAATCAAACCACCAGCCTCAGTTCCTCACATCATCGGCCAAACCGTCACCGAACGGACTGCAACCATCGTCAGAATTTGAGAGAAGATCGTTAACCGTGAGTTCCTCTGTTTTGTTTTTATGGTTTAATGTCGTATTTGTTTCAGTTTGGAAAATGGCAGTGACATGCAAAGGAAAGGAGATGAGGAAGCGAGGCTATTCGAGCCACGTTAATGGCCGCCGGCATACAAAGAAGAAGGGAAAGATGACGGTGGAAAGAGAACCCTAGGGTCATTTGTCTTTTATCTCACGTTCAGTTTTGTTTATTTCTTGTGTTTTATTTATTTTTTGATCTTTTTCTTTCTTTTTTCCTGCATTAAGTGTCTATAACATATAAAAGGGATACTAATAATTGGTTTAATTTTTCTAATAGGTCATTAATTGACCGTTTAAACAATTTCTAATCAATAATGGTAATAATGTATAGTTGGAGATTTAGGAACGCTTTATTTCTGGGTTGTAAAGATTTTAGGTAACTAATATTTTAGTGACTATTAATTGAAAACTTTTTCAAAATTTAAAATTATTGTTTTTACCAATAAAAATTCAAAAAAGATATAAACTTTCTTCTTATCCTAAATAAATAAATAAAAATAAAGAACTAAATGATAGTCTTAATTCTAATGTAGATAAGTCAATTTTTTTTAGATTCATTTTTCTATAAAAGGTAAGTTTCTTTTTTATTCTTTATCTATTCTTTTATTTTTATGGTTTCTAAGGTTGTCAATAATTAACGGTTAATAAGTTGTAATAGTAATTTGTAATTAGCTTTAATAATTTCTATTCTAATAACTATTACAAAAGAAAAACATTTTTATTTAACTATTATAAAAACTTAAAACTTTTTTTAAGAAAAAACTTAAAATCCTTTTTATAAAAAAAAACTTAAAATCCTTTTTATAAATTAAAAGTTAAAATCCTTTTTATAACTTAAAACTTAAAATTTATTCTTATAAAAACTTAAAACTTCGTCTTTTTTTTTAAACTTAAAACGTTTTTAATTAACTTAAAACTTTCTTTTAAAATTAAAATCTAAATCTCTGTTATTGAAAAGTTGAAAATCTTAAAAAAAAAATGGTAATTAAAGCTTAAAACTTTTTTTCATAATCAAAACCAATAAATTTAAAACATTTTTGTCAATAAAATTAAAACCAATTTCTTTAGTAAAATTAAAACAAAAATCTTCAATAAACAATTATAGTGGTTTTCTCCATTTAAGCACGAAATTAATTTTCCTTTACAATAGAAATTCGAAAAAATAAAAAGATTTTGATTTAGTTGTTTCAGTTCATCTAACTCTCTCTAGTCTGTTTACTTCAGCTTATTGTCGGTTTATTTCTTCGCACTGTTTTGGCATGGATGTAATTTACGCGACGCCATGATCGCGGTTCTTATCTTTTTTTCGCTTCTGGGGATTTGTAATTTACGCGAGTGGTCGCGATGCTTTCATTTACTGCTTGTTTATTTTCACATCTTTTATGCCTGCCATGTAATAATTTTGTTGTTTGCATGTTTTTACCGTTTCGCCTTCTGAAGAATTAGGTCTAGCCGTTTGACCGCCGAGTCAATAGCCTTAACCTTTGACTATTTCAAAACCCTAATTAGCATAGGTGTCCCGCCGTGGACGAAAATGCCCTTTACCCTAGTTTTAAGTCAAAGAGTCGCCGTACTCTGTTTTAGGATTTCCCGCCGTGGACTCCATAATTTTAACCTTAATTTCAATTCAACATTTCAACGTAGAAATAGGAGTTTCGAAACTCCACGTAAGCGTTTCCTTAAGAAATGCTTACTCCCCATTGAAACCTTGACCACAGTCAAGATGTTTCTAGCCTCCCTCTCGAGGGGAACTATAATTACTCTGATTCCATTCCCGTCAGGATATGTAGGCACAAGATGCGACGTCTTACCGAATAAATTTAGGACTAACCCTTAGGTCTTTTAGGTCACTTTATCCCTTAGCTCAATATATACTTCAAACAGATAATAAAATAAAAAAGCATACAATAAACAAAAGGTTCCTGTAGAGTAATACACAAGTTTAGGGTGCTAATACCTTCCCTAAGCTTAACCAACCCCTTACCTAGGTCTCTCCCCGCATTGTGTTTACGATGCAAAAATAGGTTTCCCCTCTTTTGACCTTTTCCTTCGGATAAATTAAAGAGTGGTTGTGAATTAAATTGTGATTCAAACTAATTAATAGTTTGATATCCTATTTCCACCGCAACACATAACCACTCAAGGAAACCACTCAAACAATATTGAGATTTTACAAGTTGTGTTTACAAAGAATGCTTCTTAGAAAGCAGATTAACATAAGTTAATACAATGAAAATCTCACAAAAATAACGAGCAAAAACTATGTGTGCTTACAAAGAATATACATAGAAAATAATATTTACTTCAGTAAAGTTTGTGTATGTTCAATAGCGTGACCAACTGCATGAGCAACTAGCAAAATTAGCTGCATCTTCCAATCTTCAAGTCTCCTTTACATAGGCAGTTAAAAGATCCTTTGGAAGGTAGAATTAAAATAACAAATAGCAGTTGTCTCTTTTGCAACGGTTTGCATATAGGAGACAAAATGGTACAATAGTACTTTCCTTAGCCTGCAAAATCAGGGTAATAGAGGGAAGGGTTATCTTGTACTGTGTATTATTTTCTTGACAAAAAACCTTTAGATCTTACCTTCTAATCTCTAAAGGCTTCAGATAAAATGATGTTGAAGCATGCTTAAAAAGATCAAGAGACATTTAAGAGAATCTTCATAACCTTAGTCTTAACAGAAGGCCTCGATCACACTGAGGCGAGAGAAAAGGTTTGAATTAATTGTTTGGTCTCAATCGCACTAGGGCGAGAGAAAAGGGAAGTTAGTTATTAATGTGCTCGCCGAGGATAGGAATCCTTGTGTCTACATATCCTCATTAGGGAATAAGGAATCAGAGCATTCGTAGTTCACGCAACTACGTGACAAAGGTCTCGATTGCACTGGGGCAAGAGAAAAGGTTATGGGCCTGAAACACCTTAACATAAGTGAATTGACTTTGTTTAAGATGTGTATCGCACTAAAGACTATGACATAGGAGCGAATGCATCGCATATCCCCCACGGAGGTTATGCTAAACACTCTAGACAAGTAAGGAGAGACCCCTCATTATAATTTCCCATACACTTAAGCCTCATGGTGCACAATACTTATCGAATTTATTAAGTGTTTTGATTATTGTTTTGAGAAAGAAGAGGCAGACGCACAGAAGGTCTAGGGGAAACTAAACCCTAACTGTTATCATATAATGAGGCCCTAAGGTCAGGATTAGAAGGGAAATCTACCTAATGTTGTCATACTTGGATTGAGAGTTTAATGTCTCTCATACCTTGAACTTAATTTGAAATTAAGTCAAGCTAGGTATCCTAAGGAATCATGTGAATACAAAGTAATCGACAAGTAAATGCAAAGCAACACAATCACAAACAACATCAAGTACCTAATCTCAAGTAAATATTCAAGAACAAATTCATATCAGTCGTCAAAAACTTGTGACAGCACTAGTAAAGGAAAAATGAAAATAGTTTACCTAGTCTATATGGCGTAACAGAAGGTTACACTATTGACTAAACGAGTCCCCGACAACGGCGCCAAAAACTTGATCGCGACTTTCTATGTCTAATACAACTTAACTGCAAGTGCACAGTCTATCGCGTAGTAATAAAAGATATCGATCCCACAGGGACTCGTAATCAAACTAGTGTTCTCGGGAGTTACTATGTTTAGCTAGGCAGATAATGCTTAAGGGAATAAGATTGTCACTAAAGGGAACTAAGAAGGTTATTTAAATTATAATTACGTGAATCGATATGCAGTAATTATGTTCTTCGGGGATTTGACAAGTTACCGGTATACGAATTATTTTTCAGAGTTTATTTAAGCAGAAAATGGTGATCTGAAGAATCTCGTCTCACGATGGTTATTGACTCTAATCATAATTCTAAGGGCCAAACGTACGCTTTCGTGTCCCATTCGGGGTTAAAACTATTTTTTGGAAATCTCTAAGTTCTAATTCATTTTAAAGTGCTTTAGATGTTACTAAATGAATGACTAGTGTTTACTATCTGACCTTGCCGCAGCTTTCGCTTGTTGGTTCGTACCTTAATTAATTTCCCACTTTCGTGGCAAAACTACTTTTAAATAAGTTCTCGCTTTCGCGATGAAGTTTATTCAGTAAATAAATTTAAACACTCAGACCATAAACAACTTTTGAAAAGGAAGTTTTCAACCGGTTATTATCAAATCCCTTCCGAATTATTATTACATATCGATTACTTAGATTTAGCTAGACATGGATTTGGGAAAGGTAAAACATAAATAATAACATGCATCATAATGAAAACTGGAATTACGATTGAAATGAGAAACCTGTAAATATTCCAATTGACCTTTGGGCAGATCCTCCACAAATGTTGGCAGGATTCTGGTCTTTGTGCCAATTGATCGTACAAAGGGAAATAAGAATTACAGAATATCAAAGGAATGCAGAAAAAAGAAAAGAGAAACAAATAAGAATAGAAAAAACTGGAAAGGTTGCTCTGAAGATAAATTGGCAGCACTTCGTTGTCTGAATGCGGCTCCCTTTCTCAGCTCCCCTCCTTCCCCTTTTATAAAAATGGAATTCTAACGGTTATAACTTGAAGAAGGTGGACTTTGAGGCAGAATTATCAGGGAGTAGTGGTCCACTATTTGGGACTTGGAATTGCTTCTTTCACGTGCTTTTGAAGTGGGGCGTTTTTGCCTACATGACGATCGTCACGGTGTGTGACGGTCGTCACCCGTGTAACGGTCGTCATAGGGCTGTGACGGTCGTCACAGCAGCAAAATATGCATTCTGCATTTTTCATGTTGTTTTCATCCGGTTTTCGTCCATATTTCATCTGTGATTGCTTCTTTTTCTTCATATTGCCTTGTTTAGACGTGATTATCAAATACCTGCAAAACATCAGACAAATAACACGGAAATAACCGAAATCGGATCGAAAACAGTTAAATATCAGTTGAATTATGCATCAATATATATATATATATATATATATATATATATATATATATATATATATATACGATTTCGTGTTATCAAACTCCCCTAAGCTTGAATCTTTGCTTGTCCTCAAGTAAAACAGGAAAAAGTCGGCAAGCACGAGGCAGCTTCTTCGTTCGCAAAGTTGGGAAAAACTGGGATTCTTAGTAAGAACAAAGCGAGTACGGTGACGACACTGGACTTTGAGTCTTCGGAGGTCTCCTTCTTATGCAAATCGGTCCCAGTCATGCTACTGTAGCTTGGTGTCAAGGTTCTCGCGGCAAGTTCACCCCTGTTTGTTCTAGCGCAATCACATTAAGCCCGTTGTCCATACACTTTCATGCAAGTCGACCTGTTAGTGAATATGATCTCATTCTGTTTTGATCTTTTTCATTGATCATAAGCTTATATCATTGATTTTTCAATGAGTTTTCGTGCCGTTGGGCTAAATGCTCGGGTGAGGAGCACCTAACTTAGAGGGAAACGCGTCTTTATATTTTGTCTAAATGGATTTCTTTTCATGATTTTTCATCTTTTTGGAGATCATACACTTATTTGCATGGTCGCTCGCTTAGAAGTGTTTTAGGATGGTGTTGACTGCTAGTATAAACTACTTGGGGCTGAGTTTGCGTAGACACTTGAAACTTTGGTACACGTAGGTAGTGAAACCGACTCGCATAAACCGGAGATCTAAGGTGTCAAGACGGTACTGGTTTTGTTAGAACTGTCGTCTCCTCGGATTTTCAAAACTTGGTTTGAACTTGGGCGCATTCTCGTGATGCTTTTGCTTTTGAGGAACGAACGAAAAATCTTTGTTATGTCGAATAACGTGGGGATGTTTGCGTAACGGAAAAAGAATATATAAACGAGCTTTATTTGCTAAAACGTAAAAATGTTTGAATAGAAATTACGAAAATAAAAGTACACAGGAATGGGAAATAAACGCTCCGCTCCCACACTATCTCAATCAGTGTCCCCACTGATTTGAAAGAATGCGAGAGGGAGATACAATGGAAATGAAAGTACAAAGAAAACAGAACATATAGTAAACAAATAAGGAAAATGATAACTAATCACGGCCTCTGCCTCTGTCACGTCCTCGCTCACGTCCTCTGGCTCTGACTTGGGTGACTCGGTCCTCGAAACTCATGGCTCCAGTGTGGTAGACATAGTCACGGAGTCCTTCGAAATGCAAGGTCAGATTCGCCAGGTTCTCAGTAATGGTTTCTTGGCCGGTTTAGAGTTGTTGCATTTGGGTCCGATGCCAAGCTTCGAACTGCTCTGCTCGCTGATTCTGCTGCTGCATCATAGCGAGTATCTGGCCTGCTGGTCGAGAGAGCGGCGGAGGTCTGCTTCGGAGTAGTCGGGCTCTGGACAATGGCGGCGGCGGGCGGTAGGATGTACCTTCGGACGGAAGTGGTTGCGATGCCTCCGGTTGCTCTGGTCTATCCAACTCAGCTTGGATTTCGTCATCAGAACCTTGGGTGTGGTCCTGAGTTGGAGCAGCGGCAGTAGGAGGGGCAGTGAGGTCAAATAGCCAGTTGGTACGATCCTCTGGGTGTATTCGGGTGCGTGATGGAAGGATGATGCTTCGGACGATTTTGCCACGCACTACCGGGTGGTACTTGCCGTCGGCATCTGGAACGGATGAGGTGAGAGGCTCTGCAATGGTCGGTGTCAAGGAACACCGAGGGAATGGCATGGAGGTGCTGGAGGCGGTCACCGAGGTTCAGGCCCAAGTGCAATGGCAGTGACAATCCCGCCAAAATAGAATGGCTTGGAGCCACGGTTACAGTTGGCCTGAATGTGGGCCAGGAGGAACGGAGCGGCGTTGGATAGGCTCGTTGTTGAAGACACAGCTGAGAAAGAAGAGCTCTTTCGAGTTCACCTTATGGTTGCTATCCGGGCGAAGATGGTGTTGCTCAATGCTCGGTGGAAGTACCGGATGGTCGGGGTTGTGGATATGCGTTGCGTGCAGAGAATCCCAACCATCGGCGTTGATGTCGGTTAACTGGTACCAGAGCGCGAAGGCTTCGTGCTGGAACTGATCGGTGAGGCAGCGGTGAGCATTGTCGCCACGAGGGAATTGTAAGATGGCGGCAATCTGGGTTCTGGTTCACTTGATAGTTTGTGCCGAACATCCGGAAGCATGCGGCACCGGAGTGTTGGCTGAGGTCGCCACTGGAAGTGACGTAGGTGAACGAACTAAGGAACTCGAGGGTGAGTTGTTCGTACGTCGGTAGCGGATTGGTGCAGAGGTTCCAGATGCCGGCTCTTTGAAGCATCCTAAGTGACGCCTTTCAAGGAGTCCGAGCTCCGTGAGCGATGGGATATATGGATAATGAGTCAGCTAGAGCGACCATTGATGGAATGCGATGTAGTTAGCCGCTGTCTCTCTCCGGAGTCACCGTCGCTGAACACAATGTTGCTGAGGTCTGGGGTTTCGTTGTTTCTCGCCATTGTTGGAGGATTGAGTTGGTTCTGTAGAGAGGAAAAATGTAACAGAAGTGTGGTCGGAAGTTGAGATGGGAGTTGGAATATATGGGTGCAAGGTGGGGAAAACGAAAATTGGGAGTGGGGTGGTGTGAGTTTCTGATGATTGGAAGTTTGAAAGGAGATGAGTGGGAGAGAAAACGCAACCCCTGTTATATCAGATAACAGTTTTGGGCTCGTGACGGTCGTCAGGCTCCTGTGACGGTCGTCACACCAGCAAAATCTGCAGAACGCAGAATTTTGCTTTGAGGGTGTTCTTACAATGACTTTTAGGCCTATAAATGATATGGCATTGTATTATATCAGCCAATAAACAAAGAATAGCATAAAAACAGAATAAATGAATAAAGACTATAATTGAAATAACAATTAATTAGAATGATTGTAATGTAATACATAAAGAAATTAACAATGCGAAAATCAAAATAATTGAAAATGGACGGAAAGTAGAAAAACTAAACTAAGCTAAATCTAATGCTAAAATTAGTATCTAGTCTTTTCGTGCCTTCAATTCATCGAACTTCCGGCGTAGTCGAGGCTGGTCACTAGACTAGCAAGTCCATGAAGACTACGAGTTCGCTGTGTATGCCTGCAATGTCGTCTTTTACAGTAGTCAGAGCTTCGTCAACGTTGTCCAATCGGTGCAGAACAGTATCCATTTTGTTCGTGGTCTCCTCAGGAATGGGCTCATGATATGTGTTGTAGTGCGGAGGAGTCGTAGGGTCTACTTCAGCTTCTGATACAGCATCCTCATAGTACATATAATCATGTGCTTCAGAGATGTGATCACTGTCATACATGTAGTTTTGTAGTGTTGATTGAGGTGAAGGAGGTCCCATAGGCTCATCCAATTCATAAAGCCAGTTGTCCTTGTTATGGATACTTGTCATCTGATGATTAGGCAATGTGAATAGCTGGACAGGTTTTTCATTGACGAGGTACTCGTAAGGTCCAGGTCCCATAGTTCCTAAATGTGCCTGTTGAAGCAAAACTGGATATTCATGGGTCGAATGGTGCCAAACTAGTGCTTGCATTTAAGTGGAATCTAAGGCCAAGCTCGTGGGCAATCATTGTCACGAGGCCTCCTATTAGAATAGGTGATTGTGGGTCCTGAGTGAGGCGTTTGAAAGATCTCATCATGAAAGGTACTGCATTCACTGTACGTCCCTGAGAAGCACAGAACATGATAAATAACTCCTCTTTAGATACTGTAGTAATATTTTCTTCTTTTCCCGAAAAGGGTGTGAGCTAGTATCTTATGGAAGTATCTGAAAGTTGGGTTATGAATCTCATCATTATAAATTCTGTCTGGTTCAGGGTGATAGTCGCCTGTGATTCTACCCCAGAATTGGTCGAGTTCAAAATCAATATCGTCATCTTCTGCACTGATGAACACATGCGGTCCGCTAGGAAATCCTAGGAGGCGTAGCCAATGACATCCGGCTATGGGTTTGGTCCATCCCAAACATCCTAAAGGTGATCAGTTCTGTGTTGGATCCAAAACCATAGTTGGGTAGGTACCTGAAGGAACTAAGGAATTCGTAGGTGAGGTTCTTATAGGTAGCAAAACGGGTTTTCAAAGCAGTGTTCTCCCAACCCAGTTGATTGAACAGGTATTGGATGTTATCCGTGATCCCTAGTTTATCCATGGTAGACTTATCATAATACAGCGTTAAGGCTATTTCTCTTTCAGTTAATGCTTCAAATCTTGCCTTTTGAGCTAATCCTCGGAAATGAACCTTTGTGAAGTCGTACGCGGCCATACTCGCAGGTAAGTCGGAGAAAAACAGGAGGAAGGTTTGAAGACTTTTAAATCCTGAAAAGTTTAAAATAGAAATTTGAAGTCAGGATTTTAAGAAAACCGATAAAAACAAAAGATAAAAGAGAAAAATAAAATAAAATTATGAAAATAAAATAAAGTAAAAATAGTGGCAATTTTTAGTTTAGAATTTTTGTTAAAGTTTCAAAGTAGAATTTGAAATAAAAATGAAATACAGGAACGAGGAAAAATGCGGGAAAAATTGGGTTGCCTCCTAGTAAGCGCTGTTTTTAACGTCTAAAGCCTGGCCGATAGCTTGGTGACAAGCTACTCGGGTGTTTGAGCTGGGAAGCTCAAGCAATGCTATACTGCAGACTTGAGGTCTGTTTTCGTTCTATTATAATGTTTTAGACGTTGCCCGTTTACGATAAACGGTGCATTCGTCTTATCGGTAATTTCAACAGCTCCACTCTGAAGTACTTTAGTCACTTCATAAGGTCCAGACCACCTAGATTTTAGTTTACCTGGAAAGAGTTTTAATCTTGAATTAAATAGCAGCACGATGTCTCCACACTGAATTGTTTCTTGACTGAACGTTTTATCATGCCACTTTTTAGTTCGTTCTTTGTAGATACGGGCATTTTCGTAAGCGTCTAATCGAAGTTCTTCCAATTCGTGTAAGTTCAAGATTTCGCTTTTCTCCTGCCTCGGTGTAATTGAAATTAAGTGTATTAATGGCCCAGAAGGCCTTATGCTCTAATTCTACAGGGAGGTGACAGGATTTACCGTAAACTAATTTGTAGGGTGTAGTACCTATTGGTGTCTTAAAAGCGATCCTATAAGCCCATAAAGCTTCATGTAGCTTTGATGACCAATCTTTCCTTGAGGTAGCGACAGTCTTTTCCAATATCTGTTTTATTTCTCTGTTCGAGACCTCTACTTGTCCGCTAGTTTGCGGATGATAGGGTGTAGCTACTCGGTGTCGGACTCCATATTTAGAAAGAAGTTTATCAAATATTCGCGATATGAAGTGAGATCCGCCGTCACTAATGACGAGTCTGGTACACCGAATCTAGGAAAGATTGTATTCTTGAAGAGTTTGATTACTACTCGTGCGTCATTTGTTGGAGCAGCAATGGCTTCTATCCATTTAGACACATAGTCTACAGCGACGAGTATGTAGTTATTACCAAAAGAAGGCGGGAATGGTCCCATGAAATCTATTCCCCATACGTCGAAGATTTCTACCTCTAAGATTCCTTTCTGGGGCATTTTCATCGCGTCGTGAGATGTTACCAGTTCGTTGGCATCGATCACATTTTAGCACAGCGATGTGGACGTCTTTCCAGAGGTTAGGCCAGAATAAGCCGACTTGGAGAATCTTAGCGCACGTCTTGGATGTACTAGCATGACCGCCATATGGTGCTGAATGGCATTGGGAAATGATATTTTCTATTTCTTCCTCTGGGACACAGCGACAGTATATGTTGTCGGCCTCTCTCTTAAAGAGTAGAGGTTCGTCCCAATAATAGTGTTTCAGATCGTGGAAGAATTTCTTCTTTTACTGATAAGTGAGATCCGGTGGAAGCACGCCTGCAGCGAGGTAATTAACGATGTCAGCATACCAAGGTAATGTGACTTGGGCATAGACGGCTTCTACAGCTTTTTTGAATTCTGGATCTTCCGAGATTGAGTTAGGCATGTCACTTTCTAATTTGGCTATCAGATGTTTGTACGGGAAATCATCATTTATCAGTATTGGTTCATGTTTGATGCCTTCTATTCGGGATAAGTGATCTGCAACAACGTTCTCGATTCCTTTCTTATCTTTGATTTCTAAGTCAAACTCTTGTAATAACAGGATCCATCTCAATAGTCTTGGTTTGGCATCCTTTTTGCTTATTAGGTACCTAATGGCAGCGTGGTCTGTGTATATGATAATTTTTGCTCCTACTAAGTAAGAACGGAATTTGTCAAACGCAAATATAACTGCTAGAAGTTCCTTTTCTGTTGTGGCATGGTTCATTTGGGCAGGGTCTAAGGTTCTACTGGCATAGTAGATGGCATGGAGTTTCTTGTCCTTCCTTTGTCCTAGAACTGCGCCTACGGCATAATCACTCGCATCGCACATGATTTTGAACGGTAGTCGCCAATCGGGTGGTTGCATAATCGGTGCAGTGATAAGGGCTGATTTTAATGTTTCGAATGCATTTAAACAGTCGTCGTCGAAGATGAACTCAACATCTTTCATCAACAGGCCGGTCAAAGGTTTTGTGATTTTTGAAAAATCTTTTATAAATCTTCGGTAGAAACCGGCATGTCCTAGAAAACTCCGCATTTCTCGTACGGATTTTGGAGGTTGGAGATCTTTTATAATCTCTATTTTAGCTTTGTCGACCTCAATTCCTTTATTTGATATGACATGTCCTAGAACTATTCCTTGTCGAACCATAAAATGACATTTTTCCCAATTTAGGACAAGGTTCACTTTTACACAACGTTCTAATACCATTTCTATGTTTTGTAGGCATCCTTCGAAACTTTGTCCACATACCGAGAAATCGTCCATAAATACTTCCATGATGTCGTCTATGAAATCTGCAAAGATTGTCATCATGCATCTTTGGAAGGTTGCTGGAGCATTACAAAGTCCGAACGGCATTCGGCGGTAAGCAAAAGTACCATAAGGACAGGTGAATGTAGTCTTTTCTTGGTCATCAGGATGAATGGGAATTTGGAAAAATCCTGAATAACCATCTAGATAGCAGAAATATGAATGTTTGGCTAGTCTTTCTAACATTTGGTCTATGAAGGGTAACGGGAAGTAATCTTTTCATGTGGCCTTATTAAGTTTCCTATAATCAATGCACATCCTGCTTCCAGTCACGACTCTTTTTGTTATTGATTCGCCTTTTTCGTTTTTAACTACTGCGACTCCTCCTTTCTTTGGTACGACATGAACTGGGCTGACCCATTCACTATCAGAGATTGGATAGATGATTCCTGCATCTAGAAATTTCTTTACTTCATCTCTGACTATAGTGCTTAGGATGGGGTTCAGTCTCCTCTGATGCACTCTAGAGGTTTTAGAGTCTTCCTCTATTGTAATTCAATGCATACAGATTGAAGGGCTTATACCTTTTAGATCGCTTATGTTATAGCCTAACGCGGTGGGGTACTTCTTTAGGACTTCTAATAACTTTTCGGTTTCTGGTTGTCCCAAGTCGGCGTTGACTATCACTGGTCTTTTTAGTTCATCGTCTAGGAATTCATATCTAAGGTTTTTGGGTAGTGTTTTAAGTTCTAAAGATGGGTTCTTCGGACCTGGCATATGGTTTGGGGTCAGTGCTAAGTTTTCGCTTAGGCTGTCGTCTTTATACGGTTTACGCCAATCATCGTCTTCAGAAATATTGGGTATTTGAATCTTTATTATTTCTGAATATGTGGTCTCTTCATTTTCAAGTTCTCTTATACATTCGTCAATTTCATCTACTAAATAGCAGGTATCGTCTATGGCTGGTGCTTGTAAGAACTTGGTGAGAATGAACTCTATCTTTTCTTCTCCTACTTCGAATGTTAGCCTTCCTTTCTTCACGTCTATAATAGCTCCGGCTGTAGCTAGGAACGGTCTTCCTAGGATAATTGGGGTAACAGAGTCCTCTTTGATGTCCATGATTATGAAGTCGGTAGGGATGTAGAATTGTCCTATGCGTACTGGAACGTTTTCCAGTATTCCGACGGGATATTTTACTGATCGGTCAGCTAATTGTACGGACATTTTGGTTGGTCTTAGGTCTCCACATATTCAGCTTTTTGCATATAGATAAAGGCATAACACTGATACTAGCTCCTAAATCGCATAGAGCTTTGTCTATCACGAACTTTCCTATGACGCAGGGTATGGAGAAACTACCTGGGTCTTTTAATTTAGGAGGCATGCGGTTTTGAATTATAGCGCTACACTCTGCAGTAAGTGTAACTGTTTCGTTATCCTCGATCTTTCTCTTATTCGACAGGATCTCTTTGAGAAATTTAGCGTATGACGGCATTTGAGTTATCGCTTCTGTAAAAGGAATAGTGATATTCAATTGTTTAAGGAGCTCTACAAATTTCTTAAATTGTCCTGAAGTTTTGGAGTTTATTAATCTTTGAGGATAAGGGATAGGTGGTTTATATGGCGCTAGAGGTGCTTGAGTTTTTTCACTTGTGGTATCCTCCTTCTCGTTGTCTTCCTTCTTCTTTAACTCAGATTCCTTTTCTGCTTGTTCAGTTGGTTTTTGTTGCATGGCTGAGTTTTCGGTCCTCGGATCGATCGGTTCGTCTAATTCTTTTCCACTTCTTAATATGACAGCATTTGCTTGACCTTTTGGATTCTGTTCGGGTTGTCCAGGAAATGTGCCAGCGGGTGCGGGCAGCAGAGGCTTGTTGTTGAGCCACTTGTGATATCTGTGTTTCTAACATTTTGTTGTGGGTGGCTAAAGCGTCTACTTTTCCGGTCAACTGTTTAATTTGCTCGCTAGTGTGTATGTTTTGATTCAGGAATTCTTTGTTTGTTTGAGCTTGAGTAGCTATGAATTTTTTCCATCATCAACTCGAGGTTTGATTTCCTAGGTGCAGTCTGAGCAGTAGCTGGTTTCTGATATCCTGGCGGAGCAGCAGGCATTTGCAATGCATTATCGCTTTTGTAAGAAAAGTTTGGATGATTTCGCCAACCTGGGTTGTAAGTATTTGCGTAGGGATTTCCTTGAGCATAATTTACTTGGTCTGGTGGGATTCTGGCTAGCAATGGGCATTCGGGCGCATTATGAGTGATGCTTCCGCATAACTCGCAATTTGGAGTTACGGCAGCGACGGTTGCAGTGGGGTTAACGGTCAGACTATCAATCTTCTGTGCTAGAGCATCTACTTTTGCGTTGAACTTTTCAAGGCTGCTGATCTCGTACATCCCACCTTTCGCTGTGGTTTTCTCTGTTGGAGTGCGTTCACCTCCCCATTGGCAATGGTTCTGAGACATGTTTTCGATTAGTTGATAGGCTTCGTCGTATGGCTTATCCATAAGTGCACCGCCCGCGGCAGCGTCTATCGTTAATCTAGTATTGTATAAAAGCACATTATATAAAGTATGGATTGTCACCCAGTCTTCTAGACCGTGGTGAGAACATGTTCTCATCATATCTTTGAATCGTTCCCATGCTTCGTAAAGAGATTCAGTATCTTTTTGTCGAAATCCGTTGATTTGAGCTCTAAGCATAGCAGTTTTGCTTGGCGAAAAATATCTCGCTAAGAAGACGTTCTTCAATTGTTCCCACGTCGTAACGGAGTTGGATGGTAAAGATTGTAACCGTGTCCACGCTTTGTCTCTAAGAGAGAATGGGAAAAGACGAAGTCTTATCGCGTCTGGAGTTACTCCATTTGCTTTCATTGTGTCTGTGTATTGTACAAACTTTGTTAAATGTTCGTTCGGATCCTCAGTTGCATTTCCTGAGAATTGGTTTTGTTGTACAGCTGACAGCAATGATGGTTTCAGCTCAAAATCGTTTCGAGTAATAGCTGGGGCAGCAATGCTACTTCTAGGCTCCATCTGAGAGGGTGTAGCATATGCCTTCAGCGGTTTGTTCGGAGGTCCTTCAGCCATGTTTGATTCTTCTTCGGATTTGGGAATGGGAGTGAGAGGATCGGGAATGTTATGTTTGAGTTGGTACTCAATGATTCGGCTTCTTAAATGTAAGAAGCCCTCTAGTTCTGCGACTGAAGGTTTTAAGATATCGCCTTGTGAGCGATTACTTGGCATACAATCGACAACACTAGTAAAGGAAAAATGAAAATAGTTTACCTAGTCTATACGGCGTAATAGAAGGTTACACTATTGACTAAACGAGTACCCGGCAACGGCGCCAAAAACTTGATCGCGACTTTCTATGTCTAATACAACTTAACTGCAAGTGCACAGTCTATCGCGTAGTAATAAAAGATATCGATCCTACAGGGACTCGTAATCAAACTAGTGTTCTCGGGAGTTACTATGTTTAGCTAGGCAGATAATGCTTAAGGGAATAAGATTGTCACTAAAGGGAACTAAGAAGGTTATTTAAATTATAATTACGTGAATCGATATGCAGTAATTATGTTCTTCGGGTATTTGACAAGTTACCGGTATACGAAATATTTTTCAGAGTTTATTTAAGCAGAAAATGGTGATCTGAAGACTCTCGTCTCACGATGGTTATTGACGCTAATCATAATTCTAAGGGACAAACGTACGCTTTCGTGTCCCATTCGGGGTTAAAACTATTTTTTGGAAATCTCTAAGTTCTAATTCATTTTAAAGTGCTTTCGCTGTTATTAAAATGAATGACTAGTGTTTACTATCTGGCCTTGCCGCAGCTTTCGCTTGTTGGTTCGTACCTTAATTAATTTCCCACTTTCGTGGCAAAACTACTTTTAAATAAGTTCTCGCTTTCGCGACGAAGTTTATTCAGTAAATAAATTTAAACACTCAGACCATAAACAACTTTTGAAAAGGAAGTTTTCAACCGGTTATTATCAAATCCCTTCCGAATTATTATTACATATCGATTACTTAGATTTAGCTAGACATGGATTTGGGAAAGGTAAAACATAAATAAAAACAATAAATAATAACATGCATCATAATGAAAACAGGAATTACGATTGAAATGAGAAACCTATAAATATTCCAATTGACCTTTGGGCAGATCCTCCACAAATATTGGCAGGATTCTGGTCTTTGTGCCAATTGATCGTACAAAGGGAAATAAGAATTACAGAATATCAAAGGAATGCAGAAAAAAGAAAAGAGAAACAAATAAGAATAGAAAAACTGGAAAGGTTGCTCTGAAGATAAATTGGCAGCACTTCGTTGTCTGAATGCGGCTCCCTTTCTCAGCTCCCCTCCTTCCCCTTTTATAGAAATGGAATTCTAACAGTTATAACTTGAAGAAGGTGGACTTTGAGGCAGAATTATCAGGGAGTAGTGGTCCACTATTTGGGACTTGGAACTGCTTCTTTCACGTGCTTTTGAAGTGGGGCGTTTTTGCCTGCATGACGGTCGTCACGGTGTGTGACGCTCGTCACGGTGTGTGACGGTCGTCACGGTGTGTGACGGTCGTTACGGTGTGTGACGGTCGTCACCCGTGTGACGGTCATCATGGGGCTGTGACGGTCGTCACAGCAGCAAAATATGCATTATGCGTTTTTCATGTTGTTTTCATCCGGTTTTCGTCCATATTTCATCTGTGATTGCTTCTTTTCTTCATATTGCCTTGTTTAGACGTGATTATCAAATACCTGCAAAACATCAGACAAATAATACGGAAATAACCCGAAATCGGATCGAAAACAGTTAAACATCAGTTGAATTATGCATCAATATATATATATATATATACGATTTCGTGTTATCAGGGCTTTATATCAGGCCCAAGGGTTTTTTAACTAAGCATCCAGGGGGTACCGCAGTGAAAAACGGGTGAAAAAAGAGAAAATAATATAGGCCTAAAGCCGGTCCAAAATCGACTGAATAAAAAACCTAAAACTAAAAAAAAACAGATCTCACTTCATTCTCTCATTCGTTCATTCACACCGCTTTGTCCTGTTCTTCCTCTCCACTCGATGACACACCGCCGGCGACATACTTCATCTCCATCTCACTCTCTTTCTTGTTCAAACGGACGCCTCCCAGCTCAATGTTCTTCTCCTTCTTTGGCTTCTCCTTGTTCTCGGTTCTTCTCCGGCTGCGCCATACTGATCGCGACTTTCTATGTCTAATACAACCTAACTGTAAGTGCACAGTCTATCGCGTAGTAATAATAGATATCGATCCCACAGGGACTCGTAATCAAACTAGTGTTCTCGGGAGTTACTATGTTTAGCTAGGTAGAATATGTTTAAGGGAATAAGATTTGTCACTAAAGGGAAACTAAGAATATTACTTAGATTATAATTGATTGAATCGATATGCAGTAATTGTGTTCTTCGGGGATTTGATAAGTTACCGGTGTATGAAATAATTTTCAGAATTTATTTAAGCAGAAAATGGTGATTTGAAGACTCTCGCCTCACGATGGTTATTGACGCTAATCATAATTCTAAGGGTCAAACATACACTTTCGTATCCCATTCGGGGTTAAAATTATTTTTTGGAAATCTCTAAGTTCTAATTCATTTTGAAGTGCTTTCGCTGTTATTAAAATGAGTGACTAGTGTTTACTATCTGATCTTGCCGCAGCTTTCGCTTGTTGGTTCGTATCTTAATTAATTTCCCACTTTCGTGGCAAAACTACTTTTAAATAAGTTCTCGCTTTCGCGACGAAGTTTATTCAGTAAGTTAATTTTAAACACTCAGACCATAAATTACTTTTGAAAAGACAATTTTCAACCGGTTATTATCAAATCCCTTTCGAATTATTACTACATATCAATTATTTAAATTTAGCTAGACATGGATTTGGGAAAGGTAAAACATAAATGAAAATAATAAATAACAGCATGCATCATAATAAAACTGGAATTACGATTGAAATGAGAAACCTGTAAATATTCCAATTGGCCTTTGGGCAGATCCTCCACAGATGTTGGCAGGATTCTGGTCTTTGTGCCAATTTGATCGTACAACGGAAATAGAAATTACAGAAGAATGAAAGGAATGCAGAGAAAGCAAAGAGAAATAAATAAGAATATTAAAAACTAGAAAGGTTGCTCTGGAAATAAATTGGCAGCACTTCGTTGTATGAATGCGGCTCCCTTTCTGAGGTCCCCTTCTTCCCTTTTTATAGAAATGGAATTCTAACGGTTATAATTGAAGAGAGTGGACTTTGAGGCAGAATAATCAGGGAGTAGTGGTCCACTATTTGGGACTTGGAACTGCTTCTTTTACGTGAAACTGAAGTGGGGCGTTTTTGCCTGCATGACGGTCGTCACAAGGTGTGACGGTCGTCACCCGTGTGACGGTCGTCATGGAGCTGTGACGGTCGTCACAACAGCAAAAACAGCATCCTACGCTTTTCATGATGTTTTCACCCGGTTTTCGTCCATATTTCATCTGAGATTGCTTCTTTTCTTCATAATGCCTTGTTTAGACGTGATCATCAAATACCTGCAAAACATCAGACAAACAACACGGAAATAACCCGAAATCGGATCGAAAATAGTTAAACTTTAGTTGAATTATGCATCAAAATATATATACGATTTCGTGTTATCAAACTCCCCTAAGCTTGAATCTTTGCTTGTCCTCAAGTAAAACATGAAAAAGTCGGCAAGCACGAGGCAGCTTCTTCGTTCGCAAAGTTGGGAAAAACCGGGATTCTTGGTAAGAACAAAACGAGTATCATGACGACACTGGACTACAAGTCTTCGAAGGTCTCCTTTTTATGCAAATCGGTCCCAGTCATGCTACTGTAACTTGGTGTCAAGGTTCTCGCGGCAAGTTCACCCTGTTTGTTCTAGCGCAATCACATTAAGCCCGTTGTCCATACACTTTCATGGCAAGTCGACCTGTTAGTGAATATGATCTCATTTCTGTTTTTTATCTTCTTCATTGATCATAAGCTTATGTCATTGATTTTTCAATGAGTTTTCGTGTCGTTGGGCTAAATGCTCGGGTGAGGAGCACCTAACTTAGAAGGAAACGTGTCTTTATAGTTTTGGGCTATCTAGCTTTCTTTTCATGATTTTTCATCTTTTTGGAGATCATACACTTATTTGCATCGGTCACTCGCTTAGAAGTGTTTTAGGATGGTGTTGACTGCTAGTATAAACTACTTGGGGCTGAGTTTGCGTAGGCACTTGAGACTTTGGTACGCGTAGGTAGTGAAACCGACTCGCATAAACCGGAGATCTAAGGTGTCAAGACGATACTGGTTTTGTTAGAATTGTCGTCTCCTCGGAGTTTCAAAACTTGGTTTGAACTCGAGTGCATTCTCGTGATGCTTTTACTTTTGAGGAACGAACGAAAAAATTTGTTGTTTACGTCGAATAACGTGGGGATGTTTGCGTAACGGAAAAAGGATATATAAACGAGCTTTATTTGCTAAAAATAGAAAATGTTTAAATAGAGATTACGAAATTCAAAGTACAATGGAATGGAAATAAACGCTCCGCTCCCACACTATCTCAATCAGTGTCCCCACTGATTTGGAAGCATGCGAGAGGGAGATACAACTGAAATGAAAGTACAAATAAACTGGAAATATAGTAAACAAATAAGGAAAATGATAACTAATCACGTCCGCTGCATCGGTCATGTCCGTGCTGGCGTCCTCTGGCTCTAGCTAGGGCGACTCGGTCCTCATAACTCATAGCTCCGGTGTGGTAGACGGTGTCCCGGAGTCCTTCGACCTGCAAAGTCAGATTCGCCAGGTTCTCAGTAATGGTAGCTTGGCCGGTTTGAAGTTGTTGCATTTGGGTCCGGTGCCAAGCTTCGAACTGGTCTGCTCGCTGATTCTGCTGCTGCAGCATAGCGAGTATCTGGGCCTGCTGGTCGAGAGAGCGGCGGAGGTCCTCTTCTGTGTAGTCGGACACTGGATGATGGCGGCGACGGCGAGAGGATGTACCTTCGGAAGGAGGGGGCTGTGATGCTTCCGGTTGCTCCGGCCTGTCCAACTCAGCTTGGATTTCATCGTCAGAACCTTGGGTGTGGTCCTGAGTTGGAGCAGCGGCAGCAGGAGGGGCAGTGAGGTCAAATAACCAGTTGGTACGATCCTCTGGGTGTGTCCGGGTGCGTGATGAAAGGATGATGCTTCGGACGGTCTTGCCACGCACTACCGGATGGTACTTCCCATCGGTTCTGAAGCGGATGAGGTGAGAGGCTCTACAGTGGTCGGTGTCAAGGAACACCGAGGGGATGGAATGGAGGTGCAGGAGGCGGTCACCAAGGTTCAGCCCAAGTGCAATGGCAGTGACAATCCCGCCAAAGTAAAATGGCTTCGAGCCACGGTTGCAGTTGGCCTGAATGTGAGCCAGCAGGAACGGAGCAGCGTTGATAGGTTCGTTGTTGAAGACGCAATGGAGGAAGAAGAGCTCTTTTGAGTTTACCTTATGGTTGCTGTCCCTGGCGAAGATTGTGTTGCTCAATGCTCTGTAAAAGTACCGGATGGTCGGGTTATGGATATGCGTTGCGTGCAGAGAGTCCCAACCATCGGCATTGATGTCGGTCAACTGGTACCACAGCGCGAAGGCTTCGTGTTGGAACTGATCAGTGAGGCGGCGGTGAGCATTGTCGCCTCGAGGAAGTTGTAAGAGGGCGGCGATCTGGTTTTGGTTCACCTGGTAGTTTGTGCCGAACATCCGGAAACATGCGGCACCAGATTGTTGGCTGAGGTCGCCGCTGGATGTGACGTAGGTAAACAAACTCAAGAACTCGAGAGTGAGTTGTTCGTATGTTGGCAGTGGATTGGTGCAGAGGTTCCAGATGCCTGCTCTTTGAAGCATCCAAGTTACGCCTTCAAGGAGTCCGAGCTCCGTAAGCGATGGAATGTGTGGATAATGAGTCGGCTGGAGCGACCTTTGATGGAATGCGATGTAGTTTGCCCGTTGTCTTTCGCCTAAGTCACCTTCGCTGAAGACAATGTTACTGATGTCCGGGGTTTCGGTATTTCTCGCCATTGTTGGAAGATTGAGAGGGTTCTGAGGATTGGGGTTGTTCTGCGAAGTGGGAAAAATTGACAGAAGTGTGGTAGGAAGTTGAGATTGGAGTTGAAATATATGGTGCAATGTGGGGAAAACGAAAGATTGGAGTGGGGAGGAAGTTCTGATGATTGGAAGTTGAAATGAGGGTAGTGGGAGAGAAAATGCAACCCCTGTTATATCAGATAGCAGTTTTGGGTTCGTGACGGTCGTCACCCGCGTGACGCTCGTCAGTATCCTGTGACGGTCGTCACAGCAGCAAAATCTGCAGAACGCAGAATTTTGCTCTGAGGGTGTTCTTGCAGTGACTTTTAGGCCTAGTATTGATATGGCAATGTATTATAGCAGCCAATAAACAAAGAATAACGTAAAAACAGAAGAATTGAATAAAGACTATAATTGAAATAACAAGAAATTGAAATGATTGTATGTAGTACATAAAGAAATTAACAATGCGAAAATCCAAATGATTAAACTAAACTAAACTAAATCTGATTCTAAAACTAGTATCTAGTCTTTTCGTGCCTTCAACTCATCGAACTTCCGTGCGTAGTAGTCGAGTTGGTCGCAGACTAAATCCATGAAGACTACCAGTTCGCTGTGTATGCCTGCGATGTCATCTTTTACAGTAGTCAGAGCTGCATCAACATTGTCCAATCGGAGTAGAACGGTATCCATTTTGTCGGTGGTCTCCTCAGGGATAGGTGTTGTAGTGCGGAGGAGTCATAGGGTCTACTTCAGCTTCTGATACAGCATCCTCATAGTACATATAGTCGTGTGCCTCAGAGATGTGGTCAATGTCATACATATAGTTTTGTGGTGTTGACTGAGGTGAAAGAGGTCCCAGAGACTCATCCAATTCATAAAGCCAGTTGTCCTTGTTGTGGATACTCTTCATTAGGGGTGTACGCGGGTTGGGTTGGACCGGGTTCGCCTTAACCCGTTACCCAACCCGTTCAACTTTCAATGGGTTGGGTTTATCATCAAACCCGTAATTCTACTTTAAAAACCGACCCGAATCAACCCGGATATTTACGGGTTGGGTAGGGTTGGGTCCACGGATTGTGTATATAATAATTATTATTTTCAATTTAAAAAATCTATAACACAATTCAATATAATTTTGCATATTTCAAACAATTAAATTATTTACGTAGTGGAGACAAATCCTACATATAAAATAGAATAATTAAAAATATAACAATTAAAATTTTGAAATGTATTTTTTTTGTCATAAAAAATATTAAGATACATATACACCATTAATTATTTATATATTTTCATTAATATACCTTAATTTATAAAAATTTATTAGTTATTTTGATACTCAAATGTTATCCATTACAAATATATATCAACATATGTAAAACAAATATATAATAATATACAGTATATATTAGTTGTTTTGATACTCAAATGTTACCTTTTCTAGCACATGCTTAAAAGTAGGTCCGTAAACTATCATATATATTAACACTTAATAATATATAAAATTCCATAAAATATCATTTCCATAGAACTATAAAAAGTATAAAACCTTATTCAATATGGAGACGAAACTATGAGAGAGTCAAAGTATAGACTGTGGATTTTCGAAAGCAAGATGGAATTGGAATGTGAGAGAGTAAAATGAAAAAAAAAATCGTGAGAGAAAGAGGAGTGGTGACGTTTGAGATTTGCCGTAGTAAAAAAATAGGGTTAGGTTAAGTGGTATTGTCTTTAGTTTAGTAAGTTTCTAATATATACTTAATTATTATTAGTTAATAAAGATTCATTAAAAAAATAAAAAGGCAGTAAAGTGTAAACTAGAAGTGCATAAGTCAAGCAAGCATGATTAATATTAATAATAATGTTTAATTATAATAATAATAATAATTTAATGTGTGATTGGAAACTGGAAGGAAAGTGCAAAAGATCTTTGTGTACGTTACAATTTACAAAGTTATAGCAACTTTAAAATTTATAAATAATAATAATAATAATTAATTATGCCACGTCAACGGGTTGGGTCAACCGGTTCATGGGTTTAGAAACTAAAACCCAATACCCGAACCAAATCTATACGGGTTGTTACGGGTTGGGTCGGGTATACCCGTAAATGAATGGGTCCGGGTAATTAGTGAGTTGGTTCGGTTTGGGTAGGCGGGTTTGCGGGTCGACCCGCACCCATGAACACCCCTACTCTTCATCAGATGATCAGGCAGTGTGAATAGCTGGACAGGTTTTTCGTTGATGAGGTACTCATAAGGTCCAGGTCCCATAGTTCCTAAAATGCGCCTGTTAAAGCAGAATTGTATGTTCATGGGTCGGATGGTGCCAAAACGAGTGCTTGCATTTAAGTGGAATCTAAGGCCAAGCTCGTGGGCAATCATTGTCACGAGGCCTCCTATAAGAATAGGTGTCTGTGGTTCCTGAGTGAGGCGTCTGAAAGATCTCATCATGAAAGGCACTGCATTTACTGTACGTCCCTGAGAAGCACGAAACATGATGAATAACTCCTCTTTAGATACTGTGGTAATATTTTATTCTTTCCCGAACAGGGTGTGAGCTAGTATCTTATGGAAGTATCTGAAAGCTGGGTTATGAATATCATCATTATACATTCTGTCTGGTTCAGGGTGATAGTCGCCTGTGATTCTACCCCAGAATTGGTCGAGTTCAAAATCAATATCGTCATCTTCTGCATTGATGAACACATGCGGTCCGTTAGGAAATCCTAGGAGGTTAGCTAGTGACATCCGGCTATGGGTTTGGTCCATTCCAAACATTCGAAAGGTAATCAGCTCTGTGTTGGATCCAATACCATAGTTGGGTAGGTATCTGAAAGAACTAAGGAATTCATAGGTAAGATCCTTATAGGTAGCAAAACGTGTTTTCAAAGCAGTGTTCTCCCAACCCAGTTGATTGAATAGGTATTAAATGATATCCGTGATTCCTAGTTTATCCATGGTGGGCTTATCATAATACAGCGCTAAGGCGAATTCTCTTTCAGTTAGTGCTGCAAATCTTGCCTTTTGAGCTAGTCCTCGAAAATGAACCTTTGTGAAGTCGTACTCGGCCATACTCGCAGGTAAGTCGGAGAAAACAGAAGGAATGTTTTGAAGACTTTTAAAATCCTAAAAAGTTTAAAACAGAAGTTTGAAGTCAGGATTTTTAAAAACAAAAAGCGGTAAAAACAAAAGACAAAAGAGAAAAATAAAATAAAATTAAAAATATGAAAACAAACGAAAGTAGAAAGTAGTAGTAATTATAAGTTTAGAATTTTTGTTGGTTTTCAAAGTAAAATTTTAAAGAAAAATGAAATACAATAACGAGGAAAATTGGGTTGCCTCCCAGTAAGCGTTGTTTTTAACGTCTAAAGCCTGACGATAGCTTGGTGAGAAGCTATTCGGGTGTTTGAGCTGGAAGCTCAAGCAATGTTATACTGCAGACTTGAGGGCTGGTTTCGTTCTTATTATAATGTTTTAGACGTTGCCCGTTTACGATAAACGGTGCATTCGTCTTATCGGTAATTTCAACAGCTCCACTCTGAAGTACTCTAGTCACTTCATAAGGTCCAGACCACCTAGATTTTAGTTTACCTGGGAAGAGTTTTAATCGTGAATTAAATAGCAATACGATGTCTCCCACACTGAATTGTTTCTTGACTGAATGTTTATCATGCCACTTTTTAGTTCGTTCTTTGTAGATACGGGCATTTTCGTAAGCGTCTAATCGAAGTTCTTCCAATTCGTGTAAATTCAAGATTCGCTTTTCTCCTGCCTCGGTGTAGTTGAAATTGAGTGTCTTAATGGCCCAGAAAGCCTTATGCTCTAATTCTACAGGGAGATGGCAGGATTTACCGTAAACTAATTTGTAGGGTGTAATGCCTATTGGTGTCTTAAAGGCAGTCCTATAAGCCCATAAAGCTTCTTGTAGCTTTGACGCCCAATCATTCCTTGAGGTAGCGACAGTCTTTTCCAATATCTGTTTTATTTCTCTGTTCGAGACCTCTACTTGTCCGCTAGTTTGCGGATGATAAGGTGTAGCTACTCGGTGTCGTACTCCATATTTAGAGAGAAGTTTATCAACTATTCGCGATATGAAGTGAGATCCGCCGTCACTAATGACGAGTCTGGGTACACCGAATCTAGGAAAGATTATGCTTTTGAAGAGTTTGATTACTACTCGTGCGTCGTTTGTTGGAGCAGCAATGGCTTCTATCCATTTAGACACATAGTCTACAGCGACGAGTATGTAGTTATTACCAAAAGAAGGTGGGAACGGTCCCATGAAATCTATTCCCCATACATCTAAGATTTCTACCTCTAAGATTCCTTTCTGAGGCATTTCATCGCGTCGTGAGATGTTGCCAGTTCGTTGGCATCGATCACATTTTAGCACAGTGATGTGAACGTCTTTCCAGAGGTTAGGCCAGAATAAGCTGGCTTGGAGAATCTTAGCGCACGTCTTAGATGTACTAGCATGACCACCATATGGTGCTGAATGGCATTGGGAAATGATATTTTCTACTTCTTCCTCTAGGACACAGCGACGGTATATGTTGTCGGCCCCTCTCTTGAAGAGCAGAGGTTCGTCCCAATAATAATGTTTCAGATCGTGGAAGAATTTCTTCTTTTGCTGATAAGTGAGATCCGGTGGAAGCACGCCTGCAGCGAGGTAATTAACGATGTCAGCATACCAAGGTAATGTGACTTGGGCATAGACGGCTTCTACGGCTTTTTCGAATTCTGGATCTTCCGAGATTGAGTTGGGTATGTCACTTTCTAATTTGGCTATCAGACGTTCGTACGGGAAATCGTCGTTTATCGGTACTGGTTCGTGTCTGATGCCTTCTATTCGGGATAAGTGATCTGCAACAACGTTCTCGGTTCCTTTCTTATTTTTTATTTCTAAGTCAAACTCTTGTAATAACAGGATCCATCTCAATAGTCTTGGTTTGGCATCCTTTTTGCTTATTAGGTACCTAATGGCAGCGTGGTCTGTGTATATGATAATTTTTGCTCCTACTAAGTAAGAACGGAATTTGTCAAGCGCAAATATAACTGCTAGAAGTTCCTTTTCTATGGTAGCGTAGTTCATTTGGGCAGGATCTAAGGTTCTACTGGCATAGTAGATGGCATGAAGTTTCTTGTCCTTCCTTTGTCCTAGAACTGCGCCTACGGCATAATCACTCGCATCGCACATGATTTCGAACAGTAGTCGCCAATCGGGTGGTTGCATAATCGGTGCGGTGATAAGGGATGATTTTAATGTTTCGAATGCTTTTAGACAGTCGTCGTCGAAGACGAACTCAGCATCTTTCATCAACAGGCCGGTCAAAGGTTTTGTGATTTTTGAAAAATCTTTTATAAATCTTCTGTAGAAACCGGCATGTCCTAGAAAACTCCGTATTTCTGGTACGGATTTTGGAGGTTGGAGATCTTTTATAATCTTTATTTTAGCTTTGTCGACCTCAATTCCTTTATCTTATATGACATGTCCTAGAACTATTCCTTGTCGGACCATAAAATGGCATTTTTCCCAATTTAGGACGAGGTTTACTTTTACACACCGTTCTAATACCATTTCTAAGTTTTGTAGGCATCCTTCGAAACTTTGTCCACATACTGAGAAATCGTCCATAAATACTTCCATGATGTCGTCTATGAAATCTGCGAAGATTGCCATCATGCATCTTTGGAAGGTTGCTGGAGCATTACAGAGTCCGAACGGCATTCGGCGGTAGGCAAAAGTACCATAAGGACATGTGAATGTAGTCTTTTCTTGGTCGTCAGGATGAATGGGAATTTGGAAGAATCCTGAATAACCATCTAGATAGCAGAAGTATGAATGTTTGGCTAATCTTTCCAACATTTGGTCTATGAAGGGTAACGGGAAGTGATCTTTTCGTGTGGCTTTGTTAAGCTTTCTATAATCAATGCACATCCTGCTTCCAGTCACGACTCTTTTTGTTATTGATTCGCCTTTTTCGTTTTTAACTACTGTGACTCCTCCTTTCTTCGGTACGATATGAACTGGGCTAACCCATTCACTATCGGAGATTGGATAGATGATTCCTGCATCTAGAAATTTCTTTACTTCATCTCTGACTACAGTGATCAGGATGGGGTTCAGTCTTCTCTGATGCTCTCTAGAGGTTTTAGAGTCTTCCTCTATTGTAATCCGATGCATACAGATTGAAGGGCTTATACCTTTTAGATCGCTTATGTTATAGCCTAACGCGGTGGGGTACTTCTTTAGGACTTCTAATAGCTTTTCGGTTTCTGGTTGTCCTAAGTCGGCGTTGACTATCACTGGTCTTTTTAGTTCATCGTCTAGGAATTCATATCTAAGGTTTTTAGGTAGTGTTTTAAGTTCTAAAGATGGGTTCTTCGGACCTGGCATATGGTTTGGGGTCAGTGCTAAGCTTTCACTTAGGCTGTCGTCTTTATACGGTTTACGCCAATCATTGTCTTCAGAAATATCGGGTATTTGAATCTTTATTATTTCTGAATACGTGGTCTCTTCATTTTCAAGTTCTCTTATGCATTCGTCAATTCCGTCTACCAAATAGAAGGTATCGTCAATGGCTGGTGCTTGTAAGAACTTGGTGAGAATGAACTCTATCTTTTCTTCTCCTACTTCGAATGTTAGCCTTCCTTTCTTCACGTCTATAATCGCTCCGGCTGTAGCTAGGAATGGTCTTCCTAGGATAATTGGGGTAACAGTGTCCTCCTTGATGTCCATGATTATGAAGTCGGTTGGGATGTAGAATTGTCCTATGCGTACGGGAACGTTTTCTAGTATTCCGACGGGGTATTTTACTGATCGGTCAGCTAATTGAACGGACATTTTGGTTGGTCTGAGGTCTCCCATATTCAGCTTTTTGCATATAGATAAAGGCATAACACTGATACTGGCTCCTAAATCGCATAGAGCTTTGTCTATTACGAACTTTCCTATGACGCAGGGTATGGAGAAACTACCTGGGTCTTTTAATTTAGGAGGCATGCGGTTTTGAATAATAGCGCTACACTCTGCAGTAAGTGTAACTGTTTCGTTATCCTCGATCTTTCTCTTATTCGACAGGATTTCTTTGTGAAATTTAGCGTATGACGGCATTTGAGTTATCGCTTCTGTAAAAGGAATAGTAATATTCAGCTGTTTAAGGAGCTCTACAAATTTCTTAAACTGTTCTGAAGTTTTGGAGTTTATTAGCCTTTGAGGATAAGGAATAGGTGGTTTATATGGCGCTGGAGGTGCTTGAGTTTTTTCACTCGCGGTATCCTCCTTCTCGTTGTCTTCCTTCTTCTCTAACTCAGATTCCTTTTCTACTTGTTCAGTTGGTTTTTGTTGCATGGCTGAGTTTTTGGTCCTCGGATCGATCGGTTCGTCCAATTCTTTTCCACTTCTTAGTATTACAGCATTTTCTTGGCCTTTTGGATTCTGTTCGGGTTGTCCAGGAAATGTGCCAGCGGGTGCGGCAGCAGAGGCTTGTTGTTGAGCCACTTGTGATATATGTGTTTCTAACATTTTGTTGTGGGTGGCTAAAGCGTCTACTTTTCCGGTCAACTGTTTAATTTGCTCGCTAGTGTGTATGTTTTGATTCAGGAATTCTTTGTTTGTTTGAGCTTGAGTAGCTATGAATTTTTCCATCATCAACTCGAGGTTTGATTTCCTAGGTACAGTCTGAGCAGCAGCTGGTTTCTGATATCCTGGCGGAGCAGTAGGCATTTGCAATGCATTTTCGCTTTTGTAAGAAAAGTTTGGATGATTTCGCCAACCTGGGTTGTAGGTATTTGCGTAAGGATTTCCTTGAGCATAATTTACCTGGTCTGGTGGGATTCCGGCTAGCAATGGGCATTCGAGTGCATTATGAGTGGTGCTTCCGCATAACTCGCAATTTGGAGTTACGGCAGCGACAGTTGCAGTGGGGTTGACGATCAGACTATCAATCTTCTGTGCTAGAGCATCTACTTTAGCGTTGAACTTTTCAAGACTGCTGATCTCGTACATCCCACCTTTCGCTGTGGTTTTCTCTGTTGGAGTGCGTTCACCTCCCCATTGGCAATGGTTTTGAGACATGTTTTCGATTAATTGATAGGCTTCGTCGTATGGCTTATCCATAAGTGCACCGCCCGCGGCGGCGTCTATTGTCAATCTAGTATTGTATAAAAGCCCATTATAAAAAGTATGGATTGTCACCCAGTCTTCTAGACCGTGGTGAGGACATGTTCTCATCATATCTTTGAATCGTTCCCATGCTTCGTAAAGAGATTCAGTATCTTTTTGTCGAAATCCGTTGATTTGAGCTCTAAGCATAGCAGTTTTGCTTGGCGGAAAATATCTCGCTAAGAAGACGTTCTTCAATTGTTCCCACGTCGTAACGGAGTTGGATGGTAAAGATTGTAACCATGTCCACGCTCTGTCTCTAAGAGAGAATGGGAAAAGACGAAGTCTTATCACGTCTAGAGTTACTCCATTTGCTTTCACCGTGTCTGCGTATTGTACAAACTTCGTTAGATGTTCGTTCAGATCCTCAGTTGCGTTTCCTGAGAATTGGTTTTGTTGTACAGCTGACAGCAATGAAGGTTTCAGCTCAAAATCATTTCGGGTAATAGCTGGGGCAGCAATGCTACTTCTAGGCTCCATCTGAGAGGGCGTAGCGTATGCCTTCAGTGGTTTGTTTGGAGGTCCTTCAGCCATGTTTGGTTCTTCTTCGGATTTGGGAATGGGAGTGAGAGGATCGGGAATGTTATGTTTGAGTTGGTACTCAATGATTCGGCTTCTTAGATGTAAGAAGCGTTCTAGTTCTGCGACTGAAGGTTTCAAGATATCGCCTTGCGGGCGATTACTTGGCATACAATGACAGCACTAGTAAAGGAAAAATGAAAATTGTTAACCTAGTTTATACGGCGTAACAGAAGGTTACACTATTGACTAAACAGGTCCCCGACAACGGCGCCAAAAACTTGATCGCGACTTTCTATGTCTAATACAACCTAACTGCAAGTGCACAGTCTATCGCGTAGTAATAATAGATATCGATCCCACAGGGACTCGTAATCAAACTAGTGTTCTCGGGAGTTACTATGTTTAGCTAGGTAGAAAAAGTTTAAGGGAATAAGATTTGTCACTAAAGGGAAACTAAGAATATTACTTAGATTATAATTGATTGAATCGATATGCAGTAATTGTGTTCTTCGGGGATTTGATAAGTTACCGGTGTATGAAATAATTTTCAGAATTTATTTAAGCAGAAAATGGTGATTTGAAGACTCTCGCCTCATGATGGTTATTGACGCTAATCATAATTCTAAGGGCCAAACGTACACTTTCGTATCCCATTCGGGGTTAAAATTATTTTTTGGAAATCTCTAAGTTCTAATTCATTTTAAAGTGCTTTCGCTGTTATTAAAATGAGTGACTAGTGTTTACTATCTGATCTTGCCGTAGCTTTCGCTTGTTGGTTCGTATCTTAATTAATTTCCCACTTTCGTGGCAAAACTACTTTTAAATAAGTTCTCGCTTTCGCGACGAAGTTTATTCAGTAAGTTAATTTTAAACACTCAGACCATAAATTACTTTTGAAAAGACAATTTTCAACCGGTTATTATCAAATCCCTTTCGAATTATTACTACATATCGATTACTTAAATTTAGCTAGACATGGATTTGGGAAAGGTAAAACATAAATGAAAATAATAAATAACAGCATGCATCATAATTAAACTGGAATTACGATTGAAATGAGAAACCTGTAAATATTCCAATTGGCCTTTGGGCAGATCCTCCACAGATGTTGGCAGGATTCTGGTCTTTGTGCCAATCTGATCGTACAACGGAAATAGAAATTACAAAAGAATGAAAGGAATACAGAGAAAGCAAAGAGAAATAAATAAGAATATTAAAAACTGGAAAGGTTGCTCTGGAAATAAATTGGCAGTACTTCGTTGTATGAATGCGGCTCCCGAGATTGCTTCTTTTCTTCATAATGCCTTGTTTAGACATGATCATCAAATACCTGCAAAACATCAGACAAACAACACGGAAATAACCCGAAATCGGATCGAAAATAGTTAAACTTTAGTTGAATTATGCATCAAAATATATATACGATTTCGTGTTATCACATACCATTGCCTCCCCTCATTCCAAATGGTCCAAATTACAAGCACATGAACTAAACAATTACCAGTACAAAAAAAATTGCAAATATAAGGCAAAGTTAGACACAAAATCAAAGTTCAGAGTTACCGACTTTATGCAACGACGACGCTGCAACAGGTGTGAAATTCTTTCTTTCTAGCTTTTGTCTTGCACTACGCTCTCTTCTGCTTCTCTTGCTGCGAAAATTTGAATCGTCTTCTTCTTTGTTTTCCAGCGTGGGTCACCTCTTGTTGCTGTTGGTTTTGTATACTGATGAAAATGAAATGTGACGTTGCGTTGGTGATGTTCTGCAGGTTGGGAAATCGTGAAAGATGAAGGTTTGTGATAATGGTGCGAGTTGAAGCTTCAAGAGAAATGAAGGTGGGTGTTGAATTTGTTATAGAGGATGTTGAAGAATTTCCTGCCATTCTGTTGCAGCTGCTCAATTTTTATACCAGAAGTTGGAAGGGTAGGATAGTATTTTCAATTTGAATTTTGTTAGGGCTGAGTTGTGAGTTGTGTGTCTGTATGTACAAATTGAGTGGTGGCTGTATTTTGGGGTTGTAAGATTTTTGGACTGATATGAAGTTGTTGTAGTAAATTTTCTGCTATGAATTTTGTATTTACCTGTTATGAATGAGTTGTTATTATGTATCTCTTTTGTGTTGAGAATTTTGTTTCTTTGTTGTTGTTATGAACATGTCAAAGTGTATTTTTATTTGTTGTCATGTAATGGACTTTTCTTGGATGATACAACTCCTTCAGGTGCACATGCAATCCAAGATCCCAATCAAAGAGATTACAATTGTTATTCCCAAAACTCAAATTCCAAAGTGGTTCAACAAACAAAATGTAGGTAATTCAATGAGCATGGACCCATCACCCATTATGCATGACAAGAATTTAATAGGCGTTGCTTGCTGCTTGACATTTGTAGCACGTGATAGTCCAACTAACTTAGGTGATGAAAAGCCTTATGTGGGTTTTGGTTTTCATAGTAAACAACATGGTTATGGGTTTTGGATGTGAATTGGACAAAAAGAAAATGAAATGGATATGATATGGATTTGGACAATAAAAGGAAATTTGGAATATAGATGTAAATAGATTGGAAATGTGAATGGATAAATGGCTTATGGAAATTGTAATGGATATTGGACTTTAAATTAGACATGAAAAATGGTTATTGGATATGATATATGGATTGAATGTGAATTTGGTTAGAAAAATGGAGAATCATAAATTGGTTAATGAATATGGATAAAAAGAATGGATTAGAAAAGGGATATGGTTTAGAAAGAAAATGGATACGAAATCTTGATCTTGATTCAAAACCAACTTGAAATTTTCCCATAATGCATCTGATCAAATGACTGAACAAAACTTGGATCACTGAATAACTTGTATATGAAGCAACGACCATCGCCTTTAATTTTTATGAATCTATGATAAATAAGATCTGAATCACTTCAAATTTGACTAAATCATTCTCTAGGAAAATAAATCCACATCCTGGACACAATTGAGCCTATGATCATGATGAACCTGACTTTTGAATTAAACTTCTCATGAATCATTGCCTGATAATTTTTCGACTTCCAGCACATGACAAATTGACAATTGATGCAACCTGTTTGAGAAATAAACCAATGACACAGATAACTTGCACTTGAAGCAAAATCTTGACGGTTTGACCAGGATGAGGTCAAACTACTATCAGATCTTGATCATAACCGAATAACCACACCTGACTTAGAGCTAAGCCATCACCCCTGATAACCCTGATCTCCTATCCATGGTGAGAATCAAACCCTAACCTTGAGCCAATTGAATAAAACCTTGCCAACAAACTTGAATCAAAGGAGTGATGAAACCCTAGGCTCTTGATACCTTTGAGAAATCTTAAATCAAATACACTTGATAATCTTTGAATAGGAAACCTTTAGTCAGAGAAACTCTTGATCCCATGTCTTAGGAGCTCATTGCAAATGAAAGAATGCAAAGTTATGACCTAATGGATGATGCAGATGAATGTGAAACATAGACCAGGATAAAGTTAGAAGCGAGAGGGCAAATTTTGGGGGTGCAACAAACTGCCCCTATTCAAACAACTTGGATCTGAAGGGATGATAGCAATGACTTTCAAAGATTCGAGGTAAAGGGTCATTGAATACAAAAAGAGCCCAGAAAATTGCAATTTTGTGGGGATATACAGAGTAAAGAGATCACCAGTCAAAGGTGGACTTAAAAAGTGGCAGGTACCAACCAAAAAGTTGGGATATGCCGATAGACATAGGATACCAACCAAAAGTTGGGATAGCAAAAGATAACAATTAAAAAGATATTAACCATAAGTTAGATAAAGGCTACTAACCAAAAGTTAGGATCACCAAATGGGGTAATAACCAAAAATTTGTGAGAAAAGGGCTACTAACCAAAAGTTAGGATCACCTAGACCGTCAGCCGAAGGCGAATACACAAACAATGAAGACTACCAACCAAAAGTTGGGATCGTCAACAAAAATCATCAACCAAAAGTTGGGATCGTCAACAAAAATCATCAACCAAAAGTTGGGATATACAGGAAGTAGAATCAACCGACTTACAACCTGAAAGGAAGATGACTCTGCTGGGGAAACAATAGAGGACTACCAACCAAAAGTTGGGATAACATCCAAGAAACAACAGACTACTAACCAAAAGTTGGGATAACATCCACAAAACGATGGACTACCAACCAAAAGTTGGCATAACATCCACAAAACGACTAAGCTAGGGATTATAAGAAACACCAATTCTATCCATTAAAGAGTTAATGGAAGGATAATCATCCTCATCAGAGGGACACATCATCAAAGAGTTGATGGAAAGGAAGTTGACATCGTCAAAGGGTTGACGGGGAGAAAACTTCATTAGAGAGACACCTCGCCAAAGGGGTTGTGTCATACCCAAATTTGTTCTACCTATGAATAAATTTCATTCTGTACGTCCACTCACTAACTGTTATTCGAAAATCCAAAAAAAGATGTGTCGTTTTCCTATTGCTTAAGTCTATACTTCATCTGAAGGTATTCAGGCAGGTGATGTGTGGTTGAGGATTCAATTGAGGTTGTATGTTATTTCAAGTCTGTTATGAATGAGTCAGGTTATTGAACTGTGTCAAGTTATCTGTGCCACATGATTAAAGATCATCCAGGGGCAGTTCTTCCTCCAATTAGGGTCTTATGCAGTGTACAGAGGTCCTTGCTTTAAATCATGGCCTTATGATTGCAAGGCATTTTATTTTTTTTTAGCCTATAGGAAAGAGTGGGATGTTATAATCCGAGTGGAAAAATTCAGAGTATGATCCACTGGTGGTTCAGGGTTCTGATGCATTCACTGATAAAGGTTGATTTATGGATTAATTCAAGGTTCTATTCAGGTAAAGAGTCAAGAATGATAGAATTTGATTTATGAAACTCATAGACCAAATTTTGGAATTTTAAGTCATGAATCAAACTCATTGTGCTCATGTGTTAGGCACAATTCAAATTGAAATGGAAGAGTGCAAGCAAAATTATTCAAAGTTCACAAATAAGAGGCCATTCATCACAAAATAATTTCCATTTATATTTCAAACCCATAATCCATTTTATCTATGGTTCATATCGTCAATTCTTTTTTTTTTTACACAAAAAAAACTACAACAACAAAATTTTACAAAAGCCCACATGATAATTAAAGGCCCAAGTTTCATACAAAATTTACAAAAGAATATACACAGGGCAAGCCTTGTATCAGGCCCCACCCAGGCCAATTTTGAGCCACTTTACTAATATGAAGCCAAAGCTTGTTTCTAACCTGGTCATAAAAAACTCACGCATTTTCCTGTAGAGGTTGTCTCATAGCCACCTGATATTTTAGATAGGATAGGACCCACACGAAAATTTCAGTCAAGTTCATGACATGCAAAGCGCGTTGTGGTAACAGAATTCTTTCAATACACCATTCCTTTCATTATTTTTCAGCCAAAAAAGAACAATCCCTCGTCCAACAAGTTGACCATCAAATTTTGCGCAACCAAAGTGTATTGAATGAACACTGCTAAAATACGACCCGCACCATGCCCCACATCGTGGTAAACCTCACCTATAGCAAATTTTTACAAAAGGATCAACACACAATTTATATTTATGTCACAGACAATTCCAACAATACGTACCACAACACCCCCGTAACTTTCGCAACCTACGCATACAACAAAACACCTCTCAAAAGGTACAAGCGGAAGACTGGCATCACACACGGGACAGGTGACGAGACAAGGTTCGCAAATTCCAAAACATAGAGTTTATATCAAAAACGGCAGCAACATGGAATGACAAACTTTCCGTATAAATAAACGTTGCTCTTACCATTTCAAGGGTAGGAGGATTCTGCAAAAAAATCATGGCATTCTTCTTTACGAATCCAATACCTTTTCCTCATCCCTCTTCAACCATTCTTCATTTTCTATCTAAAAATAACCCCAATTAAACCTTCACCATTCTCATCCAGCTCGCCCTTCTTCACTCATCCCCATCTTCAACCTTTCAATCGATAATTCAACAACCTTTCACACCTCAACACACCTTCAAGATATTAACCTAACTTACGCCAAATAACCCATTTCAAAACCTCAAATTTTAACCATAAAAACTAAACAAAACAGAGAGAGATGAAGAAGCTTGAGATAAAAAGAATGAGCAAAATCTGAGTTTCAAACTTGAATCTTGGAAGAACCTAAAGCTTGAATCAAATTGAGACAAACCCGAATGAGAACAAGCCACGAGGAATTCGAATCTAAGTAGAATCCTGAGCGAGAGAGGTCGAGATAGATCAAGATTCGTAGAGCAAGGTTGGGATACTTCACTTTTGATTATGTTTAGGGACCCATTTGTGATGTTGACTCTCTGCATTTGTTCTTTGTTTTTTTTGTTTATTTAAGGGTGATGAACGACCTGATATGTTGCCTTGTGAGGATCTGTTATCATTACTTATGGATTAGGTTTTGTTGGGTAAATAGACTTGGGCTTCTAGTTTGTTTTTTGGTGGCTTGCCACTGTTTCATTTCGGAAGATTTTACCCTATACCCCTGCAATTTTAAAAAATACCCATTTTATCCTAATATATTTTAATATTTTATTTTATTTTTTTTATTTTTTTACCGTATCATATTTTTTAGACTTTCGAGGAATTCACTACACGACCTATCGGAACACTTTAAAAATGACTTCCGGTACACTTTTTTCCTCAAACCGGAAGACTTAGGCCAAGAGTTCCGGTTCACATAAATTATGTACCGGAAGACTTTTTGAAAGACTTCCGGTTTGAAAATTTTCGTGGGTGTTCACCGGAAGACTTGTAAAAAGAGTTTCGATACTTGTAAAAAGTGTACCGGAACACTTTTTACAAGTCTTCCAGTTTGTTTTTTTGGCTACCGGAACTCTTTCTTTGAGTCTTCTAGTTTGAATTGTCCAATTTTTTTAAATTTTTTTAAATTTTTTTAATTTTTTTATGTAGTTTCAGAAGTTCCTTTACAAATATGCGATAAAGATCAGATATGCATAGATACGTCTGATGTTTTTTTAACTACTCAAAGATTTGGTACACGAGAAGAGATGATAAGATGGATTAAAGAGATCGGAATCCGAAATAAAGTTACAGTTATCATCACTCGTTCAGATATTAAAACAGGCAAGAGAGGAAGAAGTAACAAATTAATATTTGGATGTGATAAAGGAGGAAAACACAAAGATATTGACAGTGGAACCCAGAGTGCGATGAAAAAATGTGGATGTCCATTTAAAATCAGATCAATTCCAACTACTGATGGATCTGGATGGAAGATTGATGTAAAATGTGGAGTTCATAACCATGATTTACCTGATAGATTAGAAGGTCAGGCATTTGTTGGTAGGTTGACAACGGATCAGAAGCAACATGTTGTTGATTTGACAAAGAGAAAGGTTCCACCTAGACATATATTGCTTTCATTGCAAGAGCAAGATCCAGATAATGTCACTCGGATCACGCAAATATACAAAGAGAAGTGTATGATAGAAAAAAATATAAGAGGTCTTAGAAGTGAGATACAACATTTGTTTAAGCTTATTGAGGAAGCAGGTTATGTTTATTGGAGTAGAAAAAGAGATGACTCTGAAGTTATTAGAGATATCTTTTGGGCTCATCCATATTCAGTTAAGTTGTTGAATATTTTTCCTATTGTGCTAGTTATAGACAGCACTTACAAGAAAAACAAATATAGGCAACCTCTGTTTGAAATTGTTGGCATGACATCAACCGAGTTGACTTTTGCTGTCGCATTTGCCTATATTGAGTTTGAGCAAACTGAGACTTTTTGTTGGGTGCTAGATAAGCTTAAACAATTGTTTGTGAAGAAAGAGTTGTGTCCACAAGTGATTTTGACAGATAGAGATCTTGCTTTGATGAAAGCCATTGAAATTGTGTTTCCAAGGTCGACCAATATGCTATGTCGATTTCATATTAACAAGAATGTTGGTGCAAAATGGAAACAATATGTGGCTAGTAACATGCAAAAGAAAATTGACAAATTATGGACGGATGTTGTATGGGCTAGTGATGAGGTTGAGTATGATCAAAGGTTGAACCAACTTGAGCAGGCGTGTGTTGATTGTAATGAATTTATTGATTATGTGAAGGACACATGGTTGACACCACATAGACAAAGATTTGTTGGAGCATAGATTAATCGAGTGCTACATTTGGGTAACACCACGACTAGTCGGTATGTATTTATTTTTAGTATTTCTAAATTGTATTTTTTTTTTGAATTTTTTAAAAATATTTTAAATATGTATTAATTTTAGGGTTGACTCTGCTCATTAGAAGTTAAAGCAAATGTTGGGGAACAGTATTGGTGACATGGTCAAATGTTGGGAGGCTATGAATGACAAATTAAAGTTACAATTGAGTAATATTAGAGCTTCTTTTCAAAAGAGTTTTTATGAAGTTGAGCATGCCCACGTAAGTCCATTTTACAATAATTTACGTGGTTCAGTGTCTCGAGATGCATTGAGACGCATTGCTGAAGAGTTAAAATGAGTTGATTATGTTGGAACTAATAAGGAAATATGTCGTTGTACTCATAGAACAACCTACGGATTACCTTGTGCTTGTGAGTTGACAGGATATAGAATTGATGGTTTACCGATACCAATAGATGTTGTACATGTTCATTGGAGAAAACTAAGTATGGAAGTTAAGTTGGACGAAGACGTAGATGATGGATCAGAGGTGGATATGAGTAGTGCAATAGATGAGTTATGGAAAAGGTTTAAGTCACTGGATGTTGTTGGGAAAAGGGCATTAAAAAGTAGGGTTTTTGAACTTGCCTTCCCTACAATGACTTTTATGTGTCCACCACCTGAGAAAATGAAAACTAAAGGGGAAGTCAAGAAGAAAGACAAAAAACCAGTAGGATATGATGTTTATAGAGACCCTTCGTATCACGAGTATGTTGATCAAGCATCTCAATCTTCACAGATGCAATCTCAACCATCACAAACTTCGAAGAAATTGAAATTATCACAGTCTTCACAAAAGAAATCTCAACCATCACAGGCTTCGAAAAAGTTGAAATTATCACAATCTTCACAGTCATCTAAGCAGTTCATCCTTCAATTTCCTAGTCACATCAGGTCATATATTGATGGTGTAGTTAATGTTGTATCAGATGGTAATTGTGGATTTCGAGTCATTGCTTCATTGCATGGATATGGTGAAGATGGTTGGCTAATAGTTCGTCGAGACTTGGGGTTGGAAATAATACATAATGAAAGATCAAGTTTGTATGTCAATTTATTTACTGATCAGTTAGCAATAGTGAGAGAATCTTTGATGATAGAGGAATTTGGTCCTCAACCACCACATAAATGGTAAACTCTACCAGATATGGGTTACGTGATAGTGAATCGTTATAATGTTGTACTTGTCTGTTTAGGAATTGAATGCTGGATTTTCTTCCCTATGACATCTTCATTTTCACCGAATGTAGCAATTTACTGCATTGGTTTTGTAAACAGAAATCATTGGGTTCAGATACTTAGTTGTTTTTAGATAATGCGATTAAACCTAATTCTTTTTCGTTATTTTTACTTAATATTGTGATTATTTTTTTATTTAGGTAAACATGAAAGAAGGGTTTCCATTGCCACCAGTGACAGTAGATTGGAAGAAGTTTCGTTCTCCAGCAGCAACATCTTGGATGATAGGATTTGCAAGACGTCTACAAAATTGGCAACAACTTACGCCTATATTACCAACGCATTATGAATTATAAATTATGTTACTCATTTTTAATTTCAAAACAAGAATCGTGAATTATGTTACTCGTTTTTTATTTCAAAACAAGAATCGTGAATTATGTTACTCATTTTTAATTGCAAAACATGAATCGTGAATTATGTTACTCATTTTTAATTTCAAACATGAATCGTGAATTATGTTACTAATTTTTAATTTCAAAGTATGAATCGTGAATTATGTTATTCATTTTTTATTTCACGCTACAAGTTAACTCATAAACATAAACTAAATAGGTCAAATGAGTCTAAAAGTTAACACATGAACATAAACCAATTAGGTCAAATGAGTCTAAAGGTTAACATATAACCATAAATATAAATATAAGTCACTGTGATCGACCAAGATGTAAAGCTTTGAACAAATCAGCAAACTGTGGGTCATCCTCTTCAGCACCAGCCTGTTGAAGATAACGATGAATCAATGAAGACATACGAGCCACTATAGGATCAGATGGTCCTGCTTCATATATAGGAACTGGCATCTCTGTTGTCGCATCAACACTGGGCGGTACCAGACAAGGATGCGAAACACGATAATACCACTCAAGATACCCGTCATCTGTCTCATATGGGGTGATGGCCGATGTTGTCGGACGAATCACATTCTGAACGCTCTAATGGTAACTAATCCAATCAACATCAATATCACCAGCCATTCGAGAATCAAGAGGTGGATGTGGAACATACTTCCTGTATCCAAACTGACGCATACATTTGTCAGGCAAGTATGGAACAATAGTGTCACCCCACCTCAGACACCCCCTATAGAGACATAACTCATCAAACTGATGCCATACTCTATGATTCTTGAATGGGCGCCATATGACATCGGCAAGTGTCAGCTCGTCCATAATAGGCCGCAAGTCATCCACCTTCAAGGAACCTTGCCTATAGGACCATCTCAACGCTCGAGGGAGACCCACATTATTAGCTAGTATCCAGTTCTCTCCTCTTTTCCCAAGTGTTGAAAAATACTCATGAATCCAGCACTGTTACAAAATTAATATGGTTACTAAATTTAAAATAATTAATTATAACATAATAAACTAGATAAATAAAATTAATATACTAGATAAAATTAATTAAAATAAAATATAATAAATTAAAATAAATACTTGTAGGAGAGTCAGATAACCACCAAGCTGCTTACAACTGAACATGGAAGCATCTCCGAGATATCTATAAAGAGTAACCAACGCAGCTGCTCCCCAACTGTATCCTGGTAAGCCATCCAAGTCTATAAACAGTGAGAGGTATCGTGCCTCGACAAGTGTAAACGTTTTGTCCGCAAAAATAGTGGAACCCACTAACATTAGCAAATAAGCTCTAGTGGCATAATCCCATCGAGATGCAGCTTTATGCTCTACGAACCGATCATATAACCACTCCAGCTTATAGTAGGAACCCCTGCACTCACGAGCTTGTTGTTGTGCTACTCTCCGTGGCACTCCTAAATAATCAACAGCCCACTCAACAGCAAGCGCTTCACTAATATCTTGAGGGCTCCAGAATACTCCCGTGATGGGCAAGTGAAGTAGGCAAGATATGTCATCTAGAGTAATCGTCATCTCACCAAACGACATGTGAAATGAAGATGTCTCTAGATGCCATCTCTATGCAAATGCGGAAACTAGGTTCGTGTCTATCTTTGTTAAACTCGTTCTCTAGAGTGAAGCTAGACCAGACCTAGATATCCAACCCTCCATCTCTCTGGGTAGCTGTAGTGGAACCCTCTGAATCAACTTCAATCCATGTCCCGCTACCTTTAACTCTTTCTTCGACCCTCTCTCCTGAAAACAATTAAAAGTAAATATATTATAAAATTCAATATTAAAAATTTGAATTCTACTCAATATTAAATATTTTTCGTTTACTTACCTCACCGAACCATATATGTCTAGCAACATGATTTTCGTACTTAACTAACAGAGATGTATCATACGGTCCTCCTGGATATCCAACAGGCTCGGATGCTGATGCTGATGCTGATGCATCAAAATGCTCTTCTTCAGCCATTCTCGATGACTCGCCCCGTCCTAGTCCACGAGGGATCCTACCATCTCTGCCTCGTGTGCGCACCACTAACAAAATAAATAAATAAATAAAATTAAAAATTAAAAAAACAATAATAAATAAATATAATTAAAAAATAATAAATAAATATAATTAAAAATTAAAAATAAAAAATATAATAAATAAATATAATTAAAAATTAAAAATAAAAAATATAATAAATAAATATAATTAAAAATTAAAAATAAATATAATTAAAATTTAAAAAAAATGAACCGGAAGACTTGAACTAAGACTTCAGGTGAACAAAACGTGAAATGTGTGTTCCGGAAGACTTAATCCAAGACTTCCTGTGAACAAAATCAAAAAATTATGAACCGGAAGACATGCATTAAGTCTTCCGGTGAAGGAACCAAAAAAAGCTACAAACCGGAAGACATAAATAAAGTCTTCCGGTGAACAACACGAAAAATGAACAAACCGGAAGACTTACTTGTGGAGTTCCGGTATATGTTGGTGAAAAAATGTGTTCTGGATGACTTGTTGGAAGAGTTACGGTTTGAAGGTAAAAATTGAGTTCTCCGGAAGTCTTGAAATGTAAATGAAGTGAAAATGAAAATTTTCTAAAATAATACTACTTAAGGAAGGGTATTTTGGTCCAATATATTTTAGTGTAGGGGTGTGGGTATAAGTGTAGGGGTATGGGGTAAAATCTTCTTCACTTCGTTGGCCTTGGAGGGGTGATGGGTCCAGAGCCCAAGTGACCCTCTCCCATATCCACACACCCCATGTTCATCCTACACCCCCTTTGATTTAAAATTTTCATTTTATTTGTTTCAATTTGGATTATTCTCCAACTTCTAAATAAAAACCAATTTAAAAAAGCGATTAGGTTTTATTTTTGTGTGGCTTTGTGCTTTGATTTTATGCAACTCCATGTTGATTTCATTTTCATTATTTTTGGTTCGATGAAGAGATTGTCAAATTATTGATAAATAATAATAAATCTGAGACCAATTTTCTTTTGACCATCCACTTTCGATTTTATTTTGTTTTGGTCGATGAAGAGACCTCAAAATTATTGTTTGTCAAATTATTGATAAATAATAATAAATCTGAGACCAATTTTCTTTTGACCTTCCATTTTCGATTTTATTTTGTTTTGGTCGATGACAAGACCTCTGAAATTATTATCAGTCAAATTATTGATAGATATTAATTATTCCGAGACCACTTTCTTTTCTCTTTCAATTTCTTCTTCATTCTCAATTGTATTTAGTTTTTCGACCTATGAAGTCTTTCGATTCGCAAATGTTGGTTTTCCAGGTTGATAACCTTCATTATTTTAAATATGTAGAAAATGATCATTTGGATCATTTTTCTATATTTTGGGATCGTGCGAGGTTTCCCTCAATTAATTAACACGAGTTTGTGATTAGGACGAGATCCCACCCTTCTTTTGTCCGTGCGACACGATTTAATTGGAGAATGGTCCTCAATATCATTTCTCTATCATGTTTTTAGCACGGATATCAATTCACGCGACCTCCTATAGTCTGACTTTTGTCATAAGTCGAGCTACAACGGTTTAGCGTTACATTTCATCCCGATTCAATTCACAAATCGACTAACCAATAACTTTACTTTCCGTCAATATACAACTGTTTTATTTTCAGTCAAATATACCTTTGATTTAAATTCACTCATTATATCTTGTTCATATTATTGTGGATATTATCTTGATTATGTTGTTATATTATCTTGTCATATTATTCATAATTGTCATTCATCTTATTCATCCATATTCGAAAACACTTAATAACTATCGAAACCATAAAATCCTAAATTGGTGGACTGTTAGTTGTTTATCCGAGTGACAGATCTTTGGACTTTATCAGAAATCCTAGCTTGGAGTTGTGTTCAACTTTTGCTCAAGGCTTAGTTTAGGGCATATTGCACACATACGACTTTCTCTTGGGCTACCTGACAATGAGACCTTTTATTTCGTGCAATCCCGTTTAACTTACATGTATCCCTCTCCCATTTCAATGTATGTTTCGTATTTCTGTGATTGTGGTATATCTTCTAGGAGCATCCATATGGACTGGCGTAGATCAAATTATTTTCAAACTAATTCTCGATTCGTCATCGAGCCATTTTCAAACACCCCGCTGTAAGCCGAGCGCTCGTCCGCATTCACCATAAACCTATTACACACACTTTCACATTTCATCGTGGTTTCAATATTGGGAGCACCCTCAAGTACTATTATCGCTTCTCACAAATTAACCCTTGATTCGTCGTCAAGCCGGTTCCATTTTCAAACCCATTTCCATTCTACCATGGTTTTGCACGCAAATATAAGTCAAACCCTTGATCCAACGTCAAGCGGATTTTCTCAATAAATCATTAAATCAATTAACAACTATTCATTTCTTTTCAAGGTGAAAAGAGGGGGATTGAGCCTTTGATCTCCCTTCGGTTGTTTGGATGCGAGTTATCTTACTCGTGTGTGAGCAATTGACACCTCTAAGTAACATTTCCAACTCAACAACATTCAACCATATTCCAAACACTCAACATTCAAACACAACCTCTTCTCAGATGAAAAAGAGAGATAGTCAAGTCTTTGACTCACCCGATTACTTGGGCCCGAGGAGCCTTTCTTATGCTTTGAGTAATTGTCATCCGAGCCTCATTTCAAACCAATTTAAACCTCGTCTTTTTGTGGTCATTACCACGAACTACAGACGCTATGATTCTTCATTCTCGTTTGAATGTAAGATACGTAGGCACAAGATTGCGATGATCTTGGCGAGCTATCTCCCCTCCATCTTCCATTTCACCCTATCATTTCCCATAGTCGAACTACGGCGCTCTGATTTCTCATTCTCGTCCAAATGAGTATACGTAGGCACAAGGGCCACAATCCTTAGCGAGCACCCTATTCTATAACCACTCATTTCCCTTTATCGTCTCTATCCTTTTATCGTATCATTTCACATTTAGTATTGAGAAGAAAATAACTAAGCTTAGCTAACGTTTATCACAATTTGAATTAAGAGGTTCCCGTTGAGTACAACGGACGTGAGGGGTGCTAGTACCTTCCCCTTGCATAACCGACTCCTGAACCCGGAACATCAGGTTGCGACGGCCATGTTCCTTTCGTGTTAAGAGGTTTTCTCGATATTTTCCTTTCCCGTTTATTTGGGATAAATAAAGTTTGATGACGACTCTGTCGAACCATATTTTTGTGCCTTTAGCGCGAGGGTCGCATTTCTCGATTTATGATTTTTTGAGGTGTGACAGGTTGACGGAAGGATAACATCTGGAATGTCATCATCAAAGGGTCGATGGAAAGAAAAACTGACTTCGTCAGAGGGTTGACAGAGTATAAGGAACTTCACCGGAGAGACACATCATCAAAGAATTGACGGAAAGAAAAACCTGACAGAAGGAGCGCCTCGTCAAAGAGTTGACGCGACGAAGAACTTTTCCAAAGAAACACATTGTCAGAGAGTTGACAGGAAGAAAACTTATCCGAAGGAACACATCGTCAAAGAGTTGACAGGAAGAAGACCTGCTTGGGATGTCTTCATCAAAGGGTTGATGGACAAGGACTGACCAGGGGTAAGATCGACGTATGATCTAAGACCTAAAAGAAATGTAAGCAAATGAGTTAACTTAAATTTCTACTGGGGAATGGCTTGGCATTCTCTCTGAGGATATGTCACTGATTTCACTGAAAGTTGATTCGGGCTTCCACGCAAGGTACCAAAACTGGCTTATGCTTCGCATGCGTATGTTTGGAAATAGAGTAATGCTCCATACGAGATGGAAATGATACGCATTTGAGGATGCAATAAAATGATGATTACTATGTGCAGAAATGCAGATGCAGGCTCGGGTTACTAGGGAAAGAAGGATGTGCCAATTATGATTGGACTTTGCTGGTAAGGACAGGTGAAACCTGGTAGTGATTGATTTTACAAAGGTGAGAGTTTTCTAGGTACCAATGGGTATTGGATTTTGGAATGAGGTTCCAATAAGGATTGGGCCTTGGTGGTTTCCAATAGGGATTGGACTATGGTGTTTATGAGGTAGGTCAGGTATGACTGACGTTGGAAAGTGTCTTGTCTGGATACAAGGTTTCTGGTTGAAAAGGTTAGCGAATGGTTAACATGACTTCCCAACATTCATCTTAAACTTGAAGGTTGATAGAACCTGCTTGAGTAGCTCTGAAAATATGGAGAGGAAGCATTCCTCTGTTTCCAATAGTGCCACAGCCTGTGGGATCTCTATAAAAATCTGCCTCGAAAGGAGACTTGGAATCTATGAACCCTGATAGCTTGAGATGGACTGCCTCAGCATTCTGAACCTCGGAGAGGTGCTTCAGATTAACTTCTTATACTCTCGGGGAGGCCTGCCCCAACCTTGAAGTGATTTTTCCCATGACTGGCTGATTTGCGAAGGAATGCTTCTGACTAGCTAACCTTTAAGAGATTTATTGAATCTCGACCTGATTGCCTCAGATTAAATAAATCTTGTGATGGTTGGCCCTTTTGGTGTGATCATTTGACATGACTTGCCCATGCTCAACATAGTACTCAGGCACTTTGCATCTTATCTGATTAATCCTTCCATTGTAGAAACTCTCTTGATGTCAAGTACTTACCCGCAAGTAAAACAATTCGTTTTGAAAATGATGATTTTAATGCAATGCATATGACAGTTTTAAAATCCAAGTATGTTCATTGGAAAAAAACTATGACATATAGTGAGTGAAACACTGACCAGAATGTCACATCTATACCAACATGAATGGTAACCAAATCCTTTTAGGAGTCAATTTTGACACGATCTTTACCGAGGTATGCTTTCAAAACAACCATGCTTCAATTAGGTCTTTTGAAGGTTGTAACATGGTCTGGTTCACGGTTTGAGAAAGAAATGATATAAGGCTCAAAGTTTATTTCAACCCACCCATTCTCCTTGATATTCTCCAGTCTTATGTTCAGCTAACTCGGCACAAGCGCTTACCTTTCAAATATCATTGAATGGCAGGAGTGATGGTTATAGACCCCACAAGGTTTTCGGAGTGACAATCATTTGCTTTTCGTCTTTGGTGTCTGAAGTCACAATACTTGTTCTATATCGAGGATTTTTCTGTTGTATTCCTTTTCATTTTCATCATTTTTTTTCAATTTTGAAGTCCAACGGGATGCCCTAATTTTTTCCTAAGTCACTTTTTTTCAAGTTTTTGACTTAGTGGGCTTTCCTTTTTTCTTTTTCTATTCTTTTGACTCTCTTTTTGGGACAAATCGTGTGACACTGGCTTGTCTGACTTGTTTGAAAGGGTTGTGACTGCCTAACTCCATGGCTAGTAAGAGATAACTACTGTAAGTTTGTGAGGTACGACCTATACAGATGTGATTGACCCTCGAACGGGAACACTCCTTTTGCAATTTGGACGCTCAGTCAAATTAACTGACCTACCTACCCCAGGTTAAATTGTGGTTTTTTTGTTTTCAGAAAGAAACTCCTACTACTAGGCTCAAAGGGGTTGAGAAGGGATTATCTTCCTTATATATTTGGTTTTTGGGGATTTGAAACAATTCATGTACATCATCAGCAAAGGTTTTATTCAAAAGCATACAACCAGAAGTTTTGTCTTTTAATTTCGTCATCCTCTCTCGGATTTTGCTTAAACAAGTGTTTGATATCAATAAAAAGTACAAGTGAACACAAATAGATTTAATTAAAACATGCATATTCATTTCATTATCATTATCAATTAAAAACAAACAAGTTTTACAAATAATTTCGCACTTTAACAGAAAAGAAACTACAAATGCAAAGAAATGACATGATATAAAAGACTGCCAGCCTCGGGGAATTGGGCTTTCCAATCTTGATTTGCTACTGGGCTAACCATTTTCAGAATTGCTCGCCGAAGTCAGTATGATAATCATTTGAACATATGCTCTCGATGAATTCCTCCATAACATGAAGTGATGAACCCACATGACTGGATGAAGGAGGATTATTTATCTGAATACCCTGAGGCGTGACTGAGAACATACTAGAGTTGAGTAGAGTCTAAATCTTACTCTTGAGCACCTTACAATATTTAGTTGAATGCCCCTGTGCCCCAGCATGGTAATTACAACGGGCGTTGACATCAAAACCTGGTGGGTATGGAGGAATCACTGAATTTATCTCTTTCGGCACTATCAATCCAGCCTTTATCGAATCTGGTAACATTTGACTGTACGACATTGACAACTGAGTGAAATGCCTCTATGGCTTCCTAGGTCTTTGTCAGGCGTGCTGATGCGGCTGACAGCGATGTGGCTGTTGACTCTGAGGAGGTCTCTGATTTGGAGAAGGATATCGTCCCTACAGAGAGAATAATATCTGATACGGAGACCCAGAAGATTGCTAACTCTGAATAATTGAAATATCTGAAGACTGAATTTGAGGTATCGGAGATTCCCAGATAGAATTACTTTCTTTCCCCCATTCTTCTTGAGAACTGACAACTGATTCACTTTCACTGGTTGAGATGTCTGAGACTTCTTGAATCTTTCCACTCTTGGGGTCGCTCTCGATACGTTCCCCAACTACTATCAAGTCAGAAAAGGTTAATACCCTAACGCCAATCATCTTATCCAAGTATGAACCTTGTAAAGTACCCATGAATAGGTCAAACAATTCTCTGTCTATAAGTGGTGGTTGAACGCGAGCAACTAATTCTCTCCACCTCTGAACATACCCTCTGAAGGATTCATCGTCCGCTTAAGATAAGTCTTGTAACTACACGCGACTGGGAGTCATGTCGAGATTGTAATTGTATTGCTACACAAAGGCGTTGGCTAGGTCTGAGCATGATTGGATGCAACCGCTCTCTAACTATATATACCAACTCAGTAATGCCCCACTCAAACTGTCCTGGAAACAGTGAATCATAAGCTTATCGTTGTGGACATACGAGGTCATTCTTCTGCAAAACATCACCAAATATTGTTTCGGACAGCTATCCCCTTTGTACTTCTCAAAATTCGGTGTCTTAAACTTTGAAGGCGTGTCACAAGGCCTGGCACCAGACACATGCTTGAAGCATTCAGATCAAGAGTACCACGACCCTCTAGAGCATCAAGTTTCTCTTCCAATAAACGATATCGTCTCATAAACTCAACAGTCTGTGGGTCTTTAGGTTTCATCTTAGGAACTACCCCTTGGAAGTCTGGCACAGAAAATGTGAAACTCTGATAGCCCGTGGCATTAAGAGAAGAGGAATGTCATCTCGAATGGTGGTATGCTCTTGTACAACTTGATCCTCAACGGGAATCCGCACATGCTGAGCTTGAGCAGCATTGTTCACTAGCGGTGGAATAACATTCCCATAAATTGGAGTTCTTTGAATATTGGCATATCCCCTTGTCCTATCATAGCTTCCACGAGTTGATCCAACTGATTCTTCATCAATTCAAAATCTGCCCTTGTAACAAGTTGGTTCTTCTCTCCTGAGTTCATGATTCTTCCAAAAGCTTATTCAAGTCCAATACGAGTGTCAAGAAATCAACTACGGGTTGGGCAAAAGATGGATGAACTCCCTGTTTCTGGCTGAGGAAAGGGATATGCAAAAATGATGCACAAATGCTCATGCAATGCAAAATGTTATGGATGCAACATACATGGTATCAAAGCTTCCATAAAGCTCTGAATAATTGTTATGCTACTGAATGAATAAGCACATAAGTCTGCTCTAAAGAAAATATAGGAATACCAGAATTCTTGAATAATCAGAATACCAGAATACCGGAACCACCAGAATACTGGGATAATTGGAATAATCAAAATACCAGGCTGATAAGCTCACACTGATAAGAAAACCAGAAAAATGGATTGGTTAAAAGTCAAGGTTTCCTGCAAAAACCCATCCCCTCTCACATGTGGGTTATAGTCTTGGATGACATGGCAATCCTAACAGGTTATCAGTATCACGGACTCTCGGGTCAAAAAACCATGATACGTTCACCATTTCTGGTTTGACATCATGGTCAATCAAGGAGATCTCAACTGACTTCCCAATAAACGGTCTCCAGAGTCATTAGCTTTCTAATTCAACATCCCTTCAACTATCCAAGATGCAAAGGATAAGATGTCTTCAAAGAAAACCTCGTCTGGACGCAAATTTTGTGTGAACTCTTGCGTGTCAAGACGCCACACAAGTCCATATTACTCTCCACACTAATCCTATGTGTATAATCAAACCTCGGTATTGGGCTTATCTCTCATGGGACAACCCACCCAACAACACAACAACAACAATATAATATGATAACAATGATAAAATGCAAAAAGTAAAAAAAATGTAAATGCAATAATATATAATAGTAAATATACAAATAAAACATACATATGCACAAAAAATAAACACGCAAGGATATAAAACAGACAAGCGCTAGGATTAACTCGCATAGGAAACTAGTGTCCCCAGCAGAGTCGCCAGCTGTCACAACTGCAAAAAAAGGGCTGATGGAAACAAACAGAAGAGTCGCCACCGAACTTTATTTATCCCAAAGAAAGGGAAAGAAAAGGATCAAAGAAAACCTAAAAAAACAGGAAAAGACAAGGTCATCGCAACCAAATCTTGGGTTCGGGAGTCACTTACACAAGGGGAAGGTATTAGCACCCCTCACGTCCGTTGTACTCAAGGAGATCCATGCTTGTTGTCTAATCAAAAGGGTTAGTTATCTAAAAGCTACTGCTAAACGGGGGAGGGAAGAAAAAAGGAGACTCGATAGGACATCAACACCCTATGCCTATGTATTCCCTCGTGAAATGGAAAAGTCAGAGTCAATGTAGTTCGAAAACTAGGGGTGATGGGGGGAAGGTTTCTCGCTAAGACATCGTCGTCTTGTGCCTACGTATCCTCATCTGGTATGAGAAATCAGAGCAAACGTAGTTCGAGCAACTATGAGACAAGGCCTCGATCGCACTGAGGCGAGAGAAAAGGTTTGAATTAACAAGTCAGTCTCAATCGCACTGGGGTGAGAGAAAAAGGAAGTTAGTTGTTAGTGTGCTCACCAAGGATAGGAATCCTCGTGTCTACGTATCCTTATTAGGGAATAAGGAATCAGAGAATCCGTAGTGTTGCACCCCAAAATTTGCCCAACCTCTTCTTTACTGGGTTTAGGTTTCATTACATTGTTCTAGCATTTGCATCGCAAAGCATTTATTCTCGAGGCAGGGGATCAAGGCATTCAGGTGGCTCCAGGTGCAACTTTCAGTGCAAGAGGCTAAAACAACAAACATCAGAGGCTTCAACACTTGTTTTGCCCAGCGATCGAGCGGCCGATTTTATTTTATTTTGCAGGGGATTTTTCATGTCAGAAGCAGCATTCAAGTTATATACAGTGTTCCCATGGTCAGAGCAATCAAGAATGGCTTTTAGCAGCTAAACAGAGTTCAGAACGACAGGAAACGGGCAAAGGGGCAGGTTTCCCTCCAAAATGCGCCAAATTCAAATTTTTGAATGTTTAATCGATTAACACATAGGGTTAATTGATTAACCATTGGAAAATCACTCCAGATTTGAATTTTTAGCAGTGTTAATCGGTTAACCTATATGGTTAATCGATTAACCATAGCAGGTTTTGCCTTGCACGTGAATTTTCAAGTCCAGCCACTTTTGGGATCCAATTTTGGTCATTTAAATTGCATTTTCACACTTGGGAAGGATCTAGAACACTATCAAATTTCATTTTCCCTCCAAATGCCCAAACCTCGTTCCATACCACATTTTCCAAGCCATTTTCCAATCCTTGCTTTGGATCCAAACCAAGAGTGTATATATTTGATTCACTCCAAACCTCACCATAAAATCCTCATGATTCACTCTCATTTTCAGAATTGCTCTCAATTTTCTCTCAATTCTCTCTCAATTTTCTAATCTCAAAAACCTCACCCAAAGCTCTTCTCCTTGAGATCATTGATTCTTCATTGGAATCATTAATTTCTAAGAGTTAAACCTCCATTAATTCACTCCATCAATTCCATTTCATCATCCAATTTTCGTGCACAAGCAGATCTGAATTTTGAAGTGTTCTTGGAAGTGATTATTTGGCTTATTTTGAGTTGTTCTTGGTGGATCTACATTGCTGCTACAAGAATTGGTGTGTATCTTGAAGAATTCTGGTTTTCTTTGCTTATATCTACTCATTTACAGTTGAATCAACAATTACCGGATCAAGTCTCTGATCCGAAGGTTGGAATTCTGATTCGATTTTGTTTTCGAACTTATTTGCACAATTTGCATGTGGATCTTTGAATTTGATTGAATATGTTGATTTTGATCCATTATCTTGTTGTTTTATTGTGTTTACATGTTGTTTAAATCAATGTTTGCCGGTTTAATTTCGTGCATGATCAATCACACGATAATTGGAGTGTTTGCTTAAGTGATAAGCTACTAAAAAGTTATTCTGAACTGCTGTTTTTCACCTCTGGTACAGTGTTAATCGATTAACCTATATGGTTAATCGATTAACCAACTCAAATATTCAAATTTTCAAGCGTTTTTCAATGGTTAACCGATTAACCCCTGGCGTTAATCGATTAACACTGTAACAGAGGGCCTGTTTTGCTGTTTTGCTTGCTTGTTCGCGTGTCGGTTCGATCCGAATCATCATAGATCATTGTGTTGCATTAGGATTGAATTATTTTGGATGTTTGTCACTGTTTTTGGCTGTTTCATCATGATTTTGTGTGCATTTTCCACTCGCATGTTTGCATTTGCATGTTGCTTGTTTTCTCTTCTTCTTTCGTAATTCTTCCCTCTTTTTGTTGATTTTTGTTCTAGTGATTAGAATAGAATTAGGAAGAGATCTTTTGCTGGATGTTAGTAGACATATTCATGTTCCCCTAGTAATTTTATTAGATTTTTATAACTTTGTTTTCTATTTTAGTTGTATTTTGCAAGTTGCTTGTGCTTGTGGTGTTCTATTTTGTGTGCCTTTGCTTGTTTGGTCTTGTTGGTGACTTTGGGGCTGGATTTGCTTGGTTTCCTTTTTGAGAGGTCTTCTATACTTGATGTAGATGCTTGGGATTGAGGATTGGAGCTTGGATTTGAAGGCTTTTCCTCTTGTGGAGGTTCTTTTTAGGAGCTTAGGAAATTATGGTTTTAGGAAATGCCTTAGACCTAGTTTTAATTCTTTCTTCAAACATAGAGTGCAGTGTTTGCCTCTATTCTATCCAATGACACAAAGTCCTTCTTGGTAAGCTCCATCTATCCTTAGGAGGGATGAGTGGTATGCCCAAGTGAGTAGAACTTTGAGGATACCTTTCATTTGCAATGTTGAGTTCTTAGTGATTTCCTTTGGTTGTCATTAAGTTTCTTAACATTATAGCTTGATCTTGATGTTTAATCCTCCACTTAGAGTATGCTTGATGAAGCTTGAAGATAGAGCTTGTTTGAAGATGAGGCCTTGCTGTCAACTTTGCTGTCTATCCAACTTTGTTGTTTTGTTTAGAGCTGTTGTTGCTATTTGTTGTAGGAGTTTGGTACTGCTGCTTGGGCTGCCTCCTCTGTGTCTTTTGTTTTTCTCTATGTTGTCTTTTTACTTGTGTTGATTATCCTCTAGGTTTGAGGTGGAGCTTGTCTCCTCTTGCCTGTTGTCTTCTCCCTTGCCTCTCTTATATTGCTGCATTGCATGCATTTTACTGTTTACTGTATTTGCTTGCTGTCTTTTGCTGTTTATCCCTTAGGATCTCTGATTTCCTCTGAGCAAGAGGAAATTATGACAGACATTGGGTTTTGACCCATGCATGATAATATTAGGTTAGTTTCCCTTTCAACCATAGTTTTAGGGTGTCTCTCTTCTCATTTCAAAACAATTCAAAAACACAGTAATTAGGATAACGCGTGTTGTATGCTACGAGCCTTAAGCTATTTGAGAAAAGGGTGTTGGAGGGTCACTCTTCAGTAACCTGACTGCTTAGTATGATACTTTTAGGGTGACATGCGACGTAGTCACTCTCAGATCACAAGTCTTTAGTGCAGTACAAGTTACAAACAGACTAAAAAACATTTCTTTCATAAAAAACTCAAACAAACATTCAAACTCTGTTTTGTCCTCTTGTACCTTTAGTCAGGAAAACCCTTTCATAAGGAGATAAAAACTGTCAGACAAGCTTGTGTCCTTCGTAACCCGAACTACGTTTGCTCTGATCTTTCATGCTGTATGAAAGTACGTAGGCATAGGATGCGACATCCTAGCGAGCAACCTTTCCCTCCTTTCCCGTAGGTAGGCGAACTACGTTGACTCTGATTTCTCGTTTCAGACGTGGATACGTAGGCATAAAGTGCGATACTTTGCCGAGTCATTTTCTTTTCTTTTTAACCCAGACCTGTAGAGTAGATAGAATAACACACCTTTAGATAGAAAACAAGCGTGGATCCCATCGAGTACGACGGACGTGAGGGGTGTTAATACCTTCCCCTTGTGTAACTGACTCCCGAATCCAGGATTTGGTTGCGATGACCATTCCTTTCCCTCTTTGCGTCAGGTTTTCTCTGAGCGTTTGCTTTCTCTCCTGTGGGATAAATAACGCACGGTGGCGACTCTTCTGTCATAACCGACGTCGATTTTCGCAGTAGCGACAGCTGGCGACTCTACTGGGGACTTTCAGTGGTTCTCTATGCGAGTCAATCCTAGCGCTTGTTTTCCCGTCTGGGGGTTTTGTATGTATTTACCTTTCTGCCTTTACTTTCAGTATTATATTATTGTTGTTGTGCTGGGTAGAGGGTTAGATTGAGAGATAAGCCTAACCTGGGCTTGAGTTTGCACATAGACTTAGAAGTAGAGAGTAGTGGTTAGCCTGCTTGCTTAGCTCGCACCAGCTAGCCGCGAAATCTGCGCTCGGACGAGATTCTCTTTGATGCTTCTTGCCTGGCCCTTAGGGCTCAACAAGTTGTCTGACCCGAGGATTGTCGACTCTGGGGACCTATCAATTGGGATTCAGCTAAGTGAGGCCGCTTCAAAGGATGATGATGCCACACCTTCTGGGTATCGTATCATTGCTCTTGAAGGTCTGTGACGCTGATGCCCGCATAGGATGTCGTACCTCGTCTGCGAGTTAAGTACATACCTGTGAGGGGTAGGTGGGTCTTTTTGCAGGAAAACTCTGGCCTCAAAACACCTGGTTTGTCTCTGTCAGTGAGAATTGGTTACAAGGGTCCTTTTGAGTGGTTGGTTTGGTTTGAGGCGAAGCTCTGGTCATTCTCGAGCTACAATACAACAAACTTCTCAAGCTATAGCAGTGATCTTGATCCCTTGTGTGTGCATTTTGCATTTTGCATTTCTGTTTGCATTTGCATTTCATTTTGCATATTCATTCTCAGCCGGAACAGGAAGCTTACCCGTTTTTGTCTGTTTTGTCAGTTGATTTCCCGACATTCGCATTGGACTTGAGTTAGCTTTTAGGAAAGGATCATGGCTTAAGAAGAGCAGAACTTGGTTGTTACTCGGGCGGAGTTTGAATTGTTGAAGAACCAGTTGAGTCAGTTCGTGAAAGCCATAACAGTTGTGAATAGAGGAGGAAACAATGTTCAAAGAACTCCGATGAACAATGTAGATCATATTGTGCAAACCCCTGTCAGAGACCCATTTTCTCTCAATGACACAGGGTATCAGAGTTTCACTTTCTCTACGCCAGATTCTCCAAGGATTGTTCCATCTCCAAGAGTTGTTCCACAGGCTAATACTGAGAATCCAAGGACTGTTGAGTATATGAGAAGACTTCAGATGTTGGAAGATCAGATTGCTGCCCTGATGAATAAGAATACTCTTGATCTGAATGCTTCGAGCATGTGTTTGGTGTCAGGCCTTGTGTTGCCTCCGAAGTTCAAGATGCCCAATTTTGAGAAATACAAAGAGGATAGTTGTCTGAAGCTACATTTGGTTATGTTCTGCAGAAGGATGACTTCACATGTCACCAATGACAAGCTCATGATTCACTGTTTCTAAGATAGTTTGATCAGAGCATCTTTGGATTGGTACATGCAGTTGAAGAGTGAAAGTATCAAGTCATGGTCGGATTTAGCCAATGCCTTCGTGAAGCAGTACGACTACAACCTGGATATGGCTCCTAGTCGCGTGCATTTGCAAGAGTTATCTCGGGCGGATAATGAATCCTTTAGAGGGTATGTGCAGAGATGGAGAGAATTGGCTGCCAATGTTCAACCACCGCTTCTTGAGAGAGAAATGGTTGACCTCTTCTTGGGTACTCTGAAAGGCCATTATTATGACATAATATTCAGTTGTACAAGCTTTGCGGGCTTGATAAGAATAGGAGATCTTGTTGAGAGAGGACTCAAGAATGGAAAGATTCGAGATCCTCCTTATACCCAAGTTGATAAGAATGAGTCAGTTGTCATACCTCAAGAGGAGTGGGAAGGAGGAAGTGATGTTGTCTCAGAATCCCTAGCATCTCAAGCTCAGTTTTCAGATGTTTCAAGTGTTCAAAGTCAACGGTCATATTATCATCAGCATGCCCGACAAAGACCAAGGAAGCCTGAAAGGCAGTTTACTCAGCTACCGGTGTCGTACAGCCAGTTGTTGCCGGGTTTGGTTGAAAGTGGATTGATAGTGCCGAAAGAGACTAATCCAATGATCCTACCTTATCCTCCAGGTTCTGATGCCAGCGCCCGCTGTGAGTACCATGTTGGGACACAGGGGCATTCGACAGATGATTGTAAGGTGCTTAGGAGTCAAGTTCAGAATCTGTTAGACTATAACAAGATCTTCATCACACCTCAGGGTTTTGTTCAGATTATTGATTCTCCTTCATCCAGTTGTGTGGGTTCTTCAGTTAATGTCATGGAAGACTCCACCAAAAATGTGTTTGGAAGAATGTCAAACTGAGAGCTCAGTTGAATATGGAGGAAGTTGCTAGAGGTTTCTGTGTCAGGTGTCGCCTCTGTTTTCTCTGCTGACCTATTTAGCTTTCGTGCATTATTGTTTGCTGACCATCACCAGGCTTGTTGGTTGAGGTCATTGTATTCGTACTCATGTGTGCTTATATGTTGATTTTGATGGTTTTGCATATTTGTGTGAGGTGTTTATCTTTGTGCTCATAGCTTGGGTTTCTCCTTATCTTGTTGTGAATATGTGTTTGCTTTCCGCATTGTATTCTCACATAACAGGTACCTCAAAACTGTGGGTCTTATTTCCTGTTCTTCTGAAGTTTGTTGCAGGAATTCTCTCAGAGTTATGGAATAGAATCAGGCTGAATTGATTGAGGTTCGAAGCTAACTAGGGAAGATTATGAGAGACATGCAAGAGATGCGTCTAGACCAGAAGACGCTCAAAGAGGAAAACTATCAGCTGAAGACCCAAGTGGGCTTGATTATGGAAGTGTTAAAGAGTGTGCTTAGGAAGAAGGGTGATCAGCTACCTGAAGCCGCAGTGAAGAAGTTTGTTCCACTTGTGCCAGTGGAACCTGTACCTGTGGAGCCTGTGCCAAAGGTTGATAAATCTCAGATGTCTCGTGGACGACGAGGATCTTCGTATTTTGCTCTCCAGTGCATTGCTGATAGGCAAAATCAGGTGCCTAAGAGAGGCAGAGTTTATGACCAGATTCATATGACATACGCTCAGGCGTTGCAAGTTTTGCTTCAATTTCAATTGGTCAAACTTCGGACTTTGGATCCACCTAAGGGTAGCCTACCAGCATGTTTTGACATGAACGCTCATTGCGACTTCCACTCTGGAGCACCGGGGCATGGCCTTGAGAATTGTCATGCTTTTAAGCACAAGGTTCAAGACCTGATTGACTCAAAAGCTATTGAATTTACACCAAGCGGCATAACGGTACCTAATGGTCCTATTCCAGCTGTTGCCATGATGATGGATATTCCCGAAGCTGCAGTAGATCAGAAGTATATTCTGCAATCATTGGTGTCAGAACCCCATTGTCCTCAGTTGTTGCCTGTGCCTAGACCAAGCCTGAGGATGAAAGCGCCTGAACAAAAGGAGACCCTGTTAATTCAGGCTCAACCGCCAAGTGGTTCAACTGTTCAAGGTCAACAATCGGTCCAGTCTTTGCAACAGACATCAGCTTCTCTCCAGAGTCAGCAGCCTTCTCGCTATCGATCAAACTTGCGTGCTAGACAAAACCCAATGAAGTCAGAGAGACAGTTTACCCGGTTTCCGTTTTGAGCGGAATGGTCTCAATAAACAACTTTGAAGATGGCTGGTTCAGCAGTGAATCAGATGTGAAAGCCCGGTTCTCGGAAGCTGGCATTTTCCTTTGTTCTATCTTGTCATTGTTTGTAGTTTCTTTCCTGTTTAAATTGCAATCTTGTTTGTAAAACTTGTTGTTTTCATTCAATTGATGATAATGAAATGAGTATGCATGTTTTGATTAAATCCATTCGTGTTCACTAATTGATTTTTACAGATATCCAACGCTTGGTTAAGTGGAATCCTGGGAGGATGACGAAAATGAACGACATGCAAGCTTCTGATATTGTATGCTTTTGAAATAAAACCTGCTGATGATGTACAGGCATTGTTTCAAATCCTTAAACACCGGAGATATAAGGAAGATAATCCCTTGTCAACCCCTTTGAGCCTGGTAGTAGGAGTTCTTTCTGAAAACGAAAAACCCTCAATCTTAACCTGGGGCAGGGTAAGTGTTAGCTAATTTGACCGAATGTCCAAATTACAAAAAGGAGTGTCCGTTTGAGGATCAATCACACCTCTAGAGGTCGTCCTAAAAAACCACAAGGGTTAAATTTCAAAAGTGAAACAGTCACATTATTCCCCAAAGAGTCAGACAACCAGTGTCACACGACTTGTTCAAAAAAAAAAGAGGGAAGGAAAAAGAATCAAAATCCCGCTAAGTCAAAACTTGAAAACAAACGACTTAGGCAAAAATAAGGGCATCCCGCTGGACTTGAAAATCAAAAGAAACTCAAAAGAGTCAGTCCAGGCAAAAGTTAGGGAAAGAAAAAGAAAAATGAAAAGGATTACAAAAGAAAAATCCTCAAATGAAATACGAGTCGTGTGACCCCAAGTGTCAAAGACGAAGAGTGAATGGCTGTCACTCCAAAAACTCATAGTTTCTCGAACTATCACTCCTGTCTTTCAATCTTTAAGAGGTAAGCGCTAAGGTCGAATTAGCTGAACGTAGGATTGGAGAACATCAAGGAGAATGGGTGGGTTAAAATAAATTTTGAGCCTTTATCCTTTCCTTCAAAACCGTGAGCCTGACCATGTTACAACCTTCAAAAGTCCTAATTGAAGCAGGGTTGTTTCGAAGGCATACATCGGTAAAGATCGCGTTGAAGCCGACTCCTAAAAGGGTTCTTCTTACCATGTTGGTACTGATGTTGATATTCTGATAGATGATTTGTGCATTATATGCCATAAACTGTTTTTCCTTTTCTGGTGAACAGATTGGATGTTAAAACTGTCATATGCATTGCATTAATATATCTTTTGTGCAGAACAATTGGTTTTACTTGCGAGTAAGCGCTTGACAGCAGGAAAGTTTCCTACAGTGGAAAGTACGATCATAATAGAATGCAGAACCCCCGAATACTCCGTGAACTGGGGCAAGCTATAATCCCTAGTGATGTCAGCCACCCGAAGTCAGTTATTTTGAAGCAGTCAGGTCGAGATTTGATGAATCTCTCGAGGACAACCAGTGTATCTCCCCGCAGATCAGCCTATCAGGGGCAGAGTCGTCGCAGAAAGGGGCAAGCCACTCTAAGAAAAGCACAGAAGTTGTTTCTTGTCTGAAGGGTATTTGATCCGAAGCATCTCTCCGAGGTTCAGAGTGCTGAAGCAGTTCATATTAGACCATCAGGGTACAAATTTTCAGATTTCCTTTTGAGGACTATCCCCACAGAGGTCCCACAGGCTGGGGCATATCAGAAGCGAAGGAATTGTTCTTTTCCGTGTTATCAGAGTTACTCAGAGCTACTTGAGCAGATTCAGTCGATCTTCAAGTTTGAGACGAATGTCGGGAAGTCATGTTACCGTCCCTTGACTCTTCAACCAGAAACCGTGAATTCAGACAAGAGGTTGTCCAGTGTCAGTTATATATGACCCCTCACGGATAGCCTAGAGTCCAATCCATATTGGCAATCACTGTGAGGCCCATCCGTGTTGGCGTATCAGTTTCAAAATCCAAGCTTCATTGGTATGTAGGAAGACTCCGTCTGTTTTCCCCAGCAAAAGTCCAACGGTCATTGGCACGTGTAAGCTATTCCCTGACAGAAGTCCAATCATACTTGGCACGTTCGGTTATCCCCAGTGGAGTTGGCTTCACCTTTCCAGCATTTATTTTGCTGGAATAATTATGTGATACCCGGTTATCCCCATCAGAGTTGGTTTTGTCTTCAGCATTTATTTTGCTGAAACGGTTTTCTGTATCCAACTTCTCCAGCGACCCGAGCCTGCATTTGCATCTTGCATATATCATCATATTTGCATCATATCTGCATTTCATCCTCAAATGCGTAGCATTTCCATCCTATATGGAGCATTACGCCATAGAAAAATTCGAACATACGCATATGCATACGAAGCATAAGCCAGTTTTTCTATCAGCCTTCCGTGGCAACATGAATCACTCTGTAATCAGTTCTGGGACATTTATCCAGCATCTTTGTTCGAACAGCTCATTGGTTTATGGGATTTTCAGATCATACGACGGTTATGCTTTGTTCATCAGTCATCTGATATCGACTGACTCTTCTTCCCGTCAATTCATATTGACGATGTGTTTCTTTAGCAGGAATTTTCTCCGTCTATCTTTAGACATCGCGAGTTCGGGAATGGTTTCCTTTCCGTCTATCTTTAGGTGATGTGAGGTTTCAAAGTTGTTTCTCCGTCTATCTTTAGACGTCATGAGTTCGGATATGGTTTTCTCCGTTTATCTTTAGACGTCATGAATTTCTCCAGCGGATTTTTCCCTGTCTATCTTTAGACGTCGCGAGTTCGGATATGGGTTTTTCCGTCTATCTTTAGACGACGTGAAGTTTGAGCAGGTGATTTTTCAGCAGGTTTCTTACCGTCAGTTCATATTGACGATGTGTCTCCCCAGCGAGTTTTATCCGTCTATCATCAGACGTCGTGAGCTTGGGTATGGTTTTCTCCGTCTATCTTTAGACGTTGAGAGGTTTCAAGGCGATCTTTCAGATATTGGCTTTCTTTCTGTTTATCGGATGAGATGATATTTCAAAAGAGGTTTTTCTGACTGTTGATCCTTATTGACGTCGAGGCTCTTTGAAGAATGTTTGGTTTTCCTAGTTGTTGATCCTTATCGACGACATGGCTCTTTGAAGGTGGTTTTTCTTCCTGTCGGTTCTTACTGATGATGTGGCCCCTTTGAAGATATTGTCTTTCCATCAATTCTTGTAGACGAAAGGATTCTGAAATTTGATGGGTGGTGTTGAAGTTCATATACAGGTTTCCTTCCGCTAGTTCTCACTGTCGATGTGGTTCTTCGGACAAGCGTTTCTCCCTGTCTATGTTTAGACAACGTGATAAGATCAAGTGCATGTTGATCTGGCCTTCGGGATGATTTTCTCCGTCTATCTTTAGACGTCGTGACTCGTGAGTATTGGATTTTGTTTCCTTCGGGATGGTGTATTTCCGTCTATCATTGGACGATGTGATTGTATTTCTCTTCCTGTCTATCTCTAGACGATGTGAGTATATTTCTATTCCTGTCTATCATTAGACGATGTGATAGGATCAAGTGCATGTTGATCCAACCTTCGGGTTTGTTACTTGTGGCGTCACACAGATAACTAGTGCTAAGGTCAGTTTCTTTGTCAGATGATTGATCAGGTTGTTGCCGTGACAACTGATTTCAGTGTTCTGGATATTTGTTCCCCAAGCAGTTTTTGCAGTTTATTTCTGCGGTTGGCAAATTTCCGAGTTTCTTGGTATTCAACCGTCTTTTACCTCGATTGTTTGAAGGTCGTTCGCTCTTCACCCAGTCGGGTCCAATCCGTTTGAATAGGGGCAGCTGTTGCACCCCAAAATTTGCCCAACCTCTTATTTACTGGGTTTAGGTTTCATTACATTGTTCTAGCATTTGCATCGCATAGCATTTATTCTCGAGGCAGGGGATCAAGGCATTCAGGTGGCTCCAGGTGCAACTTTCAGTGCAAGAGGCTAAAACAACAAACATCAGAGGCTTCAACACTTGTTTTTCCCAGCGATCGAGCGGCCGATTTTATTTTATTTTGCAGGGGATTTTTCATGTCAGAAGCAGCATTCAGGTTATATACAGTGTTCCCATGGTCAGAGCAATCAATAATGGCTTTTAGCAGCTAAACAGAGTTCAGAACGGCAGGAAACAGGCAAAGGGGCAGGTTTCCCTCCAAAAGGCGCCAAATTCAAAATTTTGAATGTGTTAATCGATTAACACATAGGGTTAATCGATTAACCATTGGAAAATCAGTTCAGATTTGAATTTTTAGCAGTGTTAATCGGTTAACCTATATGGTTAATCGATTAACCATAGCAGGTTTTGCCTTGCACGTGAATTTTCAAGTCCAGCCACTTTTGGGATCCAATTTTGGTCATTTAAATTGCATTTTCACACTTGGGAAGGATCTAGAACACTATCAAATTTCATTTTCCCTCCAAATGCCCAAACCTCGTTCCATACCACATTTTCCAAGCCATTTTCCAATCCTTGCTTTGGATCCAAACCAAGAGTGTATATATTTGATTCACTCCAAACCTCACCATAAAATCCTCATGATTCACTCTCATTTTCAGAATTGCTCTCAATTTTCTCTCAATTCTCTCTCAATTTTCTAATCTCAAAAACCTCACCCAAAGCTCTTCTCCTTGAGATCATTGATTCTTCATTGGAATCATTAATTTCTAAGAGTTAAACCTCCATTAATTCACTCCATCAATTCCATTTCATCATCCAATTTTCGTGCACAAGCAGATCTGAATTTTGAAGTGTTCTTGGAAGTGATTATTTGGCTTATTTTGAGTTGGTCTTGGTGGATCTACATTGCTACTACAAGAATTGGTGTGTATCTTGAAGAATTCTGGTTTTCTTTGCTTATATCTACTCATTTACAGTTGAATCAACAATTACCGGATCAAGTCTCCGATCCGAAGGTTGGAATTCTAATTCGATTTTGTTTTCGAACTTATTTGCACAATTTGCATGTGGATCTTTGCATTTGATTGAATATGTTGATTTTGATCCATGATCTTGTTGTTTTATTATGTTTACATGTTGTTTAAATCAATGTTTGCTGGTTTAGTTTCGTGCATGATCAATCACACGATAATTGGAGTGTTTGCTTAAGTGATAAGCTGCTGAAAAGTGATTCTGAACTGCTGTTTTTCACCTCTGGCACAGTGTTAATCGATTAACCTATATGGTTAATCGATTAACCAACTCAAATATTCAAATTTTCAAGCGTTTTTCAATGGTTAACCGATTAACCCCTGGCGTTAATCGATTAACACTGTAACAGAGGGCATGTTTTGCTGTTTTGCTTGCTTATTCGTGTGCCGGTTCGATCTGAATCATCATAGATCATTGTGTTGCATTAGGATTGAATTATTTTGGATGTTTGTCACTGTTTTTGGCTGTTTCATCATGATTTTGTGTGCATTTTCCACTCGCATGTTTGCATTTGCATGTTGCTTGTTTTCTCTTCTTCTTTCGTAATTCTTCCCTCTTTTGTTGATTTTTGTTCTAGTGATTAGAATAGAATTAGGAGGAGATCTTTTGCTTGCTGTTAGTAGACATATTCATGTTCCCCTAGGAATTTTATTAGATTTTTACAACTTTGTTTTCTATTTTAGTTGTATTTTGCAAGTTGCTTGTGCTTGTGGTGTTCTATTTTGTGTGCCTTTGCTTGTTTGGTCTTGTTGGTGACTTTGGGGCTGGATTTGCTTGGTTTCCTTTTTGAGAGGTCTTCTATACTTGATGTAGATGCTTGGTATTGAGGATTGGAGCTTGGATTTGAAGGCTTTTCCTCTTGTGGAGGTTCTTTTTAGGAGCTTAGGAAATTATGGTTTTAGGAAATGCCTTAGACCTAGTTTTAATTCTTTCTTCAAACATAGAGTGCAGTGTTTGCCTCTATTCTATCCAATGACACAAAGTCTTTCTTGGTAATCTCCATCTCTCCTTAGGAGGGATGAGTGGTATGCCCAAGTGAGTAGAACTTTGAGGATACCTTTCATTTGCAATGTTGAGTTCTTAGTGATTTCCTTTGGTTGTCATTAAGTTTCTTAACATTATAGCTTGATCTTGATGTTTAATCCTCCTCTTGGAGTGTGCTTGATGAATCTTGAAGATATAAGCTTGTTTGAAGATGAGGCCTTGATGTCAACTTTGCTATCTATCCAACTTTGCTGTTTTGTTTAGAGCTGTTGTTGCTATTTATTGTAGGAGTTTGGTACTGCTGCTTGGGCTGCCTCCTCTGTGTCTTTTGTTTTTCTCTATGTTGTCTTTTTGCTTGTGTTGATTATCCTCTAGGTTTGAGGTGGAGCTTGTCTCCTCTTGCCTGTTGTATTCTCCCTTGCCTCTCTTATATTGCTGCATTGCATGCATTTTACTGTTTACTGTATTTGCTTGCTGTCTTTTGCTGTTTATCCCTTAGGATCTCTGATTTCCTCTGAGCAAGAGGAAATTATGACAGACATTAGGTTTTGACCCATGCATGATAACATTAGGTTAGTTTTCCTTTCAACCATAGTTTTAGGGTGTCTCTCTTCTCATCTCAAAACAATTCAAAAACACAGTAATAAGGATAACGCGTGTTGTACGCTACGAGCCTTAAGCTATTTGAGAAAAGGGTGTTGGAGGGTCACTCTTCAGTAACCTGACTGCTTAGTATGATACCCTTAGGGTGACATGTGACGTAGTCACTCTCAGATCACAAGTCTTTAGTGCAGTACAAGTTACAAACAGACTAAAAAACATTTCTTTCGTAAAAAAACTCAAACAAATATTCAAACTCTGTTTTATCCTCTTGGACCTTTAATCAGGAAAACCCTTTCATAAGGAGATAAAAACTGTCAGACAAGCTTGTGTCCTTCGTAACCCGAACTACGTTTGCTCTGATTTTTCATGTTGTATGAAAGTACATAGGCATAGGATGCGACATCCTAGCGAGCAACCTTTCCCTCCTTTCCCGTAGGTAGGCGAACTACGTTGACTCTGATTTCTCGTTTCAGACGAGGATACGTAGGCATAAAGTGTGATACTTTGCCGAGTCATTTTCTTTTCTTTTTAACTCAGACCTGTAGAGTAGATAGAATAACACACCTTTAGATAGAAAACAAGCATGGATCCCGTCGAGTACGACGGACGTGAGGGGTGCTAATACCTTCCCCTTGCGTAACCGACTCTCGAATCCAGGATTTGGTTGCGATGACCATTCCTTTCCCTCTTTGCGTTAGGTTTTCTCTGAGCGTTTCCTTTCCCTCCAGTGGGATAAATAACGCACGGTGGCGACTCTTCTGTCATAGTCGGCGCCGATTTTCGCAGTAGCGACATGTAGTTCATGCAACTATGGGAAAAAGGTCTCAATCGCACTGGAGCGAGAGAAAAGGTTCTGGGCCTGAAACGCCTTAACAGAAGTGAATTGACTTTGTTTGAGATGCGTATCACACTAAAGACTGTGACATAGGAGCGAATGCATCGCATATCGTCCACGGGGAATACGCTAAACACTCTAGACAAGTAAGGAGATACCCCTCACTCATAATTTCCCATGCACTTAAGGCTCGTGGAGCATAATACTTATCGTATTTATTAAGTGTTTTGATTACTATTTTGAGAAAGAATAGGAAGACGCACAGAAGGTCTAGAGGAAACTGAATCCTAACTGTTATTATATAATGTGACCCTAAGGTCAAGATTAGGATGGAAGTCTATCTAATGTTGTCATACTTGGATTGAGAGCCTAATGTCTCTCCTACCTTGAACTTAATAGGACATTAAGTCGAGCTAGGAATCCTAAGGGATCATGTGAATACAAATTAATCGACAAGTAAACACAAAGCAACACAATCACAAACAACGTCAAATACCAAATCTCAAGTAAATATTCAAGAACAGAGTCATATTAGTCGTCAAAGAAAATATATACAAGTATCATCAAAGAAATATTCACAAACGCACTTAAGAATTAATCGAAACAAAAACCAAAATCAAGAACAAAATTATCAAGGTCAAATCCTAAAACAAAAATCAATTCTAATCAAAATTAAAAGTCAATGCCTAATTAGGCCAAGATTAATTCTAATAAATTAAATTCAAATTTAAAATCTAATTAATAATAGAATTAAAAATTAAAAGAAAATAAAATTAACTATTCAAAATTAATCAAAATAACATCTAATTAACAAAAAATCAATTAACAAAAATCAAAAATCAAAAATTAAAATCTAAACAAAAACAATACCTCATTAGACTAAAATCTAATTACCAAACTCCAAAGTTAAATCTAAGTAATCAAAATTAATTTCTAAAAAACCCAAAACAACAAAATTAAACTCCAAAGGTGCAAATACAATTTGAGGAGTGTGATCAGAAATGGCGTGTGGGCTTTGTCTTGGGCCCAAGGGTTTTTCAACTAAGCATCCAGGGGGTACCGTAGTGAAAAACGGGTGAAAAAAGAGAAGATAATATGGGCCTAAGCCCGATCCAAAACCGACTGAATAAAAAACCTAAAACTAAAAAAAAATAGATCTTACTTCATCCTCTCCTTCGTTCATTCATGCCGCTTTGTCCTGTTCTTCCTCTCCACTGGATGACACACCGCCGGCGACATACTTCCTCTTCGTCTCACTCTCTTTCTTGTTTAAACGGACGCCTCCCAGCTCAACGTTCTTCTCCTTCTCTCACTTCTCCTCATTCTCGGTTCTTCTCCGTCCGCGCCATACTGTTGCCTCCCCTCATTCCGAATGGTCCAAATTATAAACACATGAAATAAACAATCACCAGTACAAAAAAAAACATTGCAAATACAAGGAAAAATTAGACATAAAATCAAATTTCAAAGTTACCGACTTTACGCGACGACGACGCTGCAACAGGTGTAAAATTCTTTCTTTCTAGCTTTCATCTTGCACTACACTCTCTTCTGCTTCTCTTGCTGTGAAAATTTGAATCGTTTTCTTCTCAGTTTTCCTGTGCGGATCACCTCTTGTTGCTGTTGGTTTTTTATATTGATGAAATTGAAATGTGACGTTGCATTGGTGATGTTCTGCAGGTTGGGAAATCGTGAAAGATGAAGGTTTTTGATAATGGTGCGAGTTGAAGATTCAAGAGAAATGAAGGTAGGCGCTGAATTTGTTGTAGAGGATGATGAAGAATTCCCTACCATTGTTGTAGCTGCTCGATTTTTATACCAGAAGTTGGGAGGGAAGGATAGTATTTTCAATTTGAATTTTGTTAGGGTTTAGTTGTGAGCTTTGTGTCTGTATGTACGAATTGAGTAGTGGCTATATTTTGGGGTTGTACGATTTGTGGACTGACATGAAGTTGTTGCAGTAAATTTTCTACTATGAATTATGTATTTACCTGCTATAAATGAGCTGTTATTCTATACCTCTTTTGTGTTGAGAATTTTGTTTCTTTGTTGTTGTATTGAACATATCAAAGTATATTTTTATTTACTGTTATTTAATGGATTTTTCTTGGATGATACAACTCCTTCAGGTGTACATGCAATCTGAGATCCCAATCGAAGAGATTGCAATTGTTATTCCCAAAACTCAAATTCCAAACTGGTTCAACAAACAAAATATAGGTAGTTCAATAAGCATGGATCCATCACCCATTATGCATGACAAGAATCTGATATGCATCGTTTGCTGCTTAACATTTGTAGCACATGATAATCCAACTAATTTAGGTGATGAAAAGCCTTATGTGGGATTTGGTTTTCATAGTAAACAACATGGTTATGGGTTTTGGATGTGAACTGGACAAAAATAAAATGAAATGGATATGATATGGATTTGGATAATAAAAGGAAATTTGGAAAATAAATGTAAATGGATTGGAAATATGAATGGATAAATGGCTTATGGAAATTGTAATGGATACTGGACTTTAAATTAGACATGAAAAGTGGTTATTGGATATGATATATAGATTGAATGTGAATTTGGTTAGAAAAATGGAGAATCAGAAATTGGTTAATGAATATGGATAAAAAGAATGGATTAGAAAAGGGATACAGTTTAGAAAGAAAATGGATACGAAATCTTAATCTTAATTCAAAACCAACTTGAAATTTTCCCACAATGCATCTGATCAAATGACTGAACAAAACTTGGATCACTGAATAACTTGTATATGAAGCAATGACCACCGCCTTTAATTTTTATGAATCTATGATCAATAAGATATGAATCACTTCAAATTTGAATGAATCATTCTCTAGAAAAATAAATCCACAACCTGAACACAGTTGAGCCTATGATCATGATGAACCTGACTTTTGAATTAAAATTCTCATGAATCATTGCCTGATAACTTGTCGACTTCCAGCATATGACAAATTGACAATTGATGCACCCTGCCTGAGAAATAAACCATGACATAGATAACTTGCACTTGAAGCAAACTCTCGATGGTTTGACCAAGATGAGGTTAAACTTCTATCTGATCTTGATCATAACCGAATAACCACGCCTTAATTAAAGCTAAGTCATCACCCCTGATAACTCTTATCTCCTATCATGGTGAGAATCAAACCTTAACCTTAAGCCAATTGAACAAAACCTTGCCAACAAACTTGAATCAAAGGAGTGATGAAACCCTAGGCTCTTGATACCTTTGAGAAATCTTGAATCAAATACACTTGATAATCTTTGAATAGGAAACATTGATTTAGAGAAAATCTTGATCCCATGTCTTAGGAGCTCAATACAAATGAACGAATGCAAAGTTATAACCTAATGGATGATGCAGATGAACGCGAAACATATACCAGGATAAAGTTAGAAGCGAGAGGGAAAATTTTAGGGTGCAACAAGAATATCAGGGTTAGGTTTGCAAACTCCCTTTGAATTTAAGACTTAAAATAATCTTAACATATAAAAATTTCAAATAGCATGAAAGAAATAACTTCCCATATGACAGAAGCTTGGTTGTTACTACTTTCTTCCAGACAGAAGCCTGGTTACTATCTTTCCATAAGGCATAAGCCAGGTTGTAATAGTTGAAGTAACTTCCCATAATGCAACAACTTGGGTACATAAGTATTTCAATCAGAATCCTTGCTTAAGTGTCATAAAGTGTGGTTATCAGCCTCGTCACGGAGTGTGATTTGTCATAGCTTTCAGATGTCTGGTTTCCATAGCCTGGTTACAGATGCCAGATTGTATAACTTAAGTCTGGTGGTAATCAGAACTTGTATACGCTTGGTTTCAAAATAATGTCTTATTCAGAGCTTGTAAACGTCTGGTTCTCAAAAATATTACCAAGTTAGAAAATAGTTAGAAACATGTTTGGGTTTCATAATAGAATTAGATATATCAAAATCAATCACTCTTCTCTCTCTTTGTCATCACTCAAAAAGAAAATAAAGACATAGTAAACCAAAGTAAACTTCATTTCATTAATGATAATCATGCAGATACATAAATGAAAAAAAAAGACAAAACAAAGAGAACACAAAGTTTTAAAAACTAAGGTTTAAGAGGACTTATGTAGTCTTGATAAGATCTCTCAAAGCAGTCCTTCAATCTTTGATGTCTTTTCCTTCACTTCAGAATCCTCAGCAACCAGATGCTCCAACTTCTTCATAATGTACTCCTCATAATAAAAAGTCTTCTTGACTCCAGTGTCACTTGCAACTTCAAGAGAAGTCTCAGAAGCAACCAATGGAGTATGAACTGGAGATAAATGAAGAATCATTTCTAGAGCAGGGAACAGAAGAGTGGGAGGAACCTACTAAGCAGAGGTTCAACTATACTTGAGTATAACATGTGAATTCCTCTTAGTTTTCTTTAGCTGGAAAAGTTCCAACTCCTCAAAGCTAACCTTTATCCATCTTCTGAAGTTTTTGGTCAAATCACACAATTCAGAAAGGTTTGCGTTATAGTTGTAAGCCTCAATGAGATAATCGAGTCTGCCAACAACATCATTTTCAAATTGTACAAACAGTTCATCAATTAGAGTAGGATGGATGTTAGTTTGAGATCGTGTTTGGTCAGAGTAGGGTTGAGGTGTTTTATCCTAGAGGGTTATGAGATCAACATCTGATTCAGTATCATAATCAATAGGTGGTCCGTCAACATGGGTGTTAGAGTGAATGGGGATTGATGGTTGAGGGTTTGTTGAAATAGTTTTGGGGACGGAGATTCCATCTAAGATAATTGGAAACATTGAGAATGGGTTAAGAGAAAAGTGGAAAGGTCAGAATTTTAACAATTGATGGCGGGGTGGTGAAGTAGGGAGCAGAAACAAGAATGGGTTCCAGAACAAAAGGAATTGAATAGGTGATAGTGGTTGATGGAGTGGATGAACTATCAACAACAGTAAGTAGACGAGTATCTGAAGGGATAACAAGTCCAACAGAGATAAAAGCAGCAGCACTTCTGGGTTCTTCAGAAGAAGTCTCTAGATATTTCTCAGTAAACTTAGCCCTTTTTGGCATTTTCCTCATAATGCTTTTGAGCAAAATTCATTTTCTTATTCTTCTTAGTAGGCTTAGAGGTTGTGGGAGAAGCACTTGAAGAATTTTTATTAAGAAAGCTAGCCATATAATCAAGAGACTCTGGATTAGAAAAGATAGGAAAATCTTCTAGAGGAATCCTTCTCCTGCGAATGTCTTCATTCAATATTTCAACATATGGCATTTTAAATTCAGAAATCATGCCCATGTTCTTCAAACTCTTGGTATTGAAGAAATTCCCAATGATAGATACTAGCCCTTGTGACTTTTCAGCATTTGTTAGAGAGTTTATCAGTTTCTTCTTCGTCAGAATGTATGAGATAAGCCTACCAAAAGGAAACTAGGACTTCATCTTTATGCTACCATTCCTTGTTTCCTTCACAATATCTCTTAAGAAATGAAACAGAAGTGCAGGAAGGTTCACCTTTTTATCAAAAGCAATAAATTTAAGAGCATATTGTTGATCGATGTTGATGTAATCAGGAGAATTAGTTGGATTTCTGTGGTTGACACATCCAAGAAGAATTCTTGCTCAAATCCTCATAATAGGGTGAATTCTTGATTTTGCTAGCATGAATTCCAGTAGTGGAAATCACTTTGTCCATCTCAACCTGATCAGATCTCTTTTCTCTCATCACTTCACACTTGATTCCAGTTCCGTCATGGCCAATGAGTTTGGCGTTGAGATTCTCAATGATGACAATCTTCTTCCCAAAGACAAAATAAATAACTTGGCAAGAAGATCTCTTAGCATGAATCCACAAATCTCTAACAAGATGAGGGAAAACTGGACCTTGAAGATGATTGAAGTACTTTTCCCAACCTTGAACTTTGATAGCAGGTAAAAGATCAAACCCATGATCTTTTAGGTTGTCAAAATCAACCATAAGTTCACACAAGAACTCCAAGTCCTTTTCAGGTGGAGTAAGTGTGATTTTAGAAGAATCATAAACATCCACAATATACTCATACTTTCCAGGATGCAAGGTAGATTATGTCATGTGGGTTTGGAGAAATCGAGGAATGTATTATGGTGGTATTGGCGAAGAAGATCTACGAACAACTCTTTGAAAAGCAACATTGTATAGTTGATCAACAGATAGTTATGGAATGGATTGTTGTGCTTGTTGATGTTGTTATTGACCATATTCTTGTTGAGATTGTTATTGTTGGAAAGTCATTGATGAAGAGAGAACTGGTTTTAGGGTTTGAGAAATTTTCAATTTGAAAACAAGAAAGTGTGGGAAGTGAAAGTAGCGAAGGTGTGTGAAGTGAGTTTAAATATAAATTTTTGAAATCATGACAAAAATAAACAATAATGAAAAAGGAGTAAAGCATGAAGATTTTAGTTAATAGCAAGGTTAATGATTTAACCCAATGTGTCACGCAAGTGTTAGAAATGTTTCAGTTTTCTAAGACAGCTGTCTTAAAAACCGTCCCATTGTCCAAGAATGATTGACAGCTATTAAATCCAAAAATTGTTTAGTATCCATAAAGCATATTTGTATAACCAAACAAATTTTGACTAGATACATTTGAACTTATGACACATTTTCACTTCAAAAGACTCGCACGTTTAGAACCAAAATAATTCCTAGAGTCTCATTTAACCATTATGAGAGTTTAACATTCTGAGAAAATCTTTTTCATTATGGACATAATTCCATTTTCAAATTTTTCAAAATGAAAACGAATCTATCTTCAGCAAGGGGTTTTGTAAAGATATCATCCCATTGATGGTCTGTATCAATAAATTTTAGATCTAAAATTCCCTTCTGAACATAGTAACATATAAATTGATTTTTTATCTCAATATATTTAGTTCTAGAATGCAAAATAGGATTCTTAGATAAACAAATAGTATAAGTATTATCACAGAGTATAGGAATGTTACTGTCATATATCTGGAAATCTTTTAGCTGACTTTTCATCCAAAGGATCTGAGTGCTGCACCCAGAAGCTGCAATATATTCAGCTTCAGCAGTTCATAGTGCTATTGTTGATTGCCTTTTGCTGGACCATGAGATCAGGTTATCTCCTAGAAATTGACAGCTTCCAAAAGTGTTTTTCCTCGCAGGTCTATCTCCAGCATAGTCAGTATCACAATAACCCACTAGCTTGTAATCTATAAATTTTTTGTACACAAGCCAAGGTTAATCGTACCTTTCAGATACCTGAAGATCCTCTTAACAACTGTTAAGTGGGACTCTGTAGGATCTTATTGGAAGCGAACACATAAACATACATTAAACAAAATATCAGGTCTAAAAGTAGTCAAGTATAGGCGAAAGCCAATCATACCTCTGTATACCTTCTGATTTACCTTAGCACTTACCTCATCCTTCTCAAGGATACATGTAGGATACATTAGAGTCCTAGATATCTTGCATTATGACATGTAAAACTTCTTCATAAATTCCTTAGTGTACTTGCTCTAATGAATGTATGTTCCTTATGGACTCTGATTGATCTGAATCCCTAAAAAGAACTTGAGTTCTCCCATCAGACTCATTTCAAACTTTGCCTGCGTTGACTTAGCAAATTCCTTGCACAAAGTAGCATTAGTAGAACCAAATATAATATCATCAACCTAAACCTGAACAAAAAGAATGTCATTTTTTAAGGAATTACATAAAAGAGTTGTATCAACTTTCCCTCCGATGAAATCATTTTCGAGATGAAAATTGCTTAGTCTTTCATACCATGCTCTAGGAGCTTGTTTCAGACCATACAATAATTTCTTAAGTTTGAAAACAAAATCTGGATTTTTAGGATTTTCAACAACAGGGGGTTGGTGTACATACACTTCTTCAGTCAGGTAGCCATTCAAAAATGCACTACTAACATCCATATTATATAAGATGATCTTATGATTAACACCAAAAGAAATTAAAAGACGAATAAACTCTAAACTGGAAAATGGTGCAAAGGTTTCTATATAGTAAATCCCTTCTTTCTGACTATAACCTTGTTAAACAAGTCGAGCCATGTTTCTTACTCCCTCTCCTTGTTCATTCAGCTTGTTTCTGAATACCCACTTTGTTCCAATAACATGAGTTCTTTTAGGTCATGGCACCAGATCCCACACATCATTTATGGAGAATTGACTGAGTTCCTCTTGCATAGCCAGAATCCATTATGTGTCCAGAAGAACTTTATCAATTGATGTAGGCTCTATCAGAGACATGTTGAAAGTATAATCAGTGGGTAATAATTTTATCGTCTCCACGGGGATTGTAGTGATATCACTTGTCGCTATATAATTCAAAGAGTTTTAAGTAGGGTTTTCAAAAGTTGTTTATTTGGTATCATAAGTTGTCGCAAATTTTAGTAGTAAAGAGTAAATTTTAGAAAGATTTTTGTTTAACAAGACATATCAAGAATAGATTTCATCAACCTAACTTGCATATATTCTCTTAATCAAGCATGTAAACTTGTTTCCGATTAATATAAACATGTACCCTCTCAATACCGTTTATGTTTAAAGAGGTTTCATGAGTATTATTATATCTATCACTAGATGATGTCTCATGCTAACAATCAATACAATAATCTTTAAGATTGATACAAAGCAAATATCAACTTATAAATCTATGTCTAGAGTTTGTTCATTAATAGATGAATATCTTAGATTATGTTTTGCAAAATCTATGTTAATAGTGCTTCAAAACAAATACAGGTCACAAAGAACAAAGATATTCACCATATATTAATCATCAACTTGTTCACATGCAAAAGATTAAAGAAAATACATACAAGATCAAGGAAGACTATGTCTATTCTTGATACAAAGGATTTAGCTACCCATCACCATGGTAGCTTACTTCACAAGGAATGATAGAATATGAATGTGCATCCATGATGAAGAATCGATAATGGATGTGAATCCAGCTTCTATTCGATAAAAATCACTTCTTGATGAAGAAATGAAGAACTTAGGGTTTTTAAGCTCAAGAGAAATATTTTAGTCTAAGAGTTCTAAGAATGTGTGAAGAATGATCTTAATAAAGCATATAAAATACAAAAATATCTTTCACTTCCTACACTAGCTCGCTTAACGAGCTCCACTTCTAGGCACCTCAAGTGCCTCTGAACAATCAAACCGCCTCAGAGAAATACATCTCACCCAGTCCTCGGACTGTGACCACTGAGGCCAAAAGCTACTGCCATAATTTTTTCCAGCTCGCCTTCACTTCATGTTTGTGCACTGCGAGCTCGCTTTCCTCTCGCTAGCAACTCACACAACGAGCCTTACGATCAACATCTTTTCTTTGTCATTCTTGTCCATTATTTTGTGTCTTTTTTCACTATGATCAAGCTTAATTCTTACACAATAACACACAAATAAAGAACTCCAAAGGTAATTTCAATTATATTTAGGATTCACACGAATTCTTGAATTAATTCATTTGAAGCACAATCAATTAGTTGAAAAATGCCGAGAAAGATGATCAAAGTTAAGTCATATTTGGCATTCAACAAGACACCAAACCTATAAGAGTTTCTTTAGAAGGCTTGAAAGAGGGTCTGGTTCTGACAAATTCAAACTTGCCTCCAATAATCAATTCTTTAGAATGTGAAGATCTCTGTCTGTGCCTTCTTAGAGGAGTTTGATCTTCAACAACTTCTAGTTGAGGAGCTTCTGAGTCTTTGGCTTCAGCATCTTTGGCTTCTAAAGTCTTTCCTTCAGAACCTGAGTAAGTGATCTCTAGATCTACAAATTTCTCAAGTAGCTTTGACTTTTCAAAGTCAAGCTTATCATCGAATCCGACATGGATTTATTCTTCAACAATTTGTGTCTCAGTGTTATATACTTTATAATCTTTTGAGCATTTATAGTTTCCTAACATGATGCACTTTTGTGCCTTATAATCAAACTTACCAAGATTGTCTTTAGTGTTCAACATAAAACAAGAACATCCAAAAGGATGAAAATATGAAATGTTGGGTTTTAGATTCTTCCACAGTTCATAAGGATTCTTACCTAGAATAGGTCTTATAGAGATCCTGTTTTGAATATAACACTTTGTGTTGACTGCCTCTGCCCAAAAGTGCTTAGCCATATTAGTCTCATTGATCATGGTCCTTACCATTTCCTACAAAGTCATATTCTTCCTCTCTACAACTCCATTCTCATCAAAGAGTTTCTCAAAATCTTTATTTTCTAATTCACCACTATGATCACTTATGACTTTTATAATTCTGAGATCCTTTTTCATTTTGCACTTGGGAGCGGAAGATAGAAAACACAGAATGTTACAAATCTTTGTGTCACCCATGTCCATCTGTTGTAGTCATCAACAATGACTAGCCCATACTTCTTACTAATGACAGAAGCAATTTTCATTGGTCCAAACAAGTCAATGTGTAGAAGCTCCAATGGTTTGGAGGTTGAAACAACATTCTAGGAATTGAAAGAAGTTTTAGAAAACTTTCCTTTTTAACATGCTTCACAAAGAGAATCTGAAGCATACTTCAGATTTGACAGGCCTCTGACTAAATTAAGCTTGTTAAGTTGAGAAATCGTCCTCATACTAACATGACTCAATCGTCTATGCCATGTCCATTACTCTTTGTTAATAGATATAAGTGTCATACCTTAATTTTGACCCTGAATCACTGAATCAATACAATTATCATGACATCTACATCATCTACATAACATAACATGCATTTAATCTTTCACAATGCCCAAATTGTGAGTTAGAATAACTTTTCGAATTTACAGACAGACCGCTCAAACTAAATCTCAACTGTGTGTAAAATTAGTGAACAAAAAATTTCAAAATCGAGTTTGCAGACGTCAATTATATTAATCTACGTTTAGCATAGTTTAACATGGTGTACTCACTTTAATTTTTCGACTATTTTTTCTGTCGCATTTTGATTAGTTTGAGCCTTTTAACCGGTCTAAATTTATTTCAAAATTAAATCAAACATTGTATTTTTTCAATATGTTTATTTCACACTAATTATTTTGGCGCAGTCAGTTTACTTTTTCGAGCACTTTTGCGTCAATTTATTTTTATATTTTTGTCAAAATGTTCAAAATAATCAAATAGGATTAGCTCTAATTTTGTTTTGATTTTATTGTGATTATTTTAAGGTGTTTAATTTTATTTAATTTTAATTAGTTTTTGTCTTTAGAATATATATTGAGGGTATTTTAGATATTGTGTAAAGTTTGTAACCCTAAAGTATATTATAAATAGAGAGTGTGACTGCTCAATTGGAGGACACTGGTGGCACATATCTCAGCTATCCCACTAAATTCAAAAATTAAAAAAAGTGTATGTAAAAAAACAACAAGAGGTGAGGAAAGAAAGAGTAACATAATGAGTTTTTGTTGGTTCTTTCACATAAATGTGTGTTTTCCTTTCTAGTTTTTCTGAAGTTTCTTTTTGTTTCATGGAGATCCAACCACATATATCCTACATACCACAACACAACTACCCGAGTTTCATGTAACCTCCATCTTCTTAAAACAAACACCACCATGAACCTCCCTATATCGGTGAACTCACAAGTCGCCGACGGTAAACCAAGTTCCACTAAAACATTACAACTGTATTTTTTTTTTTTTTTTATTTGACATTTCTCTTATAGTTTTAATTAATTATTTGTTTTTATATATTAGTTTTATTTTAATTTTTTATATTGTTTGCTTTTATATGTATTATTATTTTTTATATATTAGTTTTATTTCAATTTTTTATATCGTTTGTTTTTATGTATAATTTTTTATATATTAATTTATTTCAATTTTTTATACTGTTTTATGTATAGCTTTTTATATATTAATTTTAAGGACCACTATGTGTTGCGTTTCATATATATATACATTCTTTGTGCATTGCATTTTCATATATTTTATATATACTTATTGTACCATTTCGTTTGTGAGTTGTATATATATACAACTCACAAACGAAATGGTACAATAAGTATATATACAAGAGTTGTCGAAGATAGATACACCAGGAGATTTTGATCCAATGTATAATAATAATGATCTCTTGAAGACTCAAAGGTTAAATATGTTATACATTGGATCAAGATCTTCTGGTGTATCTATCTTCGACAACTCTTGTATTATGGAGTAACAACAAAGACTCTTTATCAAGTTGCCTCTTTAAAGACTAGTTTCTAAAAAGGTTAAACATGTTATACATTGGATCAAGCTCTTCCGGTGTATCTATCTTTGACAGCTCTTGTATTATGGAGTAACAACAAAGACTCTTTATCAAGTTGCCTCTTTAACGACTAGTTTTTGAAAAGGCTATAAATATGACTGAAGGTTCAAACTAAATCTTTAACAAGGATCAACCAAAAGAAAGAGTAACAAGATAAATAATTATCAACTCATTATATATGCAGATTTTTCTGATGTAGGTTGTAATTGTAAAAGCCTTAAGATTTCTTATACATTGTATATCTTATAAATCTTGAGAGCTTCAGGTCTTTTTTATGGTGATTTTCTGTACCTTTAATACTTGTATCATATACACCTTGTTCTCTATCCTACTGAGCTTGTTCAGCAGTTTAGATAAAAAGTCTTGTGTCATTGGTATACAAGAAAGGAAGTCTCGAGCCAAGATGTTTGAGCCACGTAAGTCTCTTGCTATGTGCTTGAGTTGTGAAAGTCTTAATCAAATGGATTGATTGAGCAGAAGTCTTGTATCACTGGGATACAAACAAAGAAGTCTTGAGCCAAGATGCTTGAGTCATGTAAGTCTCTTGCTAGGAGCTTGGGTAGCAAAAGTCTTAATCAAGTTGATTGATTGGGCAGTATAGTCTTAAGCCAATGTGACTTGAGCAGGATAGTTCGGTGCATGGAATTAGGAGCAGTAAGTCTTAGCCAATGGGTGTGTCACGGTGAAAATCGGATACCAAACTATTGATTAGTTTGAATCTAATTCATTTACAACCGAACTTTGATTTGTCCAAAGGAAGGGATAAAGATCAAAATTCCCACAATGCAATCCAAATGCAAGCTGGAGAGTTATAGGTTCGGGGGTTGGTTAAACTTAGGGAAGGTGCTAGCATCCTAAGTTTCTGTAGTACTCTACAGGAACCTCTTGTTTTATGTTTGTTTATTGCTAAAGTGTTATCTGCTTAAGGGGTGAAAGACCTAGGGGTTTATTTCTAAGTATACTCGATAAGATATCGCATCTTATGGCTACATATCCTTACAGGAGTGGAATCAGAGTATCTGTAGTTCCCCTAAAGGGCTTGAGGAGTTCTTTGACTGTGGTCAAAGTTCCTACAGGTTTAGGGTAGTTGATTGATTGATTTTAGGAGAAAAGATGAGTTATCATTTTAAGGGAGATTACTTGATTTAAACCACCACAACGTTGTAGGAAAATTGATTATGTTGTTATGGGGTAGAAGTTTTATCCCACTTAAGATGATTAACATCTTATTCTCTAATGTGTTTGAATATGTTGTTTGATTGAGTTGAATTGTTTATTCTAAGTTGTAAAGGATAAAGGTCTTTCCTATGGGGTAGGATCTAACTTAGAAGATCAACTTGAATGGGATCAAGGATCATGGAGAATGATGCAAATGAGATGCAATACACACAAGTGTTGAATCATGTGTAGGTTCTTCCTTTGGACGGAATGCGATGGGAGAAAAGTAAATTGCGGTAAAGTAAAGGCAGATAAAGTAAATTCATACACATACGCATGAAAGCGCTAAGGTGAATGTGTGAATTGTGAGTGTGCGAACGAATCGGAGACGGGAGACGATTGATTAAGTCGGGAGATTGATTCTGAAGAAAAGAGTTGACATTATTTAAGAGTTATATTATATATTGGTAAGATTGATTTTATAAAAGGTTGTACTAATTATATTAGTTTTAACTTTATATTAGATTATAAATTTATTTGATTTTAGGTAGGATAATTTTAATTAAATGAAGATTTATTCAAATAAAATAAATTGTAGTAAGTGAGAAAAAAGTTCTATTAATTATTACAAATTGATTATGAAATAGGTTTTTTAGTTAATACTATTAAATAAATACAAATTATTTTGAATTATATGAAAATATTATACTTGCATTATTTATAAAAGAAATAAATTATTACTTTAATCATTAAATAAATTAATTATCTTGTTATTTTAAAAAAAAGGCTTTATGGTAAAAAAAATTATCTTATTTAATAAAATGAGGTTATTAAATAAAATGTAAATTAAAAGGTTGATAAATGGATTAATTAAAAAAGATTATTAGTTTGTTTTAATTAAACAAAAATTGGTTTTAAAGAGTTAATTAAATTTGTTTAAGCAATGATTAATTAAGGGATATGGGTTAATTAAAAGATAACGGTGAAGTAAAGGCTAATTAAGAGCTGATTTGTGGATAATAAAAGGTTGAGTTGAGCGGTCGGGTTTACGTGTGACGCGGGTTATGAGGGTTTACCGTGGGTGACAATGTGGACCGTGTGATATGGATCCGTTGGAGATCCATGGTTTGTGTGTGAGAGTGCATAACATTGTGGTGTACGTGAGTGTACAGGATTACAACAGATAAAAAAAATAAACCCTAATCCCCCCCCAATTTCCCCTATTTCTCCGATCTCCTATTCGTCTCTCAATTTCCCTTCCGTCTTCTACCTTCGTCTTCTCTTCATCTTCTTCCCTTAAGACCCTAAACAAAATAAAACTCAAACAAATGTTAGATCAAAATAGAGGAAAAAGGAAATACGGCGGCGAGGGCAACGATGCGCGAATCGCGACAGTTTTTGGCGTCGAAGGTGGTGACGGCAGTCGGAATCGACTTGAAGGTTTGAGACGGTAACTCTGGTGAGGTCGAAGAGTTGACGACGGTGGTGGGTGATTCGTAGAATTTTGAAGAAGATAAGTTCCCTCTCTCTTTTTACGCAATTTTGATTTTTTAAGGTTTTGATTTTGGATCTGTGGAATTTGGGTTTGCTGGGTATCTGAGAATGGTTGCCTGCGGATCCGTGAATGGTGTTCATATGTTTATGAACCTTCCTCCTTTTATAGCTCTCACCAACTTTGCTAATCAACTCAATGGTTAATTCATTTCCAAATCCGTATGAACATGTCTATCCTATTTTGGGAAATAGTTATGATCTTGTTCCCTTTTAAATTGATTGGCTTAAAAACCTTATGTTTTGGTCTTGTAGCTATTAATGGTGCTTGATGAATGAGATTTGACTGTTGATGATGGTATTTGAGACACAAGTTGATTTCCTGATTTTAACATGTCTAAAACAACTTCGGAAAGATTTCGAAATCTTAATGACCGTTGTTGTTTATTGCAGGTACCGGGAGATGGTGGAGTGATGAACATTTTCCTTCCAAATTTTGAACGTGCTCTAAATTGAAGAGGCATTGCCTTACTTGCAGGAAACAAGAAGTTGTCGTTCTACAAAAATCGACGCTTCCAATTGGTCTTGGCCGAAGACGGTTTCCATGAGTGTTCTGCCAAGCTTGCTCTCATCCTTATGTTCATATTTAGCTTATTAATTCACTCTGATGAACTGAATTTGAATTTGCAGGGATTTCTTCGGTAATAGTGGGTGAACGAGAAGCCAAAACAGTCCCCGAGTTGGTTGGAAAGAAGAACAGGACTTGTTGCCAAATGGAATGTTTCCGGGTTTGGAATGAAGCTGCTGATGGTTTTGGCAGGTTGAATGGGACGACAAAGGAGCAAACAAACACCGGTTCATGCTGGTAGTAGCGATTGGATTGAGGCCTTCCACTATTGCGGTGCTGCGTGAAATTTGGCATTTGGGCTTAACCTGTTTTAACCACACAACTTATTGTGGCGTCTTGCAGCGGGAGAGTCCGATGGGTACCAACTACGAAGTTCTCCAAAATGCTGGGAGTGTTCCATATTTCACAAGTGCAGATGGTTCTTCTTTGATTTTAAAACAATTGCAGCAGCGAATGATCTCCAGCTCGGGAAGGTTAGCGACAATCATGGTGATGGCTACAGTGTCGTTCTGAGGTGATTTCGTTTGCAACTATCATGATGGTTATTTACCTCCTTGTTTTGTTACCGACAATAATATTTGTGCAATTCATGTAGCTGTTTCGAGTTAAGCGAAGTTGTTGCGTCAACTTGCAGGGGTACTGCTAAAGGGTCATGGTCTTGCATGATTTCTATAACCGTTCGTGGCAATAAAAAGGTCAATAATTTCTGACTCCCGGCTTCAAAATGATTTTGATGGTAGAGTCTTCTATCTTGACAGGATCATGTTTGTGGTAGCTTTCTTTTTGTAATTCGATGACTATTAATGAGAATTGCCTTCAATTTTGACCTTGGGATAGGTGCCATCAAGTTGGATTCAATAATGGAAGTTGTCGTATGGGCAGTAGGAACATGTGAACTGAGTTGTTGATGGAGGAATCACAATCTTGTTGTTGCAGTTGAGCTGATATGAGTTTGTGTTTCGTGTAATAGATGCCGCAGTGCCGCATCCTTTTCTTCCCGTCCCCAACATTCTGTCATCTGGTGGTTGCAGGACAGATTGTCGGCCGGTGATGGTTTAAGCTGCGGCGTCGCCGCTAATATTGAGGTTGGAGTCAAGATAAATGCTAATGTTGTTAAAACAAACAACTGTTGTTGTCACAAATCCGCGAGTTTGGCACGAGCAGTGAAGTTTGAATTAAGGTAAATCACGAATTGCCTCACTCCCCAAAACTTCTTCTCATTTTGAAACCTTCTTATACGATACTTATTCGTTGATTTCTTGACACTTACTTGCCGTATATTCGTGTTTTCATACTTTTGGCCTCATCCACTTAAGGAAGGGGAATTGCCGAGGCAGCTGCCGTGCTTTCAGCGGGATAAAAGGTTGATTGAATTCCCATGTCTGTTGTCCAGGTTCCCACCCTGCTGGATGCAAGCGAAATCAGGAACCATCGAGGACGCGAATCGGATATCGAACTTGGCGTCATTATTTTCTCTTGGCACTGTGTTGTTTAGTATTATTTATCAATAGCAGTACAGACCAATATCTTGTATCTAAAACTTAATGTGGGGTTTACTAGTCCCATTAGCAGGTCTCAATTAGAAATGGGAATAGTAGCGGCAGCAACATACTTGTTCATCTTCCTTACTATTATTCTTTGGAGTGTAAATATGTTTCTTCCAGCATCACCTCTAGTTTTCCTCTTCAATTTGTGCTTGTAGCATTAATTTCATCTGGTGTGGATTAATAAAAGTCTCTTTGAACCGTGAATCCTTCACGTAACCCCCTAATTGGTAAATCTGATTGTTTGCATTCAAGAATAATATGAATTAAACTTTAACGCTTAACCTCGACACTAAAGTATCTCGCGTTTAGGACACCGATGGTCAAAGAAACGATAAGGCCTTCCTTTTCTTGATGACTATGGTGAAAGAATAACTTGAGAGAGGAGAAATTCGAACAACGCATCCTAGTGCCTTGATCCTTAGATCCTGACTTTAACTTTAATGAGATGTGGCCACCAATTCCTCTCTAGTTAAGTCCTGTTGGTTACGCCCTAAAATGCTTGACAGAGGGAAGGTATACCATCCATCTGAAATTACTGCATCTGTGCAAGTTGGTTAGCCATAATAAACATATATAGAAGTAAGAAACAAGCAAGAAATAAGCACAAGGAGGCGAAATCTTATGGTAAAAAATTAGGGTGCGACAGGGTGCAAGCAGAGAAAGGCTCATTTCATGTGACCTAGAGCTGAAGTCTTGGGCCTGAGGGCTTGAACAGGAATGCTCAATGCATGGAATTTGGAGCAATAACTCTTGGCTAATGGGGTGCAAGCATAGTGGCTCATTTCACGTGACTAGGAGAAGAAGTCTTGGGTGAGGAGTCTGAGCAAAGAAGTATTGGGCGTGGAACTTGCGTAAGAAGTCTCGATTGAAGAGCTTGAGCAGAAGTCTTGGACCTTGGGTCTAAGCGGGTGTAAAAGTCTTATGCAAAATGCATAAGCGATTGTAATCATATTTTGATTATAGTGAAAATCTCTTGTGAGACAATTGGACTAAACTACTCCCAGTTAGGGAAGTAACCAATATAAATCTTTGTGTCTTCTGCTATTATTTTTTGCTTCTATTAACATTTCGTTGCTAAGAATTAACCAGAATTTGAACACTAGTTTAGATTTTGAACTCTGATCAGATGCAAACTAAGAAAACGGAAAATACAATTCAACCCCCCTTCTTGTGTACTCTTCTCACCTTCAATTGGTATCAGGGCATGGTCACTTAATAATGGCGCAGATAATGATCTAATAAGAAAAACATGTTTGTTAAAGACTTTCCTCCAAGAAGGAATCAGGTGCCACGTGAAAAATATTATATTGTTTTTCCTACCATATTCAAAAGAGTGATTCCATTGAATTTAAATGATAGAAAAAGAAAAACATATTTTTAACTCGTTGGTCTTGATAAAAGGGATTCTCAAGGTCTATAGAATATTCTTTCAAAAGAAATTACTATAGAAGTTGATGGTGTAGAGATAATTTATTTAAAAGTCTTTATCACCAACTCATAAGAAGCTTATTGAATGTCTTAAAAGGTAGTTACATTCTGGTAGGTGGTCTATCTCACTTCTTAGTATATCAACATCATTGATATGTCTGATGCACAGACTATCTTTAAATTCTTGTGGTAAGATTTGTGGGAATCAATTTTGAAGCTTGTCTAGTTACACTTCATCTAATCTTTCAATCAAATTCTAAAAAGATTGATTTAGACTCAAACATGAGGTTACAGTTATTCAAGAAATTATACAACTTGAACTTATTGTGGTCTGTTGGTTTATCTTACAATTCTTGAATAAAAGGCATGAAATTAGATGATGAAAAACTATCTAACAGATCACCCTTCCTGAAGCTTGATTCCTTGAAGTATCTGATGATAAGGAAATTATATTTCTTATCAGAAGTACTTTTTAATCAGTTGGATGGTAAAAATATTTGTTGATAGAAGAGTAACTTCAGAAGCTTTTGAAGTACTTGTACTTCAACTGATCTCCCATATCTGAAAGCAAGAAGAAACACTACCTGAAACTAATGTCAGTTAATCTTCCCTGCATATTCTTTTGAAGATGACATTAGTGCATGATTTAGATAAAATAGTAATTTAGCTATGCCAATCATTACTTCTTCTAAATAAGCATTTGAGTCCTGAAATAAAAATCAAGTATTAAAGAGAAAGAGTTTATGTCAAATCTATCTAGCTTCAATATTTGATAATAAGGAGTCTGCTCTTTAAAGTGATATCTTAAGAGACTTCATTGCTCCTTGGTTGAGGGTCATCATGGAATTTGCATTAAAGGACAAGTTTATGAGAAACCTTCAATTTTTCTTAGTGTTTTACAGGAAATTAGATGATGAGCTTTAATTTGTTTTATGTCATTATCTAATAGCTAACATCATCTGGTTCTGTGCTTATCAAAGATCTCAGAGCCTTGTGTCAAGACAATGAAATTGATGATTCTACTAAGAATAAGATCTTGTTCATATTATGGTTTATTCTATATTAATACTTTGGAATGAATCACGATACTACTATCAGAATGTGGCATAAGGCGAAGGAAATCATATCTGAACATTTGTGAATGGTCTCGTAGAAATATGAGTGGCATGATGTAAATGTAATTGTTGCAGATGTCAAGGAAAGGAGCATATGCATCTTCCACGACATTTATTAAAGGTTGTTCATAACATTTAATGGAAGAAGAGTCCACAACCCAGACTCAAGTGCTAGAGATATTAAGTTTGGTAAGAGAAGTGAAGTAATTGGTTTAACAACCATTGAATCAGAATCCACTCAAAAAAGTATTTAGACTCTATGGTCAAGTATGAATACTGATACGAGTCTGACCTAGAAAATAACAAAATAAAGGGTATGCTTGTTCTTTCTTGGCTTATCTCTTGATTCAATTAGATATTTGAGTAGATGTAAACACAAAGTTTTTGTTATATGTCTAGAGAAGCTCTTCTGAAAAAGGATCTTCAAATATCTTTAAGAAGAAACTCTGTTGTGTTTACCTATTATATATATTTCATTAAGCCAGATGATGATCATATTTATGGAAACTGTTTCCTCACTTTTTGTGATGTTACTACTATTTGTTAGTTGTCAAAGAAAAAAAATTAAATATTCGTATATCACTCATGACTCTTGTTTCAAGAGGAAGTGTTGGTTTTGTATAGAATCTTAGAGACTTATGACTGACAAAAGATATCTTTCTTTCTTAGTCTAGTTCTACTAGACTCTGATGGATGATAGCTTTTGAAAGTTGTCAGATTCAGAGATTCGGATGAGGATTTTTTACTTCTGATAAAGCAGTTTAAGTAAAAGGTTTTCCAAGACTTTTATAATGCTTAAATTTTCATAAAGGTTAAATTCATCTTGTGGATTCAAGAAATCTGCTGGATAAGAACCTTTGGGCAATGGTGTTTTCTTTTGAATACTTATTGTCACTATCCCCTATCTTCTGAAACATCATTTTTTGTCCTTTCTCTGACAAGATTCTTATTCCTTTAGGAATCGTGTTCAATTCTCTCTTTTTTTTCTCTGTATGGTTGTGTGTTGACTAAACCAAACTTGAGATGAGTTTCCTAGTCAATTCTTCTTTGAATTAACTAGTAGTCATTAATGAAAAGCTTGTGGATTTTGATGAATTTCTTAAGTTATGCTTTAACTTCTGGAAGACTGTGTATGAACAAGGATGAAATGGATACTTTGAGATGCTTTGTGGTTTCACCTATCCAGATCTTATCAAAGATTTTTTGGATCAATGCTTCCATTTTTTAGCTGAATTTTGAGTGTGTTGTTCTTTCTAAAGTAACTGGTATTTCTATAACAGTAACCTCTAAAGCGATTGCTAATATGATCAATTATGAGGAAACTTGAGAAATGGGAACACTATCTTCCTACTTGGCGTGTCTTTGTAGATCCATTTAACACGTCAGTGGTCTCAAATCTTCGTCCTAATGTTGTTGTTTGGAGTCAGATTCTAAATTCAAATTTACTTCCTAAGGATAAGGATATTGACCTAGTGGATCCTAATGAAAAAGATCTGCTTCTACTTCTCAATTCAGACCTGCAGATTGATCTTCCTCAAGTTATGTTTGACTATTCGAAGAAGACACTTTCTTCCTTTCATAAGGTAAATATATGCTTCATTCCTTTTGGACAAGTTCTTTTAGAATTACTTGTTCAGTATGGAGTTATCATAAGTTCAGAGGCTAATTTGTCTAAAATCTAGAGAGACAAACTTAAAGCTATCTATGAAAGATTCTGATGTTATATTTCTGCATAATTATGTCTTGTAACTTCTATAACCTTTGTATCAAGTTATCTTATTAATAATTCAAAGTTTGTTCATGTTGTTGTTCAATTAACTGTTGATTATATTTATTTATAGTTGTTCAAGCGAATTAAAAGTAATGGGAGTAATAACTTAATGCTTGTAACTTCTTCATTAATAAGAAGAAAGTGATTACAAATTACTTAGACATTCTAGTCTGATGGATTGACCCTAAGGTATTCTCTAGGATCATTTGACATGTCTAGATTATCTAAGTAATTTTGCCATTCTTTCTTGGAAAATTTGAAAGCCTCCTTTCTTAGTTAATTTCTGCCTCTGGACCCATAAGATCTTCTTTTGTGTGTCTTCACAAAGGATGCTGAAGAGGTGGGAGCTTCTGAAGTCATCTGCTTGTTTATAGATCCTTCAGCTGCTGCTTTGCTTTCACTTGCTTGAGTTGCTGCATTTAGTATTGCTGTCTTTATGAAATCTCTCTTTGGAACCTATATTTGCTTCTGCTTGTACATCTTGGTATTTTAAAGATTAAGTGATTATGAAAGTAAGTTTGCTAAAAGTTCTTATATAGAGGTGTTATATACATTGTTTCAAGTGACTATTGTTTTTATATTGATTAAGTCTTATCAATATCTTAAATGATATATCTTGGAAATGTTATCTAACAGTCTAACCTAATAAAGATTCTTTAACAGCTATGAATTTTATACTTGACTTGTTTAACTGTCGTTTATGGTGTGAATTAGACTTCATTAATGCTTATTAGATTATCTACTAGGTAAATTGCATGTTTGTATGATTGCAACATATTTACTGGTCAAAATAACTTATTTTAATTAACCAAGATTAAAAGGATTACATAAAAATAAAACACATAAGAAACTGGCTTGATCTTAGACTAAGTTATATTTATGTCATCCAGCTCCTTATAACAGAAGTTGTTGCCATAATCAAAATCTGGCTCATCTCCATTATTGAATCCCTCATCTATGTCTGGGATAAAGCGATGAAACATCTCATTGATCTCCTTTTTCTTGGTTTCTTTCATGAATACCTTCCACGAGTTCAAAACAACTACTGATGCATCCACTTCTATAGGTTTCTGAGGTACTACCAATGAAGCTTCGTCTGAGGTATTAAGGGGAAAAGCTATAGGACCATATGCAGAAGCTTCTGAAGTTGCTGGCTTCTGAAGGTTTTGGATACTCTATCTTGTAGAGCTCTCAGACATTTCCGTCATAATAGAAACCTTATGACTCTCAGCTAAGGACTCCATAATTGTAATGAATGTTGATGTAAACGAACTAGATTTTGGTTACTTTTATAATAGCTTATGGGTAATCTAAAAGTTTAAATAAAATCCTATGCTTGGTTCTTGAAATTTTTATGACCAATAAGTGTTCAGGCATGATATATACAATCTTTAATAATCCCATGTTACTTTTTTCAGTTTCTTGGAAATTGATCCTGTAATGATGATTTGTGATGCATTTATGATTGTAATTCTTTTCTTCTTCTCTTTTTCCTTTTCTTTTTGATGTGTCAAAAGGGGAGAAATAATGGTAAGTATTTAATTAAAAACTGAACTCATTGAGCACCTATTCAATTGTACATATTAGTCATTTATAATTTTGTCATTTATATTTCTGTTTTTATGGTTATTTTGCCCGGGCGACACATTTTAACTTTCTTGTTCATAGAACTAAGAAAGAACTTACAAACCTCAGCCTTAGCCTATCAGACTCAGAAGGATCTTACAAACCTCGTATTTTGATGTTTCCAAAGGAAGTTAAAATATTATTTTTAGTTTTCTTAAATATGGAAGTAAGAGGGAGCTTACAAACCTCAACCTTGGAACTGTTTGACTTAGGGGGAACTTACAAACCTCATACTCTAATGTTTTTAAAAAGACTAAATTACTTTTTCTTAAGAGTAATTCCTAGTATGATGTCTGCAGAACTCTGCTTTGGACTATTAGACTCAGGGGGCTTACAAACCTCATACCTTGATGTTGCAAAGAAAATTGTTACTGCCCAACATTGTCATTAAAATACTTGTGTTTGTCATCATAAAAAAGGAGGAGATTATTAGAACAAGATTTGTTAATGACATATTTTCCTTGAGTTTTAATGATAACAGAGTATTGAAAAAACAATGGTTTAATTGTGTGTTACATGTGTCCAGGTTCTAATACTTTTAAATATTATGGTAAAAATCTATTATACATTAAGCACAATTTGAGAGTTGCTGAATTGCTAGCTTCTGGTGGCAGAATTTGAAGAACACTTGTTAAGTGATGTCTGGCGAAAACTCTAAAGCTAAAGGCTTCAGCATCAGAAGAAGCAATATTATTGTCTCTACACTTAGTGAATGTAAATTGGCCTCTGGTACCATTCAGAGTTGGTGATAAGGCTGAAGTCATTTGTACTGCAGAAAGCAAGTTGTATTGCTAAATTAATTTGTCAGCTAGAGTCTACAGATTGCAAGGCTCAAGAAAAGTCGAGATGCTTTGTGGAGATCAACTTTCAACGGCTCTATTAGTACAAAATCTCTTGAAGACATAAAGGTTAAACATGTTACACATTGGATCAAGATCTTCTGGTGTATCTATCTTCAACAACTCTTGTACTATGGAGTAACAACAAAGACTTTTGATCAAGTTACCTCTAAAATATGGTTGAAGGTTCAAACTGAATCTTTATCAAGGATCAACCAAAAGAAAGATTAACAACATCAACAATTATCAACTCATTGTATATGCAGTTTTTTGATGTAGGTTGTAATACTAAAAGCCTTAATATTTCTTATACATTGTATATCTTAGAAATTTTGAGAGTTTTAGGTCTTTGTTATGATGATTTCCCGTACCTCTGATACTTGTATGATGTACACCTTATTCTTTATTCTTCTTAGCTTGTTCAACAATTTAGATAAAAAGTCTTGTGTCATTAGGATACAAGCAAGGAAGTCTCGAGCCAAGATGCTTGAGCCACGTAAGTCTTTTGCCATGTGCTTAGTCTATGAAAGTCTTAATCAAATGGATTGATTAAGCAGAAGTATTGTATCATTGGTATATAAGAAAGAAAGTCTCAAGCAAAGATGCTCGAGCAGTGAAAGCTTTAATCAAGTTGATTGATTGAGCAACATAGTCTTGAGCCAGTGTGGCTTGAGCAGATAATTCAGTGCATGGAATTAGGAGTAGTAAGTCTTGCCAGTGGGGTGCAAGCGGAGAAAGGCTAGTTTCATGTGACCTGGAGGTGAAGTCTCGGGCCTGAGGGCTTGACCAGGAATGCTTAGTGCATGAAATTTGGAGAAGTAAGTCTTGGCCAGTAGGGTGCAAGCAGAGAGGCTCATTTCATGTGACTAGGAGCAGAAGTCTTAGGTAGGGAGCCTGAGCAAGGAAGTCTTGGGTGTGGAACTTGAGCAAGAAGTCTTGAGTGAGAAGCTAGAGCAAAAGTCTTGGACCTTGGGTATGAGCAGGTGTAAAAGTCTTATGCAGAATGCACAAGCGATTTTTATCATGTTTTGATTATAGTGAAGATCTCTAGTGAGGCAAGGGGACTGAACTACTCTCAATTAAGGGAAGAACCAATATAAATCTTTGTGTCTTCTACTATTATATATTTGCTTATGTTAACATTCCAATACTAAGATTTAACCAGAATCTAAATACCACTTTAGATTCTGAACTCTAATCAGATGCAAACTAAAAAAATGAACAACACAATTCAATCCCCTTCTTGTGTACTTTTCTCACTTTCACATTTCATTTGGATGTATATGCTTTATGCTTTGTTTATACCTGCTATATTTTTAAAATGATTTTTATTCTCACTTTTCAGAAGTAATAACTACTATATTTTCAATTATATCATATAATTATTACTATGTACACTATTTCTAAGACATTAATAAAATTAATTTAGTAAGAATTTGTAAAAAAACCTAAAACGTCAGTTATTTTAAAACAGATAGAATATTAATTATAATAATAAAAAAATAAAGAGAAATAATATAATAATAACAAAATAATTGAAAAAATAAAAACCAAAATGGCGAAGTAAGCATTGGGTAGAAAAGATGACTTGAAACACGGAGAAACAGAGAAGAAGACAGAGATCCGGGCAAGATCAAACAAACAAGCACACACTGTGAATCTCATATCAATCTCTCAACTCTCACCTCTTCTCCATCAATTCCCTTTCTCCAGTATCAATCTCAATCAATCAACCACAATGTCGCTCAACATGAAAACCCTAACCCAAGCACTAGCAAAAACCGCAGCAGTAATCGAGAAAAAGGTGCAAACAACGGTGCACGAGGTAACAGGTCCAAAGCCACTTCAAGACTACGAGCTTCTCGATCAGATCGGTTCCGCCGGACCGGGTTTAGCCTGGCGGCTTTACTCCGCCCGTGCTCGTGATCCTTCGCGGCAGCATCAGTATCCCGTTGTGTGCGTTTGGGTGTTGGATAAACGGGCTTTGTCGGAGGCTCGAGTGCGCGCGGGGTTGACGAAAGTGGCGGAGGATTCGTTTTTGGATTTGGTTCGGACGGATGCGGGGAAGCTTGTTAGACTTAGGCATCCGGGAATTGTTCATGTTGTTCAGGGACTTGATGAGAGTAAGAACGCGATGGCCATGGTGACCGAGCCTTTGTTTGCTTCTGTTGCTAATACGCTTGGGAATCTTGATAATGTTGCAAATGTTCCTAAGGATCTTAGGGGAATGGTTAGTATATTGATTCGATTCACTTCAATTCAATTCAAATTACATGCAATGCAAATGGCAGTGCTTGTTAATTTCAATTCATTATGTATAAGCATGATTTTAAATCGCGTCCATGTTGTGATCATTTGAAACAAAGAAGCATTGTTATTACGGAGAAGAATAGCTCTCAGATATGGTCTATTGTAGTCTCGTTATAGTATAGTATAGAATATAGATCAAGTGGAAGATTGCACAGATATAGAAAAAGTGATGCAAAATAGAGGTCTGAAATTCCACCAAGTATTACTAGGTAGAAAATTTGTCTAGAGAAATAGGTAGATAGAAAGATCGAAAACCCTGTTATCATAGACTATATTGCAGTTCATTACCTTTTTTAAAACCACGTGTATATGCTCAGTGCCGTTGTCATTCCATTGCTTTGTTTTTTCTTGTATTTTTCTGTGGATTTTGCTATGATATTGCTGTAATTTTTTAATTTGCAGGAAATGGGACTGTTGGAGGTGAAGCATGGTTTACTTCAGATGGCGGAATCGTTGGATTTTCTCCACAACCAGGCTCATCTTATTCATCGAGCTATATCTCCTGAGGTTATAACTTTTTTATTTTCTTTTTTGTCCTTTATAATGATCCTTGTAATTAATTTAGTTGTTTTTTCCTTCAACTTTTGTCATGCGGCGAGTAACTTTTCTTTTGATAAAAGAAAGTTTTTGACAAGTAATAATACCGGTGAAAGCGATTACAATAATAGTTAGAAATGGTATAAATCATGTAAACTGTGTTTCTAAATTTGGAGTTTTCCTTGTAAAGGTGAGCAACATCTATAAAATTTCAGCGTGGTTCATTGAATACAAATTTTATGCTTTGCAGAATGTTTTTATTACAATGAGCGGAGCCTGGAAACTTGGAGGATTTGGTTTTGCAATCCCTGCTTCGCAGAACCCTGGCGAGTTATCTAATCAGCAAGCCTTCCATTATGCTGTGAGTGGAAACATTTGATATGATTAGGATTTTCTATATTGAGATTGTTTAATTGACCGACAATTGGATGTCTTAAATGCCTTATACTAAATATGATGATTTTATATGAAAAACTATACTATGATGATGCGGAAGATATGGATATTCTTGAAAAATATAGGACAAAAATTCACAAAATATGATATACTCATCTAATTTCAATTTTTAAAATACAAAATAAGAACATACTATCTCAATCCCTTTTTGTAATACCTTTTGACACTTTTCATATATATTAGGCAAAGTCGGTAGTATAATTAATGTTTACACTTCGTGTATGAATATTACTAAGCAGTCCTTTTTGCATAGGTGTGTCCAATTATGACTTCTCATTCTCAAGACAAATTGGTAGTATTAATAAATGGTATATTTGAGAAATTATAATAAATATATCTTGTAAATTATTAATAGAGCTTGTATCTTGAGACAAATTTTCATCTTCCAAATGAGGCTTATATTTAGAAACAGAAGTAGTACATAGACATTATTATTACTAGTATTTGGTCTTAGTTTTGCTTTGAATGTTTTGCTTGAATTTCTGGGTAGAAATCTAACTAATGGTGATAACAAGTATGCTGCAAACCTAGATGTGGAAAAGAAACCAATACTACGCTGTCACAAAATATATAACAATCTGAAGGTGAAAAATATGTGTTCACTTAGGCAAAAAAAAAATTTCCATGTCAATATTGTCATAATCCTGCCAAAGAAATTGAAAATCACTCTCTTCAATTGAAAGGGTCAGAGCCTTGTCAAAAATCTCTTCAACTGTATACTACAATCTGTCGGCCATATCAGATTTGATAATATTTTTTCTCTTCCAAGAAAAGAAGAGGTTGATTTGCTCTCAATGAATTATCCACAATGAAATGTAAGGGTGCATTTCGTTTGCTTAAAATTGAGGGGCAGAACATATCATATATGCTACCAGAATGAAATGTAAAGGTGCATTTCATTTGCTTAAAATTGAGGGGCAGAACATGACAAAATTCATTTTCTGTGTTTGCCTTTTAAAGTAGTCATGAGATAGAACCATAGAATAAATCTAGAAATGAAATACAACATAGAACTCTAAAATTTTTGACTCATCATAAAACTATTTATATTTGTATCTCCTTCTAATCCTCAAGAGCTCAAATGATCTATATCTTATTTCACTATGGCTGTTGAACAGGAATATGACGTTGAAGACTCTATTTTGCCACTTCAGCCATCAATTAATTACACTGCTCCTGAGATGGTGAGGAGCACTGCTTCTTCAGCTGGCTGCTATTCTGATATTTTCAGTTTTGGATGCCTTGCCTACCATTTAATTGCTCGCAAGCCTTTGTTTGACTGCCACAACAATGTGAAGATGGTATGTACATATTCCTTTGTTTTCCTTTTTCCTAGACTGGTAATGGTATCTGAAAAAAATGAGCTCGATATCATATAAGAAACTTAAACCAGCAAAAAATGTGGAAAGAGGGTTATTTTGGTCCAGATTGAATCTTGTGTTTTTATACACGAGTTTAATTTCTAGTAAGATATTTTCCATCTGAGTTTTTTTTTTTCTGCTTCTGTTACTTACAATTAGGTTTTCACGTGCTATTTTAAATATATTCGAGGTGTACCATTTTCAATATGCAGAAGTACTAAAATACTACTATTGTATTAATCAAAGTCAATGCTAACCATATTGAGCATTTATATTAATGATCAAATACATTTCACTAGATAGGTTTTTACTCTATATATTTAGATAGACAAAAAATGTCTAAAATTTTATTATTTGATAACTCTGGGCTATATTATTTCATTAATTAGAAAGTAATAAGTTGTGATTTTGCAGTACATGAATACCTTGACTTACTTATCCAGTGATGCTTTCTCATCTATCCCATCGGAACTGGTTCCTGACTTGCAAAGGATGCTCTCTTTAAATGAATCTGTCAGGCCAACTGCGATGGATTTTACAGGTAAATATTGCCCTATAAATGAATACATATTCTTCATTCCATGAATGAAAAAGGAAAACAGTCTTGGCTCAAAACAGAAAATGGGGTTTCTTGGGGTTTTTTCTCACAAAATTTTAATGGGTGTATAAATTAAAATTTTCGTGCCTGATCTGAAGAGGAAGGTCTCAATTATGTCAGATACGATGAGTGATGAATCTAGACTTCACAATGAAATACCTGTGAATTAATTACATTGACAGGAACTGGTTAGGAGCTAATACTAAGATCGTTAGTATGCTAGTAGCATAATTGGTGTAAGCTAGTGCTAATAATTACAGGTATAACTAACAAACAAATATAAACAGGTGTGAATTTGTATCGTATCACATCCAATATCATTCTGATGTAATCAATACTGAATATTGTTGTCATTCTCTCTTTCCTCCTTTTCTACCTAAACTCTATCTCAATCGTATCAACACGGCATCAAAGTGGTACCATCTTCAATGACGTAATCCTGCCACTATTTCTCCGTTTTCAATCTACTATAGTTTCTGGTGGCTTTTTCACATTTACAGATGGATCTTTACTTTGGCGGCATCTGTCAATGAATCCACATTCTTCACTACATAGTTGCCGTCGCAATCAAATTTGGTATCCTCTGTAGAATCTTCCTGGATCAGAATTACTCTGGTACCCAAGGTTGTCAAAATCGAGATCTTACATAAGATCAGGGGAGAATATTATTAAGATCTTAGAATATGAAATCGTAGCTAAGATTAGAAGATCCTACCCAATTATTTTTGTAAGATCGAGAGGGGGTAACAAGATCGTAAAACATTAAGATCGCAACAAAAATTGTAAGATCCTACTAAAATGAAAAAATAATAGTATATATTTAAAGTAATTTTACATGATATATGTTAGTAGGCAAGTGTATTCGTGAGAAAATGACTCTTTCCTATTCTTTAGACATGTATGATTGAGTTTTTATACTTTATTACTACCTCATGGAACATTTGTTAGACATTAATGACATATATTTGATCAATTACTAGGATTATCATAAGTCAGTCAATTAGTTAAAACAAACCCTATAAGTAACATGTTTATTCTCAAAACCCTAAATCTAAAACTTCATAATTTCAAAAGACACGCAGTTGTCCCCGTGGAACCAAAATTGTTGCGCCTCTGCATCTTGTCATCCTTATCACCTTTTATTGACAGTGATCGAAAAACCGCCAATCATAGTCGAAATTGACATAGATCCCATAAAATCTACGATTTTACGATTTTTTATAATTTAACTACAACACAGGATTCGACTTATGATCTAGATTGTTGGGGGTGAATGAGATCGTAAAATCTTAAGATTTTAAGATCTAGATCGAGATAGTGACAACCATGTTGGTACCAGTTGATAGAAGCCAACTGATTAAAACAAAAAAAGAAGGGAAAATCCCATTTAATTCTAGAATAATACATCAGAATTTCGAGTGTATGCACCTCCCTTTTGTGCCAAAATGACCCCTTTCCAATCAAATTCCAAGATAATAAGCATCCCTTATCTTCCCCTATTTAGTTTAAAGATAAACACATAATTAGTAAAATGTATAGGCTAATAATATAATTATTTTCCACTAATGATCTTAATAATTTCCCACTAATCACTTGTTATAATATAATAATTGCCCCTTAAAAACATAACTGCAAAGTCATCAATTTTAGTTAATGAGAGGTCTAATAATACTCCCCCTAATGGTACAAGATGAAACTCTGAAGTGTATTTCTTTAATTTTGAGGACAAGGTGAAACTTTTGGGAAGTGTATTTCTTTCATCTTGAGTACAAGGTGAAACTTTTAGGGGAGTATTGTTAGACATCTCATTAAGGAAAACTGATTATGTTTTTAAGCGACAGTTTTTATATTATTAGGAGTGATTAGTAGGAAATTATGTATTATTTGTAGCAATTACGTTCTACTAATTCTCTACTTATGTTTATAATAATTAGGGGGAAGATAGAGGAGGTTTATTATCTTGTAATTTGATTGGAAGGGGGCCATTTTGGCAATAGGGGAGGCGTAGACCCTCGAAGTTCTGCTGTATTATTCTGCATTTCAAAGGGATTTGCCCTATTTCTTTTTGTGTATTGGTGGGTTTTTATTAGTGTCACATTATGGAAGGAAACCCAAGCAACTAAAGCTTGGCATCAACTATGGCATAGCAAAACAGTATCAATAATAACACCGAAGATGCACCTGAAAGAACGAACCACGCTATGGGGACACAACCGGAAAAGCAAAACTAGAACAACTATTGGATTGTCTTGAACAAACTAGAACTAGGGAACAATCAACTTAACTATATTTATGGTCCTTAAATTTTCGGTTTTTGGTGCCAATGACTAATGAGTGAAGGGAGAAAACACACCAGGATAAGAGCGACTTAAAGATATGACCAATAAACAACTTTTAACTAGTTGCAAGGTTAACAAATGATGTTTTTCTTGGGACAGGACATAGCTAGACATGTTAAGTTGAGCCAAGCTGACGTGCTGTGTGTTCGGTTTTGCAGTGACAAAATATTTTTAAATGAATTGATTATGAACATTGCCAGAATTAATTTTAAATAAATTGATTATAAACAATTGATTATGATTAAAAGGGAATTGAATGTAAGGTGATTTATATTTATAATCGGATATATTTCATGTAAAATTGAGTTGAACAATAAATTTGAGGCAAAAAATCAGCTGTAGAGGCAAATGCTTTAAATTTAAGTTATAGTTAGTCATGGAGGCAAAACATTTCTTTTCGAGAACATCCAAACATGTTAAAATCCATTTTGCACCACTAGAATCAATTTTGCCTCTTCCAATAGTCAACAAGACAACTAGAAACTACAGGCAAGCTGGAAGCATAGCAAAACCAGAAAACGAAAGATCACAACAAACCATAATTGATGCGGAGAACAACGCCGAACAATGTCAACCTCAAACGGGGAACACCATACAACTGTATTTTTTCTTCGACCTTCAAAATTTCAAAAATATTACTCCTACTAAAAATGATTTTAGACCCTATTTACTTTGGCTTTTCTTCTCCTTAAAAAGGGAAGCTGGGGCCAACACTTAGCGGCAAAAACTCTAATAAAAAAACCTTATTTATATAGAACAAAATAAAAAATAGACATTCTATTAAAACTATTGGGAAGAGTTATTCCTCGATTTACAGTGTTTTCCCCACCAGATGCATTGTACACATCCTAGGTCATGTGGAATTTTATATTTTCTAGTCAGAACCATTTGCGTTCGCCTCTCCAACATCATTACTTCTATTATATTGAATTCATGTTTTTGCTCCTAATGTTTTATTTGTTTTATGATAAAATAGTTGATGTTAACTATCCAATGTCAATAATCTCTACAGCAATATGTTTCGTACTAATAACTTCACTCTTTTTTCACTCCTTTTCATCCTTTGGTGGTGGATTTTAAAAAAATTGTTTCAGGCTCTCTTTTTAAAAATCTACAATAATAAAATTGTATTGGAGCTATTGTTAACATAATGGTAAAGTGAGTCAGGCAGGAGTCAGGACAATTTTTCTTAAAATGTTTGTAAATAGCCGAACAGCTTTACTTGACTTTTAAAGATTATTTTAAGCAAAATGAACTGGGCTAAACATACCCTTACTGAATCCATTTCATTTCTATACCCTCATCATTCAGAAAAAAATATAGCTTCCAAGTCAAACTCACCTGTAGACAACTGTGCTTATTCAAGAAGCAGTCTACTCACCACCATCAAATGTATCATGTACATCTCTACTAATACCTCACAATCACGTCTCTAATTTTGTAACTTCCTTATAATGAATAAAGGAGTATGTAGTTTGATTCCACTCACAACATGGTCAACAACAACAACCAAGCCTTATCCCACTTGATGTGGTCGGTTACACAGATCAAATGATGCCATAATGCTCTATTATATATCAAATCTTTATCCAGACAATTCACTTCAAGGATTTTCTTGATAGTTTTTCCTATGATGTAGAACAAGACTATGCAAAAAGCTTTAAAACAAGTATTTTCTCCCGTCTTATCTGTAGAGTATCGAATAACATAATGCAAAGGAATTATGTTCATAGGGGGAAATAATACAGAAGGAATATTAGTCCTATAATAATTTTATTTACAACCTTTATTATGATTATCTTTACAGGATATATGTCCCTCGTTTTGCAGGCTCGCAGTTTTTTCGGAATGACACTAGGTTACGTGCTCTGCGCTTCTTGGACCACATGCTTGTAAGAGTTTTAAGTTTATCTTGTTAGCATCACAAAATTGATAACATGCAGAATATTTAGATGTGAATTTCTGAATGACATAACTTATTTTCCTTCAGGAAAGAGATAACATGCAGAAGACAGAGTTCTTAAAAGCCTTGTCGGAAATGTGGAAAGATTTTGATTCCCGTGTTTTGCGATACAAGGTATGTTGTTTGGGAGTTAGCATCCTCTCCATTCCCTCTATTTCTTCAGAGAAATGTAGAAGATCCTAACCCATCATTTGGTTATGTAATATGCTTTTTTGTTCACTACTGTAAATCAATTTTATGTTCTCTTTCCCGTATATATTTCACCACACTCTTGATCCATCAATCACTTGGTAATTTGTCAATAATTGATTTTGGGTTTGGGTTTGACATAAGCTTAGTATGTCAATAATTGCATTTTGAAATATTTTAAATATGTTTTAAGTCATCTAGTTTTTCCTTAATATATGTAATTAAGTTACATTTGTTAATTTACTTCTGACATCTATTAAATTGATAGAGTTATGAGTTTTATTCTCTTTTGTCATGAATGTAATCTCGACAAAATAAATTCCATGCAGGTCCTTCCACCACTTTGTGCAGAACTTAGGAATGTAGTGATACAACCAATGATTCTACCAATGGTTCTAACCATTGCAGAGTCTCAGGTACTAGTCTCTCTTTCTTTTCATCACTTTGATAAAGTTCGTATATTCCTATATTAGTCATAATGGTAGTATTGACAACAATGTTAATCAAACACCAAAGCATCGAGAAATATTCTTTTGTAGAGTGAATATTTTAGAGTCCACCATTGTGTTGAAAATATACATGATACATGCGATGCCCAGAAAATTCCATATTAATCTAAAATTTGTGCCCATTCTATCAATACATTTTTAAATTGAGGAATAGTGTGCTCTATAAAACAAAGCTAAATATCAACCGCTTTATTACAAGTAATTCAATGGTCTATATTCTTGAAATTTTTCTCCTTAAGCTCAGCATGTTGATCGCTATTTAGTAGCAGCTATAAGTGCCTTAGTGTAAAGGAGAAGCTTTTTGTTGCTCCCGAGTTCTTGTCGCCACACACTTCATGGGTGAAGTATAGTTGGATGCACCAGACCAAAACAGCTTCTATTCTATGTGGATCTAAATTTCCTGTTTTAACATCAATGGATCCAACTTTATCGAGTTAGCTATATATACAAATAAGAATTGTTAGGTCCATTGAAACCTGCAGACCAGATGGCGTACTGTCCAGCAAGCTAAACAGTAAAGCGAGAATATATATAAAAAGTAGTAATACAAAGATCGCAGGTATCCTAATTAATTACCATAACTACAAGATTATGGTTAGCTTTAGCCTATATATATGAACCTAGGCACTATTTGCACAAATTCCAACAATTAGTTAAAGAATACTCCGGGTTCATATTGTTTTTTAATAAAAAGAAATTCATTAAGATGAAGGAAACAAAAATTTTAAGTTTCTTTTCAGGACAAGAATGATTTTGAGCAATCAACACTTCCAGCCCTTGTCCCTGTCTTAAGCACTGCTTCTGGTGACACAATGCTACTGCTTCTGAAGCATGCTGAGCTAATAATAAACAAGGTATTATTGAGTTTAAATGTGGTTTCTTTATTTTGAAGATTGAAAAATCATCGAGTCTAATGACTATATTTGTATTAACTTATGCCATTCTTTGTTCTATTAGACTACTCAAGAACATTTAATTTCACATGTTCTTCCAATGATTGTTCGGGCCTATGATGATAATGATGCACGTATACAAGAAGAGGTCCTGAAAAAGTCTGTATCCCTCGCCAAACAACTTGATTCCCAGGTGAATGATATACTCCTATCATACAGGACTTTTATGTTTTTGAGCGTGTTTTCTAAGTTTTATTGTTTCAATGTTTGAAGCTTTTTAGGGACTGTTGAAACTTTAGCATTTAGACAATGAATAGGGAATAAATAAATAAATACTAACAGTGCATTACGAGAGTAAAAATAAGATGTTATTCAACTACAGTAAGTTAATTACTGCACATATCGGTATCACTAATTAGTATAAGCATAAATCTAACCCCAATACTAGTGAAATTAATATCCCTAAAATCTTCCAATTCCTCCCTCAAGTTTAAGCTTTTAAAACCATAAGCTTGCTACTGCAAGTAGCAAATCCATAAAAAATACAGGCAATGAGGACTCTTCCTTAAAGGGTCCTCAGTTACTCTGGCACACGCCTCAAGTAAATGCCATAAGTAATGACCTTAACCTCCAAAATAATTTCAAAAACACTGAGTTGAGCATTATACCCCCAGGAATGACCAAGGGTATTCAAAACACCAAATCGGGCGTCTCATACCATCCAGTAACACATATAAGGGTCCTTTACTTAGTGCCACATGTCTTCCATCTGCAAAGCATCGTTGACAGAATAAAGAAACCTAGAGCAATAATCGCCACACACAAAAATTACTTCCAAAACTTAAGAGACAGCAAATTAGAGGCAGATTAACATGTCCATAAAGTTTATTTGTTACCTTGTCTTATCATTCCCTTAGGCTTATATTATCATATAACCCTTGTAATGTATAGGTCAATGTCAGATGACCCTGGGCCACTTTGTCACTCAAGTTCACTTTAAATGTCTGGTACTCTGTTCTCTGATATTAAAACGTCAATTTCTATGAAGTTTCTAATACTTTCTTTCAGCTGGTGAAACAAGTGATTTTACCCCGTGTTCATGGACTAGCACTCAAAACAACGGTTGCCGCGGTATGTTATTTTGTTTTTGAACATTTACTTTTTTGTTCAAATGCCTCACAGTCATTGTATATTTAGTGTCTTTTTAGCACACATACCTAATTTTGGCAAATTAATTAGATCTTTATTCTACCATGTTAGTTATTTAATTGTAAGGAAATCTTATCTGTTTTTAAAGTTACATCTCTACTCTTTATTCTACCTTGTGTGCATGTGTGCTCTTTTTTTCTTTGACGCGTGCGTTTCATCTCATACGTAGAGGGTAAACTTCTAGTCTAACTGTCTCTTTGGTTTGACAGGTTAGAGTCAATGCTTTGCTGTGCCTAGGAGAAATGGTTAACCGACTTGATAAACACGCTGTCCTGGAAATCTTGCAAACTATTCAGCGCTGTACTGCTGTTGACCATTCTCCTCCAACCCTTATGTGTACCCTTGGGGTTGCAAATTCTATTTTTAAGCAGGTAATCACAATAGCAGCCTGAATTATGAACTGCAGTTTAGGTTATTGACTGCTGTGATCAGCAATAGTTAGGGTTTCACCCTAATCTTGTTTGATTTCTCTTATTCAGTATGGAGTAGAATATGTTGCCGAACATGTTCTTCCATTGCTTATGCCACTCCTGACTGCTCAACAACTCAATGTTCAACAGTTTGCCAAATATATGCTTTTTGTCAAGAATATTCTCCAGTAATTTTTTTATCTTTCAAAATACTTTTCATCCTCTAATTTTGTCATTTGGTTCGTCTTGCTTTCTCCTTAATCTGATAAGCTTCTCGTTGAATTTCTCTCTGAACTTTCCATGCTTCATGCAGGAAGATAGAAGAGAAGCGGGGAGTTGTTGTGACTGATTCTGGACTCCCTGAGGTAAAATTATCTCCTGCAGTGAATGGCCTTCAGGTTGATGCTCCAAGGACAATCAACAGCACTGTTGCTACTCCAGCAAAAAGCAGCTCCTCTTGGGATGCAGATTGGGGTCCCAAAACAACGAGAACCACCAGTTATGTTAGCAATCCTACTGATACGTCTAGTCAGTCAGTGATAGGAAACCCCGTGGGTCAAGTAGCATCTTTACAAAATCATGTTTCCTTATCTGGTGTATCTAATCAACAGACAGCCAAATCATGTCCTTCAGTAGATTTAGAGTGGCCGCCGCGTGCATCTTCAGGTGTTACCTCACAATTTGGTGATATTGAAAGGCAAACAGTTGCAGTAGGAACCTCATCCACATCTAATAATGAAGATGATGATCCTTTTGCTGACTGGCCTCCGCGCCCTAGTGGCCCACTATCTGGTGGATTTGGAAATCCCAACAATGGTACTTCAGGAATGCCACTAAATAAATTAGGACATAATTCAATGACAAGCAATTCAAGCAATCTTCAAGCCAGCAACAATTGGTCTGTCAACTCCCAAAGATCTGTGGAGTCTATCAGTTTGAACCCAATGAATGCTAGTTCATCTATTAGTAACCTGAATAATGGCTTTCAGCCTGAGAGTCCTCTTGGGTTCCTAAAACAAAGTCAGGCCTTTCCAGTATCGAATCTTGTTTCGTCATCATACAATAACGTTAAATCAACTGATCTTGGATCCATATTTTCTTCCAACAAGAATGAACAAATTGCACCTAGACTTGCCCCACCCCCTTCAACCACAGTGGGTAGAGGGCGGGGAAGAGGGAGGGGTGCTACTTCAACCAAACAGCCCTCTCATACAAAGTCAAGCACTGAGCAGCCACCCCTTTTGGATTTGTTGGGGTAACTTGCTTCTATTATTGTTCTTAGATTGTATATTTATGCAACATTCCATGTTGAATGCTCAGAAACATTTGCCATAAAGGAGGAAATTGCGGAAAATCTTGCCACGCAACATCTGCTGTAAGAGACTATGTAAAGGTTTTGTTGTATGTTGCTTAGTCTATCTATAGTGATCTTGCAAAAATTTGGATTATTATTTTAAATTTTTTGGTCGCAATATATGTCTTGCTATATTCTTAGGGTGTCAGGCAAATTGTATTCAGAAAAGTCCTGATTACTGCGACTGGGTTGAAAATAATAAAAGTAAGTTTCTTTGTAAACGAGAATGATTCGGGTTCCATTATGTATGATTTGGCTAATGGTGGTATGATAGTGATAGTTGTAATTTGTAAGTGCTTATATTCTATCATTTCTCAGACGTGGAATCAGCACTTGTAAGTGAAATAAATTTGCAGAAAGTTATCTTTTTAATATATAGTAATTTTTTAAACTGAAGTTGAGTGTTATTTTTTTTGTGTGAAATTTGTGAAACTAATTAATACGTACATTGTTAGCATTGAATTCAGGGAATTTGTTAATGCACCATCTATATTATTAGCACACCTCCTTTTGTGAAAATATAATAATATCTTCTGCATTTGGAGATGTATTTTTAGACGCACTTCAAAAAAAAATTTAACTTATTTGGTGCGTTTTCTAAAAATAGAGTGGCATTTTTGGTTTTCCTGAGAGTTCTTTTCCCCTTGGTTTGATAAGAAATTCCTTGAATTTAAAAGTATAGACAAAAAAATGTATGCATTGTGAATTTAATTGCGCAAGAAATTAAAACCAATGAACAAAGAAAAAATGAGAAGCACAGCCGAAATAATGAAGTAAAAGTAAAAGTGAACAAAGAGGAATAAACTATAAAGATGTGAAAACAATGAACGCAATACTTTATGTCATGTTTTGAATGTATTTTTGATAATTTATGTTACAAAATATTAGCTACTTAAATTCAAGAATATCTGCATGTTTGAACTGAATTATTTAAAATTATCTATTACATAAATTGTGTTATTGTTTTAATAGATCTTATCAAAATAGTTATGACATTAGGCGGAGGCGAATTAGCTCATCATTTCCAACCAATTCGCCGTTTGGATTGGCAAATTAGTTCATCCTTTCCAACCAATTCGCCGTTTGGATTGACGAATTAGCTCATCATTTCCAACCAATTCGCCGTTTGGATTGGCGAATTAGTTCATCCTTTCCAACCAATTCGCCGTTTGGATTGGCGAATTAGTTCATCCTTTCCAACCAATTCGCCGTTTGGATTGACCAATTCGCCGTTTGGATTGGCGAATGCGTTTGGCTTCAGTTGAAACATTGTTAGTTTGGGAATTTGTTTGAAAACAAGGTTTAAATGGTAATTAAATTATAAAAAGTTGTTATTTTAAAAAAAAATTCTACATTTGCAATGAATTTTGGTATCAGCATATCACATCACTGACAATATAGAATTGTTGTCTCAAATTATAAGGTGTTTTGATAATTTTATACAAATTAAAAAATTTAATTATTATTTTATAAAAAAATAATTTATGTATGATTTTACAGTAATGTCTATAATAATTACACATGAAAGAAAAATTAAAAAAAATTAAAAGAATAAATAACAATAAATACTTAAGGATATATTAGAGAAAATGTTATAAATATTGTATGGACAATGTAAGATAATTTATAATTTAGGACAAATTTGTTTTTAGCAAAGTGATTTATAATTTGGGACAGAAAGAGTAATATAGTGTGAAAACCATAAAATCGTTACTCCCTCTATTTCAAATTATAAATCATTTTATTAAAAAAACTTGTCTCAAATTATAAGTCAATTTACATTCTCAATGCAATATTAATGAATTTTTTTTAATATACTCTCAAGTATTTATTATTATTTATTCTTTCAACTCTTTTAATTTCTCTCTCCTATATAATTATGAAGGACATTACATAACATTTTTTTTATAAAATAATAATTAAATTTTCTAATTCGTGTAAAATATTCAAAACTCATATAATTTGAAACGGAGAAAATAAATAATAGTGTAAAAAATTAGTAGTAGAATATTTAAAAATACGAGAAAATAATATATTAGTACTTAGGTTTCTACTATAGGAAGGAGTAATAATTTGGGACGGAGAGTAGGCATGATAATAAGGCGGAGGCGAATTTATCTATACTTCATCCGCATTTGCTTCTACGTAGCAGATCCGTCTCCGCTTTTAAATACAGTCGAAAATAAAAATTTACCATTTAGATTCGCTCCCAATAGAAAACGAATTTTCTCGCATTCGCTCTGCCTTCACATGCAAAAAGTTAATTTTTTTTAATTGCGATAAAAATCAATAATTTAATTAAAAATTAATTATTTTAATAGTTTAATTAATTATTTAATTAAAAATTTATTTAACAAATAAATATTAATTTAATTATTTTAATTGCAATAAGGATATTGATAATTTAATTAAAAATATAATTAATAAATAAATATTAAAATAAGTAAATTAAAATAAATAAATAATTTGTAATATCTGGAGGTGGGATGGGTGCGGGCGAATCTTAATGTCTTCTCGTCTCTGTTCCTGTACCTATAATTAAGAATCGAATTTTTTCCGCATCTACATTCAATTAAATCGAGTTTTTTTCGTTAATTTCGAAGTAAATCCAAATGAGGCCAAATTTGTTTACCATAGTTAACTGAAAGACTAATAGTTAAGTTTTTACAGTAAAAAGCTTGCAAAGATAGAGACACTTCCTAATAATATAAGTACTTGCTAAGTATTTTGTATGTGTTTTTTGATTATGAAGTATTTAGGTGTTTTTCCTATAAATTTATATTTGATATTCATGTTAATTATTTATTTCACATATGATTATTTAAATATCTGTTTTACTATGATGAATATGTTGGATTTATAAGTAATTGGTTGCATCAGTTTAGTATATATTTTTGAAAGGTTAAATATATATTCATGCACAAATTCTATCTTAAATTATAAGTTATTTTTTTTAAAAAATTTATTTTAAATTATAAGTCATCTTACATTTTTAATATAATATTAATGACATTCTTAATATACTCTCAAATATTTATTATTATTTGATCTGACCTGATCAGGAGGGGATCACGGGCCGATCACACTCTATTGGACTGCTGCGTGCTCACCGGTGCTGAGGAGAAAGAAGGGGGGTATACCTGCAAAACACTCTGATGCCAAAGTAAGGAATTGGGCAGAGCGAGAGCAAAATATAGAAATTGGGCAAGAATTGAATTACCTGACCCTCTTGTGAAAGAGGGTATTTATAGAGAGACCCCAGCGCTGGGCCAACGGTCATTTGAGGTGGGCTGGATGACCAGGCCCAACCTTAATGACTACTAGGGCTTACGTGGCGTAGTGAAGACCAGAACGTGGTCTTCACCCTAGTCCAACTATCCCGTGATCTCCGAAAAGTGGGTTTGACCTACTCTTTCGGAGGTGGGCAGTTGGGAGATGACGTGTCCCCGCAGAGGGGGGCACGTGGAGAACGTGCGCCGGGCACGTTGTTCTCCCCGCGGAGGGGAGCTCGCGATGTTGGGGAGGAACCAAGGCCGCGCTTTGATGCGCCGGGGTGTGTCCTGTTCGGCTGATAAGAGGGGACGACGAGATGCTGTTGGGCGCGCTGCTTGTGTCCGGTGGCGTGCCCTGCTCGTCATGCGGGACGCGCGTGCCCAGCGTGGCCGATTCACTTATTGGGCCGTACGTGGTATTGGGCCTGCCGAGGTCGCGCCCAGACCGGAACAGGAGCCCCCCAAGTCGAAGCTCTGGGGAAAGAGCGAGGACTTAAGGTCGCTGTGTCGGGGAGAGAGGTAGCGAAACGGGAGGTTCGTCGGGATTCGTGCGTGGCGGAACGGGCGCTTGCGCGGGGGTCCCCGGTCGTCGGCGGAGCGGGGTGAAAGCAGGTGAAGGGGCGCGACTGTCAGGTTGCCGCCATGTGTCGTGCGTTAAGCGGTCGTAGGGACGACAACCCTATGTCATTAATGAGCCTAGCGTCGCTTCGAATCCCGCACCGGGTTATAAATACGGGGGTCCCCGCTCATTTTTCTACTTTTCACTCTGCTGTTTTACCTGCGAAGCTCTGAGATCTTTGCTCGTCCGCCGTTGCCGCCGATCGCCGCCGCACCGTTTGGTTCTTCCTCCCGTTCGCCGCCGTTACAAGTGAGTTCTCCTTTCTCTTCCCTTTTATTTCCGCCGCTTGATTAGAATGCGTGGTTGGGGCATGATGAATGCCCCGAGGAGGGACGCAAGATCCGCCGTATCTGGCGATTTTCTGGTGAATATCCCGGGGAGAATCGGTTGTTCCGATGAATGTCCCGAGGACGGGGGCTTTCTCCGATGAATGCCCCGGGGATGAGTGCTTTGTCCGATGAATGCCCCGGGGACGCGCGCTTTTTCTGGTGACCGTCCCGCGGAGGGATGGTGGTTTGGCTTCGGACGCCCCGAGGAGGATCGGCGGGGAGCGCCTGTTTGCTCGCCGTTCTCTGGCCTTTGTCGCCCTTTCACTTGACCTGCGGTGGAAGGGTGGATTTGATCTTGGCTATCAAATTCACCGTTGTCCTCTGCTTTTCAGGTGTAGATGTCGGCCTTGGTACCGGGAACGATGGTCGAAGACAACGAACCCGAGGATACGCTGTCTTGTTTTGTGGCCGATGCGTCCGACGTGTATGCCACTGTCGAGGATACGCCTATCGGGGAGCCGCAACATTGGCAGGTGTACCGTCCGAAGAAGCACCATCGCATCTGCTCACGATATGGGCGGCAGATGTTTCCCATGCACGAGTTCTACTTCAAAGAGGCTCAGCTTAGGTTACCGTTCTCCTCCTTTCATCTGGGGCTCTTTGATTGGTTGCGCTTGGCCCCGTCCCAACTGCACCCCAACGCCTTGGCTTTCATCCGTGCCTTCGAGGTGGTGTGCTTCTACCTCGAGGTGGAGCCCACGGTACCGTTGTTTTTCCGTATCTTCCACTCACAACGCCAGTCGGTGAATGGCCGCCATGGATGGGTCTCATTTAAATAGTTGACCAAGCTCTTCAAGGCGTATAGTGATTCCGTCAAGGATTTCAAAAGTCGGTTCTTCCTCGTTAAACCGATCACACAGCAGGGCTCAGATACTCTCTTCGCCGAGGGCGAGCGAATGGTAGACGGCCAGCGGTTCCTCGCGTGGCTTCCCAAGATACATCTGTTGTGGGCCGCAGAGCATTTCAACCGAGGTACGAATAGGTATATCATACGGGCGGGGACCCTCGACGAGAAAGATATGGCCGCTTATTTGAAAATAGTCGCCTTTGTGCGGGCCCTTCCTCCGCCGAAGCTGGTGACGCCTGATGGTCGGTACATCCTCGACGCGCAGGGGAACGTGCGAACCAAAAAGCGGCTGATTAATACTAAGACCCTGCTCGGTTGCGCCACCGGGGCAGCCGCTTTGGATTATCTAGGTAGGGATGTTTCTTTTCTCCCCGTGTTCGGGTGTTCTGGTCGTTGCTAACTCTTTCTTTGTTTTTGCAGCGAACATGTCTTCTGTCGAGGAGCGGGTGAAGCAGTTGCACGCTACCAGGAATGCCGCGGTCCCGAGGACGCGGGTGAGTCAGTTGGTCGGACAGGAGGTTGCGACGCCGGGAGGGCAGAGTTCGTCTTCCTCGCCTCAAGAGAGTCAGTCTCCCTCGTCTCAGGGAGCAGCGAAAAGGCCGAGATCCGAGGAGCCCCGCGGTTTGGTAGATCTGACGGTCGGCTCGGGCAATGAAGGTTGCGTCGTCCCGCCTTGCCATCAGCATCCGGGCTATTTTCATGGTGCTCGTTCTCCTACCGTCTCCGCTAGGGAGGTGAAGGATGTCCGTCAGGCCGATCGAGAGTCTCGTCGACGTGTCTTGGCGGAGGATTTGGCTGCAATGATGCGGACGTTCACGACGGCTCTTGTGCTGATCGAGGAGGGTTGTTCCGCTACCGAGTTGTCCAAATTGCAGGGGGACCTTACCTTTATGCAGTCGCGGTTGGCCAAGCTTACTGAGGAATTGGAGAAGAGTCAGAAGGATGTTGCTGAGCAGCGCAAACGAGCAGAGGGCGCTGAGGGGAAGGTGACCTCGCTGGAGGAGAAGTTGGGGGAGGCAACGGCCGAGGTGCAGGCGCTGAAAGTCCGTATGGAAGTTTTGGATAGTGCACTTCGTCCGGCCGAGGACGAGACAGAGGGGGATCAACGGTTAATCACCCGTGCTGATCTGGTTGCTCGTATCCGGGTGCTGGAAGGTGATTGTTTGGAGGCTTTCGAGGTCGGGTTCAAGAACGCTGTAGAGCAGATCCAGGTTGTCAACCCCGGCGTCGCGCTGGTCGTGGATGGGATTGGGCCGTATCACGAGATTGTTGATGGGAAGGTGGTCGACCCTTACCTTGTCGTTCCCGAGGAGGTCCCCGTGGCTGCTGATCAGGAGGGTGAAGTAGTCTAGATTTGCCGGGCCTGCGTGCCCGTTGTTTTTATGGCCTACGTGCCGATATTTATGACTTGTCTTTCTTTGGGCCTGCGTGCTCTGTTTGTGTAACATTAACTACTGGGCTGGTGCCCGCTTTTTGCTTAATACATATTTTTTGTGAATTTTCTAAGTGTGCGCTCGGTATTTGCATGATGTTTATGCTCGTTTTTCGTATTTATTTGTTTACTCGACTGCTTTTGACGTGCATGCCTCGATATGCTCTGGGTCTGTTCGGGTGTTAGCTCGACAACTTGTTACCGGTGGTGAAGGGAACCGTCCGGTTTGGCCGGCGACGTAGCCGGGCCGTTTCGGGGGTAGTTCTCCCCGTGGCGTGGACGTTCCATCGCGAGCTGGGTGTCCTGCCGATTTTGGTACGGCGGCGGGGAATCTCGGTCGAGGTGTTCCTTGCCGAGCAAGGCCGTCTGCCCGCACACACAAGAGGCAGGGCTTGCTTTTCTTTGGTCGCTAGTGGACGCGGGGGTGTGCGGTGGTACCATGTCGCCCCCCAGTGGTCGGGACGATGGGTCGTCGCAGGCAGTGTTCTAACTGTAGTACCGCTTAAGCTTCGCGGCGTTCCAAGGTCGAGCTAATTGTTCCCCGTGCAGGTTTTCGAGGTAATAGGCCCCGTGCTCCGTTTTGTCCCGGACTCGGTAAGGGCCTTCCCAATTCGCAGCCAGTTTGCCCTCGTGGGAGTCTTTCTGGTTTCTGCGGAGAACTAAGTCGCCTGTTTGAAAGTCGCGTTTTAGGACTTTGTTGTTGTGGCGAAGTGTGACTTGTTGCTTCAGCCGGGCTTCTCGGAGGGCTGCCCCTGACCGGATTTCCTCGACGAGGTCGAGCTCTTCTCGGAGGGCGCCGTCGTTGTCGTCGGTGCCCAGGGGAGCTTCCGTTCGTCGGGATGGTTCACGTATTTCGACGGGTATCACGGCCTCGGTTCCGTACGTGAGGCGAAATGGGGTTTCCCCCGTGGTTGAGTGGGGAGTGGTGAGGTATGCCCAGAGGACACTATGGAGCTCTTCAACCCATGCTCGTTTGGCGTCGCCGAGTCATCGTCTGAGTCCCCTGAGTATGACTCTGTTCGCCGATTCTGCCTGGCCGTTTGTCTGAGGGTGTTCGACCGAGGCGAAGTGGTGTTTGGTTCCGAGTTTGGTGATGAAGTCGCGGAAGTTTTTGTTTGTGAATTGTGTGCCGTTGTCGGTGACGATGGCGAGTGGGACCCCGAGTCTGGCGAGGATGTTGCGTTTGTAGAATCGGAGTATGTTGTGGGCGGTGATTTTGGCCAGAGCTTCGGCCTCGATCCATTTGGTGAAGTAGTCAACTCCCACAATAAGGTACTTGTTCTGGTAGGATCCTAAGGGGAAAGGCCCGAGGATGTCCAACCCCCACCAGGAGAATGGCCATGGAGATGAGAGGGGCGTGAGGTCGGCTGGGGGGGCGAGGTGCATGTCCCCGTGTCGTTGACATTTGTCACATTGTTTGACGTGCTCCTTCGCGTCGGATTGCATTGATGGCCAATAATAGCCGGCTCGTAGGTTCTTTCGTGCTAGGGATCTTCCGCCGAGGTGCTGCGCGTTGATGCCTTTGTGGATTTCCTCTAGAACGGCTGCGCTCTGGAACTTATCTATGCATTTGAGGAGTGGGATTGCGAAGCCTCGGCGGTACAGTCGTCCTTCGAGGAGAACGTACGAGCAGGCGCGTCGTCTGGTTGCGCTAGCCTCTCCAGGGTTGGCCGGAAGGTGGCCGGTGCTGAGATAGGTGTGGAGCGGGGTCATCCAGCAGTCAGTATCCCCGACGACGTTGATGTCGAGGGGGGTGGTGGTCGCGCTGGTACTTGGTTGCGACAAAATCTCTTGAATGACCGACTTGTGGCCGCTTCGCTTTTTGGTGCTTGCCAGTTTGGAGAGGATGTCGACGCGGGTGTTCTGCTCGCGAGGGATGTGCTGAATCTCCGCTGTGTCGAAACCTCGCAGTTTTTCGGTGATGAGCGCGAGGTACTCGGCAAGGTTGTCGTTCTTTGCTTGATATTCGCCTCGTACTTGCGAAGCGACTAGCTGGGAATCTGTGTAGATTCGGATGTCCCTGGCTCCCAGATCGGATGCCAGGCGAAGGCCGACCAGGAATGCTTCGTACTCGGCCTGGTTGTTGGTCGTCGGGAAGGCCAGCGTGAGGGAGACTTCGATGACCGTACCTTCTTCGTTGTCGAGGATGATGCCGGCGCCGCTCCCCGTGGAGTTGGAGGAGCAATCCACAAAAATGGTCCAGATGTGGTTCCTGGCGGTGTGGTCGGGCAGTGTGGTCATCTCGGCGACGAAATCGGCCAAGGCTTGAGCCTTGATGGCGTGCCAGCCCTCGTAGGTGATGTCGAACTCAGAGAGTTCTAGCGACCATTTCAGCATGCGTCCGACCATGTCGGGGCGGCCGAGGAGCTGGAGGATGGGCTGATCGGTGCGGAGCACGATGGCGTGTGCGAGAAAATAATGCCGGAGTCGGCGTGCTGCTGTTATGAGGGCTAGGGCGACCTTCTCGATCAGCTGGTATCGGAGTTCTGGACCGTGGAGAGCCTTGCTAGTAAAGTAGATGGGCTTTTGGCCCTCCCCGGATTCGCTGACGAGGACAGCGCTGACGGCTTCGTTGGCCACTGCCAGATATAAGTATAGGGTTTCGCCCGTCACGGGACGCGTCAGCACTGGTGGTTCGGATAAGACGCGTTTGAGGTGGCAAAGGGCTTTCTCGTATTCGTCTGTCCATTCGAATTTGGTCTCCTTCCTGAGCAGTTTGAAAAATGGGAGGGAGTGCTGGGCCGACTTTGTAACACCTGAGGTGAAAGAGGACGGTGGTTACATGTAACACCCATGGGCGAGGGAGTGGTTGTCGGTGTCATGAGGCATGACAATGAGACACTCCTAGCAGCTTCTAGGGGAAAACCGAATTCACATCCGAATGAGAGGGATCCTGAGGCTATGCAGGTATGGGACTGCATGGTTGAATGAAGGCTTATAAGGATTAATTGGTACTACCTATACCAACAAGATGCATCTTCTTTTCGGTATCCCGTTCATAAGAACTCCACAGTTAAGCGTGCTTGACTTGGAGCAATTCTGGGATGGGTGACCTTCTGGGAAGTTTCCTAGAAAGTGTGTGATTGAGGACAAAGCATGCTGAAAAGACCAGTGTTGGTTTGTGGGGTTAGTCGGTAATCCTGAAAGCAATATGAGGCGTTACAAATGGTATCAGAGCCTGGTTTCGATCCAGGGACCTGTGGGTTATGGGCCCACCATGCTAACACCCTTCTAACCCCGAGAATAAATATAAATAGATCAGAGTTTGGTTTCGATCCAGGGACCTGTGGGTTATGGGCCCACCACGCTAACACCCTTCTAACCCCGAGAATAAATATAAATAGATCAGAGTAATTATCATACATTTCACAAAAGGGTGTCACATAACTTTTCAAAACATTACATAACAATTTGTCATGCTCAATAATATAAAAATAACTCCTGCTTTTCATACACCTTCACATTAACATGTAGCAGCGGATTTGCTTTAATCATGATAGACATAATAAAAGTCTCATGCTCATCTCATTTTTAATACTTAGGCTTAAAAGCCAATTCTTCATATAATTCAAAATAAGAACAACAAAATAAAGTAGAGTACATAAAATATCTCTCCAAATATGAAATCGAAATATTCTCCGGTGTTACATAATCAGAGCATGACTCGACCCAAAATAAATAAAGACAAAACTCAAGCTACTCCAACGGCTACCTCGTGCTAGAAGCAACTCTACTCCTCAGTACCTGAGCGATGTCGTATAAAACATCATTCCAACAGAAGGGTGAGAATTCACATAATTATTGAAATTATAAGATAATATATAATTTAAGGCATACAAACATAATCACTATTATTCTCACACTTCAAAAGTTTTATCAACACAATATTATTCAAGTAACCATACTATTCATAAGTATATACACACAACTCCATAATTCACCAATTTATCAGTTCCACATATCACACATAATCTCATAGCACATAAATATACATAATGAGACTCAATGCAAAACTCAATGCAACTCATGTCATGTGGTACCAACACTTGTTATTATTTTTTCGGTTTTTACATTTAAACCGGGTCCGTTCCCTAGACCAATAACACACAAAAAGCCCATTCCCTAAGCTTTCAAACCCCACTCTAGGTTTGAGACAAGTCACTAGCTCCCACGGAACTAGCAAGCATTGCCTCTTGACACAAATGATGTGCGTGCAAATTCAACAATCATATGCAATTAAGACCATACACAAATCTTAATATCCAGACATATCTTTAATAATTCATCACACTTGAATTACAACTCAATTGGATACAATACCATATTTTCAAATCATGATATTCATTACTTCAAGTATCATCATCACACTTAGCAAATAATACACAATTATCACACAATCCAAATCCAATCCACAAAATACAATCACCGACTAAATATTGAATAATGAATCTATCCTCGATGGTTAAATTAAATATTCAAGTAATAACTAAAATAAAATATCAAAAATTAAATTAAGATATTTATTATTTGTATTATTTATATTAATAAATAAAATTATAAGTAAACTAAAAAGAAGCTACAATAGAATTCTATAAAATCACTATATTTTCATTAGATTTTATAATTGGCACGTTACAGTACATGATTATGTGGATATTACTCTTCTTTTTCAATGCGAGCTACAGTACTACAATAAGAACCTCACTTTCATTTTTGATAACAACAAGTATATGTAGTTCATCATTTACTACAAGTAGCACTTTATCACTCAATAGAGGTATTTGGTTCTCTGTCATTACAGGATAAGCAAAAGAGAAATTATTATTCTTAATAAATTCTAATAGCTATCCATTGCAACAAATATAAATACTACTTTTCATTGTTTTCAATTATAATTAAAGTTATGTGCCATGTATGCACCCATTTCCAAAGAGTATCACATTTTGCAACATAAAATGCCACTACAGTATGAACATCACCAAATCATGTTTTGTTACTCAATAATTAACTCAATATTTAATAAATAGTCAATATCTAAATAAATAATCAATTTAATATTTAATAAATAATTACTATTTTAATAAACTACTAATATTTCAATAATTAGTCAATATTTGAATAAATAATTAATATTTAAATAATTAATTAAAATAATTTCAATAATTAAATAAAATTCTTTCTTTTTTTTTACAATTTATATATATTGCTACTGTACATGATATAAAAAAAAAATTATATTTCTTAATTCTTATTCTCTTCGCTACAACATGGCATTGGTGAATTATATGGGTCACATATTATTATTCTTGTAGTTTTTCTTCACTACAGTATCATGAATTGGTACTAGGCTCACATTCATTCCTATGGTTTTTTCCTCTAGTCTTCTTATACTACACAACATGATAAAAAAAAGCCACATCTCCTCCTACCAATTCCTTGCACTACACATAAAAAAAATCCACATTCCATTCTTCTGGTATTCGCTACAGTATATGCTACACAACATTGCCATTTAAATTCAATTCTCCTGGTATTGCTTGCTACTGTAATGGTATGTTATTAAATATATTATTTCTCTAATGAATGTTAAGTATACTAGTTATTATCTCAATTTCATCAATATATATTAATTCCTTACAAATTAATTATCATATATCAACGATTAACATCAAAACCTAACAATTATCAAATTATAAAAATTTAGGGATTTTATCCTAAACATATTTCTACCCACTAATCATTATCAAATAATCCCAATAAATGAGTGAAAACCCACCCTTACCTTGAATTTATTGAACTTTTGCTCTTTCTCTTGAGTTTCCTCCTCTTCTTCTCCACTCCTCTCTTTGCCCCTTTTCTCCTTTCTATCTTTTCTTTATTTCTATTCTCTTTTATCCCATTCTCTTATTTTATATAATTCTCACAATTTTAATTAACCTAGCAATCCCAATGGGCTTAATAACTCATGTCTATTCACACCCCCAAATAGGCCCAATCAATTAATCTAACAATTCTATATTATTCTACAAATTAGAATATATCATATAAGTCAAATAATAAAATTAAATCAATTATTTCGAATATGTCCAATAATTCAATTAATCCAAACAACTCAAATAAATCAAATAATTTATATAAATTCAATAAATCAACTAATTCAATTATATCAAATAAATCACATAAATTAGTTAATTCAATTAGGCCTAAAATCACATAATTAATCAATTAATTTAATTAATAAATAATTACTAAAAATTGGGGTGTTACAGACTTGGCAATGAATCGAGAAAGAGAGGCAAGGACGCCGTTGAGGGACTGGATGGCCTTCTTCGTGGTGGGCGTGGTGATATTGGAGAAGGCGTGGCATTTGTCCGAGTTGGCTTCGATCCGCCGTTCGGTCAAGTAGTAGCCGAGGAATTTACCGGCGCAGACGCCGAAGGTACATTTCTCCGGGTTGAAGCGCATGCGGCACGACCTTGCGGTCTCGAAGACCTTCCGGAGGTGTGCCGTGTGGTCGTCCTCCGTGCCATATTTGACGATCATGTCGTCCATGTATACTTCGAGCATGTCTCTGATTTCGTCGTGGAAGACGCGGTTCATCATCCGCTGGTACGTGGCCCCGGCGTTTTTGAGGCCGAAGGGCATCACGTTATAATAGTAATTGCCCGACGCCGTCATGAAGGCCGTGGCCTGTTTATCGTGTTCGGCCATCAGGATCTGATTGTATCCCGAGTACGCGTCCATGAAGGACAAGAGCTTGAAGCCCGCGGAGTTGTCGACGAGCTTGTCGATGTTGGGGAGGGGGTAGGCGTCCTTAGGACATGCCCGATTGAGATCAGTATAGTCAACACACATGCGCCATTTTCCATTATTCTTTTTAATGAGTACAACATTGGACAGCCAGGTTGAATACCGGGCTTCCGAAATAAAGTTTACCTCTAGGAGGTCTTTTACAGCTTTTTCGGCCGCTGCCGATTTTTCGGGGGATTAGCGACGCCGGCGTTGCACAACGGCTTTTGCGGTCGGGTTGATGGACAGCTGGTGGCAGGCGACCTCGGGGTCGAGTTTGGGCATTTCTGCAGCGCTCCAGGCGAAGAGGTCGGCGTTCTCGCGGAGGCAGGCTTGGAGCTGTCGTTTCGCGAGGTCTGGGAGTCTGGCGCCTATCCTCACGGTTCTGCTCGCGTCTTCCCCGAGGGGGATGAGTTCAAATTCTCCGTCCGGGATGGGGCGCGCTGGGTGTGAGGGCTGCCCGTTGACTTCGCTGGTGTTCGTCTCGTGGTCGAGCTCGCCGGTGAAGCGACTGTCGAGTTCAATAGATCCGACTAGCTCCGTTGGTTCGCCCTTTGGCGTTGTGTTTGAAGTTTTCTTCTTGGTCGCTGGAGCGATGGAGTCTAGGCCTTTCAGCGCGGCCTCAAAACATCTTCGGGCGGCCTCGATGTCTCCGTTAAGGGTCACCACTGCCCCCCGTCTTGTGTAGTATTTCATCTTCAGGTGGACGGTGGAGGGTACCGCGGTGAGTTCTGCTATCGTCGTCCTGCCCAGGATGCAGTTATAGAGGGATGGGCATTCGATGACTAAGAAGCGGATGCTGATTTCCCTAGTTGTTTCCGCTTCTCCGAAGGTGACTTTCAATTCCACGTATCCCCAAGGTCTCGTCGTCGTTCCGTTGAACCCCTGAAGGTCGGAGCCTACGTAGGGGGAAAGGTTGGATTCGTCGAGCTGGAGAGTTGTGAACAGGTGGGAGTACATGATGTCAACCGAGCTTCCGCCGTCGACGAGGAGGCGCCTGACATCGAAGTTTGCCATCCTCGCGCGTATGAGCAGGGGTATGTTGGAGTTGGGGGATCCCCCGGGGAGCTCCTCGAGGTAAAATGTGATCGGGTTGGAGCGCCTCGGAATTTGTCGAGCGTGCTCATTTTGCCGGAGCTGTTCGCGATGAGTTCGTCGAATTTTCTTTTCACGGATCCTATGAACAGGCTCCTCGTGGCTCCATCAGAGATGACCATGGCTCTGGGGAAGTACTCCCACCGGCTGGTTGGTCGGATTGGCTCGTCGATTAGGTCGGGTCCTTCGGGGAGACCGAATTCTCTGCCCGCGAACCAATCCTCGGGGCGGCTGACATACAACGCGACCTCGAGCCTGCTGTTGTCCTCGGGAGAGGGAAGTTCCTCGACTTTCTTGGCTTCTGGAGCCTCTTGCCTAGGTGGTTCGCCTCCTCGGGTGTATCTCTTCAGGTGACCGTCTTTGATCAGAATTTCGATTGCGTCTTTGAGATGGATGCAGTCTTCTGTCACGTGCCTGTGGCTCCTGTGGAATCGGCAGTATTTCGATTTGTCCACGTTGGGTTTGGGGGGTGTTGGTCGCGGAAAACGGACACCTCCCTGCACGAATTCTGTTTTAGCGCATTCGGCCAGTATGCGCTCGCGTGAAGCGACTAAGGCCGTGTACTCTGTGAATCTGCCGGCCGGGCCGCGCGGTTCGCGTTGTTCTCGGGGCTCGCGGGGGCGGTCTTCTCGACGGCGGTCTCCTCCTCGTCGATGGCTCGAGGCTCCGTCGTCTCGGTGCCCGCGGGGGGCCTCCCTGTCTCTGGTGTCTCGAGCGGAGTTGGCCGCTTGTGTTTTTTCGAATCGGATGTAATGCGCGGTTCTGTCGAGGAAATCTTGGAGGGACGTTGGTCGGTGTATGCCTACGGCCTCGTAGAACTTGGAGTCGTGGCATAGACCTTGTTCCATTAAGTAGCGTTTCATCTCGTCTGACGTCGTCACCTGCACTGCTTCCCGAGTGAATCTTTCGATGTACTTTCGGAGAGATTCGTCGGGGCCCTGGATGATCGCCCCGAGGACTGCTTCCGTCTTCGGGTGGCGTCAGGACGCCATAAAGTGTTTGGAGAACAGGTCCTTCAAGACCCTCCATGATGTAACTGATTCGGGCTCCAGACTCTTATACCAGGTCATAGAGCCCTTCCTCAGAGTCGTCGGGAAGAGTCTGCACTTGATGGCTCCACGGACGTTTCGGTAATCGAGCATGGCCTCGATGTCCTCCAGGTGGTCGTCCGGGTCGGATGTGCCGTCGTACGTCGACAGCGTCGGGGTTTTTCCATCCCTTGGGGTATGAGGGCAGCCATGATCTCGCGGGACAACGGGGTGCGGTAATCATCCTCGTCGCTGGGTGTCGGGGATCGATGGGGGGACGAGCCGTTCAAAACGGGGCCCTGGTTTCGGGTTCTCGACCTCCTGCCTGAGTTTTCGCCTCGGGGATCCCCGGTCGGGATCGCCGCGGTGCTTTGGTTCCGCTCGTGAACTTGTCTTGCTGGGGACCTGGTGCATTCTCGCGCTACCTGTGTGCGGTGCCTCTCCAGCCGTGGCCAGCGATTTTTGGGTCGAGGTGAGGGACTCCTCGAACCTCCGTTCTGGTCTTCCCGCGGGGGGTACCTCGGAGGGTCGACGCGTTCCAACGCTCCAATTCTCGCGTTTTGCTGGGCTAGCAGCTGGTTCGTCTGGTTGATAGCCGCGAAGAGGGCGGCCACCGTCGGGTCTGCTCCCGCCAGAATGGGAACGGGTTGGAATGCTGGCGGACCTGGGGGCCGGTGGTCGGCCTGGAGGGGTCGATCTGCGGATGAAGGCGAGGAAGTTTGGCCGTCCCTTTCATCGGTTTCCGCCAGACGCGTCATTTCCATCTGCTTGTTTCCGTTGGTGGCGACGTTGAACGCGAGGTCATGCGGAGTGCTGTCGCGGTGTGGGCTAGCCACGATCGTGGAGTATTGGTGAAACTTTGGTTTTCTGCTCGGAGTAACGGGGAAGTTTCTGTTCCCACAGACGGCCCCACTGATCTGACCTGATCAGGAGGGGATCACGGGCCGACCACACTCTATTGGACTGCTGCGTGTTCACCGGTGCTGAGGAGAAAGAAGGGGGGTATACCTGCAAAACACTCCGATGCCAAAGTAAGGAATTGGGCAGAGCGAGAGCAAAGTATAGAAATTGGGCAAGAATTGAATTACCCGACCCTCTTGTGAAAGAGGGTATTTATAGAGAGACCCCAACGCTGGGCCAACGATCATTTGAGGTGGGCTGGATGACCAGGCCCAACCCTAATGACTGCTAGGGCTTACGTGGCGTAGTGAAGACCAGAACATGGTCTTCGCCCTAGTCCAACTATCCCGTGATCTCCAATAAGTGGGTTTGACCTGCTCTTTCGGAGGTGGGCAGTTGGGAGATGACGTGTCCTCGCGGAGGGGGGCACGTGAAGAACGTGCGCCGGGCACGTTGTTCTCCCCGCGGAGGGGAGCTCGCGATGTTGGGGAGGAACCAAGGCCGCGCTTTGATGCGCCGGGGTGTGTCCTGTTCGGCTGATAAGAGGGGACGACGAGATGCTGTTGGGCGCGCTGCTTGTGTCCGGTGGCGTGCCCTGCTCGTCCTACGGGACGCGCGTGCCCGGCGTGGCCGATTCGCTTATTGTGCCGTACGTGGTATTGGGCCTGCCGAGGTCGGGCCCAGACCAGAACATTATTTATTCTTTCAGCTATTTTAAATTCTCTTCTGTATAATTATGAGAGACATTATTCTAAAGTCATATATAATTTGTCTTTCTCATAAAATAATAATTAAATTTTTTAATTTGTGTGAAATACTCAAAACGTCTTTTAATTTGGGACGGAGGGAGTATTTCATAATCCGTGTGAGTTGGTTTGACCAGAAGTGGTACTAAGGGGGATGTGGTGGGTCATGACCCACTGTTAAGTGCAACTTAAATTGAATCATCTTTCTTGGCACTTTTAAACTCAATTCTCATGTTTTAATAAATTTATTTCTTGGTCTTATGTGATTCTTCAATTATATTGCAAATACCTTTGAATTCTTTGATGTGTGTGTGTTATTGTGCAGGATTTAGGCATAAAACATCAATGATTAAGACACATATGATTGGATAAGAAAGCCAAAGAAATGAAGAAGAATCAACATGTTCGTTGAGCGAGCACCAATGAGGTGAAAGAAAATGCCCCAACGAACCATCCCAGATTAGAGGCAGTATAAAAAGGGCTCAAAGTTCGCTGGGTGGATATGTAGCGAAGCAGTTCGCTGTGCGAAGAAGTACTCGCACAACGAACTTAGATATTTTTCAAAGGTGATTTAACTGTTCCTGAGGCGCTTGGAGTGTTCAAAAGTGGTCTTCGCTGGGCGAATAGGGTGTTCAATAGGCGAACATGACATATTTTTGTTTTACTATATATGTATTTTTCTTGCTTTTTAAAAACATAACTTTTGTAGACTTTTAATAACATATATTTTTAAGATAAGAACTTTATCTATCTTCATTCCAAATATATTCTAGAGAGAGAAACACAAACCCTAATAGGGAGAAGGTAAGAGTTTCAATCTCTTGTTGGGTTTGGATGTAATCTTTTGATATCTTATGTATTTCATCTAATATATGTTTGTGAACTAGTTTGAATTCAATGTTGTCTTTGATTTCTTATTTGTGGGTATTGACAAAATCTTTTTTAAATCTTAGATCTTAGATATTCATCTATCAATGAGCAAATTTTTGACACAGTCTTGTAAGTTGATATTCACTTGTATCTTTTATTTTATTATGTTGATTAGTAGCAGGAGTAGCACGAGTAGGAACAATACGGTATTGTGAGGATGCGTGATAATAGAGATGAAGAACTATGTTCACTTACATTTGGCATATTAATTGAATGCATGTAAAAAGGGTTAAATGTATGTACGTATTCTGATCATGGCGTTTTATGTGAATCAATCATGAAGCTGATATGAATGTCATATTTGTTTACCTGTTTATCTTTGATTTGAACTGTTATAGAAATATACTCTTCAGATTTGGATCTAGGATGATTATTTGTTAGGTTCTAGACTCTAGACATAAATTTAGGCTTAACATTTGCTTGAGTATCAGTTTTTAATGCTTTATGTTGTTGAGTTGTATGAGTCAACACCAATGAGACAATTCGATTGTTCTCTCGACATTGTGTTAAACATAACCTCTATTGTGGGTGATACGTAAGGATATCAGACAAATGATTGATTTGTGTTTAACTGATTAGAAGAATGCATGTGTTATCAATTGATGAGATCCAATTCCAACAAGGCTCCATTTATATTTCAGTTTTTACTTTATATTTTTCGTCTTTATATTTTCAGCTTTTATCTATTGTACCGTTGAACTATCAACTAAATTTTCACAACAAGCTTAGAAATGTAGAGACCGTTGAACGACGTTTTTTCCCTCGCACCGATCCATGTGGAGACGATATAAATCCCAGAGAGAATTCTTCCAAATCTAAATTTTTGCTTCTTACCGCTTTACTGCAGTTTCAACACCCACCCCAACATTTTTTTATATTATAGGGATTAACTATAACACCCCTATAAATTATATTGTTATATAAAAAACCCTTTGGTTTTCTCTTTTCTTTCCTGCGTTAGTGTACTACCGTAACACAATTTCTTTCCCTAAATCAAAATTTTGACTCTGTTCTAAAAGTTTCACTTGCTTCTTCTCCATCTCTGTCTATTATTAAGACTGTTCATCGGCAGCGACAACCAATGACAAGTCGTTCTCTGGTTCTCCCTATCCATCGTGACATTTCTCCTTTGTTTTTAGAAAGGTAAACTCTCTCTCTCTCTCTCTCTCTCTCTCTCTCTCTCTCTATTCATCACATTGTTGATTGTTAGTTTTAAATGAATGATTTTGTTATTGAAAATTTTGTGAATTATGAAGCAATTTTAAGGTGAAATTGACTCTGAAAATATTGTTCTTAAAGAATTGATAGTTCCTAATTGTTAATTTTGATTGTTGATTGTTGATTGTTAATTTATAATGAATGATGTTGTTGATGATGACACTACCACAGCCATCCCTGTTATAAGAACAAATTAAAACTTGTGTTTTTATTATTATAACTTATAACAACAAGTCTGTCAAAAAAACTTATAATAACAAGTTTTATTAAGATTGAATTTCAGTATTATTTTCAAATAATTTATGTCGAGACTAAGATTGATGATGATTATTAATTGTTAATGTTGAATGATTGTTGATTGTTAATTTTGAATGAATGATGTTGTTGATTGTTGTTGATGATGCCACTGCCACAACCACCCCTATTATAAGAACAAATTAAAACTTGTGTTTTTAATATTATAACTTATAGCAATAAGTCTGTCAAAAAAGGTTATAAAAACAAGTTTTATTATGATTGAATTTCATTTCAAATAATTTATGTCAGGACTAAGAATGATGATGGTTGTTTATTTTTAATTTTGAATGATTGTTGATTGTTAATTTTGAATGAATGATGTTATTGATGATGTCACTGCCACAACCACCCCTATTATAACAATAAATTAAAACTTGTGTTTTTATTGTTATAACTTATAACAACAAGTATGTCAAAAAACTTATAACAACAAGTTTTATTATGATTGAATTTCAGTATTGTTTTCGAATAATTTATGTTGGGACTAAATTATGTTCTTGTAAAACAGAAGAAATAAAAATGAAGAATGGAAAAACTAATCATTTTTTTAAGAGGAAAGTTTGTGAGAATGCTACATCTGAACTTGTTAAAGTTTCAAGAATAGAAGAAGTGATAACTTCTATTCCCCAAATAGTTGAAATTCCACCAATTGAAGAAGTGACGACTACTACCCTTCAACGAGTTAAAGTTCCATCAATTCAAGATGTAACAACAACTATCCCTCAATGAGTTGAATTTTCAGATGATATTTTGAATTCTTTAGAACGTGATCCTGGAAAGCATCCTCCAATATGGAAATATTCATCAAATCAAGTCGATTAAATATAGAGAGCTTATATGAAATGGGATCCATATCAAATCCGTTTAGAAGAATATCCTTTGTTCGACAAAGAGGACCATCTAAGACGGTTTCAAGAAATTTGGTTTGAAATCTTTAATTCATGGCTAGAATATTCACCTTCAAAGGATACCGCATATTGCTTTCCATGTTTTTTTTATATCAAATAACAAGTGGAAATTCTAGATCGGATGCCTTTATTACTACAAGTTTTAAAGGTTGGAAAAGAGTGAGAGATGGAAATAATTGTGCTTTTCTTAAGCATATAAGGAATGATCTTTGCTTGGCATACAACAATGCAATGGAAGCTTATAAAGACTTGTTAAATAAAGAGGCACATGTTGATAATGTTTTCCAAAAGCAAAGCTCAAGCCAAAGAACAAAGAATTGACTATGTCTCAAGACTTCAATTGACAATGTTTGTTAATTGACACTTCAAGCTTGTGCTTTTAGGGGCCATGATGAATCTAGCGAGTAAAAAAAATCAATGTAATTTTCTTGAGTTGCTAAAACTCTTAGCATCTTATAATGATGAAGTAGCAAAAGCTGTGTTGGATAATGCTCCACAAAATGGAAAATATATTTCACATAAAATTCAAAAAGAGCTCTTGGAAATTATTTTTAGTAGGGTTACAAACCATATTCGTGAAGAAATTGGTGATTCCAAATTTTGTATCCTTGTAGATGAAGCCCGTGATGAGTCAAACAAGGAACAAATGGCTTTTGTTTTAAGATTTGTTGATTAATTTGGTTTAATACAATAGCGTTTTTTTGATGTGGCACATGTGAATGACACGACGACATTAACTCTTAAGAAAACAGTATGTGATATACTTTCTTGACATAACCTTGATGTTTCTAACCTTCATGGCCAAAGTTATTGGTGCAAACAATATGACAGGAGAATGGAATTGTTTACAAGCACTATTTATGAAGGATTTTCCTTATGCATACTAGATCTATTGTTTTGCTCATCAGTTGCAACTTGCTTTAGTTACTGCTTCAAGAGAAATCAAACCAATAAATAAATTCTTTGAAAAGTTAACTTATGTTGTCAATGTTGTTTGTTCTTCACCAAAGCGACATGATGAGTTACAAGAAGTCCAATTAAAAGAAATTGAACAATTGTTGGAGATTGATGAGATCATTATTGGTAAAGGTGAACATTAAATTGGTACTTTGAAATGAGCTGAGACTACTCGTTGTGGATCACATTTCAATTCTATTTGTAGCTTGATAAATATATATGAAGTAACTTGTCATGTTTTAAAAACATTATCAAAGGAAGAAGCAAATTATAATACACGCGGGGGATGGTGATAGTGGTTACAGATGTGCTTTGTCAAACTTTACAACAACAATCTCAGGATGTGGTTAACGCTGCGATTTTAGTTCGTGCAACAAAAAATCTTATTCAAGAGCTGAGAGAAAATGATTGGGATAAGTTGTATGCTAATGTGATATCTTATTGTGTGAGACATGATATTGAGTTTCCTAATCTTGATGATACTCATTCAACAACAAGATATGGACACTCTCGTCTTGCAGAGAATCAGGTCACATTAGAATATACTTTAAAGTTGAAATGTTTTTTTTGCTATTATTGACCAACAATTACAGGAGTTGAATAATAGATTTAGTGAGCAAGCAATGAATTTGTTAACTCTAAGTTGTAATTAACCATACGAGTAATTATAAATTTTTTAACATTGATACTATTTGTACTCTAGTTGAAAAATATTATCTTGTGAATTTCAACGAGCAAGAGAAGATTACTTCGCAAATTCAGCTTTGACAATTCTTTGTTGATGCCCGTCAATCAATAGATTTGATGAATTTATCTACTATTAAAAAATTATGCTAGTGTTTGGTTGCAACTAACAGAAAAAAATTTTACTTCTTGATTGATAGATTACTCCGTCTTATCTTGACTCTTCCAGCTTTTACTGCTACAACTGAGAGATCTTTTTCAGTAATGAAAATTATCAAGACTATGTTGCAAAATAAGATGACATTCCGGTTTCTAGCAGATAGCATGCATGTTTACATTGAAAGATAAATTAGTGCATGTATTAGTTCATACTCTATTATTGATGATTTCAAGTCACTCAATACACGTAGAGTATTATTTTATGGTATGTAATTCATTTTTCTAGTAATCAACTTTGCGATTATTATGACTTAAATCTTTATATGCAATATAATTTTGATATTCAATTTAAATATTATAGTTTATTTTAGTGGCCTACAAAAAAAATCACGGTTCCGTCACTGGGTTTGACTACACAAATGTATGATTAACAAGCATAAATCCATTTTACTTCGGTAGGACTTTTGAGTAAGGTGGTCACTAAGACTTCACCTTTTTAATGGGGAAACCCTAATATACTTTGGAAATTGGTAATTCCAAATTCCCTTGCATGTAATCGGCTAAGAATCAAAATCACATTTATATAGAGTTTTACATTTAGAACATTCATGCATTATTATAATTATTGCATTGTTATGAATCTGATAAATAATAAGATTTCATTTGAGAGTTTGGAGGGGAAGTGAAGAGAGGGTTTTAAAAAAATGGAATGATTGAGTGAAAGAATAGAAGGATTTAGGTGGGAAAGGTGTTAGGTGATTTATTTTTATTCAAAAATCAAAATTCTCCTAATTTGAGGGAACTAAAAAATTGTATTGAAGTAGGGTTTGGAGGTTTTTGGAGTGTTTTGAAAGGTTTAGACAAATTGTTCAAATATAATTTATTTTATTAAATATTCAAAAAATTAAAAATATGTTAATGATAAGCGTTCTTTTATCTTTCTATACAAAATCTTTTTTTTCAAAGATTTCTCTACAATTTTTTAAAAAATTGTTTTTCGGAGTCTTCCTTTCTCGTTTCTCAAATTCCCAAACAAAGTCTAAGTGTTACTGTAATACCCTAGTTTTTACCCCTAAGATCCCACATATCATTTGCATTTCATACCACAAACAAGATCACAAGCTTTGGTTATCTTGTTTTCCTCTACAGGCTTGTCTCTGAGAGATATCATTGTGCACCCTTGTTTTCTTGTATGTTTGGTGTTTGTTTATGTTTATGTTTACTAAACATAATTAAAATCCAAAAATATGTTTGTTTTCTTTTTCTTTACTAACTCTTTTTCAGGAAGAGAATTTGGGTCAAGAATACCAATCCAGTCCCTCAACTCGAATGAAATTCAACTGAAGAAGTCAAAGTGGATCTGCAAACAATTCAAAATCATTTGATCAAGAATTTCCCAAGATTTAATCAACTTTTATTCAAGAGATTCCAATTTTTATGTGTTTATTTCTATGCCTTCTTTGACAAGTTAGAAAAATCGAGTCAGAGCCAAGACAACACATCAAAATGCCATTTTTCACACTTTTTCACAGTGTTAATCGATTAACACATTTGTACATGCAAATGGTTAATCGATTAACCAGTGCATTTTTTTGTGAAAATGAGGCAAATTCAAATTCTACATCATTTTGGCACCAATATTCAAATATTTCATCATAAGAGTATTCTAGATCACTTCATTTTAATTCCTCTACCTCATCACAATTAATTCCCACCATATACCTTCACTAATCACCATTTAATCTTGATTTTGCCTCCAAATACAAATTCCAAGCCTAATTTTGGTTCCAAACCAACTTCCAAACCACCTAAATTTTCAAGCCTAAATTTTATAAATAGAGGCCTAATTTTATTCATTCTTCAAGTTTTGATAGCCAAATTCACCTTGCTAAAATTTCTCTCAATTTCCTTCAGCTAACAAATTCAACAAAGCTCTTTCTTCTTTTGAAAGTTAGTAAGTTCTTTATTGGAACTTAATAATCTTTGAGCTAAAACCTTCATCCAATCACTTTTTTTATCATCAATTTCAGTATATCAAGGTATTGGAATGTGGTTCTTGAAGTTAATTTGAAGCAATTTCATATTTGAAGTGGTAAACTCTCATTTCACCATTATTGTTCTTGATCTATCTTCCACAATGTGATCTATTGTTGATTCTTGTTGCTTGATCTATGGATCTTGCAAATTGTGTTTTATTGGTGTTATTTGTTGTTGTTGTTTCACTTGTACTTTCGTGCTAATTCACATTCATGATCATGAGGTATTTGAAGAAATGGTGGGTCATGAATGCTGCATTTTTTTTCAATTTTTTTGTCTTAGCAGTGTTAATCGATTAACATATTTGCACATGCAAATGGTTAATCGATTAACCAGTGTCCAGAATGTATTTTTTTGCTTGTTTTTGGGACTGTTTTAGTTCTTTCCTCTTCTTCTTCCATTTCCTTTTGATTTTTGCCTTGGTTTTCACTTTCAAAGATCATATTCCTCTTTAAATTCAATGGACTTAGGGTGTAGATGAAGTTGGATAAACATTCACTAATTCAAATCTATATTTAAAGTGAATTGTTCAATTCATTTTAGGTGCTTTGAGTTAATGATATGTTTAGTGCTTTAAACCACCAAGATGAATGGTTGAGCTTAAATATGGAAGGATTTTAGAATTGTGATTCAATTTGGCTTTCCCCTCTCCTCTTCTTATTTTTATTTTGATCGATGAAAAACTTCAATATCATTGAAACTTGTTTCAAGTTCTTGATGAAGATGAGATCATTACCTATTTCTTTCTGTGCGGTATTATTTTCGGAGAGTGATCTACATATCACTTCTCTAGCATGCATTAGCATTAAAATTGTTATTGACCGACCTCAGATAGTCGTGGCTTCTACATAAGCCCGGTTTCGATTGCTTAACATAGCGCTAAATTATTTCGTATCAGAAAATGATCATTCGTGACTCAAACTTATGTTTGAAAGTCCAAGTACAGTTGATTATTTGTCTTAAGTCCATTATTTATGAAACTTGTTTTTAGGAGACTTTGATTTTATCAATCCTCCAATGAGTCTTCATTAACTTTGGCCTAAGTTCATTATTTGACCATCGTTGATAATTTGTTCTAATAACTAATCACTAACTCACTAACAATATTATTGTACTAATTGTGTTTATGTTTCCTTATTACTCCCTATCTCTCTTTTATTTTTATGATTCATTATTATTATCTCATATAATATCATTGTTTATATTTCCGCCATTTTTCCTTTGTTCACTTCGACCATTTGTTTATGTTTATGCACTTTTTCTTTTGTTCATTTGGACCAAAAACACTAATAAAAGCTTAAACCCCTAAAAAAATTGTTCTCTTAATGATGGACTATGGTTATTATCTTATGCATTGGACATGGAATTTTGGAACTAAAACTAAGATCTTAACCTATACTTGGAAGTTTGTGATGTTAAACTTTGGATGTTTGGGTACTTGAAGTTCTCCTTTGAAGACCTATCTTGATCAAGGCCTAATCTAAAGGAATTGATGCTTATGTTATGAAGCTTGCTTTTATGGTTAGATTGTTCTTATCCTTAGCTTTTATCTTTATGCAATAAGATAGTCCCTTCTTCTCCACCCCTTATTTAATTTTCAAAATCTTCTCACTTTTTTAAAATCTTCTTGTTTTCAAAATCATTCCGCTTTCATAATAAAACCTTGACTTTGGTCAGGTGATTTTTTCAAACTTTATTTTCTTTAATAAATGTCAATCAATGTTAATCATATTTTGACCAATTTCAAAAATACATAAAAAATATAAAAACTCACCAACTAATTTTGTGCCTTTATTCACTTTTTCCTTTTAAAACTTTTTCATAAGTTTAGACATGAGTCATCTCTTTAAGTGGAATTATTTGCTTATAAATGACGACTTGTCTTTACATTTAAAATCAATCTTACTAAACCTTTTTTTTGTTATTTGTACCATGAACTACGAGGTTTTAATCTTATATTGCACTTTGTGGGTACGTAGGCATGAGGGCGATAAGTCTCTCCAAACACAAAAATCTTAAAAAAATATTTCTCTTCTCATCTCCTCAATCTCATTTCAAACAAAAATTTTCAAACCAAAAAGCTTAGATATTTCAAAGGGTTCCTATAGAGTACTATAGACGTTTTGGGTGCTAACACATTCCCTTTGTGTAACCAACCCCCTTACCCAGTCTCTATTTATTTGTTCTTGTTTTAGAACTTGTTTAGGTTTTGTTTGCTCTTTTTCTTTTCCTTTTGGATAAAATAAAAGTGCGGTGATGAATCTTGCTTTATGAGTTAAGTTAATCAATAGCTTACACTCACAAATTTCCCCGCTATAGAAAAGTGGCGACTCTACTGGGGAGTATTCTCTGGTTCTCAGTGGGTTTAGCCTACTTTGATTTATTTGCGCTTATTTGTTTGATTTGTTTGTTATTGTTTGTTCTGTTTGGGTGCTTGGTGATCTGTGTGGTGAGATAAGTCTTATACCTGGACTTGAATGCACTTATGATAGGAGGACGGTATATTCTTGTTCGGCTTACGTGGAGTAGTACTTACTAAGCTGACTTGAGATCCCCCGCTCAGTGGAGGCCCCTTTGGGATTACTGATGTCATACAAGTAGTCGTATTTGGCATTACTTTTTAGAACCCTTTAACCCATCTTGGCCATATTAGGACATGGTGCGGTGGCTATTCAGGTGTAGACTTGAATTAGTTATTACGCGATACCACACTCAAATGAGTTTCTCTTGAGAATATTGCTGGCCGATGAGTAGTCATTTAAGCCGATAATATCCAAAAGATAGACTTATGACTCTAGGAACTTTTTAGAACCTTGTTCTACATGTTTTGATATAACCTTAGTACATACCATTGTGGGTTGGCTTTTACCTGTGGCCCCATGCTCGCGCCGAACCTTTGAACCCGTGTGCTTTGTGTGATCTTATTTCTGGGTATTGCATCTTGCACTCATGCATTCATGGACATTTTGTTTCAGTTAGTTTTTAAAGATCTCAGAGATTTTCCTTTGCAAACATCGCAAATATTGTGATTATGAACATTGGAAGGAGAAACACTCAGAAGTACGGTTTCCGAGCTCCCGATCTTACATATTTGAGAAAGCTAGTGTCCTTGGTAGTTGATTATGCAGACTTCAGATCTCGTCATGGGAGACTTCTATTTGTTCTTTCTACCAACATTGAAGACGGAATTCTGAACACCCTCGTGCAATTCTACGATCCTGTCTACCGATGCTTTACTTTTCCTGATTATCAACTCATGCTAACCTTAGAGGAGTATGCTTATTTGTTGGGTATACCAGTTTCTGATAAGGTTCCTTATACTAGTTTGGAGGAAGTTCTTAAGGCCCAAGAAATTGCTGCAGCCACCCATTTAATGAAATCCGATATAGATGCTAATTTGATGGTTAAGGGAGGCATCAAAGGTTTGACTTCTAAGTTCTTGATTGGGAAAGCCACTTTATTTGCTAATGCTGGTATCACATTAGCGTTTAAGGCTATATTTGCTTTGCTTATCTATGGACTAGTCTTATTCCCTAATGTTGACAACTTTGTGGATGTTAATGCTATTAAATTTTTTTTGATTGGGAACCCTGTTCCGACTTTACTTGGTGACATGTATTTCTCCATCCATAAGAAGACTTCTAAGGGGAACGGTACCATTGTTTGTTGCGCTCCTCTGCTGTACAAGTGATTTATTTCGCACTTGCCACAGTCATATGCTTTTAGGGAGAACAAGAATGGTTTAAGGTGGTCTCAAAGGATGATGTCCCTTACTCATGCTGACATTACTTGGTCTTCTTCTATTTATGAGAATTTCTATATTATTGATAGTTGTGGGTGTAACACCCCCTTCTATACCCCCAAATAAGCATGTGAAACATTAAGGCACATATCAAAATTTTCATTAGAGTAATATTAAATCATAGTATAAAAGGAGCATATCACACGAATTCACCATTAAAACATACAACACCTGCTCAAATAGAGATATGCAACAATGGGGTAGTTTTTAAATAGAGGAATTTCGTCCTTACACTCACATCTCAATATTTAAATTAAAGCGAAAGAGTAAAACACTGAATCACTTAAAAACATATTATCATAAAAATACATGTCATCGAGTTGGTTCACAATATCATTCATATTATACAAAACATCATCAACTGATACATTCACAATGTATCACAAAAGAATGCTATACAGCCTAACTACCCGATGTTACATATCAGAGCGACCAGACCAAAAGAATGAAGCTATACTTCAAAAAAGAACCTCCAGCAACCTAATCTGCAATGCCTCATAGAGTATTATAAAACAGCAGAAGGGTGAGAATTACCATAATAATCAATGCATATATATATATATATATATATATATATATATATATATATATATATATATATATATATATATATATATAGACACACACACACACACACACACACACACACACACACACATGAATATAGAATACAATATTCCACGTTTTCTCACCACATTTCATTATAATCCTCAAATACATCACAACATGTATAAACAAATGTGGATAATCAATCAAGCACATTTCATCGTGCACACATCCATAATTTACAATTCAACCAGCCACACACATGCATAATTCATATAACAATGATATCTATGCCATGTGACTCGACACAACTCAATGCAATTTAATGCTATGTGGTACCAACGCTTGTTATCATTTTTCGGTTTTTACATTAAACCGGGTCCACTCTTCTAGACCGATAACCACCAAAAGCCCGTCCTCTAAGCTTTCAAACCCACTCTTCTAGGTTTGGGACAAGTTACTAGTCTCCACGAAACTAGCAAGCATTGCCTCTTGACTAAATGATGTACATGCAATCAACCACCAAATGCACTTAAGACCGTTCTCGCATCTTAATCTCGTGCATTCAAATAATTTATCACTCAAGAATTATAACATGATTGCACATACAACATATTCATATAATCAAAGTATTCATACTTTATATCATCACACTTATCGAACAATGCACACATATTTATCAATACGTTCTCATGCATTATTCACATAAAGTCGCATACAACACATATGAAATCCCAAAATCACGCCCAACGGCCACAACCTCATCACAATTCATCATGCATTCTTAATTTAAACAATGCATTATATATATATATATATATATATATATATATATATATATATATATATATATATATATATATATATATATATATATATATATATATATATATATATATATATATATATATATATATATATATATATATATATATATATATATATATATATATATATATATATATATATATATATATCAAAGGCTACATTCACGATTGATTTCATAATCTAGGATTCACGCCATAAGGCTACCCACAGCACGTCTCATCTCAATAGTACACAAACTATTCATATCATATAAGGATTAACATAATTGAACTAAACAAATAACCATTGGATATAAAACACAAGAAATGGAATTTGCTGTCACATTCGCTGCCCTTCGCTTGGCAAATGCTCGCTACCTTATTCGCCTGGCGAACTTGTTGGCGAAGACAGTCAGTAGCTACTGGAATGTGTTCGCTAACACTCGCTGGTTCACTCGCCTGGAGAAAATTCACCTCACTCCTTCGCCTAGCGAACACGCCAGCGAAGACTAACTTTGGTTACTGACTTGGTTCGCTACCCACTCGCTGGGCTTCTCCTGGCGAAACTTCGCTCCTGCTCGCCTGGCGAACCTGCGAACTCAGAAATCCCTAACTGTTCAAAATCACTCAATCACCCCAAAAACCGACCGATTCTCACCAAACCAGTTCCATAGCCTTAGTATAACATCCCTCGACTAAACGTTACCACTTATTCTCATTTTTAACCGTTAAAAACTCGGTTATACCGATTAAATCTATTTCTGCCCTAGAATGGAAAATGAGTAGAAACTCCAACAAATCCAAACCCACCCATACATAATCACATACATTGAATAAATGATGATATTTCATACCCTTAACTCGATTAAATCGATGCTTGAGAGTTGTTCTTGAGCTTTTCCAACTTTTCCTTCTTCTCCTTCTCTTTTCTCCTCTTTTTCCTTCTTTCTCTTCTTTTTCTCTTATGTTTCTATCTTTCTCTTTTCTTTCCACTTTTCCTTTATAAGTCTTTCTCTTCTATTCTTTCCACCATATTTCTCTTCTCAGACATCTACCAATTTCATTTAATTAATCATCTATCAATTAAACAATCCCCACAAATCATTTAATTAATATAAATAATTAATTAATAAAAATTGGGCTGTTACAGTGGGGATCCAATGTTCCTCTTCTTAGAACACAAGGTGGAATTAACTACAACCCGAGTTTAGCTCACCGTCAGCTTAGTTATATGTTGAAGGATAAGTCTGAATATATTCTACTAGAGGTTTTGCTTTTCCAAGGAGAGGATGAATCTCTTGGTTTGAGGAGAAGAATGACTAATTATTGGACTAAGATTCATATGATGGGTAAAGGACAGCTTGAGAGACACATTTTCATTTCCTTGGGACCTTATACGCTTTGGGTGAAGAAGAGATCTAATGAGCTCAAAATGCCTTATCCTTTTGAGAAACTCATAACTACAATGGTCGCTACGCCACTCACTGTTTCTTCTGATGATGTAAAGACTCTTCAAGATGCTTTGGCCAAGATTAAGCAAGATAAAAATATGTGGGAAAGTAAGTTTCATGCTTCTGACAAGGAGAAGACAGAGTTGCAAAAGCAGATGAAGGAGAAAGATGACTTGATTGAGTTGCTTGAGCGACGCGTTGTGAAGAGACATGGAGAGGATTTATTTTCCTTTATTACTTCATTATCACATCCTCCTACTTCCGGTGCTTGGAAAGGTTTTGTGGACCAACTCGTGTTAGAGAATACCACCATGAAGGATAACTATGAGAGAGAGATTAAGAGACTCCAAAGGAAGTATCAGCTCGGATTGTCATTAGATGCTCCTTATAATCTAGCTTTCTCTTATTGAATTTTGATCTTCTATAACTTGTACTTCCAAGTGTAGCTCTTTCCAATATTTAATGAAATGAGATGTTTATCAATGTTTCAAAAAGTGTTATTTCTTTACGATGTTTATAATTGCTTTATATTTTGAAGATTCTTGAAAGCTGAATGAAACATTTTCATTTGCATCTTATGCATTATGTTTTGCCTTTTCCAAGTGTGTTATGTTTCCTTTGGTCTTTGTTCATCCAAGATGTCACACCAATACAATACTTGAGCTAATCTGAGAAAAAAGATGGATCAATTACAACAAGAGAACCGCAAGCTTCGTGAGGAAGTGACAACTCTGAAGGACAGTTTGGAAAGACCCACTGCTATGATAGAAGCTCTGGTGGCTGCTCAGAATCAACCACCACAACCTCCTCTTTCTCCTGTGCAGAGAACAATGATTTCAGAGGTTGTATCAAATCCCATTTATGTGGCCTCAGTTAATGCTTCTCAACATCAGAAGCCTCCTAGTTTCCCTTGGGGCATGCCTCTCAATTTTGTGCCAGAGGGATATCAACCTCCTGTTTCTGAAGGTACAAGAGTACATGCTGTTATGATTGTACCACCTCTTGTGGTTAATGTTGTTTCTAATATTGAGATTCCAGTTGTTCCTACTGTTGTACCTGTGCCACCACCCGTGGGTCACACTGCGCCTTATGCTGAAGAACACATTTTCCACACGGCTCCGAGCGAGATTTTGGATGTCCTTGATCGTATGGATGGTTTTCAAGATCAGTTTGTTGAGATGCAAAAAGAAATCAGGGCTTTATGAGGGAAAGAGTTATTTGGAAAGAATGCTCCCGAGCTTTGTCTTGTCTCAAATATGAAGATTCCTCCGAAGTTTAAGGTTCTAGATTTTGAGAAATATAAAGGGAACATTTGTCCATAAAGCCATCTGGTCATGTATGCGAGAAAAATGTCCATCCATACTGACAACCATCAGTTGCTGACCTCAAAGAAGCTTTTATCTGTCAGTATAATTACAATCTGAATATGGAACCGGACCGTGATCAGCTCCGTGTGATGTCTCAAAAAGAGAAGAAAACTTTTAAAGAGTACACATAGAGATGCCGCGAGATTGCAGCTTAGATAAGCCCTCCGCTTGAAGAGAAAGAGATGACAAAAATCTTCCCAAAGACTTTGGGTCCATTTTACTATGAAAAGATGGTTGTGAGTGCTCCTAGTGATTTTACAGAAATGGTTAATATGGGAGTGGGATTAGAGGAAGTTGTTCGTGAGGGACGTCTAACAAAAGAAGGTATTTTTGGAAGTGCGAAGAAGTTTGGTGCTGGTTTTTCTAAGAAAAAGGACGGAGAAACCAATGCCATCTCTCAAGAGAGGTATAGAAGACTCAGGGTCATAAACAACAATGGTAATCATCGTCAACAACAAGTAGCTTCTGTTACGCCCATCATCAGTGTTTTTCCTGCCACTCAAGTTACTTCAAATTATCAACCACGATTCCAACAGAAAACACATCAAAATAATTAACAAAGTTGTGTGTAGAAGAAAGCGCAATTTGATCCCATTCCGATGCCATATAATAAATTATTTTCGGCTTTGATAAAGAAGAATTTGGTTCAGACCCGTGATCCGCCGGCTGTTCCTTCAGATATTCCATGGTGGTATAAGCCAGAGGCCCATTGTGTATTTCATCAAGGCACCCTTAGGCATGATATCGAAAATTGTTACCCCTTGAAGACACCAATCCTAATGCGCAATTAAATCTGTTTCCTAAGCATGGTAACGCGTCTGTCAATATGGTATATGGGTGTCCTGGTACATACCGTAATTTTGATATTCGTTGGATTCAGAGGTCACTTGTTGAGATGCACACTAATATGAGAAAATACCACGATATTGAGCATGATCATTCTACTTGTTGTATTTGTTCCGTGAACCCCCGTGGGTGTGTGATTGTAAAGAGGGATTTAAAAAAGATGATTGATCAAATTTTGATTCAGGTTACTGCAAATAGAAATGAATTTGAGAATGAGGTGAATGTCATAGCTCCACATTTCAACATCCCAGAGCGAGTTTTAATTTCTTACAATAGTAAGAAATCTGTTGTTACACATTTGGTCATTCGTTTTCCTGGCCCGGTACCATATGAGTTAGATAAAGTTGTTCCATACAAATACAATTCTACTATTTAGAGGATGGAAAAGAGGTTCCCATTCCTTCTCTTCCCTATGTAGTGACTATTGCAGACGTAGGTCGTGTGGCCAGAAGTGGTCGAGTATTTGCTAATGTACCCTCGAAGACAAGTGAAGATGCTGTGGGTGAGCAGATTAAGTTGAAGACTTATGTTGAATCCGGTCAATCAAGTGATGTAAACCAGAAATCAGATAATGCTGAGATGCTAAAATTGATCAGAAAGAGTGAATATAATGCGGTGGATCAACTTTTGCATACGCCGTCAAAAATATTTGTTATATACCTGGTAATGAGCTTTGAGGCTCATCGAGAATCTTTGCAGAAAATATTGGAGCAAGCTTATGTAGACCATGATGTGACTGCTAATCAGTTTGATAGCATTGTTACCAATATCACTGCGTGTAATAATCTGGGTTTTTGTGATGAAGAATTGACTGAACATGGAATAAATCATAATTTGGCTCTCCATATTTCATGAATCAACAGGAGGACGCTCTATCCAATATGCTGTTTGATATCGGGTCATCATTGAATGCGAGCCAAAATCCACTTTATCTAGATTGTCCTATCAAGGTACTCCTATGAGATTCAGTGGGGTTGGTGTAAAAGCCTTTGATGGCTCAAGGAAGACTGTGATTGGAGAGGTTAATCTCCCTATCAAGATAGGTCCGTGCTTATTCCAGATTACTTTTCAGGTAATGGACATTTGTTCTGCTTACAGTTGTCTTCTAGGACGCCCTTGGATTCATGAAGCTAGAGTTGTCACTTCGACACTCCACCAAAAATTGAAATTTGTCTAGAATGGCAAACTTGTTGTTGTTGGTGGAGAACATACTGTGTTGGTGAACAGTTTGTCATCTTTTTCTTATATTGATGCCGACGAGGATGTTTGAACTCCATTCTAGGCTCTTTCTGTAGTTTATAATGTTGTTAAGAAGAATGAGGTGTCCATGTCTCCTCTGAAAGATGCACAACATGTGTTGGAGAGTGACCAAGCTGACGGATGGGGACGAGTCATTGAAGTTGCTAAGAAAAAAGATAAAGCTGGTTTGGGTTTTACACCTAGTTCAACCCGGAAAGAGCTGAAGAGTATTCATGAGGTTTTTTGAAGTGCTGGGTTCATCCATGCCAAAAATCATTCTACAACTGCAATTCTTGAAGATGACTCTGAAGATTACATCCTAGATGGCTTTGAAGATGATTCCATTCCTGCTCAAGACTGAGAGCCTTATTTTGAAGATCCTGAATACTTTTCTGAGATAGAAGATGCATATGTTCCCTTTTACTCCCTTTGACCGAGGCTTAAGGAACCTGAGTATGAAGTCATCATTTAGGATGATCAAGAGGTGGAAACACCTAACTTTGTGACGCGTGGATTGATATGTCAAATTGGATCGTTGTTGACGTTCCTACTATTGTTCATATTTTAAAGTAATTTGTTTTTGTTTCTTTCGAAGATCCTTTCACTCTGCCCAAGGTGAAAGTGAATTTGTGAGGGCTTTGTTTCAACTATTATCATCATTAATAAAATATTATTCTGTTTATCCATATTATGTTTTTCCTTTTTGCTTTATTTCTGAAAAATGGTAACATAAAGAACCAAATAATAACAATGTGATAATCACTTTTATCTACATAATATTTGCATTTCTTGTTCATATTCTAAAGTCAAACATAAATCACTATGCAGATTGTTTGTTAAACCCATTGAGAACAATGACCTTATGCCCTCTCTCAACTTTGAGTTTCCTGCGTTTGAAGCGGAAGAAGAGGATTTTGAAGACATTTCAGATGAAATTTCCCGATTGCTTGAGCACGAGGAAAAAACCATTCAACCTCATGAAGAGTCGGTGGAATTGGTTAATTTGGGTTAAGAGGAAAATATAAAAGAATTCAAGATTGGGGCATTGCTTCAGTCAGATGTTAAGAAGAGGATAATAGAGCTACTTAGAGAATATGATGACGTGTTTTCTTGGTCCTATTAAGACATGCCTGGTATTGATATTGACATTGTGGAGCATCATTTGCCCTTAAAGCTTGAATGTCCACCTGTGAAACAGAAATTGAGAAGAACTCATCCTGACATGACTGTGAAGATTAAAGAGGAGGCTCAAAAGCATATTGATGCTGGTTTTCTTGTGAATGCTAAGTATCCTCAATGGGTGGCCAATATTGTGCATGTTCCAAAGAAAGACGAAAAATTTTGAATATGCGTTGACTATAGAAATTTGAATAAAGCAAGTCCGAAAGATGATTTTCCACTGCCACACATTGATATACTGGTAGATAATACTGCTAAGTTCAATATCTTTTCCTTTATGGATGGATTTTTCGGTTATAATCAAATAAAGATGGCACCCGAGGATATGGAAAAAAACAACATTCCTTACACCCTGGGGAACATTCAATTATAAAGTGATGCCCTTTAGTTTGAAAAATGCTGGTGCAACGTACCAGAGAGCTATGACCACTCTGTTCTATGATATGATGCATAAAGAAATTGAGGTCTATATGGACGATATGATTTGTAAGTCTAAGACTGAAGAAGATCATATTGAATACTCATTAAAGTTGTTTCAACGTTTGAGAAAGTTTAAGCTTCGTCAGAATCATGATAAATGCATTTTTGGTGTCCGTTTTGGAAAGTTGTAGGGCTTTATCGTCAATTAGAAAGGCACTGAAGTTGATCCTGGTAAAGTTAAAGCTATTCAGGAAATGACTGCGCCCAAAACAGAAAAACAAGTAAGAGGATTCTTAGGACATTTGAACTATATCTCCCGATTTATATCCAATATGACTGCCATATGTGTGCCGATCTTCAAGCTTCTTCATAAAGATCAGGGTTTTGTATGGATAGAGGATTGTCAGAAAGTTTTTGAAAGAATTAAGGAGTATCTGCTTGAACCTCCTACTTTGTCTCCTCCCGTGGAAGGAAGACCTTTGATCATGTATTTGACTGTGCTGGAATAGTCTATGGGTCGTGTTCTGGGTCAACAAGATGAATCTGGTCAAAAAGTATTTGCCATTTATTATTTGAGCAAGAAGTTCACCGATTGTGAGTCTCAGTACTCAATGCTTGAAAAGACATGTTGTGCTGCCAAACGCCTCTGCCAGTATATGTTGAATCGTACAACTTGGTTGATATCTAAAATGGATCCAATCAAGTATATCTTTGAAAAGCCTGCTTTAACTGAGAGGATTTCTCGTTGGCAAATGTTGTTGTTAGAGTATGATATCGAGTACCGAACTCAAAAAGTGATAAAAGGAAGTGTTTTGTCTGACCATTTGGCACAACAACCAATTGATGATTATCAACCTATTAGGTTTAATTTTCTTGATGAGGATGTGATGTATCTAAAGGTTAAAGATTGTGAGGAACCATTTTCTAAAGAAGGGCCTGAGCCTGGGTCCTGTTGGGGTTTGATTTTTAATGGAGTTGTTAATGAGTATGGAAATGGCATTTGAGCAATAATCGTTACTCCTCATGGTTCTCATATTCCTTTTACTGCAAGGTTGATGTTCACTTGCACAGATAATGCGGCAGAGTATGAAGCATGTGTTATGGGCCTGGAAGAAGCCATTGATTTCAGAATCAAGATCCTTGATATATATGGAGATTCAACTTTGGTGATTAATCAGATTAAATGGGAGTGAGAGACACGTCAACCTGATTTGATTCTTTATCGCGATTATGAAAGAAGGTTGTCAACTTTCTTCAATAAGGTTGAGTTTCACTATATACCTAGAGCAGATGATTGAATGGCTGATGCTTTAGCGACTTTATCCTCCATGATTGTGGTAAATCATTGGGATGATATGCCAAAAATTGATGTTATGCGTCTTGATAGACCAACTCATGTGTTTGCAGTTGAAGAGGTTGTTGATGATAAACCATGGTATTATGATATTAAATGTTTTATTCAAAATCAAGAGTACCCACTTGGGGAATCCAAGAAGGATAAGAAAACTTAGAGAAGATTGGATGGTAGTTTCTTCTTGAATGATGATGTGCTTTATAAAAGAAATTATGACATGGCCTTGCTCAGATTCGTGGACAAGCATGAAGCAGACATGTTGATGAAAGAAATTCATGAACTATCATTTGGTACCTATGCCAATAGACATGCAATGGCTAAGAAGATGTTAAGGGTAGGTTACTATTGGCTGACAATGGAATCTGACTGTTGTAAATATGTGAAGAAGTGCCATAAATGCCATATTTATGCTGACAAAATGCATGTGCTTCCAACTGTAACAGCCCAATTTTCAATAATTGATTATTTGTACTAATTAATTGATTTAATGAATTATTGGATCTATTTAATTTATATGAGTTAATGGATTTAACTGATTTATTCTATTTGGTATAATAAGGAGAATTTACTAGATCTTCCCTAATTAATGATAAGATAAGATATATTGAGGAGAAATAAAAGAGAAGGATATATAAGAGAAAGTGGAAAGAAAAGGATAGAAATAGAGATAAAAGAAAAAGAAGAGAAAGAAAGAAGGAAGAAGAGAGAAGAGTAGAAAATAGAGGAAAAGTTTGGAATCATCAAGAACGACTTCTAGCTTCCGATTAATCAAGGTAAGGGTGTGAAATATTGTTATCTTACCAATGTATATGATTATGTATGTGTGTGTTTGGATTTGTTTGGAGGTTTTCATCTTTTTCCATTCTAGGGCAGAAATGGATTTAATCGACAGAGTCGATGTTTGAACGGTTAAAATCTGGAATAAATGGTGTAGATTAGTCGAGAAGTGTTAGGCTAAGACTACTGGAACTTGTTGGAATTTAATCGGTTGATTTTGTGATGATTTGATGATTTTGGACAGTTGGGGTTTTGAACATCGCAGACATTCGCTAGTACCTTCGCTAGGTGAGCAGGTCGCGAGTGTTCGCTGTAGCGAGCTAGTAGCGAATGGTCCCAGACTTGGACAGAATGTAATTGACCCTCTTCGCTGGTAGCGAGCGAGGTAGCGAAGCCTTACAATAGCTTCTGTTTGCCTTCGTGAGCTTGTTCGCTAGGCAAACAAGTAGCGAGTGTTCGCTAGGAACTCGCTAGGCGAGCAAGCCAGCGAGTGCGACAACATTCTTATTTCCTCGTGTTTCCATCCAATGTTGATTGTTTGGTTCGATTGTGTTCAATCCTTATCGGAAATGAATAGTTTGTGTACTGTTGTGATATGTTATGCTGTGGGTAGCCGTATGGCGTGAATCCTAGATTGTGGAATCGGTTGTGAAATGTGGCCTTTTGGCATATATAATGCATTGTTTAAATTGATGAAAAATGTATGATGATTTGTGATGAAGTTTGTTGCCGTTTGGCACGATGATGTGAATGCATAATAATTTCTATGCGATTGTATATGAAGAATGCATGAGATCATATTGTGAGTATGTGTGCATTACTTGATTAATGTTGTCTTTTGACAAATATATGCATTGTTTAAATTAATTAAAAGTGCATGATGAATGTGGTTGAGTTTGTTGTCGTTGGCGCGATATTGTGAAATGCATATTGATTGTATGCAATATTGTGAAGAATGCATGGGAACATATTGTAAATATGTCTGTATTGCTTGATAAATGTGATGATGTTGAAAGTATGAATACTTTGATATGATGTGTGAGTGTGCAATCATGTTATAATTCTTGTGTGATGAATTATTGAGTATGCATGGGATTAAGATGCGAGAACGGTCTTAAGTGCATATGATTGTTGATTGCATACACATCATTTGGTCAAGAGGCAATATTTGCTAGTTTCGTGGAGACTAGTGACTTGTCCCAAACTTAGAAGGGTGGGTTTGAAAGCTTAGAGGATGGGCTTTTGTTGTTATCGGTCTAGGGGACGGACTTGGTTTAAATGTAAAAACCGAAAAATGATAACAAATGTTGGTACCACATGGCATGAGTTGCATTGAGTCACATGGCCTAGAGATAAATGTTGTGTGAATGTACGCATATGTGTATGTTAAGTGGATTGATGAGGATTATGGATGTGTGCATGATAAATATGCTTGATGTTTATTTCATATTTGTTTGTATATATATATATATATATATATATATATATATATATATATATATATATATATATATATATATATATATATATATATATATATATATATATATATATATATATATATATATATATATATATATATATATATATATATATATATATATATATATATATATATATATATATATATATATATATATATATATATATATATATATATATATATATATATATATATATATATATATATATATATATATATATATATATATATATATATTGTGATATATATAATGGGTTATAATGAATTGTGATGAGTAAACATAATTGTAAATGTTTATGTGGAATGATGTGAATTGTGAATATATACATTGTGATGTATATGAGTGGATTATGATAAAAATGTGGTGAGATTGTAGTGTATGCATATTTTTATGTTAATGTACATATATGATTATATGCATTGTTATTATGATAATATTTCCCACCCTTCTGCTGGAATGATGTCCTATCTGACATCGTGCAGGTATTGAGAATAGAGTTGCTCGTAGTTGCATGGTCGTTGTTGGTGTAGCCATTTAGTAATTTAGTTATGTTGGGTCGAGTCATGCTCTGGTCATGTAACACCGGGATCGTTTGGTTTATATTTTAGAGATACATTATGTGTTCTATGTTATCTTTTTATATTCATTGGAATATTATGATGTTGGCCTTGGTGCCTAAGTAATGTTGAAGTATGTGATGAATATGAATATTCTATTAAGAGAATTATGTTATAAAATGAATCTGCTGCTACATACAAAGTGAAATTGTGAGAAGCATGATTATCTATTATAAGTGTTAATGAGCATGACAGGTGGTTTTGATGTTTTGAAAGTTATGTGTGACACCCTTTTGTGAATGCATGAAAATTTACTCTGATTATTCGTATATTTTCCATGGGGTTCCATGGGGTTTATTTTTTATGATGATTTTTGAAACAAATGCGAATAATTGTTTGAAAATTTGAAAATTATAAAAACATTTTCATTTGATTTATGAATACAAAAAAGGAATGTCAACAGTAATCCCAAAAATGGTAAAATCTCGAAGCGCAAAATTTAGTATTGTCCTCAACAAAGTTTGTTCTTGTTGATATTCTCCCCAGTAGAGTTTGTTGATGTTTCCTCAGCAGAGTTTGTTCCCATGGATGTAACCAGGTTTCCTTTTTTTTTTTTGTTAACAAGACGATGAGTTTCCTCAAGAGTTATTATGGTATATTGAACTCATGAAATCCAATATGTCCCAGATGAATGCCAGTTCGAGTTTTCTTTAGACAAGTACTGTTTGGTTTTTTCCCCAGCTAAGTCTTGATTCAAATCTTCTCCAGTTGAGTATGTTTCCTTCATCCAGCCAGGTTATGATTAGGTAGTTGATCATTTTTTTTAGTTCCACCTCTCCTTGATGTTAATGCCCATGCAGAGATTTTTCATTGTTGATTCCTAGTGGAAGTTATGCATTATTACTTTGGATGTTTTCCAAATAAAGAGAAATGTGGTTGTCTTCTAAGAAGTGTTGATATAGCAGTCACCTGTCGGATTTTCTCTCACCTATGCTAAGTATTGATCTAAAATCCCCCACAGTTTGACTTTTTTTGTTGCTATGGTGTTAACTTCTTATTTTCCCCGACAAGTTCAGAATGATTTCCTCAGAGTTTGCTAGTCCTCAGAGTTCTTTCCTTATATCCCCAGAAGATCTGTGTTATTCCCTAGTAGATTTTGTGCAACTGTTTACATAATTACAATCCCCAATGGATCCATTATTTTTTGCAGCAGATCTCTTCATCCCTTTGAATCGGATTTCAAATGGATTTTCCTTATCCCCAGAAAGAGTCAAGAAGATTTGGGTTAATATCGTTCCCCTAACAGTTTATCTTCCATCCTCGAAGTAGAGTTAATATTGTTATCCCATTTATGGGTTACTGATTATTAAAGCTCAATCTTTGGGTTTCTCCCCAAGCAGTATATTTCTCTCCTTAGCAAGATTTGAGCCTTGCGGTAGGATTTATTTTCCTTTGATGGTTTTTTTATCTCTTGCAAGATTTCTTTTGTTTATCCCTAGGAAGATCTCTATTGATATCTCCATCTTGTTAAGATTAATCGAGTGTTGTGATGTTTTTTCACCTTCTGTTTATCTTTATGTCTGTTTTGTTAGCATATTCATACTCATATGCATTGCATGCACATTCATTTGTTGAGCATAACATTTTGTTGTTGCATTGTGCATCTTGCATTTTTGTTGGTGCTTCCTTGCTCTCTGATGCTGTTGTCCCGTAGAGGGTGTGCGTGTCCTCCCTCTAATAGAGTGTCGACCCGTAAGTAGAAAATGCCTATCCTTTCTAATTCCCCACTGAGTTTATGCCTCGTGGAAGATGTTTATTTTAGCCTTCCTCCCCAATTTATTATCTGGATGGAATTGATCCCCAGTGATATATTTCCTCATTGGGTCGAGTCTTGTTTGACTGTTTCTCTTCAATTTGTTCCTGGATTGAACTTTGGTCTCTTGCAGCGGTTATTTTGAATTTCTCTGGGCTGTGGAACCTGGATGATGAGAAGGCATTTATTTTTCCCTTTGAGGATTTATTTTCCTCGACAGAAATTTATTTATTGATCCCCATCAGAGGATGAAGATTTAAATTTCCCCAGCAGCGTTATGATAACTCTCTCCTAGAAATTTTTGCCTGACAACAAGTGGTGTTCTCTTTATTTGAGAGGCTACGAGTCCTCAGTATATTGACAAGCGCCAATCTCTTTGAAAATATTGTTTGATATATCAAACTTTTATGCGACTTCAAGTGGCAGCCTCTTTATTTGAGCAACTTATATGTCCCTAGCAAGGTAAACCACACCTGGTAACGAGTGGTAGCCTCTTTATTTGAGCAGGTTGTGTAATATCCGGGAATTAATTTGTATCTTCGCAATAAATGGCATATCTTCGAAAAGTCCCGGTGAGAAGTTTGTAGTAAAAACCCAATAGATGGTTGTCTCTTTATTTGAGAAGTTTGTCGTATGATCTAACCTGTCCGTATCTCTTTTGAAGATCCCCGACAGAGTTATTGATCTGTAATTCTTAGCAAATGGCAGTCCCTTCAGCGGAGACAGTTCGAATTTAGTCTTTTTTTGAGTTCAAAACTTGATTAAAGAAGAAGTTGAACCCTATATTTATAGTGGAAGCTTGTTATCATTCGACTTGGTTCATTATTTAAACAAATGTTTATAACTTCATATGAGAATCCTGTTGTGATCTAGTGAATATTTCATCCCTAACAGATGATTGTCTCTTTGTTTGAGAAGTTTGTTGTGTGATTTGAGCTGCCTAGTGACAGGTAGCTGATAATATACCTCTTTTCCTGCCCAGTAGCAGGTAGTCGAGTTTGTTTCGTCCTACCCAGTAAAAGATGGTTGACCTCTATTTCTTTCTCATATCCAGTGACAAGTAGTTAAGTTTTCTTTCTTCTACCCAGTGACAGGTAGTTGAGTTTTGTTTTACCCAGTGATAGGTAGCTAGTAATCTTTCAGTGTAAATCCATTGCCTTCATTTTTCTACCCAGTAACCGGTAGCCGGTAATGTTTCTTCACCTTTTAAGTATATCGCCTCTATTTTCTACCCAGTAACTGGTAGCAGGTGATTTTCTCTCATTCCTCATTGGTTGGTGTAACACGGTGGGAGAACTGACTTTAAACAATGTTGCGGATAGCAAGAGTCGCCACCGAATTTTATTTTATCCATAAGGAAAGGTTATAAAAGAACAGGAAAGACCTTAGAGAATATTTTGGGTCCGGGGGGTAGGTTATGAAAAGGGAAGGTGTTAGCACCCTTTTCATCCATGGTTATCCATGGGCTCTTAGGTACTTAAGCTCACTTTTGAATTGTTTTGAAATTGTAGTGTGTGAATAGAAAATTTTCAGAATAGTTAATAAATAATCCATGTAAGGATGTGTTAAGAACTTGTTTGAAAACTTGTTGAAAATTTGTTTAAGTGCGAAACAGTTTTGAAGTGAGCAAGCACCTAGGAGTAACCTACCCTAATGTTTAAAGGTCTTTCTTATTCTTCATTCTTTCCTTTAGTAAGACTATCCCTACTATAATGGAGTAGGTAGTCCTTACTTTGGATGTTAAGGGACATGTGAGGGACAATTTGACTTTGAAGGCCATTGTGGGATGTAATAAGCACATATAAGGGACCATCATCATTTTTCGAAAGGGACTCGATTCGTAAAGGCAACCATAAGGGACTTTGATGATTTTTCTATTTGAGGGACTTGCTTTATACACCCCACTTAACCATTATTCGTAGGCAACTTGAGGGATATCCTTAGGAAGTGAGACGGCGATTAAAATCGACTTACGTGTGTGACGTGTTTATTTTAATTATCTTTATTTAAAAGTGATCTAAATTTATTTTAATATTACATACATGTGGTTACACTCCCTAATTAAATAATTAAACAACTTTACATCCAAGAAACAATTACAAAATAATAAGCAAAATAATTAAATAAAATATAAATAAGCAATAATAAATAATAAAGGGGGTTAATTCTAAGTTTACTCGGCAAGACATCGCATCTTGTGCCTACGTATCCTTACGGGAGCGGAATCAGAGTAATCGTAGTTCCCCTCAAAAGGGAGGTTAGAGATCTCTTGACAGTGGTCAAGGTCTCAAGGGGAATAAACGCGCCTTAAGGACACGCTTACGCGGAGTGTAGGAACTCCAAATTTCTACGTTGAAATGTTAAGTTGTAATTAGGGTTAAATTAGGGATTCCACGGCGGGAAACCCTAAAATGAGCGCGGCGGCTCTTTGACCTAATGCTAAGGGTAAAATTGTAATTTTGCCTGCGGCGAGGCATTTGTGAAAATTAGGGTTTGAATTAGGTTAGGGATTCCACGGCGGGAAACCCTAAAATGAGCGCGGCGGCTCTTTGACCTAATTCTAGGGTAAAGGGTATTTTGGTCCACGGCGGGACGCCTAGGCTAATCAGGGTTCAGAAGATGGAAAGGTTCAAGGGCAAGGGCTATTGACAGGCGGTCAAACAGCTAGACCTAATTCCTTCGGAATGGTGAGATTACAGTGAATAAAAATGCAAATAGAAAAAAGTATACGGCAATGAAAATGTAAAGTACCGAAAAAATAATGCGACGATTGCCTCGCAAAAATTACAACCGAGGAACAGATACAAATAAATATTAATCGAAATTTAAATGCAATCTGTGGAGAAAACAAAGAATATTAGTAAAAGGTTAGACAGAAGTATGGCAAATAATGAAACAGTTAATATTGAAAGAAAAATAAAATGCAATTTGTAATTTTGTTTTATTAATTTTGAAAACGGGACTTTAGCTTACATTAAAAAAAGAATTTTATTTCTTAGTTCTAAAAAAAGATTTAGTTTTTATTTTGAAAAAAGATTTAGTTTTTATTTAAAAAAGAGAAATTTAGTCTTAATTTAAAAAAAACATTTAGTTTTATATTTCAAGAAAATTTTAGTTTTAATTTTTTTAAAAAGGTTTAATTTTAATTTATTTTTTAAAAAAGGTTTAGTTTACTTTAAAAAGGGTCTTTAATTTTAATAAAAATCTTTTTATCTTAATCTTAAGAAAATGTTTTAATTTTTATTTTTTTAAAAAAAAGTTTTAATTTTAAGGTTAAAAAAAAAGATTTAATTTTAATATTCAGAAGAAAAAAAATTTAATTTTGATATTTAAAAAAAAATTGGTTCTATTATTATGAAGAAAAGGGAAATTTTGTTTTTACGGGAGGGCTATATTTTAACTATGAAAAAAAAAAGTTCTAAATTTAAAATTAATTTGGTTTTTTTTGGTTTGTTTTAATAAGTTAGTTAACTTCCAATTAGTCAAAACACAACAATTAGCACCAAGATTAGCTTAACAACAAGTTGAAACCCAAGACCAACGAACCGGGTCGGGTTGGGTCTACCCGACCCGTCTAGCATCACATAAAACACAAAATTGGAGAGCCACTAGGGTTTTAAACCCCTTTCCATCGCGGCGGCAGCTTTCGCTTTCTCCTCTCAGCATTTGTTCTGTCTTCTTCTTCTTTGGCCATGAACGAACCATGAATATCCTCTTCTTCTTTCGTCCTGGTACCCTGAAACGAAAACAAACAACATTAAATGCAGAAACATGATTTTGTGGCTTACGTTTGATGATGTTCTTGAAAGTATTGGACGGTGATGGCGAAATGGTGTCGGATCCCTTTCTCTGAGTCCGACAACGGCTTGGCTCGTTCTTTGTTCGTCCGTTCGTCTTTTGTCACTGATGTTTGATGATTTACGGCACTGTTGTCGCTTGTCGTTAGGGCTTCGCGTGGTTATTGATGCTTTATCAATGCCGACGATGATGACGGCCGATGATGAGCAATCGGACTCTGAGGCTTACGGTTTCCGAGTCTGTTGAAGATTCTCAACTGAGAATCTCCGGACTTCGTCGGAACAGTGGGATTTAACGGTGGCTTCCGATCGGTGTACTCATGGGTGATTCGCGGCCGTTTTGGTAAGCTCGTTCCCGATTCTTTGATTTATAGTGTTGGCCTTTGCGCCGTTTTTGTGATTCTGTTAGGGTTTCACGGCCTCCCTTTCTTCTCTTGAGAATGTTTGTTTTATAATCTTCTGATGGGCCTGGATTTCGAATCTCACATTATTAACTTTGGTGATTTGATTTTTGCTGATTGTATCTGATATGATCTGATTGGGATTTTTCTGTTATGTTTGATTTGCTTCAGATATGGATTTGGATCCTTGGATTCTGCTTTGGATCTTCTCTTTCGGACTTGATTTGGATTGTGTTTTTGTCCATGATATGACTTAGATTTCTATTATATTTTCTGATAGGATTGGATTCTTTTTGATGTATCTGATACTGATTTGCCTCTGATATGGATTTTGTTATCAGATGATGGATTATTGATTTCGGATTGGATATGTCTGCTTTGCCTCGAATCTGATCTTGATCTGGGTATCCACATTATTTACTTGATAGACTGGATTTTCCCATTCTGGATTGGATTAGTGACCTATTCGGCTTCAATCTTTTCCGGAAAAAAATCACTTTCGGCTAAAACTGCTTTTTCTCTTCTTCTCGGCTGTCCCGACAATTAAGAACAGATATTACCGGTTTACGCCGAGGTCGGGATTAGGAAAGGGAGTTGGAGACGGCATTGGTCGTTGCCCTCCCGACACCCGGTGATGAAGCTTTTCTGAGGGTGTCGAACAAAACCAAATTTCTAACATTAACCCTTTGTTTGCTTTGTTTCTGTTTTTGTCGTGTGCAGGTTAGTCGAGATTTGCGGCGAAGCTCAAGGGCCAACGTGAAGACACTTAGCATTTTTAGGACTTAGGATTTTTAGATTTAATGTAATTCCTTGTAGCAGCAAAAATGTGAAACAATCTCCCTTTTGTATAATGCAATCTTTATGAAATAAAATTCCCAACACTTTGAATTTATTTATATTTTATTCTTAGTTAAAAAATATAAACAATTGTGAATAAATCCACAAGTATTTAAATTCGTTAACATAGGCATAAAACATAAATATTCCCAAGTGGTATTCTTATTGGTGCACTCGTCTCATTTGTAATCCTAATCTCATCATCCGATTAAAATGTTAACCAACCATTTCATAACCAAACACCTATGGGCACTGTAATCACAACATTTTCAGCCTCAACAGTAAAACTAATCGTAATTAAATTCCACTGACCAAACCGCTAAAATCTCAATATGATCAGAACTGGTGATAGATAAATGCCTCGAAACCAATACGTATCAAATGCCTCAGAATTTTAATAACAGCCCATCTTCAAGGAATTGGTAGAATTTGTTGGAGAACTTTGTGAACCTTGTGAACCTTCTTAGAACACAAAGTCTTGTATTGTGAGGGCAAATTTTGGGGTGCAACAGCTGCCCCTGTTCAATTTTCTGAAACCTGAGGGGTTAGATTGGTATATTTGCCAGTCGTAACCTGGAAGGTTGAAGGGGATTGAACACAAAAGCCCAAAAATTTGCACTCACCAGTGCACTAGAGTGGTACAGATGGCTAGTTGAATATGATTGAGTGGGCTTAAAGATGCCACTAGGGGGGGAGCCGTTCAAAATATGGGTGTATGATGAAAGCTGTCAGGAGTCTGGAATAATAATGATGTAGCAGCATGTCTTCATGAGGATAGAGCAATCAATAGTGATAACCCTAAAGCAGTCTTGAAGCAATGATATGATTTCAGGAGGATAGAACAATGAATGGCTCTAAAGCAGTCTTGAAATAATAATGTGATATGTCTTCAGGAGGATAGAACAATCAATAGCTCTAAAGCAGTCTTGAAGTAATAATGTGATATGTCTTCAGGAGGATAGAACAATCAATAGCTCTAAAGCAGTCTTGAAGTAATAATGTGATATGTCTTCAGGAGGATAGAGCAATCAATAGCTCTAAAGCAGTCTTGAAGTAATAATGTGATACGTCTTCAGGAGGATAGAGCAATCAATAGCTCTAAAGCAGTCTTGAAATAATTAGATGGCTTCAGGAGGATAGAGCAATGAATAGCTCTAAAGCAGTCTTGAAGTAGTAATACGACCTCATGAGGATAGAGCAATGAATAGCTCTAAAGCGGTCTTGAAGTAATAGGATGATTTCAGGAGGATAGAGCAATCAGTAGCTCTAAAGCAGTCTTGAAATAATTAGATGGCTTCAGGAGGATAGAGCAATCAATAGCTCTAAAGCAGTCTTGAAGTAGTAATATGACCTCATGAGGATAGAGCAATGAATAGCTCTAAAGCAGTCTTGAAATAATAATGTGATATGTCTTCAGGAGGATAGAGCAATCAATAGCTCTAAAGCAGTCTTGAAGTAATGATTTCAGGAGGATAGAGCAATGGATAGCTCTAAAGCAGTCTTGAAATAATAATGTAATTTCAGGAGGATAGAGCAATGGATAACTCTAAAGCAGTCTTGAAATAATTAGATGGCTTCAGGAGGATAGAGCAATCAATAGCTCTAAAGCAGTCTTGAAGTAGTAATATGACCTCATGAGGATAGAGCAATGAATAGCTCTAAAGCAGTCTTGAAGTAATAGGATGATTTCAGGAGGATAGAGCAATCAGTAGCTCTAAAGCAGTCTTGAAGTCATGAGAGGCTATCAGGAGGATAAAATAACCCTGAGGTTACAATAAAGCAGTCCCAAAGTAATAAGAAGCTCATCAGGAGGATAAAGTAACCCTGAGGTTACAATAAAGCAGTCCCAAAGATCATAAGCTTGTTTGTTGGATAATTAACCTGAAAACAAGGTAGCATTCTGTATAACATTAGTTTATGCTTTATGTATGCATGTATGACATGATGCACTTAGGTAATGTACTATAGACATATATGTTATGGTATGATGTAAATGATGTATGTATGCTATGACACTGCTGGAAGTGTCTGGATATCCTTGCATAACAACTGCTGGCCAAGGAAAATAAATCCCGATTCGTTGTTGAAGAATATATAACCCTCCGTCTGCTGGGGATAACAAGGTATAGATAACCTCCCGTTGTTGGGGATAACAAGGTATAGATAACCTCCCGTTGTTGGGGATAGTAGGGTATAGATAACCTTCGTTTTCGTTTGATAGTAGGATAAGTATAACATCCCGTCTTCGTTCATCGTGCCCTTATTGGAAAGTAATTTCCCGTATATCCGTATGAGGATAAAAGAGATGGATATAAATTCCAGGGGAGATTAGACTTTGTGAAAATGGATTAGTCCTACTGATGGTTTGTAACTGTCTTGTAAAGATGAACCGGCGAAGCTTCGTTGAAATCCTTACCTCGTTTGTCCTTAGTAAATACTATTACTGCATTTTCATGCATTTCTGGTAAACATCAATCATATTAAAAGCATACATGCATTCAAACACAACCAATGGACGTTTCGTTTATGCAAATAGGGTAAAAGTAAATCTGGATTCAAAAGATGGAATTTATTTATATCAAAAGTGACCCATACACGGGTAAGTTTGTACAAGGAGACATAAACCCTAGTAAGAGAATTTTGTCATGAAGTTTTACAAAAAGAATCAGCTATGTGGGAAATAATCCTATTGAGTTTCAATTCTACTATTGCCACTCAAGTATCTCATCTTCTTGCTGTTGAGACGGAAACGATTGGATTGAGCTTTATCTGTTTGAGCTTGAGTAAGTAGTACAACTGGTTGCAGTTTCATGAGTGATCCAAACGAGACATAGTCATACGCTTTAATCCCTAACTTTTGCCTGGATTGCCCTTTCAGGTTTTCAATCCACCGGGATACCCTTTTTTGCCCAAGCCGCCTTTTCAGGTTTTCGACTTGCCGGGTGTACATCTTTTTATATATATATCCCTAATTTTTGCCCAAACCCTTTTGGGTTTGCCGGGACGCCCTTATTTTTGCCTAGGCCTGTCAACCTAGCGGGTCTCTTTTTATGCGTAGTATTTTTTAACTATGTCTGCGTTTACAGGTTGTGGGAAGTCTTCACCATCCGTTGTAGTCAGTATCATGGCACCTCCTGAGAACACTGTCTTGACTACAAATGGTCCCTCATATGTTGGAGTCCACTTGCCCCTAGGATCACCCTGTGGTAATATGATACGCTTGATTACCAAGTCACCAGCCTGATATACCTTTGGATTAACCTTCTTGTTAAAAGCTTTGATCATCCGTTTCTGGTACATCTGGCCATGACAAACTGCTGCTAACCTTTTCTCATCAATCAAATTTATCTGGTCAAGTCGAGTCTGAATCCACTCATCTTCATCCAAGCCTGCATCCTTCATAATTCTCAAGGAGGGGATCTGAACTTCAATAGGCAGAACTGCTTCCATACCATAGACTAAGGAGAATGGGGTTGCCCCTGTTGAAGTACGTATTGTAGTACGATAACCATGCAGAGCAAATGGTAACATCTCGTGCCAATCCTTGTAAGTAACAGTCATCTTCTGTACAATCTTCTTAATGTTCTTATTAGATGAGCCAAATGATCAGCAACAACACTCCCTTTAATGGCCTTCTGAGTGGTATACTGTATATCATATTCCGTCAAGATCATTTGCCATCTTGCAATTCTTCCGGAGAGAGCAGGTTTCTCAAATATGTACTTGATTGGATCCATCTTCGAAATCAACAAGGTAGTATGGGTCAACATATACTGTCTTAGTTGGCGAGCAGCCCATGCCAAAGCGCAGCAAGTTTTCTCGAGCAGTGAGTATCTTGTTTCACAGTCGGTAAACTTTTTGCTAAGGTAGTATATTGCCTGCTCTTTTCGACCAGACTCGTCATGTTGCCCCAATATACACCCCATTGAGTTGTCTAATACTGTTAAATACATAATCAAGGGTCTTCCATCAACTGGTGGCATTAAAATTGGAGGTTCTATCAAATATCTCTTGATTTCATCAAAGGCAGTCTGGCACTCATCATTCCATTCCATCACCTGATCTTTCTTCAACAACTTGAAGATTGGCTCACAGATGGTAGTTAATTGGGAAATAAATCTTGCAATGTAGTTCAATCGTCCCAAGAAACCTCTAACCTCCTTCTCAGTACGGGGAGCTGGCATCTCTCGTATAGCTTTCACTTTTGCAGGATCCACTTCAATACCTTTTCCACTGACAATGAAACCCAGGAGCTTTCCAGATCTAACTCCAAAAGTACACTTGTTTGGATTTAATCTCAACCTGTATTTCTTCAACCTTTCAAACAACTTGTGCAGATGATCAAGATGTTGTTCTTCATTCTGAGACCTGGCTATCATATCATCCACATATACCTCTATCTCATGATGAATCATATCATGAAACAAAGCCACCATAGCACGCTGATATGTTGCCCCTGCATTCTTCAAACCAAATGGCATTACCTTATAGCAAAAGGTGCCCCACTGTGTCACAAATGTAGTCTTCTCCATATCTTCAGGTGCCATCTTGATTTGATTGTAACCAGAGAAACCATCCATAAAAGAGAATACCTTATGCTGAGCAGTGTTGTCTACCAGAATATCAATATGAGGAAGTGGAAAGTCATCTTTAGGGCTAGCCTTGTTCAGATCTCTGTAGTCTACACACATACGTACCTTACCATCTTTCTTAGGAACTGGTACCACATTTGCAACCCACTGAGGATAAGAAGTTACGGCCAAGAACCCTGCATTGAACTGTTTCATTACCTCTGCTTTGATCTTTTCTGACATTTCAGGACGCATACGACGGACCTTCTGCTTCTTTGGACGACAATCTTCTTTCACTGGCAAACGGTGAACCACAATGTCTGTATCCAACCCTGGCATATCTTCATAAGACCAAGCAAAGATCTCCACATAGTCACGTAGCATCTGAATCAACCTGCTCTTGACACTGTCCTCTAAATCAGCCCCTATTTTGACCTCTTTTCTGTTTTCTTCAGTTCCCAGATTCACAACTTCGACTGGCTCTTCATGTGGCTGTATAGCTTTCTCTTCTTGTTGTAACAACCTAGCAAGCTCTACAGGTATTTCACAATCGTCCTCGTTTCCGTCTTCAGTTTGATAGATCGGATTCTCGAAATTGTAATTGGCAATAGTAGAACTGTTATCAACTGGATCCAGAGTGGATGAGGATCTGTATTTTAGTGACGTGGGTGTGTGTAAGAACACATAGCTGATAAAGCAAAAATAAAAGAAAAAGAAAGACAAGGAACACAATATTTACGAAAACGAAACGTCCACTGATTTTATTGAATGAAGTATGCAAATGAAATGATGACCCGTAACAAGCACACCATTGTGCCCCGGGTAAGGCACATGGCTTGAAAGTTTTAATTGTTCCAGAAATCACAAATTTAAAAACATAACACAGTAATAGTATTTACTCCTGACTAAAGGAGATAGGGATAACATCTTCAGCTTTCCAATTATTGAGTCCAGCACCCACAGTAGGAAAAATCCATGCCTCCAAGTTGTGGTCTTCATCTTGATCTCCCACAGCATTGATAACCCCTTGATTGGTGATACGAACAGCACGAGCACGACGAACAGCCTTCTGAGACTCTGCAGTGAAACCCAAACCAAACTTGTCAGACTTGTATGGAATATCAGGAAGCTGACCCCAAATAGTACAACCACCTTCTTCCACCACAGCTTTTGCATCATTGAGGGAGGCCATTGCCATTGTTGGAGGGTTTCTGATGACCACAGGAACCTTCTTCACAGCAGGAGGAGTCACACAATCCTTAACAGCCCAGGGAACCACTTCAAATGACTGACATGGAGTTTCAATGTATTCACCTTCTACTTCCAGATACTTGAAAGTGTTTACATGGCTGACAAAGTATTCTTCCTCTCCAAAGACAGTAACAACTTTTCCATTCACCGGATATCTCAACTTTTGATGTAATGTGGAGGTCACAGCACCTGCCCCATGGATCCAGGGACGACCAAGCAGACATGAGTACGAAGGACGAATATCCATCACATAGAATGTAGCGGTAAACACATGAGAGCCAACCTTGATTGGAAGATCAATTTCCCCATGCACTACTCTTCTAGAACCATCAAAAGCCTTTACCACAATATTACTGGGCTTCAATACCGTATCTTCAGGACTCAGCTTGTTCAGGACTTCCTTAGGCAACACATTCAGAGAGGAACCATTGTCTATCAGCACATGAGACAGAGTAGTGCCCCTGCATTCAATTGAAATATGCAAGGCCCTGTTATGATCCCTCTTGGCAGGGGTCAAGTCAGCATCAGAAAATCCTAACCCGTTGTCATAGGTCAGGTGAGCAACACAATTCTCAAACTGGTCCACAGAAATTGAGCTGGGTACATGAGCCATCTTTAGAAACTTGATCAATGACTTGGCATGAGCCTCAGAACATAATAACAGGGAGAGCATAGAAATCTTTGAGGGAGTATGCCCCAGCTGATCAACAATATCATAATCACTCTTGCGAATGATTTTCAATACTTCTTCCATCTGCTTAGAGAGGTCATCAGCAGCTGGCACATCAGTAGATACAGGCTCAATAACAGGACCCTTGCCCCGAGCATCAGTGGTGGAAGTAACAGCAGGAGTAACTGCACTCTTAGAAGCAACTGGAGGAGAGAAGACTCTTCCACTACGAGTGATCTTGCTAGATCCAGCAATATTATCAATGTCAACAGGCATATCAGGTAAAGGCTCCTGCTTGACACCATGGATGTAAACATCAGACCCATAGTGCCAAGGCACAGCTTTGTCAGATGTATAAGGAATAGGACCAGGAGTGGTACATGATCAGAGGAGCTACTCTGGCTTCAGCAACAACTTTCACAGGACCTTCAGCAGTAATCTTGATTGGGCCCTGATGAGTGATTTTAATGGGACCCTTTGAAGTGATTCTTAGTGATACTTTGTCAACCATGTCAACCTCTTCAATCTTTTTACCCTGAGTCAGATGATCTACCCTACTTTCTACAGATGCTGGTCTTCTTTCAAACACTATAGTATACTTATCCATGAGACGTTGAATCCCATCTCTCAAAATGAAGCAACTATCCGGCTTATAGGTACAATATAGACAATCTTCATGACAACCTGGAAAGATCCCAGCTTGTACTAACCTCTTTTTGATAACAGACAATGGTGTGCTCAACTCCATAACTGAATAGACATGCAGATCTTCATCAATATCTTCATCAATGGCGTTGACAGTCTTCTCGTGATTTGGCATTGGAGCTGTAATCACATTTGGAGTACCTGGTGGATCAAACTCAATTTCTCCAGCATCAATCATATCCTGAATTTTGTTCTTCAAGACCCAACAGTTATTAGTATCATGTCCTGGACAGTTTGAATGATATGCACATCGTGCATTGGGATTGTACTTGGGAGAGGTAACATTGGGATTTTGAGGGGCCTCCCTCAGGGTAATAAGTTCAGCTTTCAACAAGTGGTGCAATGCCTGAGCCATTGACATGTTGATCTTCGTGAACTGTCTTCTAGCCCTCTGTTGGTTGCCTTGAGGCTGCTCTGTTGTTGCAGGAGTTGGATTTGAAATATGAACTGCACTAACAGACTGATGCCTTCTGTTACGATCAGGCTGACCATACACAGCATTAGATTCTTTCTTCCCAGTGGGAGGCTTCTTTGCAGCACCTGATGAAGAAGTGCCCACTTGGATCTTACCACTCTTGATACCATTCTCTACTCGCTCTCCTGTCATGATCAACTCAGTGAAGCCAGATGATGAGCTTCCAATGAGATGACTGTAAAACGGACCATTCAGCGTACACATGAACATATCAACCAACTCCCTATCAGTCAAAGGGGGTTGAACTCTTCCAGCTAAGTCTCTCCACTTCTGAGCATACTCCTTAAAGCTTTCTTTGGCACCCATAGACATGCTTTGAAGCTGCATGCGAGTGGGGGCTAAGTCAGCATTGTATTGATACTGCTTGTAGAAAGCTTCAGCAAGGTCATTCCAATCTCTGATGTTGACACTCTCCAACTGATAATACCACTCTAGCTGAGCTCCAGATAAACTCTCTTGAAAGAAATGGATCCACAACTTTTTATCAGCAGTGTGGGGTTGAATTCTTCTGACATAAGACCTCAGATGCAATTTGGGACAAGAGACCCCATCGTAGACAACAAATGTAGGAACTTTGAACCCAATGGGTATGACCACCCCAGATATCAAGCTCAAATCCTCAAAATCCAGCCCAGATGATTTCTGTAATTCCATAGCGTCCATTCTATCCACCAACATCTTGAATTTATCTTCGTTAGGCTCATGGTAGTAGTTAGCCTCAGAATCAGAGTCCCCCATAGTGTTGTGGAGACTGCCTCTCTCCTGCTCAGATTCTTCAGATTCATAGTCTTCAACCTGTTCCTTGGTCTTGGCAGGACCTTTGAACCTTCTTCCCATGTTGAGCAACCCAGTAGACCTTCTAGCCTTCTTAGTCTTCTTGGCCAGCAGTGTCTTCAATTCATCCTGCCCCTTGGATAGGTTCAGGATCAGCTCTTGGAACTGTGCATTCTGTGCCTGGAGATCCTTAACTGATTGTTCAAGAGCCATTGCTGACATAAACAGCGAGAAGATGAGAAACCCGTGCACAATTATAAACCTGTGATGCAATGATATGGGAATGCATATGCAATGTTTTCAAGGACCGCAGGATTTAAATTTGCTTAAACAAACAAGAAAGTAACTTTTTATTAGTAATAACTTGTTTTGCCTTTTAGGCTTACAAAAAATGAAAACGAAATAAGTACAAAAGATGGGGTTTTAAGTCTCCCATGGACGTTTCTTCTTTGTGTTGAGGTATGAGTTGAGGTTTCGTTCCTCATGAAGTAGCTTTGTTAGCTCTAGGATCCTTGCTTGGCTTGCTTTGTAATGAGCCTCGAAAGCATCCCTTTGCTCTTTCAGTTGGATCCATGATCTCTGCAAGTCTTCCATATCAGTAGGCATGTCTGGGTGAAGGATGGTATAAGCTGTGTCTCCTTCAGCAATAGGTTCCATGGTAACTGGTAGGATGGCAGGATATGGCATCATGAGTGTCTGAGCACGAAATCGTACCCATCTGAGATAAGCCTCCATAGGAATGGTGTGCTTAGGCTCCAGTGTCTTGCTGTCAATCCTGTTTACCTTTCCCCAAGCTCGTATGAATCTCTGACGGTAACCCTGAAGATCGTTGTCGTAGTCAAACACAATGCCCTGAATCAACATGTCATGTGGACCATCGCTCCGGGCGTAACCAAACTGTCGTAAAGCTAGAGATGGGTTGTAGGTGATGCCTCCTCTTATGCCTAGAAGTGGCACATTAGGAAACTCCCCACAACGGTCAATGATGGTGACATTCTCCATAGATCTGGAGCACCAATGGATGTCTGAGTGAGAAAGTGACATGATCCTCTTGGACCATTTGAACCCTTGCTCATTCTTCATTACTGAGCGAGGAAGGTGAGAAATAAACCACCTAGAAAGTAAAGGTATGCAGCACATCAAAGTTCCTCTTGCTCTTGTAGTACGGGTGTGAAGAGAATGTAGGATGTCTCCAAGTAAGGTAGGCACTGGATTGTGACTCAGGAATATGTTGATGGCATGAACGTCTATGAACTGATCAGGATTGGGGAACAACACTAAGCCATAAATCAATAAGGCTAAGATCTCCTCAAAAGCATCGTAGCTCATAGCCTTCAAGAACATTTGAGCTTTATCCACTAATACCTTGGCAAGAATACCTTTAACTCCACTTCTCGTCTCTAAAACAATGTCAGGCTTCTTCAGATGTAGAGCTGCAGCAATAACTTCTGGTTTAAGCTCCTTCTCTAAGCCTGTGAATGGCTTCTGATCAAGAACAGGTATACCCAGAAGTTTAGAGAACTCCTCCATGGTTGGGACCAGCTGATAATCAGGAAATGTAAAGCAATGGTGCTTAGGGTCAAAGAACTGAAACAACACACTCATCATGTCTTCACTGAACCCTGAAGTAACTAGATCCAATAAGTGACCATGTCTCTTGTTGAACTGGGGATGATCAGGCACTAGGGAAACCAACTCCTTGAGCTTAGCAGGTATCCCTACAAAGTTGATCCTGATGGTGTTTCTACGAGCAGAAGCCATGACCTGCAACAAGGAACAAAGATAAATCCTTTGGTCCTTGAAATGGTTAGGGAAAATGATATGCTTATGATGCATGATGATGTCATGATGTCATGCTCAATCACAAACATGTGGCACACACAAACAAGTCACACCATAGCCCTAGGTTTAAAGGCTTGCATGAGGTTCAAAGGCAAGTACCCTCTCCTGAAGTTAGATGGTTCATCCTGTCCTACAAAAGTAACCAGGTTCTAAGGGATCTCAATATAATTGATCCTTCACAAGGGTGGTTGTTCAGAAGGCAACTTACTTGCTAACCAAAACCCTCCGAGTTTAAGATCTCAATGAGCGTAGTATCGAGTGTCAACCAACTTCAGTCTGCACCAAAGCCGGTTACTTCACTACTTTCTAAAGGCCAAGATGAGTTAACTAGGGTTCTAAAAGTCAGTTAGTGCATTGACAACATATGGCAGCCTCAATATTATCCTCAACTTGACTTAAGGAATATAAGCACCAACCAAGAAGTCGCACTAACTATGGCCACCAGATCAACCGTATCGATATACGTCGTACAGTTTCCTTGGTCTATTGCCATTTACCTAAGGTACACTAGATCCGGGTTAGGACCTTTCACACATAAGAGCACCCCAACAATATAATAATAAAGCAAACAAGGCAAACAATTTAAAGTGATCTTAATTCCTAAGGGTACCCCTCTTAAATAGATCCCCAGCAGAGTCGCCGGTTCTGTAACACGGTGGGAGAACTGACTTTAAACAATGTTGCGGATAGCAAGAGTCGCCACCGACTTTTATTTTATCCATAAGGAAAGGTTATAAAAGAACAGGAAAGACCTTAGAGAATATTTTGGGTCCGGGGGGTAGGTTATGAAAAGGGAAGGTGTTAGCACCCTTTTCATCCATGGTTATCCATGGGCTCTTAGGTACTTAAGCTCACTTTTGAATTGTTTTGAAATTGTAGTGTGTGAATAGAAAATTTTCAGAATAGTTAATAAATAATCCATGTAAGGATGTGTTAAGAACTTGTTTGAAAACTTGTTGAAAATTTGTTTAAGTGCGAAACAGTTTTGAAGTGAGCAAGCACCTAGGAGTAACCTACCCTAATGTTTAAAGGTCTTTCTTATTCTTCATTCTTTCCTTTAGTAAGACTATCCCTACTATAATGGAGTAGGTAGTCCTTACTTTGGATGTTAAGGGACATGTGAGGGACAATTTGACTTTGAAGGCCATTGTGGGATGTAATAAGCACATATAAGGGACCATCATCATTTTTCGAAAGGGACTCGATTCGTAAAGGCAACCATAAGGGACTTTGATGATTTTTCTATTTGAGGGACTTGCTTTATACACCCCACTTAACCATTATTCGTAGGCAACTTGAGGGATATCCTTAGGAAGTGAGACGGCGATTAAAATCGACTTACGTGTGTGACGTGTTTATTTTAATTATCTTTATTTAAAAGTGATCTAAATTTATTTTAATATTACATACATGTGGTTACACTCCCTAATTAAATAATTAAACAACTTTACATCCAAGAAACAATTACAAAATAATAAGCAAAATAATTAAATAAAATATAAATAAGCAATAATAAATAATAAAGGGGGTTAATTCTAAGTTTACTCGGCAAGACATCGCATCTTGTGCCTACGTATCCTTACGGGAGCGGAATCAGAGTAATCGTAGTTCCCCTCAAAAGGGAGGTTAGAGATCTCTTGACAGTGGTCAAGGTCTCAAGGGGAATAAACGCGCCTTAAGGACACGCTTACGCGGAGTGTAGGAACTCCAAATTTCTACGTTGAAATGTTAAGTTGTAATTAGGGTTAAATTAGGGATTCCACGGCGGGAAACCCTAAAATGAGCGCGGCGGCTCTTTGACCTAATGCTAAGGGTAAAATTGTAATTTTGCCTGCGGCGAGGCATTTGTGAAAATTAGGGTTTGAATTAGGTTAGGGATTCCACGGCGGGAAACCCTAAAATGAGCGCGGCGGCTCTTTGACCTAATTCTAGGGTAAAGGGTATTTTGGTCCACGGCGGGACGCCTAGGCTAATCAGGGTTCAGAAGATGGAAAGGTTCAAGGGCAAGGGCTATTGACAGGCGGTCAAACAGCTAGACCTAATTCCTTCGGAATGGTGAGATTACAGTGAATAAAAATGCAAATAGAAAAAAGTATACGGCAATGAAAATGTAAAGTACCGAAAAAATAATGCGACGATTGCCTCGCAAAAATTACAACCGAGGAACAGATACAAATAAATATTAATCGAAATTTAAATGCAATCTGTGGAGAAAACAAAGAATATTAGTAAAAGGTTAGACAGAAGTATGGCAAATAATGAAACAGTTAATATTGAAAGAAAAATAAAATGCAATTTGTAATTTTGTTTTATTAATTTTGAAAACGGGACTTTAGCTTACATTAAAAAAAGAATTTTATTTCTTAGTTCTAAAAAAAGATTTAGTTTTTATTTTGAAAAAAGATTTAGTTTTTATTTAAAAAAGAGAAATTTAGTCTTAATTTAAAAAAAACATTTAGTTTTATATTTCAAGAAAATTTTAGTTTTAATTTTTTTAAAAAGGTTTAATTTTAATTTATTTTTTAAAAAAGGTTTAGTTTACTTTAAAAAGGGTCTTTAATTTTAATAAAAATCTTTTTATCTTAATCTTAAGAAAATGTTTTAATTTTTATTTTTTTAAAAAAAAGTTTTAATTTTAAGGTTAAAAAAAAAGATTTAATTTTAATATTCAGAAGAAAAAAAATTTAATTTTGATATTTAAAAAAAATTGGTTCTATTATTATGAAGAAAAGGGAAATTTTGTTTTTACGGGAGGGCTATATTTTAACTATGAAAAAAAAAAGTTCTAAATTTAAAATTAATTTGTTTTTTTTTGGTTTGTTTTAATAAGTTAGTTAACTTCCAATTAGTCAAAACACAACAATTAGCACCAAGATTAGCTTAACAACAAGTTGAAACCCAAGACCAACGAACCGGGTCGGGTTGGGTCTACCCGACCCGTCTAGCATCACATAAAACACAAAATTGGAGAGCCACTAGGGTTTTAAACCCCTTTCCATCGCGGCGGCAGCTTTCGCTTTCTCCTCTCAGCATTTGTTCTGTCTTCTTCTTCTTTGGCCATGAACGAACCATGAATATCCTCTTCTTCTTTCGTCCTGGTACCCTGAAACGAAAACAAACAACATTAAATGCAGAAACATGATTTTGTGGCTTACGTTTGATGATGTTCTTGAAAGTATTGGACGGTGATGGCGAAATGGTGTCGGATCCCTTTCTCTGAGTCCGACAACGGCTTGGCTCGTTCTTTGTTCGTCCGTTCGTCTTTTGTCACTGATGTTTGATGATTTACGGCACTGTTGTCGCTTGTCGTTAGGGCTTCGCGTGGTTATTGATGCTTTATCAATGCCGACGATGATGACGGCCGATGATGAGCAATCGGACTCTGAGGCTTACGGTTTCCGAGTCTGTTGAAGATTCTCAACTGAGAATCTCCGGACTTCGTCGGAACAGTGGGATTTAACGGTGGCTTCCGATCGGTGTACTCATGGGTGATTCGCGGCCGTTTTGGTAAGCTCGTTCCCGATTCTTTGATTTATAGTGTTGGCCTTTGCGCCGTTTTTGTGATTCTGTTAGGGTTTCACGGCCTCCCTTTCTTCTCTTGAGAATGTTTGTTTTATAATCTTCTGATGGGCCTGGATTTCGAATCTCACATTATTAACTTTGGTGATTTGATTTTTGCTGATTGTATCTGATATGATCTGATTGGGATTTTTCTGTTATGTTTGATTTGCTTCAGATATGGATTTGGATCCTTGGATTCTGCTTTGGATCTTCTCTTTCGGACTTGATTTGGATTGTGTTTTTGTCCATGATATGACTTAGATTTCTATTATATTTTCTGATAGGATTGGATTCTTTTTGATGTATCTGATACTGATTTGCCTCTGATATGGATTTTGTTATCAGATGATGGATTATTGATTTCAGATTGGATATGTCTGCTTTGCCTCGAATCTGATCTTGATCTGGGTATCCACATTATTTACTTGATAGACTGGATTTTCCCATTCTGGATTGGATTAGTGACCTATTCGGCTTCAATCTTTTCCGGAAAAAAATCACTTTCGGCTAAAACTGCTTTTTCTCTTCTTCTCGGCTGTCCCGACAATTAAGAACAGATATTACCGGTTTACGCCGAGGTCGGGATTAGGAAAGGGAGTTGGAGACGGCATTGGTCGTTGCCCTCCCGACACCCGGTGATGAAGCTTTTCTGAGGGTGTCGAACAAAACCAAATTTCTAACATTAACCCTTTGTTTGCTTTGTTTCTGTTTTTGTCGTGTGCAGGTTAGTCGAGATTTGCGGCGAAGCTCAAGGGCCAACGTGAAGACACTTAGCATTTTTAGGACTTAGGATTTTTAGATTTAATGTAATTCCTTGTAGCAGCAAAAATGTGAAACAATCTCCCTTTTGTATAATGCAATCTTTATGAAATAAAATTCCCAACACTTTGAATTTATTTATATTTTATTCTTAGTTAAAAAATATAAACAATTGTGAATAAATCCACAAGTATTTAAATTCGTTAACATAGGCATAAAACATAAATATTCCCAAGTGGTATTCTTATTGGTGCACTCGTCTCATTTGTAATCCTAATCTCATCATCCGATTAAAATGTTAACCAACCATTTCATAACCAAACACCTATGGGCACTGTAATCACAACATTTTCAGCCTCAATAGTAAAACTAATCGTAATTAAATTCCACTGACCAAACCGCTAAAATCTCAATATGATCAGAACTGGTGATAGATAAATGCCTCGAAACCAATACGTATCAAATGCCTCAGAATTTTAATAACAACCCATCTTCAAGGAATTGGTAGAATTTGTTGGAGAACTTTGTGAACCTTGTGAACCTTCTTAGAACACAAAGTCTTGTATTGTGAGGGCAAATTTTGGGGTGCAACAGTTGGTTATCCTTGTTTTTACCCAGTAACTGGTAAAAGGTAATCCTTCCTCCCGAGCTTATTGCCTTTATTTTTTCTACCCAATAACTTGTAGCAGGTAACATTTGTCTTTTTTTGGTTAGTTACCATTATTTTCTATCCAGTAACCGGTAGTTGGTAATCTTTCCTTTTAGTAATATTTATTTTCCTACCTAGTAACAGGTAGTTGATATATTGTTTATCTTATCCAGTAACCGATAGTTGGTAACCTTTTCCTTTAGGTTTATTACTCTCGGTAAGTTGTTCAATAACCAGTACTTGGTAATATTTCCTTTTCCTACCCAGTAACTGGTAGTTGAATATATTTCGTCAAGTTGATTACTTTTTACTCAGTAACTAGTAATAAGTAATACACTTCTTTTTTTCCTACCCAGTAACCGGTAGATTATAATTCTTGTGTTCATTGCCTTTGTTTTCTACCCAGTGACAGGTAGAAGATGATTTACCACTCTTCTAAAGTTGAGTATTTTTGTTATTTTCCTAGTGATTGGCAGTTGATATCTCTTCCCCAGTTAAGTTGATTCCTTTCCCTTATTGGAGTGGAATCTTACTCTTTTGTTTTCCCCTGTGGAGTCTCTCTTTTTATTTATTTTGGTCTCCAGTGTTTGTTCGTCTCTTATGGAATATTTTCTCCACAGAGGTCTTGTATTTTCATACTATACCATAAGCATAATCATATCATTTTGTGGTCTCTTAGGGCCAAAAATTGGGTTTATTATTATATTTAAGTCTCTTCTATCTAGTCGAGACAAAGATGCCAATCTTCATATCTCCGGATAGAAGAAACTTAAATAGAGGCAACTGTAATACCCTAATTTTTACTCCTAAGTTCTCACATATCATTTGCATTTCATACCACAAACAAGATCACAAGCTTTGGTTCTCTTGTCTTCCTCTGCAGGTTTGTCTTTGATGGATATCAGTGGGCACCCTTGTTTTCTTGTATGCTTGGTGTTTGTTTATGTTTATGTTTACTAACCATAATTAAAATCCAAAAATATGTTTGTTTTCTTTTTCTTCACTAACTCTTTTTTAGGAAGAGAATTTGGGTCAAGAATACCAATCAACAGTCCCTCAGCTCGAATGAAATTCAACTGAAGAAGTCAAAGTGGATCTGCAAACAATTCAAAATCATTTGATCAAGAGTTTCCCAAGATTTGATCGACTTTTATTCAAGAGATTCCAAGGTTCATGTGTTTATTTCCATGTCTTCTTTGACAAGTCAAAAAAATCGAGTCAGACCCTAGACAACACATCAAAAGACCATTTTCACACTTTTTCACTGTGTTAATCGATTAACACATGTGTACATGCAAATGGTTAATCGATTAACCAGTGCGTTTTTTGTGTGAAAATGAGCCAAATTCAAATTCTATAGCATTTTGGCACCAATTTTCAAATATTTCATCATGAGAATATTCTAGATCACTTTATTTTAATTCCCCTACCTCATCACAATTAATTCCCAGTATACACCTTCATTAATCACCATTGATCTTGATTTTGCCTCCAAATTTAAATTCCAAGCCTAATTTTGGTTCCAAATTAAATTCTAAACCACCAAAATTTCCAATACTAAATTCTATAAATATAGTCCTAATTTCATTCATTCTTCAAGCTTTGATAGCCAAATTCACCTTGCTAAAATTTCTCTCAATTCTCTTCAACTACCAAATTCACCAAAGCTCTTTCTTCTTTTGAAAGTTAGTAAGTTTTTCATTGTAACTTACTAATCTTTAAGCTAAAACCTTTATCCAATCAATTTTGTATCATCAATTTCAGTAGATCAAAGCTTTGGATGTGGTTCTTGAAGTTAATTTGAAGCAACTTCAGATTTGAAGTGGTAAACCCTCATTCCACCATTGTTGTTCTTTATCCATCTTCCACAATGTGATCTATTGTTGATTCTTGTTACTTGATCTTTGGATCTTGCAAATTATGTTTTATTGGTGTTATTTGCAGTTGTTTTACTTGTATTTTTGTGCTAATTCTCATTCATGATCATGAGGTATTTGAAGAAATGGTTGGATCATGAATGCTGAATTTTTTTTCAATTTTTTTGTCTTAGCAGTGTTAATCGATTAACACATTTGAACATGCAAATGGTTAATCGATTAATCAGTGTCCAAAATGTTTTTTTTGCTTGTTTTTGAACTATTTTGGTTCTTTCATCTTCTTTTTCAATTTCCATTAAATTTTTGCCTTGGTTTGCACTTTCAAAGGTCCTATTCCTCTTTAAATTCAATGGACTTAGGGTGTAGATGAAGCTAGATAAACATTTAGTAATTCAAATCTATTTTTAAAGTGAATTGTTCAATTCATTTTAGGTACTTTGATTTAATGATATGTTTAGTGCTTTAATCCACCAAGATGAGTGGTTGAACTTAAAGATGGAAGGATTTTAGAATTGTGATTCAATTTGGCTTTCCCCTCACCTCCTTTTCTTTTTATTTTGATTGATTAAAAGCTTCTATATCATTAGAACTCGTTCAAGTTTTTTATGAAGATGAGATCATTACCTATTTTCTTTCCATGCGGTATTGCTTTCGAAGAGTGATCTACATATCACTTCGCTAGCATGTATTAGCACTAACATTTTTATTGACCGACCTCAGATAGTTGTGCCTTCTACATAAGCCGATTACGATTGCTTAACATAATGCTAAATTGTCCCGTATCAGAAAATGATCATTTGTGGCTCAAACTTATGTTTAAAAGTCCAAGTATGGTTGATTATTTGTCTTAGGTCCATTACTTATGAAACTTCTTGTTAGGAGACTATGATTTTATTAATCCTCAAATGAGTCTTTATTAACTTTGGCCTAAGTTCATTATTTGACCATCGTTGATCATTTGTTCTAACAACTAATCACTAACTCACTAACAATATTATTATACTAATTTTGTTTATGTTTTCTTCTCACTCCATATCTCTCTTTTATTTATATGCTCCATTATTATCATCTCATATAATATCATTGTTTATGTTTCTTCCATTTTTCATTTGTCCACTTGGACCATTTTTTTTATGTTTATGCACTTTTTCTTTTGTACATTTGGACCAAAAACACTAATAAAGGCTTAAACCCTTAAAAAAAACTTGTTCTCTTAATGGTGGACTATGATTACTATCCTATGCATTAGACATGTAATTTTGGACCTAGAACTAGGATCTTAACCTATGTTTGGAAGTTCGTAATATTAAACTTTGGATGTTTGGGTACTTGAAGTTCTTCTTTGAAGACATATCTTGATCAAGGTATAATCTAAAGGAATGATTGCTTATGTTATGAAGCTTTCTTGTGTGGTTAGATTGTTCTTATCCTTAGCTTTTATCTTTATGCAATAGGATAGTCCCTTCTTCTCCACCCCTTCTTTAATTTTCAAAATCTTCTCCCTTTTTCAAAACCTTCTTGTTTTCAAAATATCACCGCTTTCATAATAAAACCTTGACTTTGGTCAAGTGATTTTTTCAAACTTTGTTTTCTTTAATAAATATCAATCAATGTTAATCATATTTTGACCAATTTCAAAACGAAATAAAAAATATAAAAACTCACCAACTCTTTTTGTGTCTTTGTTCACCTTTTCCTTTTAAGATTTTTTCATAAGTTTAGACATGAGTCATCTCTTTAAGCGGAATTATTCGCTTAGAAATGACGACTTGTCTTTACATTTGAAATCAATCATAACAAACCTTTTTTTTGTTATTTTTACCACGAACTACAAGGTTTTGATCCTATACTGCACTTTGTGGGTACGTAGACATGAGGCGATAAGTCTCTCCAAACATAAAAATCTTAAAAAATATTTCTTTTCTCATCAAACCAAAAAGCGTAGATATTTCAAAGAGTTCCTATAGATTACTATAGACATTTTGGGTGCTAACACCTTTTCGTTGCGTAACCAACCCCCTTACCCAGTCTCTGTTTATTTATTCTTGTTTTAAAACTTGTTTAGGTTTTTTTTTCCGCTCTTTTTCTTTTCCTTATGGATAAAATAAAAGTGTGTTGGTGACTCTTGCTTTATGAGTTATGTTAATCAATAACTTACGCTCACAAATTTCCCCGCTACAGTTACGACATCATGTGTACTCATATGTTTTTTTTAATGTGGATGGCCCAAACAAAAGAATTACATACAAACTTTCCTCCTAATAAAAGTAACTCTTGAATCTTCTATAAAAGCATGATACAACCAACTTGGACAATCATCATACACAATTAAACTCCATGTTCCAGAGCTTTCTTATTTGGCAAGAGTATCTACACAAGGATTATCTTCCTTATATATGTGCTCTACCTCATGACTAAACCATCTTTTATTATTATTATTATGGACCGAACTTATCCTCCATACTCTTAAGGTTTGAATTGTGTAAGATGTGATAGACTAATGATTGGATTGGTGGTTAGAAGCAATAAAGCTTAATGTCACTTGAGGGTTTTAATAACCGATTTTTATAAGTTACTCTCTCTGTCTCAAAATAATAGTCTTTCTAGTTAAAAAAATTTGTTCCAAAATAAGAGTCTTTTTAAGTTTTCAATACAACAATAATTAATTTTTACCAACTTTACCATTAATAAATCTTGTCTACACAACTTTCAAGATATTACTGTTAGAAATAATTTATATTTTACAAAACTTAGTGACTAAGCTTTGTTAGAGGATAATTTAGTACTTTAGTATGTTGCCTATGTGGCCCTAGTTTTCTGTGCATAAGTAGACTTGTGGTAGATGTCATTTAATGTAATTTCTTTCTTACAACTTTGTAGCCGTCATTTGAAGAGTATAGTATATTCTCTCATTTTATTCATCTATTTTAACCTTGTGCACCAATAATTGGTATCTAGAGCTCCGGTTCGGATCCATGGGGAAACACGGGAAACACGCGTGAATTAGTGAGGCGTTGTATGGTTGATTTTGTTTCTTGAATTCGTGTTAAATCTTGAACGAAATCGTAACAGAATCACATTTTTTGATTCTACGGGATTGGGAAACACTGTGTTTGGTGAGATCTGAGTGATTGCACAAGGTTGAAGATGAACGGAAACAGTGGTCTGAGCACCAAGCTTCCAGTGTTTGATGGAAAAAACTGGACCCGTTAGATGATTCAGATGTGTGTACTGTTCGGTGCTCAAGATGTGCTTGATATTGTCACTGAAGGTTATGTTCCAGTAGCAGAAAATGCAACGATGGAACAAAAGAACGCGTAGAAAGATACGAGGAAGAAAGACCAGAAAGAATTATTCTACCTCCATCAGTGTGTGGATGAAAATGTGTTTGAGAAAATTGCTTATTCAACGACGACGAAGGATGCATGGGATACACTGGTCAGGCGCTATGGTGGTGACATATTAGTGAAGAAGGTGAAGCTTCAGTCCCTACGATAGCAGTATGAGAATCTCAACATGAAGAATAATGAGAAGGTATTTGAGTACATCTCCAGAGTGATTCTGATCACTAATTGTCATACCCTAAATTTGTCCTACCCATTTTCAAATATTTTTACTTTTTTCCGATTCTATTTTGATTTTGCATTGCCCGCTTAATTTTGTTATTTAGTCACGTGCCCGCACGCAATTGGTTGATTTTTCAAAACTTTATCTTTTTGACCAATTAAGGTGTGACACGTAGCCTAAGAACATTTTGTGAACATTATTTTTTTAAACTTTTTCTTTTTAAGTGTTACTAATAATTTTTTTTTTTAATTTTTAATTTGTTTTTATACATTTTTAATATTTATTCAATTGTTAATTGTTTATATTTACTTATTAATTAGTCATGTTAATTAATATTGTAATTATTAATTTATATTATTTTATTATTAATTAATTGAAGAATTGTTAGAAAAAATAAAAAAAGAAGGCTGAAGACACGGTAAAGGGCGGAAGGCCCATGTTTGGTTTGGTGACCCGTTAGGGTTTGTTTCTCATTACATTTAAAAAGAGGAAATTCAGAGTAAGAGTGGAGGACTGTTCCTCTTCTCCCCTAGAATCCAAATCTGGACGCCGCCCAAACCCTAACCGAGTACTGTTCATTACCCTTTCAGAAACCCTAAAATCCCTCTTCTTCCCTCATCATCAAAGACGGCGCCGTGAAACCCTTTCTTCTTCCCACCATCATACATTTTCATCATCCTTTTCTCATCCACCATTCACCGTTTCCGCCGTGAAATACCTCAACCATCATCGCACCTTAACCCTTCCCGTTTGAATCGCCCATCAGTATCTTCCCACCACCGTCTTTATCGTTCCATCCTTATCTTGTTTTCCTCATCAACTCAACTGTAAATACTTAAAATCATCACTGTTATAATACTCATCCAACTTCAAATTCCTCAAAATCCATGTTCAATAGATAAACTCGAGGGTCCTGTTCCAAACGGGGTTTCAGTCGTTGAATCTGGTGGAGTTTCGTTTCTCTGGCCATTGGAGTCCTCTTCAACATTACCCATTTCTGTCTCGACAAAACGATCAACTTTTGCCACGAGGAGCAGCTGCGACAACAACCATAGTGATGTTCTTCCACCGATATTGACGGCAATACTGTAGCTCTAACATTGATGTTTCCTGCAGCAGTAAATTGAATCCAACAACAAAGACTTCAACAACACCACTCGCTGTGCGATGTCCAATATCAGTCCCAGTTGTTGTTTATTGTGTTTTCTCTTTGACAGGTTTGGATAGTTCTGATTCGTCATCATGAGTCAGTAAAAGGATAAATGTCGTGGTCATGCCGAGCTGAGAGAGGTGACAATGCAAGCTGAGGGAGTTATATTGAATTGGTTATTTGACAGGACACAATCAACAACAACAAATTTCGGTCATTCATCTGCGATTGGGTCCATTTCTAATTTGATTCTTGTTTTTCTTTATGTCAGTTCTATTTGCTTTCAAGACATTATGTAGGCTGTGTGAATGTATTTCTTGTTGTTTGAGAGTGATAGTAATCTGTGGCAGCAGAAACTTAGTGATCTGGTAATACATTCGAGTTTCCATACGTACTCGTTATCAGGTTGTTCTCATGTTGTTGCTTCTCGGATTTTGTTGGCTTTAAGATGCATATGTATATCGTGTGGTTATTTTGCTCTTGTTAATGGTTCAGTTTTGTTCTTGTGAGTAACTTTGTTTTGAGTTTTTCGTTGCAGCTATCATCAAGTTATCATAACAGTTAGTTTAATTATTCTTAAAACAAAACCAACAATGTCCAAGAGCAACTCGCTACCAGGGTTTATTTTTTCAGTGACATATAGAATTTATGTCTCGCAGTAGGTTTCGGTTATGCGTGGGTCAGGCTGCAACAAGTTCATGGAGACAGAGATGAGCGAGAACGGGTTATGTATACGCTCAGATTTTCTTTGTCGTTTTCAATTTTCGTATTGGTTTCCTCTTCTGTTTGGGTGTGTTTCCATTCACTGCAGGTTTGTGTGTTGCGGAAGCGACTGTAAAGTCGAGCTAGTTCCGACTGCGCTATCACCTCGTCGGGTGCCCGTATGTTTGCAGCTGGAAGTACAATTAGATTCAAGTCAGCGGCTTAGATTTGCAGTAGAATTTAACATTTCAAGTGGGTAACAATTCAAACAAATTATGCTTTACACACTCTATTCTGATATTATCTTGTTTGCATCGGTTTCGATCCGATTATTTTCTGCATGTGCTGAGTTTAAATGTGATAGACACAACAAATTTTATTAATGTGCTACTGCTTTTATTGTTTTAATAATGTTTTGAAATTAATGCAAAATATATTGTATCCCAAATGGCTTCAATTATGTGAATGGTTTGAGGTTTATGTTCATGTCAAATTCTGAGCATTGTGATTAGTCTGTGTTGATGCTAATGTTTTAGTTCATGTCGGTTTACACTTGATTTTCAATTGCCTACTCGATTTGAATGTTGCTACAACTACTTTCTCTTTCTAGTTGATTTCGTGTTGACATTATTTGATTACTACGATTTGATTCACTTCGAATAGTTAGTTCCGATTATGGTATGTTGGGTCTTACATTCTATTTTCTTATTTGATGGGCATTCTGTGAGTTGAAGGTATTTTGATAAATCAATGTTATGGATGGTGGACACATTTTGTTGTTGTTTCTCTTCGTATCAGATCCAGGAACTATCGTACGGTTCTGATATTCATCATGCGGTGTTTTTCTTGGGTGTATAAGTGGTATTGTGTAAACATTATCAAGTTTCTTTTGGGTAAAATCAGTTGGATTCGCTTTGGTAATTTGTTGTGTGTATTTAAGGTGCTTGTATTTAATTTGTTGCGAAAATATTTTGGTTGTAAAGATCCTGGGATAAAAAAAACTATGTTTCTTTTACTTTAAAACGTGAAGTTTCTGATCCATTGCTGCCATGGTTAAATAGTACAAAGTGATAATTCGTTTCATCGGGTTTAGCGGTTACTAGTGGCTTTAGTGCCATTCTTTATGATGCCTCTTTACCACTAACATTTTTCTGCGAAATATCCAGGTGGCAAATAGAAGAATATGGTTTAGTTCTTATATAGATATCAAGAGAGTTTAGTCATTAGATATTTTGTATAAATTTGTTTCTCTTTTGCTAAATATGTATATTTTAATGTTTGTTTAGAATGAGTTCTCAACTCAATATTAAATGTACCCCACTCCAAAGGTCAAAACTTTTATAGCTTTTTCCTTACTTATGCATTAATGCTTCAACCATTTTTAAAAATAAAATCTCGATTTATCGAGCCCTTTCCACCCATGTAAGTCGAGTGCTTTTAAAGCTTCGCCATCGACCTTTGATCACCATACACAATATTTTAAAGCTTAATCCTGCGCTTCCTTACAGTGACACCTATTTGATCAATTATTTCTAATTGGTCACTTAGAAGATTAGCCCACTTTGCTAGTGCACACGTTTAAAATTTAAATTCAAACCTCGACTCACCTTGAGTACTTTTTCAAAGCAAATTAAATCTTTGAAGTCTAGCACTTCTTGGATTTTTGGACGAACATTATTGAGGTGTACACCTTAAATAATATGTCGTTCTACTTTTTGTTTTGTACGCTATTTTGGACAAAGAAATATCATAGGAATCTAGCATTCTGTGTGATATTTTCGTTGTTCATCCAAACATTTTCCGAATGAAAAAGGTGTTGTTAGGATCTAGCATCCAAATGATACCCCGATTAATTAGTTGTGGGGCCGACGTCTCATTTACCAAATAATCGTCATTCCTCCTATACTTTTCAAATCCTTTCTCATCTTCTTGCCTCAAGCCACAAACACTTTTCATACCTTCGATTCGATTCAATTTATTTCAAAATATTTTTTCGATCAAACTCCGAAAGAAGGAGGTTCTTGGAATCTAGCATTCCTTGAATCTTCGAATGAGTAATTCTCGAGGCACGCCCTTGAGTTATTACTCACTCAATCTTTCGACTTTTCAAACTCAAACATTTTCAAACATTCTCCTAAGTCGAGTGCTCGTCCGCATTCGAAACCGTCGACATATTGCACACAATTCACAGTTCATCGTAGTTTTGATATTGGGGGCACCCTTAGGACCAATATCGTTTCTCACCATCTAACCCTTGACACGTCGTCAAGTCAGTTCTATTTTCATCAAATCCTCGACACAAACATTTTCAAACCAACATCCTTTTGCCTCGCATTCCATTTTCGATCAAATCTTTCTACAATCATTTTTTTAAAACTTACGAGAGAGGGATAATTCATAGAATCTAGCATTCTTTGAATATTCGAATGAGTAACTCTCAAGGCGCGCCCTTGAGTTGTTATTAGTTTATCCTTTCGGTTTCAAAATATCCAATCCTTTATCTTTCACCTATTCAACCCAATTTCCGGAAGAACTGAATTCTTGGAATCTTGCATTCCTTGAACTCTTGATCGACAAGTTCTCAAGGCACGCCCTTGGGTTGCTTGTCAGTCACTCTTTCATCTCTCAACTCAAACTTCAAACCTATTTTGAACCTCGTCTTTTCGTGGTTGTTACCACGAACTACGACTGCTCTGATTCTTCATTCTCGTCCGAATGTAAGATACGTAGGCACAAGATTGCGATGATCTTGGCGAGCTACCTCCCCTCCATTTTCCATTTCCCCGTATCCATTTCGTGGTTGTTACCACGAACTACGTACGCTCTGATTCTTTATTCATTCTTGAATATAAGATACGTAGGCACAAGATTGCGATGATCTTGGCGAGCACACTTCTATCCATCTTCTGTTTCCCCCCATCCTTTCCCGTAGTCGAACTACGACGCTCTGATTTCTCATTCTCGTTCGAATGAGCATACGTAGGCACAAGGGCACCAATCCTTGGCGAGCACCCTATCTTCTAACCACCCCATTTCCCCCTTAGCGTCTTAAACCTTTTACCCTACCAATTCTACCTTTATCATCGAGAAGAAAAACAACCAAACCTAGACAACACTCTCCTCAAATACCCTAAGAGGTTCCCATTGAGTACAACGAACGTGAGGGGTGCTAATACCTTCCCCTCACGTAACCTACTCCCGAACCCGGAACTTGGTTGCGACAACCTTGTTCCTATCCTTTTCGTTTTAAGAGGTTTTCTCGATATTTTCCTCTCCCGTTTCTTCGGGAAAAATAAAGTTCGGTGGCGACTCTGTCGAACCGCATTTCCGTGCCTTTCGCGCGAGGGTCGTTTCTCCGAAATGTCTTCGTGATTTTTCGAGGTGCGACAGCTGGCGACTCTGCTGGGGACTTGCTCCATGCAAAGAGAGATTCGAACTTATCTTTTGATTTGTGAGGAGTGTTTATTTTTATTTGTTTTTTCTTCTCGTTTATGTATTTGTTCTCTTATCGCTTGTATATTTTATGCTTGTTATCTTGTTTGCCTGTTGGTTCTTGGGATGACATCATGAGTAAAGCTCTACGCCTGAGCTTTGGTAAAAGCAGAGAGAACACATAGTTTAGAATTGGTAGTCGAGTAGTGTTAGTCTCCGAGGACTCGCTCCTTGTGGGCCTAGAATGAAAGCTCCTCCAGAGGAGACCTATTCGTAGATCTTGTTGTAACACAGCTAGCCTGTTGCACGATTTAATTCATGAAGAGTCCATGATTTTGGGAACCTTTTTTAGCACCAGTTCCAATAATGGTGGTCGTGTAGTGTTATTCTCCGAGGACTTGCTCCTTGTGGGCCTAACATGAGGACTCCGCTCAGGAGAGACCTTATCATCATTATCGTCGTAATACAGCCAGCCTGTTGCGTGACGCTAATATGACTAGTGTCCGTGATCCTAAGAACCAAACATAGAAACCATCCTGTAAGTGGGTTTATGGGTAGAATGTTTAGATCTTCCCGTATAGGTGGTACCTGCCAGTTTCTTTGATCAGAAATTATGGTTACTTATCTGTTACAGTTACCAGCTTCAGGAGCTGTTTGAACTGTGATCCTGTGATCCTGGATCTTGTATCTTGCATTGCATCTTGCATATCATTTGCATTGCATTTCATATGTTGTGCATTTTGCATTTTCAATCCCTCGGCAAAATCTCATGTCTCCATTCCTTCCTCTCCAGTAAATCAAGTTGATTCCTCGACACCAGTACGCAACTAGAGCCAATACAAGACGAACGATGGAGCAGATTCAGCAAGAACAAGTTGTTATCAGGAAGGAGCTGGAATCCCTCAATAGAAAGATGGATCAGATCTTCGAAGCCCTCTCCATAACTGGAAAGGAATCAGAACAGCGAACCGCGTCAGCAAAATCAACACAGAACGTGGAAGCCAGATAGAGTATTTGATAGTCTTCCAATGACATATGCAGATATCTTTGCTCAACTGATGGAGAAGAAGGCTATCGTTCCGAGAGATCTAGCTCCCCCAACTGTCCTTCCTGCTGATTACGACGCGAATGCTCATTGTGAGTTTCATAAGGGTGCTCCAGGTCACAACATTGAGAATTGCAGGTTTTTCAAGCACAAAATTCAAGACCTGGTTAACAAGGAAGCTCTCACCTTTGATGGGAAGTATCTCACTGCCATCAACGACTCGACGCCACCAGCCAACTAGTGCTAACATCAGATCAAGTCCAGTCAAGTCCATTCTCTGAAGAAGGCCGTCATGCTGCCATTTAATCTTTCGTATTTCTTATATTTTGTTTTTGTGTGTTTAAGTACTGTATGCTTTGAACAATTGCCATTCGAATCTGGTTTCATTAATATATCGTTTATGCATGTTTTGAATTAGTTATGTCGTATTCACTCATTTTTCACTTAACACCGACACATTTGTTCACTTCACTCTATCCACTGTTGTTTAGCATGATTTGAGGGAGGATGATGAAAACGAGATACCCATAATTGCAAACCGTATGCTTTCAGACAAAATCTCATCAATGATGTACATGCATTGTTTCAATTCCCCCAAACACTGGAGATATAAGGAGTTAATCCCTAGTAATCCACTTCGAACTTAGAAGTAGCAGTTTCCTTCGGATATTCAAACCTTTTACACTCAACCTGGGGCAGGGTAGTGTTCAGTTAATCCAATAATGCATGCAAATCAACAAAGAAAAATCCAAAAGACGGTTGTTCATCAATGACCCACGACATGACAGTCACAACAAAATCAAAAAAAGAAAAATCAAAAGCCTGCTAAGTCAAACACCTCAGAGGGGACTTAGGAAAAATCAAGGCAATCCTGATGGATCTGACAAGCAAAATCAATCCATGCAAAAGTTAGGGATCAAAAACAAAAGCAAAAGAGGTCCCCGAAACCCTCAACAAAAACAAAATAAGATTCAGTGGCCACCCAAATCAAAAGGGGCACTGACATCCATCAAAGTAAGGTGATTGCCATTTTGAGCAAACCTTGAACCATCAAGTTTATACCGTCAAGACAAGTGTAGAATTAAGTGAGCGTAGGACTGGAGATCATTAAGAAGAAGGGGTGGGTACAAATCATACTTTGAGCCTAATATCCTTTGTTTCATAACCGCGAACCAGACCATGTTACAACCCTCGAAAGACCTAATTGAGGCGAGGTTCATTTTGAAAGCATACTATCGCAAGGTTGCGTAACCTGACTCCTCACATGATTGCTAATCATCAGCATTGGTGTCATTATCCTTGTTATATCTCACGCACTAATCAAAATTAGCACAATGTTTGAACTAACAGTCCATTCGTCTCACTATCATGACACTTCAATAAAACGACACTTTTTTTTAAACTTGCATTGAACTTTGCATTAATATTACCATTTGTGAATGTACAATTTTAATTGCAACTCAGTGTTAGGTATTCAAAGACACTCCAACAAGAGAGCAATCGAGGAAGAGCTTGACTTTCAGTGGCGTACACGAGACAATATTACTTAAAAACCCACAGGTTGGGCCAAACCACTCAATAGCTCGAGCTGGGGCAAGCCATCTCAAGTCATCCAAGTTCAACGTCAACTTCAAAACGGGTTAATCTGAGGCAGACCATTATCATGTTCAGACTAGGGCAAGTCCAGATTATCCTAATCATCAAGCAGAGTTGCAACCTTCTCTAAAGAAAATTCACAACCACCAAGTACCCAGACTTGCAGCATCCAGAGCATCTTCTTCTGCTTCATCATGGCGTTTTCAGCAAAATGCGTGTCGAGGCAGTCAATCCCTCCCACCACCCGAAGTCCAATCCGCATTGGCAACTACCAAAAGTACACCACCCTGGCGTCTTCACCTGCATTTCCAATTACCCGTCTGCATCATCTGCATCATACGCATCGCATTCAACCTTATAAGCATCTTACATCATATGCATACCAATCATATCATACTTCCCCAGCTCTTGCATCTCCGCATGTCAGCATTTTCATTTGCATTTCCATTCATTATGGAACATCATTATCACTCAGCATCCGCATTTGTAAGTCAAGGTCCAGGATCAATCTCGAAGATTTCAAAGCAATCACCAGCCCAGTCAGGGGCAATCTTCTGCAAGCGTGGGTTTCTCCCACGAAATTCAAGGATATTTAAAACAAGCTTTAGCCCAGTCAGAGGCATCTTTTTCAAGACCATGGGTAGTTCCCATGACGTATTTCAACCTCGTGGTTGAGCAAATCTTCAAATCAACATACAGCCCAGCCAGGGGCATATCATTCAAGCCCGTGGGCTTTCCCCCACGAAGTTGTTAAACCTTTTGTTGGGCAAATTCAAGAAGTTTAATGCAAGATTCAGCCCAAGCATGGGCATCTTCAGCAAGGCCGCGAGCGTTCCTCACGAAGTTGTTCAACCTTTTGTTGACCAAGACAAAATTTCAAGACGAATTCAACCCAGACAGGGGCATCCACTTCAGAATTCATGGGCGTAACCATGAAATCATTTCAACAAAACTATGATCTCCAAACAAGACGGTGGGCGTACCCCGTTGACTCATTTCAATTCAATCTTCCTCTTGGGTGTTCCGCAATGAGTTGTACCCAGCAAGCGTGACCGTTGTCAATTGCCTTACTATCATCCTTTTGGTGATAGTCGAACCTCGTCAGTTCAACCTAGCCTGCATCCTTTTGGTGTTGGTAAACTTCAAATCTGTGTTCTCCTATCATCCTTTTGGTGATAGCAACCTGTGTGTGTGAGTTTCGCTCCGTCATCCTTTTGGTGGGGGGTCTGTCACTTGGATTGGTGTCAGATTGTGCGATGGTATTCTGTTCTATCATCCTTTTGGTGGTAGCGGCCGGTGTGTGTTTCGCTCTGTCATCCTTTTGGTGGGGGGTCTGTCACTTGGATTGGTGTCAGATTGTGCGATAGTGTTTGTCCTATCATCCTTTTGGTGGTAGTGACCGGTGTGTGTTTCGCTCCGTCATCCTTTCGGTGGGGGGTCTGTCACTTGGATTGGTGTCAGATTGTGCGATAGTATGTTGTTCTATCATCGTTTTGGTGGTAGTGGCTGGTGTGTGTTTCACTTCGTCATCCTTTTGGTGGGGGGTCTGTCACTTGGATTGGTGTCAGATTGTGCGATAGTGTTTGTCCTATCATCCTTTTGGTGGTAGTGACCGGTGTGAGTTTCGCTCCGTCATCCTTTTGGTGGGGGGTCTGTCACTTGGATTGGTGTCAGATTGTGCGATAGTGTTTGTCCTATCATCCTTTTGGTGGTAGTGGCCGGTGTGAGTTTCGCTCCGTCATCCTTTTGGTGGGGGGTCTGTCACTTGGATTTGTGTCAGATTTTGCGATAGTGTTTGTCCTATCATCCTTTTGGTGGTAGTGGCCGGTATGTGTTTCGCTTTGTCATCCTTTTGGTGGGGGGTCTATCACTTGGATTGGTGTCAGATTGTGCGATAGTGTTTGTCCTATCATCCTTTTGGTGGTAGTGGCCGGCGTGTGTTTCGCACCGTCATCCTTTTGGTGGGGGGTCTGTCACTTAGATTGGTGTCAAATTGTCTGATGGTTTTTGTCCTATCATCCTTTTGGTGGTAGTGGCCGGTGTGAGTTTTGCTCCGTCATCCTTTTGGTGGGGGGTCTGTCACTTGGATTGGTGTCAGATTGTGCGATAGTGTTTGTCCTATCATCCTTTTGGTGGTAGTGGCCGATGTGTGTTTCGCTCCATCATCCTTTTGGTGGGGGGTCTGTCACTTGGATTGGTGTTAGATTGTGCGATAGTGTTTGTCCTATCATCCTTTTGGTGGTAGTGGCCGATGTGAGTTTCGTTCCGTCATCCTTTTGGTGGGGGGTCTGTCACTTGGATTGGTGTCAGATTGTGCGATATTGTTTTGTGTGAGTTTCGCTCCGTCATCCTTTTGGTGGGGGGTCTGTCATAGTCATTAATGATAGATTGTGCGATATTGTGTTGTGTGAGTTTCGCTCCGTTATCCTTTTGGTGGGGGGTCTGTCATAGTCATTAATGTCAGATTGTGCGATTTTGTTTTGCTCTACCATCCTTTTGGTGGTAGTAGTTGTGTGTGTTTCATCCTATCATCCTTTTGGTGATGACGACCTTTTTGCCGGTTATTTACAGTTCACTCAGAGGTTTACATTTTTCCAGCATTTCAATGCCCAAAAATTTCTTTTCTTTTCGGACAAATTCAGGGTCTTCTTTATATCTAATTGACTTCTACCTCAGGAAAACGAACGTTGTAGCAGTTCATTTCCCTAGGTTTAAGCCTATTAGATAGGGGCATTTGTCATACCCTAAATTTGTCCTACCCATTTTCAAATATTTTTGCTTTTTTTCGATTCTATTTTGATTTTGCATTGCCCGCTTAATTTCTTGTTATTTAGTCACGTGTCCGCACGCAATTGGTTGATTTTTCAAAACTTTATCTTTTTGACCAATTAAGGTGTGACATGTAGCCTAAGAACATTTTGTGAACATTATTTTTTTAAACTTTTTCTTTTTAAGTGTTACTAATAATATTTTTTTTTAATTTTTAATTTGTTTTTACACATTTTTAATATTTATTCAATTGTTAATTGTTAATATTTACTTATTAATTATTCATGTTAATTAATATTGTAATTATTAATTTATATTAGTTTATTATTAATTAATTGAAGAATTGTTAGAAAAAATAAAAAAAGAAGGCTGAAGACACGGTAAAGGGCGGAAGGCCCATGTTTGGTTTGGTGACCCGTTAGGGTTTGTTTCTCATTACATTTAAAAAGAGGAAATTCAGAGTAAGAGTGGAGGACAATTCCTCTTCTCCCCTAGAATCCAAATCTGGACGCCGCCCAAACCCTAACCGAGTACTGTTCATTACCTTTTCAGAAACTATAAAATCCCTCTTCTTCCCTCATCATCAAAGACGGCGCCGTGAAACCCTTTCTTCTTCCCACCATCATACATTTTCATCATCCTTTTCTCATCCACCATTCACCGTTTCCGCCGTGAAATACCTCAACCATCATCGCACCTTAACCCTTCCCATTTGAATCGCCCATCAGTATCTTCCCACCACCGTCTTTATCGTTCCATACTTATCTTGTTTTCCTCATCAACTCAACTGTAAATACTTAAAATCATCACTCTTATAATACTCATCCAACTTCAAATTCCTCAAAATCCATGTTCGATAGATAAACTCGAGGGTCCTGTTCCAAACGGGGTTTCACTCGTTGAATCTGATGGAGTTTCGTTTCTCTGGCCATTGGAGTCCTCTTCAACATTACCCATTTCTGTCTCGACAAAACGATCATCTTCTGCCACGAGGAGCAGCTGCGACAACAACCATAGTGATGTTCTTCCACCGATATTGACGGCAATACTGTAGCTCTAACATTGATGTTTCCTGCAGCAGTAAATTGAATCCAACAACAAAGACTTCAACAACGCCACTCGCTGTACGATGTCCAATATCAGTCCCAGTTGTTGTTTATTGTGTTTTCTCTTTGACAGGTTTGGATAGTTCTGATTCGTCACCATGAGTCAGTAAAAGGATAAATGTCGTGGTCATGCCGAGCTGAGAGAGGTGACAATGCAAGCTGAGGGAGTTATATTGAATTGGTTATTTGACAGGACACAATCAACAACAACAAATTTCGGTCATTCATCTGCGATTGGGTCCATTTCTAATTTGATTCTTGTTTTTCTTTATGTCAGTTCTATTTGCTTTCAAGACATTATGTAGGCTGTGTGAATGTATTTCTTGTTGTTTGAGAGTGATAGCAATCTGTGGCAGCAGAAACTTAGTGATCTGGTAATACATTCGAGTTTCCATACATACTCGTTATCAGGTTGTTCTCATGTTGTTGCTTCTCGGATTTTGTTGGCTTTAAGATGCATATGTATATCGTGTGGTTATTTTGCTCTTGTTAATGGTTCAGTTTTGTTCTTGTGAGTAACTTTGTTTTGAGTTTTTCGTTGCAGCTATCATCAAGTTATCATAACAGTTAGTTTAATTATTCTTAAAACAAAACCAACAATGTCCAAGAGCAACTCGCTACCAGGGTTTATTTTTCCAGCGACATATAGAATTTATGTCTCGCAGTAGGTTTCGGTTATGCGTGGGTCAGGCTGCGACAAGTTCATGGAGACAGAGATGAGCGAGAATGGGTTATGTATACGCTCAGATTTTCTTTGTCGTTTTCAATTTTCGTATTGGTTTCCTGTTCTGTTTGGGTGTGTTTCCATTCACTGCAGGTTTGTGTGTTGCAGAAGCGACTGTAAAAGTCGAGCTAGTTCCGACTGTGCTATCACCTCGTCGGGTGCTCGTATGTTTGCAGCTGGAAGCACAATTAGATTCAAGTCAGCGGCTTAGATTCGCAGTAGAATTTAACATTTCAAGTGGGTAACAATTCAAACAAATTATGCTTTACACACTTTATTCTGATATTATCTTGTTTGCATCGGTTTCGATCCGATTATTTTCTGCATGTGCTGAGTTTAAATGTGATAGACACAACAGCTTTTATAAATGTGCTACAACTGTTATTGTTTTAGCAATGTTTTGAAATTAATGCAAAATATATTGTATCCCAAATGGCTTCAATTATGTTAATGGATTGAGGTTTATGTTCATGTCAAATTCTGAGCATTGCGATTAGTCTGTGTTGATGCTAATGTTTTAGTTCATGTCGGTTTACACTTGATTTTCAATTGCCTACTCGATTTGAATGTTGCTACAGCTACTTTCTCTTTCTAGTTGATTTCGTGTCGACATTGTTTGATTACTAAGATTTGATTCACTTCGAATAGTTAGTTCCGATTATGGTATGCTGGGTCTTACATTCTATTTACTTATTTGATGGGCATTATGTGAGTTGAAGGTATTTTGATAAATCAATGTTATGGATGATGGACACATTTTGTTGTTGTTTCTCTTCGTATCAGATCTAGGAACTATCGTACGGTTCTGATATTCATCATGCGGTGTTTTTCTTGGGTGTATAAGTGGTATTGTGTAAACATTATCAAGTTTCTTTTGGGTAAAATCAGTTGGATTCGCTTTGGTAATTTGTTGCGTGTATTTAAGGTGCTTGTATTTAATTTGTTGCGAAAATATTTTGGTTGTAAAGATCCCGGGATAAAAAAAACTATGTTTCTTTTACTTTAAAACGTGAAGTTTCTGATCCATTGCTGCCATGGTTAAACAGTACAAAGTGATAATTCGTTTCATCGGGTTTAGCGGTTACTAGTGGCTTTAGTGCCATTCTTTATGATGCCTCTTTACCACTAACATTTTTCTGCGAAATATCCAGGTGGCAAATAGAAGAATATGGTTTAGTTCTTATATAGATATCAAGAGAGTTTAGTCATTAGATATTTTGTATAAATTTGTTTCTCTTTTGCTAAATATGTATATTTTAATGTTTGTTTAGAATGAGTTCCCAACTCAATATTAAATGTACCCCACTCCAAAGGTCAAAACTTTTATAGCTTTTTCCTTACTTATGCATTAATGCTTCAACCATTTTTAAAAATAAAATCTCGATTTATCGAGCCCTTTCCACCCATGTAAGTCGAGTGCTTTTAAAGCTTCGCCATCGACCTTTGATCACCATACACAACATTTTAAAGCTTAATCCTGGGCTTCCTTACAGTGACACCTATTTGATCAATTATTTCTAATTGGTCACTTAGAAGACTAGCCCACTTTGCTAGTGCACACGTTTAAAATTTAAATTCAAACCTCGACTCACCTTGAGTACTTTTTCAAAGCAAATTAAATATTTGAAGTCTAGCACTTCTTGGATTTTTGGACGAAAATTATTGAGGTGTACACCTTAAATAATATGCCGTTCTACTTTTTGTTTAGTATGCTATTTTGGACAAAGAAATATCATAGGAATCTAGCATTCTATGTGATATTTTCGTTGTTCATCCAAACATTTTCTGAATGAAAAAGGTGTTGTTAGGATCTAGCATCCAAATGATACCCCGATTAATTAGTTGTGGGGCCGACGTCTCATTTACCAAATAATCGTCATTCCTCCTATACTTTTCAAATCCTTTCTCATCTTCTCGCCTCAAGCCACAAACTCTTTTCATACCTTCGATTCAATTCAATTTATTTCAAACTATTTTTTCGATCAAACTCCGAAAGAAGGAGGTTCTTGGAATCTAGCATTCCTTGAATCTTCGAATGAGTAATTCTCGAGGCACGCCCTTGAGTTATTATTCACTCAATCTTTCGAATTTTCAAACTCAAACATTTTCAAACATTCTCCTAAGTCGAGTGCTCGTCCGCATTCGAAACCGTCGACATATTGCACACAATTCACAGTTCATCGTAGTTTTGATATTGGGGGCACCCTTAGGGACCAATATCGTTTCTCACCATCTAACCCTTGACACGTCGTCAAGTCGGTTCTATTTTCATCAAATCCTCGACACAGACATTTTCAAACCAACATCCTTTTGCCTCGCATTCCATTTTCGATCAAATCTTTCTACAATCGTTTTTTTAAAACTTACGAGAGAGGGATAATTCTTAAAATCTAGCATTCTTTGAATATTCGAATGAGTAACTCTCAAGGCGCGCCCTTGAGTTGTTATTAGTTCATTCTTTCGGTTTCAAAACTTCCAATCCTTTATCTTTCACCTATTCAACCCAATTTCCGAAAGAACTGAATTCTTGGAATCTCGCATTCCTTGAACTCTTGATCGACAAGTTCTCAAGGCACGCCTTTGGGTTGCTTGTCAGTCACTCTTTCGTCTCTCAACTCAAACTTTAAACCTATTTCGAACCTCGTCTTTTTGTGGTTGTGTCGCTACTGCGAAAATCGGCACCGGCTATGACAGAAGAGTCGCCACCGTGCGTTATTTTTCCCAAAGGAGGGAAAGGAAACGCTCGAAGTAAACCTAACGCAAAGACGGGAAAGGAATGGTCATCGCAACCAAATCCTGGATTCGGGAGTCGGTTACGCAAGGGGAAGGTATTAGCACCCCTCACGTCCGTCGTACTCGACGGGATCCACGCTTGTTTTCTAGTACGGATTGTTATTCTATCTATTCTACAGGTCTGGGGTTAAAAAGAAAAGAAAATGACTCGGTAAAGTATCACACTTTATGCCTACGTATTCCCGTCTAGAACGAGAAATCAGAGTCAACGTAGTTCTCCTACCTACGGGAAAGGAGAGGAAGGTTGCTCGCTAGGATACGACATCCTATGCCTACGTACTTTCATACAGCATGAAAGATCAGAGCAAACGTAGTTCGGGCTACGTACGATACCAGTCTGTCTTGATTGTTTTTATCCTTCTGAAAAGGGTTTTTCTCCTGATTACGGGTCCAAGCGGACAAAAATGACACTTTGGTTGGTTTTCAGTCTTTTACGCAAGAACTGTTTTTTATGATGTTTATAATCTCTGACGCACTAGATACTATGACTTGAGAGTGACTACGTCGCATGTCACCCAAAGTGTACCACACTAAGCAACTAGACTACTGGAAAGAAACTCTCCAGCAATCCTTTCTCAAATAGCTTAAGCCTCGTAGCGTACGACATCGATTAACCTTATTACTGTGTTTTGAATGATTTTGAGATAGAAGAGAAAGAACTCTAAAAACCTATGGTTGAAAACGGGAATCAAAACTACCCTAATGTTGTCATGCATGGGTTAACACCTAATGTATGTCATATTTCTCTCTTGCATAGAGAAAAACAGAGATCCTAGGGGATAAACAGGAAAGAAACAACATATATACAGTAAACAGTAAAATGCATGAGATGCAGCAATACAAGCGAGGCAAGGGAGTCCCACTCAACCTCGAACCTGGGAAAACAATAGGCAAAGTGAAACAGCTTCACTTCAAACCTAAGGGGCAAGCTGAACAAGCCAACAATCAATACAGTAAAAGAAATAAAATCCAACACCAGCTCTGACAGCAACACCAGCTCCTACAGTAAGCAGTTCAAACAGCACCAGCTCTGACAGCTACGGTTGATTGACAGTAAACAATTGACAGTAACAACTTCAAGCAAGACCCCATCTTCACTCTTAAATGATCCCCAAGCTTTAGATAAGCTCCTGTCTTCAAAAGTACCCCAGCTCTGGCAAGCAATGAACCCCAACAAATAGACAGCTTCAAACAGCATCAGAACCCTAATTTCAGCAGATATCCAGCTTTGACAGGCACAAGCTTCATCTTCACCAATATTCAATGCACTTCTTATCTTCAATGGACTCATATCTTCAAGGAAAGCACTAACAGGAGAGAATCACTTAACAGATTAAGTTGAAATGCTGAACGGCTTATTGACAACCAAAGGAAGCCTATAAGTGTTTAACATTATAAGAGAAAGGTTCCCTCAAAGTTCTACTTCCAGAATAAGCCACTTATCCCTCCAAAGGAGGGATGTTAATACCTTATAAGGACTTTATGTCATAGGGAGGAATAGAAGCACAAGATGCTTTCTATATTTGTAAGAAGAAATCATTCTAATCTAAGGCTCTCCCTATTTTTTCTATCTCCTAAGTCTTCACAGACCATCTTCCAGGAGAGAAATCTTCATGCATCAAGATCTATCCCTTGTCTTCAATCATCATCTAAGGTCTTCATAAGCCTCAACAAGCAAAACTCAAGCCCCAAGCCCAATAGAAATGCCCAAAACCCAACAAATAAAGCAACATCCCAAGTGGGAAACACACCAATATCAACCAAATTGTAAAAATCAAGTAAAATAGTAAAACTCATTATAAAATCCTAATTAAATTTCTAAGGGAGCTTAACTATATACCCTATACCCCATATAAACCCCAAGACCTAAATCAATTTTAAAACCCCAAAACTATGCCCTAAACTGCACCTAATTGTTGTAAAACCCTAATTCTGATACCTCTCCTATCTACCTCTCACATTAATCTAATTTTTGGTCACAAAAATATGAAAAACTTCCTAAGGGTACATGCTTCCCTAATCTAATCAACCTCACAAGAATCAACCAAAAATCATGCACCAATCTCTCATACTAAATTCAGAAAAATTAAGTACTAAACAAATGCAAAATAAAAGCAATAATATGGTAAAATATACCAAAAAAATAAAATGCAAGAAAATAATATTTTTATTATTTCACAATTTTCTAGAGGTCCTAAGGAAAATAAGGAAAAAAATCCCATCCTAAAATGATCATTTTTCAATTTATTGTGAATTATTTACTAAACTATATGCAAACATTAAATAAAATGAAAATCAATAAAAAAATGAGAGACAGGCGTGGTAAATAGCAATTTATCTAGTTCAGAAATGAATTGGGCTCAGGGGGGGTGCCAATATCAGGCGCACTAAGCCCAATACCACTCAGAAAAGCATTTAAAAAAAACACAAGGAAAAATGGAAAATCTTGGGGGGCAAATAGCGATTACCGCGCCTTGTTATCTGATTGGGCCTCCAATTGGGGGTGTGATTAGCAAAGTGGCCTATGGCCCAAAACGCAATTCAATCAGAGAGAGGGTTCAATGGGGAAACGGGGGAGACGCTTTGCAAAGCATAATGGGCCCAAGGCCCGAATCCAATCTCTCCTCTATCAGCACACAAAAAACCCTAATGCTATCTCACGCTCCTCCACTGTTCATCATCCTCCCAACTCTAACGGTGCTTCACCCTTCTCTCCCACCTCTCTCTCTCTCTCTCACTAAAACCAACTCTCTCACACAAAAACATTTAACAACCCTCGTTCTAAATCCATTCTCTAACATTTTTCATCAGAAATCCAACGCTATCACCAACTACCACTCAAGAACTCGGTTCAAAACGCCATTCCCTAACCTAACTCTTCAGCTAACAAACAAACTACGAAGATTAACAAGTTCAGAGCGAAGAAGAAAAAAAAACCTGGAGATGTTGTGAAGATGTAGATTTCTGGAAATGGCTTGGAGGACACTTGAAGATCGTTGAAGCTATCGAAGTTCAGGATGAAGGTCTGACGATCTAATGAGTTGAACGATCGTCGTTGAAGATCTCTATTGAATGTGCGAGGATCTGTGAAGATCTTAAAGAGAACTGAAATCTGGAGCGATCTTGATGAATGTTTTTGGCGAAGATGCTTGCAGATTGATGAGGTTCTTGGTATTTTCTGGAAAATTTGGAGGAAATCTGGGGATGAAGACGATGAATGTTCTTGCTCGTTGAAGGTTTTCTGGAAAAAAGGGGATGGAAGATGCTATTGATGAACGATGATGAGGGAAAATGATGCTGAAAGGCAAATCCGGATGAAGATCAGCGATAAATTTATGGGAATTTGCCTTGAACGAGTTGATGAGTCAGATGAATGTTCTTGTGGATCGCTGGTAAATCTGGAAAAATGCAGGTTCTGATGAGTTTTCCAGTGAGCTTAACAGACTCCGACGACAGTTGCGGCGGAGATGCGGTGGTCCGGTGGCGGTTGCATGTGCTCCGGCGAGGGGTAGTGAGTGGATTCCAGGTGGCACGCATGCACTGAGGGGTGGTGGTGGTGGGTTCAGAAGATGACGGGTGGCACTGAGAGAGAGAGAAAGGGACACGTGTGAGGAGAGAGGGAGAGAGGTGGCAGAGAGAGAAAGGAAGTGGAAAGTCAGAGATGAGGTGGCGGAAAGAGAAAAGCCACGCGTGGCATTTTCTTTTATAGACAAGTGGCAATTTTGGACTCTCTCTGACTGGGCCTTAATTACCGGACACCTGGCCCACTATTAATGGCTAATGACTCTTATTAAGACTTAATTAAATGCTAATGATTTGATTAACTCTGCATTAAACTAAAGACTCTATTAATGAACTACCTAACTAAAACCTGATTAAAGCAAAACGAAATTAATTTAAAAAAACCCTAATCAAACTTCTAATTAATCCTAATTAACAAAACAAAATTAACTCTAATTAACCTATTAAAAATCAGAAAAAGATTTATTTAATATCTAAAAACCTATTTAAAATTCCAATTAAAGTCTAGAAAAATTCATTAAAAATTCAATTAAAATCTAGAAAAAATAATAAACCTATTAAATTTTATATCCAAAATCTTATCACTATTTATTAAAACTAAAATCTCACATTATTATACCCTCCCCTTTTTTTTTAAACTATATCAAAAAACTATTAAAAATCTAAAAAGACTATTTAAAATCTATATTAAACTATTCTATTTAATAAAAAAAAAACTAATATCTAAAATGCTAAAACTCTATTAAAACTATAGAAAAAAAGAGAATATCTATTTAAAAATCTAAAAAAATGTTTTTACTTCTATTAAAAAAAAAAAAGTTAACCTACTTAATACCTAAAAAATCAAGTGAATCTATTGAAAACTATTAAAATGCATTAAAAATCTAGAAAAAATAAAAGAGAAAATCCTAAAAATGCCAGGAAGCCGATTAAATCGATTAGAGGACAATTGCGCAACCATAGCAAAAACCGGGCACCGAGATGGTCTAAAAACACAGGGAACAAGCACCAATTCTCAAAACACACTTATTCAAACCAGCCTGAAACGCCAGGGACTGCAATCCCGATAAAATCAATCTGACTGAGAAAATTGCAATGCATGCGGTATGCGAATGCGAATGCAAAATGCGTCGAAACATAAACCAGATATGGGAACCGGTTGGTCAAATTTTGGGGTGCAACAGGTTGTTACCACGAACTACGACTGCTCTGATTCTTCATTCTCGTCCGAATGTAAGATACGTAGGCACAAGATTGCGATGATCTTGGCGAGCTACCTCCCCTCCATTTTCCATTTCCCCGTATCCGTTTCGTGGTTGTTACCACGAACTACAGACGCTCTGATTCTTTATTCATTCTTGAATATAAGATACGTAGGCACAAGATTGCGATGATCTTGGCGAGGACACTTCTATCCATCTTCCGTTTCCCCCCATCCTTTCCCGTACTCGAACTACGACGCTCTGATTTCTCATTCTCGTCCGAATGAGCATACGTAGGCACAAGGGCCCCAATCCTTGGCGAGCACCCTATTTATGATAATTCTTAGAATCTAGCATTCTTTGAATATTCGAATGAGTAACTCTTGAGGTGCGCCCTTGAGTTGTTATTAGTTCATTCTTTCGGTTTCAAAACATCCAATCCTTTATCTTTCACCTATTCAACCCAATTTCTGAAAGAACTGAATTCTTGGAATCTCGCATTCCTTGAACTCTTGATCGACAAGTTCTCAAGGCACGCCCTTGGATTGCTTGTCAGTCACTCTTTCGTCTCTCAACTCAAACTTCAAACCTATTTCGAACCTCGTCTTTTCGTGGTTGTTACCACGAACTACGACTGCTCTGATTCTTCATTCTCTTCCGAATGTAAGATACGTAGGCACAAGATTGCGATGATCTTGGTGAGCTACCTCCCCTCCATTTTCCATTTCCCCGTATCTATTTCGTGGTTGTTACCACGAACTAAGGACGCTCTGATTCTTTATTAATTCTTGAATATAAGATACGTAGGCACAAGATTACGATGATCTTGGCGAGCACACTTCTATCCATCTTCCGTTTCCCCCCATCCTTTCCCGTAGTCGAACTACGACGCTCTAATTTCTCATTCTCGTTCGAATGAGCATACGTAGGCACAAGGGCCCCAATCCTTGGCGAGCACCTTATCTTCTAACCACCCCATTTCCCCCTTAGCGTCTTAAACCTTTTACCCTACCAATTCTACCTTTATCATCGAGAAGAAAAACAACCAAACCTAGACAACACTCTCCTCAAATACCCTAAGAGGTTCCCGTTGAGTACAATGGACGTGAGGGGTGCTAATACCTTCCCCTCACGTAACCGACTCCCGAACCCGGAACTTGTTTGCGATAGCCCTGTTCCTATCCTTTTCATTTTAAGAGGTTTTCTCGATATATTCCTCTCCTGTTTATTTGGGAAAAATAAAGTTCGGTGGCGACTGTGTCGAACCGCATTTCCGCGCCTTTCGCGCGAGTGTCGTTTCTCCGAAATGTCTCCGTGATTTTTTGAGGTGCGACACTAATAAGATGAAAGCTTGTGGAGAAACCCTTTCTGAACAAGTAATCATTGAGAAGGTATCGAGATTCCTTACCCCTCAGTTTGATTACATTGTGGTAGCAATAGAGCATTCTAAAGATCTGAGCACCATGAGAATTGAAGAGTTGCAAAGTAGTCTAGAGGCACAAGAGTGTCATATGACTAAGAGAACTTATGAAAGGGAAGTAGAGCAGTAGGCTCTGAAAACAGTTTCTGGTAAGAAGCATCAGAAACAGTCTTAGTCAGAAGCCAGGAGAAGATCTGATGGTGTTCATAAGTCAGAAACCTCAACTTTTGATAGGTAGAAGAATGCTCAGAAGGGAAAAGAGAGGTATGGCAAGAAGAAGATCCAGTGCTACTATTGTAAGAAGTTTGGCCATTTTGCTGTTGATTACTGGTTAAACAAGAAAAAGGAAGTCAGAAGAAGCAAATATAGCTAGAAGTTCTGATGATGAATCTGTGCTACTGATGCCTTCTGAATATGATGATACGAATTTGACAGACTGATGGTATATGGACACTGGCTGCTCAAATCATCTTACTGGAAATAAGAAATGGTTGGTTGACTTTGACTCTGGTAAAAGGACAAAGATCATATGTGATGATGAAAAATATCTCAACGCTAAAGGTATGGGAAACATCAAAGTCATTATGAACAATGGGAAAATAATATTGATTCAGAAAGTGTGGTATGTACCTGGCATGAAAAGCAATCTGATGAGTATGGGGAAACTAATTGAGAAAGGTTTTTCAGTTACCAAGAAGAACAATCTTCGGAAGTTGTATGACTGTAATCAGAAGTTGATTATGGAGTCAAAACAGGGAAGTAATAGAACGTTCAAGGTGAATGTAAGAACTGCAGAGTCTGAATGTCTTAGTGCAATAAGTGTTGTGAAGGAAAGTGAGTTGTAGCATAGAAGATTTGGTCATCTGAATTTCAGAAGTTTAGGGCATCTGAAATTTGAAGAAGTTGGTACATGGAATTCCTACAATTAAGAAGCCTGAGAAGTCATGCAAATTGTTCATGGAAGGAAAGCAACCAAGATTGCCATTTGCGTTAGAAGTGGCTCAAAGAGCAAACCATACATTGGGAGTAGTGCATTCTGATGTGTGTGGTCCATTTCCAATAGCATCGATTGGAGGGAATAAATACTTTGTGTAATTTTTTGGTGAATTCAAAAGAATTACACGTGTATCCCTTATAAAGTTCAAACACGGGGTGTTTGCTGAATTCAAGAAGTTCAGAATGAAGGCTGAGAATCAAAATGGTCAGACTCTGAAGATTCTCAGAATCGATGGTGGAGGTGAGTATAACTCCACTAAGTTCAGAAAGTTTTGTGAGGAGAATGGAATTAAGCATGAGGTTATTGCTCCTTATACTCCTCAACACAATGGTCTTGCTGAGAGAATAAATCGAACTTTACTTGATATGGCAAGAAACATGCTGAAGGAGAACAAGCTTCCTCATACCTTATGGGGAGAAGTCGTTGCCACCACAACATATGTGCTCAACAGATGTCTAATGAAGAAGCTGAAGGAAATAGTTCCTATTCAGAAGTGGATGAAGATAAGTAAAGTGTTATCCATCTGAAGGTATTCGGTTATGTACGCTACAAACATGTTCCAGAAGCCAGAAGACAAAAGCTGGATGATAGAAGCAAAGTAATGTTACTAGTGGGATACCACAGTACAGGTGGATACAAGCTCTATTTTCCAAAAACTAATAAAGTTGAATTCAGCAGAGACGCTATTGTAAAGGAATCAAAAACTTGGGATTGGAACAAGTACCAATCGAACTCTGATATGAGAACTTCTAAAGAAAGTTTAGAATTAGAAGTTTCTGAAGATGAGTCAGAAACTGGAGAAGATTCTAAAGCTGGAGTAGACTCTGATGGTGGTTCTAACTCTGAAGGAGACTCAGAAGGTGAAGATGATTCTGATCCAGATTCTGGTGATGATTCAGATTCTGGGAATATTCCAGACTCTGAAGGTTGTCAAGGTTCTGGAGGAGGTCAAACTTCTGAAGCAAGAGTTTCTAAAGATAGAACATCTAAAGTTCAAGCATCCGAAGGAGATTCTGAACGAGGTCAGAGGCCACAGAGAATCAGAAACACTCCTAAAAGATTTGCAGAGTTTGACATGCTACAAGATACTGGAGTAGATTCTGAAGGAGAAGTTATTCAGTATGTCATGTTAGTAGACTCTGAACCCGTAAGCATGGAAGGGGATCTTGAGCAGAAAGTCTGGTTGAAGGCCATGAAAGAAGAACTTGATGCTATAGAGAGGAACAAGACTTGGAAGCTGACATAACTTCCAAAAGATAAGAAAACCATCAGCGTCAGATGGGTTTTCAAGCATAAGCTAAAGTCAGATGGATCAATTGGAAAACATAAAGCGAGGTTAGTAGCAAGAGGTTTTCTGCAGAAACAAGGGCTGAATTATTCTTAAGTGTTTGCAACTGTAGCGAGACATGAAACAATCAGACTGGTGATTGTAATAGATGCTAACGGAAATTGACTTATGATGCATTTAGATGCGAAATCTGTATTTCTAAATGGTCCATTACAATAAGAGGTATACGTGTCACAACCTTCTAGAGTTGTTAAAAAGAATCAGGAAAGGATGGTGTACATATTACATAAAGCTTTGTATGGATTGAAGCAAGTGCCCAGAGCCTGGAATCTGAAGATTGATTCATTTTTCAAGGAGCAGGGGTTTCAAAAATGTGAGATGGAGTATAGTGTTTATGTTCAACATACTTCTGAAGGCAATATGATTCTGGTGTGCTTATATGTTGATCACATACTGCTGACAGGGAGTTCTGAACAAGAGATAGCTAAGCTCAAGAAGGTTCTAATGAATGAGTTTGAAATGACTGATCTCATGAAAGTGACATGTTTTCTAGGGATGGAGTTTATATACTCTGAGAAGGATATCATTTTGCATCAGCTGAAGTATAAACTTGAGCTTCTGAAGAGATTTAAGCTGCAGAACTGTAAGGCTATTATCACACCTGCAGATACAAGTCAAAAAATGGATTATGATTGTGATGGTGAGGATTTGGATGCTACAACCTTCAAACAGTTGGTTGGTTCTCTGAGGTATTTGTGTAATACCAGACTTGATATCTGCTATGCAATTAAAATGATTAGTAGGTTCATGAGTAAACTTAAGTGGTCCCATTACCAAACTGCTGTCAGAATTCTAAGGTTTATCAAGGGAACTCTGAAGTATGGAGTGTTATTCCCTTCTGGAAGAAAGATTGAATCAGAACTTCTGAGTTATTCAGATTTTGATTGATGTGGAGACAGAGTTGACAGAAAAGTACTTCTGGGTACCTGTTTAAGTTTCCGGGAGGTCCTATTGCTTGGTGTTTCAATAAATAACCTGGTGTTGCGCTGTCAACTTGTGAAGCTGAATATATCGCAGGTCTTGTGGCTGCATATCAAGCAGTGTGGATTCTGAACTTACTGCAGGATCTGAAGATCAAACTTAACAAGTCTCTAAAGTTGATAATTGATAACAAGTTTGCAATCAAACTTGCCAGAAACTCATTGCTGCATGGGAGAAGCAAGCATATTGAGACTAAGTATCACTTTCTGAGAAATCAGGTTCAGAATGTAGTGCTAGAAGTTGTACACTGTAGCATCCCGAAGCAGTTGGCAGATGTTTTGACGAAAGCTATCAAGACCGATCAATTTCTTCGCTTAAGGGATGAAATTGGTGTTGTCAGTTTTGCATAAATATAAATTAAGCGATGGTGTTAGAAATAATTTATATTTTATAAAACTTAGTGACTAAGCTTTGTTAGAGGGTAATTTAGAACTTTAGTATATTGCCTATGTGATCCTAGTTTTCTGTGCATAAATAGACTTGTGATAGATGTCACTTAATGTAATTTCTTTCTTACAACTTTATAGCCGTCATTTGCAGAGTATAATATATTATCTCATTCTATTCATCTCTTTTAACCTTGTGCACCAACAATTACATCACACTATATCTTTATGACAATCAATAGTAATTAAAGACAGTTTTATAAAATTATTATATTTAATTATTATTTTTCTTAATCTATATGCAACAACTTAAAAATTTTTATTTTGAGATGGAGTGAGTAGAGTTCAAAGATCACCTTAAAATTTATTTTAGAGTTTTATTTTTTATTTTAATGTAGAAACTTGATGGTGTCTCCATGTGATGTATCCTACTAAATTAGTTATCATTTAAATATTTCAATGACAAATGGTTGAGGTTCTAAGTAAAATATTTCTTTTAATGATATTTTACAAATGCGGAGATGATACCAATCATTGTTTTGGAAAATACTTTTTAAAAGAAAAGAATATATACTTTTAATATTAAAATCAAAGAATAATTGTGAACGATTTAGTCGTGTTGAAAAAAAAAAAACTTCTGTCATTTAAAAATCTTACATCCAAATACTGATTGTTGTTTTTTGCTTTACCATCCATATTTCTATTCTTGAGTTAGTTTTCCTATTTAACTAAAATCCATTTCAATCAAATCACAAGCGACAAAAATATTAAAAATATATTATGTATTTTGGTGAGAATTAACGAAAGTGGCTAAGTTCAAAATTAGATAGTCATCACAATAAAATAAAGAATACTTTTCTAAAAAAGGAATTTAATTAATTAAACTCAAGAAAAATCCTGCATTTGACCAAACATAATACAACTTTTAACTGACATAAATGGCTATTATTCCTAATACTATTGACTTGATCAATGCTAAAGAAAGAACAAGAATATGCACTTTTTGGCTATTATTCCTAATACTATGAACAGATCTAAGAAATTGTATTAGAGCCATTCTATGTATAATTTAATTTGAATTTTTTTTTTTTTAAATTAAAATTTCAAAAATTGAAATCTCTTTTACTCTTTTAATTTATATAAAATTTATGTTTCAGTGATGATAATCATGATTATAATTATCATAATTTATGTCTATAGCATGTGTGAGATATTGGATCGAATTCTAGTATGGTTGAAGGGTAGCTTTTCATTCGTCAGAACATGAGGTCGAAGTCTGTTCGCATGATGTTGTCGAAGTAATGCGTGTTATAGTCGAAGCTTGTTTTAACATGCATTAGTCAATATTACTAGGTTTGTTAGCATGTTGAATTGGGTCTTGTTTGTAAGCTCAATTGTTTAAGTTAGCTTATACCCTAAGTTAGTTTGTAATGAGTAATTGTTAAAAAGTCCATTAGGTTAGTGTGCTATTTTTCTTATAAAGAGGTTATTTTGTTATTCTTGTATACTTGTAATCTTGTTTCTAAGATAAAGGAAAAAATAACAGTTTATAATCAATCCTTATTGTTTCTTGTTGTTTTACCTTGTTTTCTTTGTTAATCTTAACCCTTGTGTGTTTCTTGGTCATAAAGAAACCGTTTATATTTTATTTCAAGACATCCTATTCACAACAAATTGGTGCGGTGAACATGGAGAAGATGCCTTCAACAAAGTATGAGATTGAAAAGTTCATCGGAGTGAACGACTTCGGTCTGTGGCGCTTGAAGATGAAAGCCTTACTGGTTCAGCAGGGTTGTTTGGAAGCATTGAAGGGAGAGGCATCCATGGAGGTTGTGTTAACGGCAAAAGAAAAGAAGAACATGATTGAGAAAGCCCACCATGCAATATTGTTGAGCATTGGTGATAAGGTTATTCGACAGGTATCAAAGGAGACTACAACATGGGGTTATGAGTGAAACTTGAAAGTTTGTACATGACCAAATCTCTGGTGAATCGACTCTACCTGAAGCAAGCTTTATACTCATTTAATATGAGTGAAGACAAAGTGTTGGCTGAGCAGTTAGATATGTTCAACAAGCTGATTCTTGATCTTGAAAATATTGATGTGAAGATCGATGATGAAGATCAATCACTATTGTTGTTGTGTGCTTTGTCCAGAACACATGCTCACTTCAAAGAAACTCTCTTGTGTGGAAGGAAGTCCCTGAGCTTTGAAGAAGTTCAATCAACCTTGTATTCTAAGGACTTGAACAAATGAAATAAGCATAAACCTTCGACGGTGGGCGAAGTCGAAGGTTTGGCCGTTAAGGGAAAATTCTTGCGAACGGATGGTAAGTTCGACAAGAAGAAAGGTAAAAGTCAACAGAAGTCTTATAGTGGCGAAACATCTGGTATTCGATGTTATCATTTTAAGAAGGAGGGTCACACAAGAAAGGTGTGGCCTGAACACCTGAAAGATCATGGAGGTAAGGATAATGGCAACGTAACCATTGCTCAAGATGATTTTGACTCATCTGATGTCCTTGTGGTTTCAAGTGGCGACTCAAGAAAAGAGTGGATTATGGATTCAGGTTGCACTTGGCACATGACTCCAAACAGAGAATTGTTCGAGGAGCTATGTGATCATGATGGTGGATCGGTGCTGCTGGGAAAAATCAAATCTTGCAAAGTTGTATGTATTGGATCTGTGAGATCCAAGCTCCATGATGAGTCAATAAGGTTATTGACTGAAGTTAGGTATGTACCTGATTTGAAGAGAAATTTGATTTCTCATGGTGAATTCGACAGAAAGGGATATGTTTTTTAAAGAGAGAAAAATATCCTAAGAGTGATGAAGGGGTCGAAGGAAGTCTTGAGAGGTGTGGAGAAACAAGGCTTGTATACCCTTGAGGCTGAGGTTGTAAGTGGTTCGATAAATGTTGCATCCATGAAACCTGTGTCGAAGACAGAATTATGGCACATGAGATTGAGCCATGTCAGCAAAATAGGTTTGGTCAAATTGGGGAAGCAGAACCTGCTAGGAGGTGACAAAGTCAAAAAGTTAGAGTTTTGTGAATCTTGTGTATTTGGTAAATCCTGTAGGGCGAAGTTTAACAAAGGCAAGCAAAGAAGACATGAATCCCTGGATTACATTCATGCTGATCTTTGGGGCCCTGCAAGGAATCCTTCACACTCAGGTGCAAGGTATTTTCTATCCATCGTTGATGACTATTCCATAATGCTATGGATATTCATTCAGAAGACGAAGGATGAAAATTTTAAGAATTTCAAAAGTTGGAAGATTATGGTCGAAACTTAAATTGGCAGAAAGGTTAAGAGGTTGAGAACCGACAATGGCCTTGAATTCTGCAACGAAGCGTTCGACAGTTACTGTGTTGAGTATGGGATTGCAAGATATAAGACTGTAGCAGGTACTCCTTAACAAAATGGCTTAGCTGAGAGATTCAATCGAACAATATTTGAAAGGGTTAGATGCATGTTCAACCTTGTTTGAAGAAGGTGTTTTGGGCAGAGGTTGTTTCAACAACAACTTACCTGATAAATAGATGTCCCTCGACTGCCTTGGGAATGAAGACACTTGAAGAAGTTTGGTCAGGACATCCACTTAGTCTCAACAGACTGGGAGTATTTGGGTGTGTGGCCTATGCTCATATTAGGCAAGACAAGGTCGAACCTAGAGCTCTGAAATGCATGTTCATGGGATACCCCGAAGGAGTCAAGTCTTATAGGCTATGGTTCCTAGAGCTAGGTCACAGGAGGTGTGTCACCATGCAAGATGTAGTTTTCGATGAAGCAGAGATTGCTTTCAAGAAAACTGATGATGCTGATGAAGACATGGAACAAGGAGAGATTCTCGTTGAGGTGGAGCATGTAGATGTTGAATTGCATATCTCAGATGAAGTTGAAGAAGACGCAAAAGATGTTGTCGAAGATGAGGAGACTGATAATGACTACCTGCTAGCAAGAGACGGTTCAAGGAGAGTCATCAAGCCACCTCAGAGACTTGGGTATACAGATCTTATAGCTTATGCCTTAATCTCTGCAAGTGAGGTCCTAGACGAAGAACCTAAAGACTATAAGGAAGTTATGATGAGTCGAAATAAGAATGAATGGCTTAAGGCCATGGGTGATGAGATGAAATCTCTTCATGATAACAATACCTGAGAACTGATCAAGAAACCTTCTGGAGCCAGGTTAGTAAGCTGTAAACGGATTTTCAAAGTTAAGGAAATGATCAAAGGAGTGGGGTCGAAGAGATACAAGGCAAGATTGGTTGCTAGGGGGTTCACTCAGAAAGAAGCTGTCAACTTTAATAATGTGTTCTCTCCTGTTGTGAAGCACATATTCATTCGAATTTTGCTTGCCACGGTGGCTCAATTCGACCTTGAACTAGAACAGATGGATGTGAAGACTTCATTTTTGTATGGTGATCTAGATGAAAAAATCCTTATGAGGCAACCTGAAGGGTATGTCAAAAAAGGGAAGGAAGATTATGTGTGAAAACTGAAGAGATCTTTATATGGAGTGAAACAATCTTCTCGACAGTGGAGTAGGAGATTCAACAAGTTCATGGCACACATAAGTTTCATCAGAAGTCAGTTCGACCACTGTGTTTACTTCAGATTTCGACATGGTAATTCATTTGTTATTCTGTTGCTTTATGTGGATGATATTCTAATAGTAAGCAACAATGTCGAAGATGTAATGAGGGTGAAGGCTGAACTCAATAAGGAGTTTGACATGAAGGATCTGGGAGCTGCATCCAGGATTCTTGGGATTGATATCCGAAGAGATAGAAAGCAGTTAGAATCATGCTTATCTCAAGAGGCATACCTACGAAAGATTCTCGAAAAGTTTGGTATGTCGAATTCAAAGCCTGTTGTGACTCCGACAAACCCTTAATTCAAGCTGAATATAGATCAGTGTCCCAACACTGATTTTGAAAGAGCTTATATGAATAGAATTCCATATGCTAATATAGTGGGTTCTTTGATGTATGTTATGATCTGTATTATACCCGACATAGCATATGCAGTAAGTCTTGTAAGCAGGTACATGGCGAATCCTGGAAAGGCTCACTGACGAGCATTGAAGTGGATTCTAAGGTACATAAATGGGTCTCTGAATAGAGTCCTAATTTATGGTGGAGCCTTGGATGAAGATAATAAAGCAGCAATTGAAGGATATGTCGACTTTGATTATGCAGGTTGTACGAATTCTAGAAAATCTATTTCTGGATATATGTTCACTATGTTTGGGACAACAATCAGTTGGAAAGTAACACTTTAGAAGGTTGTTGCCTTATCAACCACTGAAGCAAAATATATCGCCATAACTGAAGTTGTGTAGGAAGCATTGTGGCTTGAAGGTTTTGCTAAGGAGTTGAAACTTCAAGGTCGAGTTATCACTGTTAAATGTGATAGTCAAAATGCAATACACCTATCGAAGAATTCAACCTATCATGAGCGAACCAAGCACATTGATGCGAGGCTGCATTTCATCAAAGGGGTAATCGAGCGTGGAGAAGTCCAAGTGCTGAAGGTTTCGACAGATCATAATGTTGTTGATATGATCACTAAGACGTTGCCTAGTTGCAAGTTTTTCCACTGTATGCAGTTGATAAAGCTGCATGAAGAAAGCTAGTTCCTTGATGTTATAGAGTTAGATCCAAAGTGGAGATTTTTGAGATATTGGGTCGAACTCTAGCATGGTCGAAGGGTAGCTTCGATTTGTCAGAGCATGAGGTCGAAGTCTCTTTGCATGCTGTTGTAGGAGTAATGCGTGTTGTAGTTGGATTTTGTTCTAACATGCATTAGTCAATATTGCTAGGTTTGTTAGCATGTTGAATTGGACTTTGCTTGTAAGCCCAATTATTTAAGTTAGCTTGTACCCTAAGTTAGCTTGTAATGGGTAATTGTTAAAAAAAACCATTAGGTTAGTGTGCGATTTTTCTTATAAATAACATGCTAGTCTCTCATCTTAGAAAAAAGAAAAATAGGAAGATAAAGTCCTAATTTCAAGTGAGAGGTTATTTTGTTATTCTTGTATACTTATAATTTTGTTTCTAAGAGAAAGGAAAGAATAACAATTTATAACCAATCATTGTTGTTTCTTGTTGTTTTACTTTGTTTTTTTTGTTAACTCTAACCTTTATGCGTTTCTTGATCATAAAGAAACCATTTATATTTTATTTCAAGACATCTAATTCATAACACCATGAATTAAGCTTTCTATGTTTGAATTCCTACACAAGGACTTTTATAGTCTACTCTATTTTAATATTCATTGAGAATTTTTACAATTCATGTTTATAAGATATAATGCGTCCGCTTTAAATTGGTCTAAGATTTTGTTTCTGAAAAACTATTATTTGTTTTAGCATTTCATTTCTTAAGTAATAGTGAAAATTTTAAATCCCAACAATAATTTTTGAAATCATTGAATAAATTCAAAATTATCATATGGCATTTGTAATTGTTGATTTCATGGGGTTCTTTTATCATCATAACATGTTTTACATTATATAAACTGTTTATCCTATTGCTTAATTGATAATTTAAAAGGCTATGCTGGTACCGAACTTTACGTTTTACGTATAGTAGGTATTTTGAAGTTCTATCTAGCATTATCTTGAAACATATGGACTTTATAAATAGTTTCGAAGAGCATTTGGATATAGTTTAAAATATGCCCTCAATTTGTTTTGAATTTATTTTCGTAAGCTTTAGAAAATAACTTACAAAAAAAAGCTTACATATTTTATACAAAGTGTAATATTCTGAGTGAGTCAATTAAAAAAAATTACTAAAGTGACATCTTTTAAGAAATTTTTTTATAAGAAACGTTAAATGTTTTTTCTTTTGTGTGTTGATTTATGCAAGTATTAACTCATCCAAAAAACAGTTAATGTTAGGCTGAATTTCATATACACCTATGATGATAAATGTATTGGTTAAAAATTGCAAGCGTACATGTTCCCCCTGCAAGGGCAAGGAGACTCATATGCCTTAGTAGATTTATACCACAATTTGGTGGTTAGTGTAACACTCTTATTCTACCCCACAGATATTACGACAAAATAACTCAGATTTTAGAGTAAAATATTAACTTTCATTAAAAAGTCACAAAAGGCGTACATTTTTCAAAGTCAACAAAATTGGTCAATACTCCGTAACACACGGGTTTTTTCAAAATACATCAAAACATCATATACAGCGGAACTGAAAACATAACTCAATGTTTTCCTCATAAGAGAACATCAGTAAAATAACCCAATGATATACAATCAACTCAAAGAACCCAACCTGATGTTACATATCAGAGTAAGACCCTCTAAATTAACCATAAAGGCTAACGACTCTAAAACTTCAAAATACTCCTCGACGGCGTCCACGGCTAAACTTGTTCATCTGCACGTTACCCACATGGAGGTAACATTCAAACAGGCAGGGTGAGTAAGACAATTCATAATAATCAATGTATAATAATTAATGCATAAACGGCATATTACTCATAATTACATTCAACACATTGATATCCTTCAAATATGCCTCAAAGGACATAATGTTATAATTCATACAGAAAGACTCATAGATGCAATGCGACACAACTCAATGCATGTGGTACCAATCATCACAGCGTGATGGACACTGGGTCATCAACCCTCCATAGATCCCCATCAATAGGATCGGAACACATCAAAATACTTCACATCCACACAGTGGGATTGAAGCCAAAGTAATCGAGGTCCTGAACCGAAGTTCGGATGCACATGAATGCATTATGCACACGTCACAATAATCCTCATAATAACAACATATGGTGCATCATCGTTCATCATATTTGTCATATTTGTCATACGTCATCACTCATCATATTAATCATCAATACAGCATATCATCACAATTCATCATATTACTCATCATATAACATATCATCATAATCCATCACATTAATCATTCTCACACATCATGTCATCATATAATCACGGATAAATCACATATTAGCTCATAGCCATATTATCCCATATTAATTCACAATACTACCCCCATATCATCTCATATTAATTTATCAAATTATACTCACGGTAATCCTCACACTATCGCCTGTCAATCACATAAACTTCACTTTTCTACTCATGTTAATTCGTCATATCATCACATAGTATTACGCATTAATTCCTAATATTATCTCACATTACCTCATATTAATTCATCATAATTACACTTGCGGTAATTCTCATACTATCACTTATTGCTCACGCAACCTCACTGTCATACTCATAGTAACTCATCACCAGAATCCCAGAATCAAACATCACGGAATCGCTGCACACGATCAATATTCACGTACTCTGCTACCTTCGCTGGCTCACTCGCTAGGCGAGTCTCGCAGCAAACCCCTCGCTGGCTTGCTCTCTAGGCGAGCCTCTAGCGAATCCTCGTTGGCTTGCTCGCTAGGCGAGTCTTGTAGCGAACCTTCGCTGGCTTGCTCGCTAGGCGAACAGAGCGATGACAGCAAAACCTACTACGCACCAGAAGTGATTTCTGTCCAAATACTCATACGATTTACATACCCGATGCCCCCAAAACATCATTAAAACATCCCCAATGTCATACGGCGATAACGACACCAAATCTATGGTTTATTAGGCCAATCCAGCAACATTTGCACTGCCTAAAACACTATTTTCCTGCAATTGCTCTGAGTGCATCAGAGTTACTCACATTTGCATATTCCTATCCCTACAGGGTCAAACATATCACAATCCAAGGTTTTGGCCACGAAGGCCTAAGGTTTCCTTTCTCATGTTACACATTAAACAGTCAGGAATACTAACCACTAATCACAAACCCCAAGGTTTCATTATCAGTTTCCCTTAATTTCCCACGATCAACCCAAAATACCCTAAATCATAAACTTCACCATAAAATCACCGAAAGGCATACATAGAAAATCATGAAATGCGATACTCCTCATACCTTAGCTGATTCAAAGCTTTCATGATTAATTCCGGAAACCTTCCGAAGCTTTTGCCTCCACTGATCCCTCCTCAGAGCTCTGGCCTCCATTCTTTTCACGGTTAACCAAAAATGAATCCCAAACTTTCAGAATTCTATTTTGTCAAACTTAGACTTTGGCCACACAATTGGGCTTTTCCCATAACACCCTTACTAACTCTTCATAATTCCCAATTTACCCTTATTTCACTTATATTTATTTTCATTCATAATAATATTAATAAATCCATATTACATACTATTATTCCAAAATAAATACTCCACTATGCATAATTCCCCAATAATTCCCAAAACCACCGAAAACACCAAAAATACGAATATTCTCAATTAAATAAATTAATTAAAATATTCCGATTAAATTCGGGGTGTTACAACTCTCCCCCACTTAAAAGAATTTTCGCCCTCGAAAATTACCTCAAGGAACAGAGTCGGATACGACTCCCTCAACTGATCTCTAAGTTCCCAGTTCCAACTTTCTCCAGTTGGTCCTCCCAAACTACCTTCACCAAAGGAATCTCTTTACCTCAAAGTTGCTTCTCGTTCATCAACCTGAACTAGCAATGCCTCAACAGTCAAATTATTCTCACTTGTACACCATCCATCCGAATAAATGCACTTCCTCAACTTAGGCACATGCCACATCATATAAATTCACAAGCGACAGCGGTAAGACAGTTTAACATGCTACTTCTCCCACGCTTCCGCTGCGCCACTTCCGATACAAATCAACAAAACGCAGTGTGTGCTTCCGAGACTTCAAAGCTCGACCAACACCAATCACCATCGTAACTCTCAAAACATGTCTTTTCTTGGATCTTCTTGATCTTTTCAGTAGTCTCTTACACAATTCTCAGGTCCGAGCACAACACTCTCGCCTGAATCATATCAACACAAAGGATTCCTACGCCTTCTACCATACAAATCCTCATACGGTGTCATTCCGATACTAGAATGCTAACTGTTATTGTAGGTAACTCAATCAACGATAATTAACTATCCCACGATCCACCTTGATCCAACACACACGCTCTCCACAAATCCTCTAAAGACTGGATAGTTCTCTCTGTCCGTCCATCCGTCCACGGATGATAGGCAGAGTTCAACTTCAACATGGTACTCAAAGTGTCTGCAAACTCTCCCAAAATCTCGATGAAAACTCAAATTCCCATCTGACACCATATTCGATGACATCTCATACAACTTCACAATTTCATCGATATACATCTCAGCTAGCTTCAACATAGAATGATTAATCCTCATTGGTAAGAAAAGAGCCACTCTAGTCAATCTATCCAAAATCACCCAATTAAAATCATATCCCTCCAATTCTTCGGAAAACCCAACACAAAATCCATGGAAATACTACCCGATTTCCACCCTGGAATATCAAACGGTTGCATCAGACCCAACGGTATCTGACGTTTATTCTTCGACTCCCGACAAGTCCAACCAGCATATATAAACTCAACCACTTCTCTCTTCATCTATGGCCATCAAAATAATTTCCTCAAATCCGCTTACATCTTCATAGCACCGGGATGAATACTCAATCTACCTCAATGTCCTTTTTCAATAATAATCTTATTCTAACTCAACAATATCTGGGACACAAACTCTATCACGACATCTCATGGTACCATTTCCATAAATCTGCAAATCAACTCTTCGACTTTAATTCATCAAATTCCGCCAACCTGCCAACTCAATTCAGATTTATGACCTTCTTGGATCTCATCAAGAACACCACTAGTAAGTTCCAACATGCTAAGCTTAACCCCATAAGAAGTCTCTTCACAACCCAAAGTCATATCACGAAATTGCTCAATCAGTTCTAACTCTTTTCACCATCCTCATCGGTATATTCCAAGATTTCCAAATCAATGCATAAGCTACCACGTTTGCTTCACCCGGATGGTAATTCACTCCAAAACCATAATCCTTCAAGAGTCCCAATTATTTTCTCTGCCTCATATTCAACTCTTCCAAATCAAGTGAATACCTTAAGCTCTTGAGATCACCAAACATTTCAAATCTCAAACTAATCGATTGAAGTCTCCAACTTCGGCTCAAACACAACAACAACCAACTCTAAATCACTCATCAGATAATCCCTCTTATGTACTTTAAATTGCCTAAAAGCATAACTAAAACTCGTTGATGTCGCACTTAACATCTCTCCTAATCACATCAACAAAGCATCCCAAAACACAACGAATAGTTCTGTCGGATTCGGCAAAAATCAACACACAAACTGTTGACAGCTCTCCCAAAAACTCTTTGAACGTTCTTCACAGTGGCATATCCCTGCTTCTTCTCCAACAATGATAACTCAAGTTCCCGATTCACAACATGATCCTATATACTCTTCGAATATATTAAAATATCATCGGTTAACACAACCACTGACTCGCTCAAATAAGTATGGAAAATCCCATGCCAAACGGACACTCAATTTGCGAGTTATGGCGGAAACACGAACCGCACCTTCTGCACTTACCACAACATCCAAACATATTCCATCAATAAATAACTTAATTCCATTCCACTACTTCACCATCACATAGAGCATTGGACTAGCTTTCCAACGCTTCGAACCGTGCGTCATTCCGAGTTACGATTCTCTTGTTACGACAAAAATACCAAAACCACATTCTTCTGCCCAGGACATCTTCGCTAGGCGAACACAGAAGCGAGTGGATGTTAGTTAGGCAAAGGACCTAGCGAACCTGACAGTCCGCAATTCTATTTTCGACCGTTACCTGACTTCCGGGTGTTCGATTTCGATTCCGTAAAAAGCTGCGATCTCGGAATTTGACGTACAACAACAATTTCACACTTAGGAAGGCCATTCAACACATTTTCAACTCTTGAAATATTTAAAGGCCTAATTATACCAATATTGCATTCCACATCTTACTTTCTTTAATAATCATCAGAAGTAATTGTCCACCTTTAATATACTCGATCTCACACTATGTTGCCTTAGCACACACACCAGGCACAAGTCTCAACACTACTCAATCTATTTAATTCCTTGACCGTCCAAACAGACATATAATATGGAGCTCTCAATCTCGGACTAGTTTCCGTAATTAAGTCGATCATAACTTCACTTCACGTCCTGGCTGTATATCACTATCTTGTCAGGATAACTTCCAGACAACCACAATTAATCGACAAACCGCCAACTTCCCCACTTTCATTAACACTCAAAATTTCCACCAAATTAAACATCTCAACATTGTTCTGCACCGACTCATCAAAACAATTCTTAAGCACTTAGCTTAACTCAAGACAATTCGCTGCTCATGCCATCTATGCAAGACACGTCTATTCCATCCAACATGACCCCGTCTACTATTAACAAGAGATTAAGGGTGATCAGTTCCTCAATTTTTCAATAGACAGCCGAAAATCATGATGGGGTATAAACCATCTTTACCAAACTATAAGAGCGTTCAACCATACACTGAGCCGCCACTTCACACTTGCAGCGTCCTGGAGAAGCACAAACTTCTCCCCACTTGAGTTATTCCCACTTCTGCAGACAAAGGTTAGGCAACAAACATGTACCGACAGTGTTTTCACACACATGTCGCATACCAGTGAACAAACAACATTAGACAACTTGGCCGGACGGACCGACCTGCTCTGATACCACTAACGTAACACCCTTATTCTACCCCACAGATATTACGACAAAATAACACGAATTTCAGAGTAAAATATTAACTTTCATTAAAAAGCCACAAAAGGGCGTACATTTCTCAAAGTCAACAAAATTGGTCAATACTCCAAAACACACGGGTTTTCTCAAAATACATCAAAATATCATATACAGCGGAACTCAAAATATAACTCAATGTTTTCCTCATAAGGGAACATTAGTAAAATAACCCAATGATATACAATCAACTCAAAGAACCCAACCCGATGTTACATATCAGAGCAAGACCCTCTAAATTAACCATAAAGGCTAACGACTCTAAAACTTCAAAATACTCCTCGACGGCGTCCACGGCTAAACTTACTCATCTGCACGTTACCCACGTGGAGGTAATATTCAAACAGGCAGGGTGAGTAAGACAATTCATAATAATCAATGTATAACAATTAATGCATAAACGGCATATTACTCATAATTACATTCAACACATTGATATCCTTCAAATATGCCTCAAAGGCCATAACGTCATAATTCATACACAAAGACTCATAGATGCAATGCGACACAACTCAATGCATGTGGTACCACTCATCACAGCACGATGGACACTGGGCCATCAACCCTCCACAGATCCCCATCAATAGGATCAGAACACATCAAAATACTTCACATCCACACAGTGGGATTGAAGCCAAAGTAATCGAGGTCCTGAACCGAAGTTCGGATGCACACGAATGCATTATGCACACGTCACAATAATCCTCATAATAACAACATATGATGCATCATCGTTCATCATATTCATCATATTCGTCATACGTCATCACTCATCATATTAATCATCAATACAACATATCATCATAATTCATCATATTACTCATCATACAGCATATCATCATAATCCATCATATTAATCATTCTCACACATCATGTCATCATATAATCCCAAATAAATCACATATTAGCTCATAGTCATATTATCCCATATTATCCCATATTAATTCATAATACTACCCCCATATCATCTCATATTAATTTATCAAATTATACTCCTGGTAATCCTCACACTATCGCCTGTTAATCACATAAACTTCACAGTTCTACTCATGTTAATTCGTCATATCATCACATAGTATTCACACATTAATTCCTAATATTATCTCACATTGCCTCATATTAATTCATCATAATTACACTTGCGGTGATTCTCATACTATCACTTATTGCTCACGCAACCTCACTGTCATACTCATAGTAACTCATCACCGGAATCCCAGAATCAAACATCACGGCATCGCTGCACACGATCAATATTCGTGTACTCTGCTACCTTCGCTGGCTCACTCGCTAGGCGAGTCTCGTAGCAAACCCCTCGCTGGCTTGCTCGCTAGGCGAGCCTCTAGCGAATCCTTGCTGGCTTGCTCGCTAGGCGAGTCTTGTAGCGAACCTTCGCTGGCTTGCTTGTTAGGAGAACAGAGCGATGACAGCAAAACCTGCTACGCACCAGAAGTGATTTCTGTCCAAATACTCATATGATTTACATACCCGATGCCCCCAAAACATCATTAAAACATCCCCAATGTCATACGGCGATAACGACACCAAATCTATGGTTTATTAGGCCAATCCAGCAACATTTGCACTGCCTAAAGCACTATTTTCCTGCAATTTCTTTGAGTGCATCAGAGTTACTCACATTTGCATATTCCTATCCCTACAGGGTCAAACATATCACAATACAAGGTTTTGGCCACGAAGGTCTAAGGTTTCCTTTCTCATGTTACACATCAAACAGTCAGGAATACTAACCACTAATCACAACCCCCAAGGTTTCATTATCAGTTTCCCTTAATTTCCCACGATCAACCCAAAATACCCTAAATCATAAACTTCACCATAAACACACCGAAAGGCATATATAGAAAATCATGAAATGTGGTACTCCCCATACCTTAGCTGATTCAAAGCTTTCACGATTAACTCCGGTAACCTTCTGAAGCTTTTGCCTCCACTGATCCCTCCTCAGAGCTCTGGCCTCCATTCGTTTCACGGTTAACCAAAAATGAATCCCAAACCTTTAGAATTCTATTTTGTCAAAATTAGACTTGGGCCACACAATTGGGCTTTTCCCATAACACCCTTACTAACTCTTCATAATGCCCAATTTACCCTTATTTCACTTATATTTTTTTTAATTCATAATAATATTAATAAATCCACATTACATACTATTATTCCAAAACAAATACTCCAATTTTCATAATTCCCCAATAATTCCCAAAACCACCGAAAACACCGAAAACACCAAAAATACGAATATTCTCAATTAAATAAATTAATTAAAATATTTCGATTAAATTCGGGGTGTTACAGTGAGGGCTTTCTCACGGCGGCGAGAAGCCCTGTATGGTGGTGTTTTGAGATAATTTAGGAGACTTGCTCACGTGAGGTAAGAGGCTTTGTTGATGACTGATGATGCTTGGTGGCAAGCGTGTGATAAGAAAAAAATGAGTTCGTGCTCTATAGGGTATGAAGAATATGTATCACTTAGGTATGTCCATTCTCCCCTTAGGAGAGATATATTTATATAGGTCTTTAAGACTTAGGATTTTCTTGGAAAGGGTCACCGACCACTTAGTTAATGATGGATAGTTGAATCCATATTTTTCAAGAAAGTCGCGGGTCACTTAATGAAATTGACTTTATTTGCCCTAGAAATGTCTTATCCCTTGTTTCCCACGTAGGGGCGAGGGAAAACCATATGGTAAGGAGATACCTCCCTTTGAGCGACATTCTATCACTGCCTCTTCTATGGTGGTCTAAAGGCATCTCCCTAGGCGGGACTTTTTACAAATATAATACTACATAGTCCCTCAGGCACGAGGGCTTTGATAGAAGAAGTATTTTTCAGTCATGACTTATCGAAGTATCCTGTGAATCGGTGCTTCCATTTGTAAGTTATTAGCTATACTGGGAAATTTAGGTTCTTTGGTAGTAGCCATGTGTAATCAACTAAAGGGACACAAACTCCCCCAGGCGAGAGTTTATTTAACATGTAAAATCTAAATCTTCTAGACATTATTGTATATAGTCCAACTGATGAGACTATAAGTCCCTTAGAAAAGGAATTTTTAATATTCATTTTGGATTTTTACAACTCATGCTTATAAGATATATTGCATCCGCTTTGTTGGAAATTCAACCACAACCTATAGAGAATTTCACTCAATCAATCTTGATCTCAAGATTATTTCAACTCACGTAATGACAATGAAATAAACGTTTAGAAAAAAAGAAAGTAAACGTTGGAGAAGAAGAAGATGAATAATTTTCTACAGAGAACTCTTTGCCCACAAATTGTGGAAATTCTGTTATTTCACTTGCAACTGCAAACTGTGAATTACAAAATATGATGAGATGAGATGTTCACAAAATAAGGGTTTTTCCCTATTTATAGATTTAGGTTAGCTTGCACCCCAAGCCAAAGCCCAAACTATAAAAGTCCAAAAATATTTAATCTAATCTTTCTAAACCAAATCTGATATTTCTAAAACAATGAATTACATATTTAACACACCACCTAATTCATTGTGTCTAAACTATCTACATTCATCATAGACCTTAACTTCTTGAACACTTCGACTAACACTCCTTTCGTCATGATGCCTGCAATGTGATTCTCAGTTCTGCGGTATTTCAAGTTCATCTTCCCTTCTGCTACCTGCTCTCGAAGATAATGGAACCTAATTTCGACGTGCTTGCTTCGACCGTGTGCTATTGGATTCTTCGCCAAGTTGATAGCTGACATGCTTTCGATCTTCATGGTAATTTCTCCATGACTCTTCACTGTGATCTCTTCGACCAGGTTCACCATCCAGGTTGCTTGACATGCACAAAGAGAAACAACTATATATTCTGCTTCGCATGATGACAATGCCACTACTGGCTCCCTTCTCGAACTCCAAGTAACTGGTGCACCACCTAGCATAAACACATAGCAAGCTGTGGATTTTCTATCCTTAGAATCACTACACCAACTAGAGTCGGTGTATCCCACTAAATTACATTATTTTCCTTCATCAGCTGCAGAAAACAAAATGCCATAGTCGAGAGTCCCTTTCAGATACCTCAGTATCCTCTTCGTCACTGCTAGGTGTGATACCTTTGGGTTCTGCATGAATCTACTTACCATATCCACACTGTGTGCTAAGTCAGGCCTTGTGTGACAAAGGTACCGAAGTGACCCAATAAGTATTATATATTGGGTTAGGTCGACATCATATTCATATAAACCCTTCGACAGTTGTAATCTGGTCTCAGTTGGAGTTGAAGTTGGGTTGCAATCTTGCATCTCAAATCTCTTGAGTATTTCACCTGCATATCTTCTTTGGTGCATCATCAAACCTCTACTACTCTTATAGAATTCGATGCCAAGGAAATATGAGAGATTTCCCAAGTCTGACATTTCAAACTCCTCACTCCAGTTATGTTTGAAGTCTTCGACCTCCTTCTTACAATTTTCTGTTATCAACAGGTCATCGACATAGAGGTATAGTATAAGCAGTTCACTACTGCTTTTAGTTACGTACACTCCATGATCAATTGTACACTTCAAAAATTCCCTTTCCCTTAAGAAGCTGTCGATTTCTTATTCCAAGCTCTTGGAGCTTGCTTAAGTCCATACAGGGCTTTACGCAGCCTGTACACGTTTCTTTCTTCACCTCATTTCACAAACCTAGTTGGTTGGGCAACATAAACTTCTTCATCTAAGGGGTCATTAAGGAATGCACACTTCATATGCATCTGACATGTGTGCCAATTGTTCATATTTGCTAGACCAACAACTAATCTGATTGTTTCCATCCTAGGAACAAGTGCAAAAACTTTGTCGAAGTCAATTCCTTCCTTATGAAGAAATCCTTTCGCCACAAGTCTTGCCTTGTGTCAAGTTACTTCTCCTTTAAGATTTACCTTCACATTGTAAACCCACTTCACATCAATTGCCTTATTGCCTTGAGACAAATTGACAAGTGACCAAGTGTTGTTGATTTCGATGGAGTCTAACTCCTCATTCATTGCTTTCACCCACTTCGAATCTTTCAACGCCTCAGCTGCATTGGTTGGTTTGACATCTGTGTAGAAAGCATAGTGTACCAGATCACCTTCTTCATCGACCACATCATCTGATATAATCGCACATTCTTGCAACCTTGCAGGCATGTGTCTTGTTTGTCAAGGTCTGCCTGGGCCAGCTTCATCTCTGACCTGTTCCTGTCGAACTTCTCTTTCGACTTCAGTGGCTGGTTCTTCACAAGATATTCTCACTGAATCCTTCTTGACATTCTAAGTCCAATCCCATTCTTTAAGCTCATCTATGATCACGTCCCTGCTGATCACTACCTGCTTATTCATTGGGTTGAATAACTTGTAACCTCCAGTCGAATGATATCCTATCAAGATCATCTGATTTGACTTATCATCAAGCTTCCTTCTCAACTAATCTGGCACATATCTATGTGTTATAGATCCAAACACCTTCAAGTGACCAAGGCTAAGCTTGACACCAGACCAACATTCTTCTGGTGTGATTCCTTCAAGCTTTTTCACCAGACACATGTTTAATATGTATGTTATTGTCGAAACTGCTTCTCCCTATAATTCTTTGGGTAGATGATTTCCATTCAACATACTTCTCCTCATAAGTTATTCTCCAACCTTGGACTTTCCAAATTTCACAATCCCAAACTTATTCCAAGAAGCAAAAGTTCAAACTCAATGATTAAAATTACAAGAGAGTTTCATGTAGTTTTCATCAAATTTCAAATTCAAGATTCAAAGTGCAATTTGATTTCATGATGCTTTGACGATTTCATCCCAAGATTACAATATTACAAATGGAAATTGTCAAACTTAAGTTCATTCAAGGTTATGAGTTCAAGTTACAACGTTCATGTTCACCAAACAAGTTTATAAAGCTTCAGAACTTAAGTAAAGTACAAGAATTGAAAAGATTCAAAATTCAAGACTTAGTGTTCAAGGTATAAAGAGTTCAAAGCAAAGAAGAGTGACATTCTAAATAAACCATCTTCATCTATCCATAGTCGTTGAAACGTTTGTGTTGAACTTCATAACATACAAGTGTTATACTTTGTTTGGAAGTACTCTATTTCAAACCATTGAAATCTATGGTCTAGGTGTCAAGGCTTGTGATCAACTGAGGATATTCTTTTTCTGAGCCAACCCATGGAGCTATTCATGTTATTTCTCCATGATGGTGGCTAATAAGTATGCAACAGTGAAACCAAATGCAATCTACCACGATGAAAGTCAGTACCTGCCATGTTGCTTGAGACATCACAACAACCATTCCAACGAATCAGCAGCAAGTTGGAATCAAATTTGTCAATATCTAAATAACAAGTTGTCATCATCTTTAATCACACATCTAAGCAGAAACATGAGAATTCCATACAACAAAGTTACGTGGTAGCAACAAGACATTTCTGAGCAATTAAATCACTAATACAAGGACAAAAATAAGAGGGCATTTACCACAATAATCAATTCACAGACATGACAAAATAAAATTGGAAACTCAGTTATGACAATCACACGAGATCGAATTGAAACGGAATCAAAATAGTCATTATCAAGGGTAATGAATCAAGGAAAACTAATGTGAATATTTTATTAGTAATCACCGAATCAGCATCAAATCAAATTAACAAATTAAATATCACACAATCACGAAGGATATCAGTAGCTCATTCTTTTCTTTCCGAAACCGAAGTCGACGGCAATCTCGGTATCCAAGTCGTAATCAACAGCATTCAATTCAATGTATTCCATTTGGTCTATAAAAGGAGAACAAAAAAAATCAGAAGGTACATACACGGATTAACAACTTGAGGTAACAAAACACAACATCACATCGCGCACGATACACTCAGCAGGAGGAAAAAAAGTCACATCACAGAATACCTACACACACGTACAATAGTATCAAAGGGAAAAAAATTAAGAATAAGCACCAGCAGTGAAAACATCAACACACGCAACAACACGAATTAGAAAGGGGGGTTGGAGAAGAGGAAAAGCGAAAAGAATAAGTACCTTTCGAAATCGTCGATGCCGGCGCGTCGAAACCATAGTAACACAGTCGCAAACTGTTAGCCCAACTGCAGAACAAATTTATAAATCTCTTCTCTCTCTAAATTCTAAGGAGGATTCCCTTGTCCTACTCAGTCAAGGATCATATTCCTGACAATTTGGTGTTTTCACCTTTGTTGCTCACCTCCCATGGCTGCCAGACCCACAAAGCAGAGAGATTGGATGATCTTTCATCCAAAATCGACGCAATAGCTGAACAAATAGCCGTCCTCACCACCGCTAACCCACCACCACCTACACCACCACCAGCCAACACGAACCTCACCTACCCTATGCCTCGCATGAAACTTGACGTGCCGAAATTTAACAGAACTAATGCTCCAGGCTGGATCTTTAAAATTTCTCAGTTCTTCGATTATCATCAAACACCAGAAGCTGAAAGCCTCACAGTGGCTTCATTCTATATGGATGGACCAGCTTTGAGTTGGTATCAATGGATGTTTCGAAACAACCAAATTACCACTGGGACCGGATTTCTTCAAGCACTCGAAACGCGTTTCGCACCTTCCTATTACGATGACCCTTCAAGCGCAGTTTTTAAGCTCACAAAAAAATCCTCCGTAAATCAATACCTCACCGAATTCGAAAAACTCGCCAATCGCATCGTTGGCCTCCCACAACAATTCCTTCTCAGTTGTTTCATCTTTGGACTCACACCTGAGATTCGCAGGGAAGTCCAAGCCCTCCGCCCTTACACCTTAACCTAAGCCACAACCCTTGCCAAATTACAAGAAGATAAGATTGAAGAACGACACCGTTTTTTCAAACCCAAATCACTTACCTCGGCTTCATCTTCTTCACCACAACAACAACACCAACCTCCAATCTTCCACCCCTCTTACCCACTCCCAAACCCAACCGACTCAATTATCGAAAATTATCTCTAGAAGAAATGACTTCACGACGGGAAAAGGGTCTCTGCTACAACTGCGATGAAACCTTCACCCCTCAATACAAATGCAAAGGACGCTTCTTCCTCCTCATCACAGAGGAACCACCGGATTCCATTCCGAATCTTCTTAACAACCACCATCAATTTGAGGATTCGGATAACTCCACCACTGCAATTGATTACACTACTGAAGCTCAGATCAGCTTGCATGCCCTTTCTGGCTGTACCACCGCCTCCACAATCCGCCTCAATGGTCGCATCTTCAACCACCCAAGCACAATACTAATCGACGGCGGTAGCATACACAACTTCGTACAAGATCGCATCGCCAAATTCCTTGAGCTCCCTTCAGTCTCTACCACTACACTCAAAGTCATGGTCGGCAATGGCGATACCCTCGATTGTAATCGTTTTTGCGCAGGTATTCCCATTTCTCTATAATCCGAACAATTTTCGGTTGATTTCTACGTGCTTCCTCTCTGTGGCGCTGATGTTGTTTTGCGTGCCCCTTGGTTACAAACTATTGGGCCTGTTCTCATGGACTACACAAACCTCAACCTATATTTCACCCACCAAAACAAAAATATCACCCTCACTGCTAACAAAAAGGCCTAAATTACTCAAGCCTCGGCCCAACAAGTTAAGAGATTAATCCAAACCCACTCCACCGCTGAACTATTTCACCTTCAATTGTTACCCACAAATCCTGAACCAAAATCAAACCCTACTCCTCCACACCATATCCCTAAAATCCATTCCCTACTTCTCCGTTTCTCAAACCTCTTCAACACAACACCAAATTTTCCTCCCCAACGAAACATTGATCACCATATTAATCTCGTACCCAACTCTAACCCCATCAACACCCGCCCTTACCATTACCCCTATTTCTAAAAGAATGAAATTGAACACCAAATACAAATCATGCTTGATACAAAATTCATACAACCAAGTCAAAGCCCTTTCTCATCTCCTGTACTCCTTGTCAAAAAGAAAGATGGAGGTTGGCGCTTTTGCGTCGATTATAGAGCTCTTAATGCCATCACAGTACGTGACCGTTTTCCAATGCCAACTATTGAAGAATTGTTTGATGAATTAGGTAATGCATCCTGGTTTTCTAAACTCGACCTCCGGCAAGGATTTCACCAAATTCGGATGAACCCAACTGACATTCCAAAAACAGCCTTCAGAACCCACCAAGGACACCATGAATTCCGTGTCATGCCATTTGGCCTTTGCAACGTACCTTCCACCTTCCAAGCCGCAATGAACACATTACTACAACCATTTTTTCGTAAATTTGTCACCGTGTTTTTTGACGACATTCTCGTCTATAGCAAAACACTTGAAGAGCATATCCAACACCTTGAACGTGTTTTCATCACTCTATTGCAAGGTGAATACTTCCTAAAACAATCCAAATGTATATTGGCACAACGTAGCTTGAACTATCTAGGACACATTGTCTCACTTGAAGGTGTTAAACCAGAACCATAAAAAATCCAAGCCATACTTAACTGGCCTCTCTCCAAAAACATCACTGCATTACGCGGATTCTTGGGACTCACCATGTTCTGTCGCAAATTTATCCAAGGGTATGCCTCCATCGCCTCACTCCTCACTTCTTTACTTCGATAAGACGCCTTCCACTGGAATCCTGAAGCTAGTATCACATTTAATGCCCTCAAGCTTTCCACAACCTCTGCTCCCACTTTAGCCCTCCCCGACTTCACACAACCATTCTGCCTCGAAACTGATGCTTCAGGCCTTGCTATGGGGGAAGTCTTGATGCAAAAGTCACATCCCATTGCTTACTTCAGCAAACCTTTTTGTCCCAAACTTCAAAAGGCTTCCACCTATGTCCGAGAACTACATGCTATCACCACTGCTGTTAAGAAATGGTGACAATACCTTCTTGGTCATCAATTCACAATTTACACAGATCACCAAAGCCTCAAAGAACTCCTCACCCAAACCATCCAAACCCTTGAGCAACAAATGTATTTAGCCAAACTCATGGGATATGATTACACGATTCAGTACAAGACAGGGAAATCCAACACTATGGCAGACGCCCTTTCTCGCATTCTAGACACAACCTCAGGTACGCATCTCTTTCTCTCTCTATGCCTAATTTTTTGTTTTTAGAGCAACTCAAACTAGCATTGGCTGCTAGCACCCAATTCACCTCTCTATACAATCAAATCTCACAAATACCCTCCCAATTTCCGAACCACAAAATACACCAAGGCCTTATTCTCTTCAATAACCGCATTTGGCTAGACCACTCCCTTCCCTTTTGTAACACACTCTTAGAGGAATTCCATTGTTCCCCTACAGCTGGTCACATGGGCTTTGCCAAAACATTGGCACGATTGAAAGCAAATTTTTGATGGGAAGGCATGAGAAACCAGGTACATCAATTTGTCAAAAATTGTACCACGTGCCAACAAGTCAAATATGAAACAAAAAAACCCTCAGGACTCTTACAACCCCTCCCCATCCCTTAAGCCATTTGGGAAGATCTATCCCTAGACTTCATCACCGGGTTACCAATATCAAAGGGTCACACAGCAATACTAGTAGTCGTTGACCGCCTCTCTAAAGGTGTACATTTGGCTGCACTGCTTCCTAATTTTACAGTCCATAAGGTGGCCCTTGTGTTCTTTGAAATTGTATGCAAATTACATGGCATGCCTAGGAGCCTAATTTCTGACCGGGACCCCCTGTTTATTAGCAAATTCTGGTGCGAACTCTTCTCTCTTTGTGGCACCAAGTTACGCATGAGTACCTCCTACCATCCTGAAACAGACGGCCAAACAGAGGTTTTTAACAGAGTGCTAGAACAATATTTGCGTTCCTTTGTTCACCATAAGCCATCTCAATGGTCCAATTACCTTTCCTTGGCTGAATGGTCCCATAATACTTATGTCCACTCTACCACAGGCCTCACACCATATCAGATTACTTATGGCAAAGATCCACCCTCCATACCTCAATACATACAAGGCCAATCCTCACTTGAAGTTGTAGATTCCTTACTAAGTTGCCGCCAACAACTTATCACAAAATTAAAGGCAAAAATCCTCAAATCTCAAACTGCCATGAAACAGAATGCTGACAAACACCGCAGAGACATCACATTCGAAGAAGGATCATATGTTTATGTCCGTCTTCGTCCATATCGACAGAAAACTGCAACTCCAGCATCTTACTCCAAACTCTCCAACAGATTCTATGGTCCCTTCAAGATACTTCAACAAACTGGAAAGGTGGCTTACAAACTTGATCTACCAGCCCATTCCAAAATTCACCCTGTTTTCCACTGTTCACTCCTCAAATTACACCACGGTCCCATTCCTTCAATCACTATTATTCCACCACTTTCCATTGATCACCACCCTATCATTACACCCTTGAAAATACTTGACACCAAACTTGATACATCTACTAATCCCCCACAAAAATGGCACTGGTTCAGTGGTCAGGTTTACCACCAGAAGAAACTAGTTGGGAATCTTGGGATACTCTCTGTTCTGACTATCACCTTGAGGACAAGGTGTCGTTTCATGCACCAGAGGTTGTTAGCCCAACTGCAAAACAAATTTATAAATCTCTTCTCTCTCTAAATTCTAAGGAGGATTCCCTTGTCCTACTAAATCAAGGATCATATCCCTAACACAAACTCACATCACCTTCTACGCGGCATGCCGTCGAACCAAGACCTGCATCCAACGTCACCAATCGACGTGCAGCCTTCCCCATGGCGAATCGTCATTCAGCGTCTGTCACTACTGGTTCATGCTTTCTTTTAATCTTTGACTTGTTTCTTTGATGTAGGTTTGTGTTGATTTTATGATTCAAAATTTTGATTGTGTGTTTGATTGTGGGAGAAAACCAAAAGAAACAGTAGCTGGCGAGAGAGGGAAGAAAGAGTTGGACGAAGGGGATAGAACCAAGATGATTTGTTTCTATTCTCTTTTTCCTTTCTGATTCACAAAGGCCTTAGATGGGGCATGCATGGGTCTTGGGTCAAAATCCCAATTTTGTATCTATTTCATACATGACCATAGCCTATTTTACACCCTTCATTTTAATGTGTTGTTTTTTCCTTTTATCTCTAATTTTTTATTAAAAAGTTAATGATGAATTAAATTGAATAATTTGATTTTAGAAGTAACATTATGATTAATTATTAATTAAAGGTTTTTTAAGCTAGACTTTAGATTTTATTATTATTATTATTATTATTATTATTATTATTTATTTATTTATTTATATTTTATTTTATTTTTATTTTTGTGCGACTGTTTTTTATATAATTTGTGATTAATTGTAAATTGTGATTAATTTTTAATCTAAATTTGTGACTAATTCTTGGTTAAGATTTGCAATTAAATCTATGCTTTGAGGTTTGCGACTAAATCCACGTTTTAGAATCATGAAGATGTGACTAGCCATATTTGTCGATTGATTTATACCTTGACCTCGATATTTTGCTTGATGACTTGATTGTTTATCGTTTGTTTGATTTTTTCTTATTCCATGAGGTTCTCGATTCAACTTTGTCTCCAACAAATTGAATCAGAGTAGATTTTAGTTTTCATCCAAGCATGATAACATTAAGTTAGCTCCCTCATAACCTCAACTATATGACCATTTGAAATGACAACATCTAGGACCAAGTCTCCCTTGGACCTTCCATTTTTCTCTTCTCTCTTTCGAATCAATTCAAGACACGTAATAAATATGATGAGTATGGAGCACCACGAGCCTTAAGTATATGGGAAAGGATGGGCGGATGAATTTCTAACCTCATCTTAGTGTACTTTGTGCACAAGACGTTTGGATCGTTAGTACGAAGTACTTGATCCTATGTTAGAGACTTTAGTGTGATACACGTCACAAATAAAGTCAATCCACTTCTCTAAAATCCTTAAACAAACTGAAAATCACTTTGTCCTTCGGGATCTCCGTTCAAACCTTTTTTTAGAAAGGGCATGCTATCTCCGTTCTACCACAAACAGGCGTCGACCCTAACTACTGGAACGCAAATTTAGCATCGCTCATAAAAGATACTTAACCAACCCGTGGTAGGTAGAACTACGAGCGCTCTGACTTCTTCATTCTCATCTGAATAAGGATACGTAGGCACAAGACGACGAAGTCTTGCCGAGTTCCCTACCCCCATTCACCCGTAGTCCTCCGGACTACGTTGACTCTGAATTCTCGATTGCACGAGAGAATACATAGGTATAGGACGGCGGAGTCCTATCGAGTCTCCTTTTTCCCCCTTTTTGTTTTTGTTTAGCAAGTAGCTTTAGATAAACACATGTTTGATTAGAATAACAAGAGTGGATCCCGTTGAGTACAACGCACGCGAGGGGGTACTAATACCTTCCTCTCGCGTAATCGAATCCCAAACCCAAGATTTAGTTGCGAGACCATGTCTTCTCCCTTTTGAGGTTTATTCGATCGTTTCCTTTCTCTCGTCGGGATAAATAACGTTCGGTGGTGACTCTGTTTTTTCCGCTAGTTGTTTTTCGCGTTGCGACACCCATGTCGAAGACGAATCGGGTGGTTCTTCCTTGTTTGATGGATTTTGGTTATTTGGTGGATTTCAATTCACCATCCTTGTTACGTAACTTCTCATTGGTCTCTCTTCGTTGTTTGTGGTTATTTTACCACTCTTAAGTCTCATGCAACGAAGTTTAGAGAGATAGTAAAAATGAAGAGCTTATGTAAAAGATTCTTAGAAAGAAAAATATTTTTGAACAATAGCACTGTCTCACTGGGCGTGCTAATTTGTTTACCGTGAAAATTGGTAAACAACCGTTGGTCTTTCAAAAATGGTATACTTGCAGGATCAACCAGTGAATCCTTAGGACATAGTTATTGTCAAAATAATTTCTGGAAATATCAAGAACACTTCGACATTGCTCATGCTTGTGAAAGATTGTTTAAAAGTTTTAAAAATATAAACTTGCAAAATTGTAAAGTTGCAATAAAGATAAAATTCAAAGTAAAAGTGCAGTAAAAAGATAAATGGTAAATTGGAAGTAAATTTCTATTGAAATAAATGTGGTGTTACAAACGTATATTTCTCAATGAAAACTCTTTTCTCACTTGACTTAGATACTTTGAGTGATGTTTTTGAGTATTTATACAACAATGAACACACGGAATTCTAAACACTAAGACTCATATTTATAATATATCGAAAATAACTATCTTCAATGGATATTCCTCTAAAAATAGACACTTTTACTCTGCATGTCTTTATCTCGTCACATCTCTCTAAGCGTCCTCTTTGAGAAGCGGATAAGGATAAAAGACAATTATTATCCATATTTTTAATTTCAAAACGTCTATCGAAGAAGAGCCACATACACCCTCCGTCGAAGTTGCTGTCAAAACTTAGAAAATATTTCTAAGTATATTCCCAACATGCCCTCCTTATGCAGACCTTTTCGACTAGGATTCTTGCACAGGCTCCTGTCGAATTCAACAACAACTTCTGAAACACTTAATTTTTATTTATTATTCTTAAACAAGTCTTGGCGTCGAAATTTCCAGCCAACACAGGTGTGCATGTTCCCCTTGTAAAGGCAGGAAGACTCGGAGACCTTAATAGATTTATAACAATATTTGGTGGTTAGGGCTTGCCCACGACAGTGAGAAGCCATGTATGGTGGTGTTTTGGGATAGTTTAGGAAACCCGCTCACGTGAGGTGAGAGGCTCTGCTGATGACTGATGATGCTTGGTGAAAAGTGTGTGGTAAGATAGAAATGAATGTTGTGCTCTATAAGGTGTGGAAAATATGTATCACTTGGGATCTGTCACTTATCCTTACGAGGGGAGACGTATTTATTGAGATCTTTAGGGCCTATGGTTTTCATGGAACAAGGTCATCACTCACTTAGTCAATGGTGGATAGTTGAATCCCTATTTCCAAGGGAGTCGTGGGTTATTTAATGACCTTGGGAAAACCACAAAGCAAGGCGATACCTCTTTTTGGGTGACATTCTATCATCGCCACTTCTATGGTGGTCTAAGGGCATCGCCCTAGGCAAGGCCTTTTAAAAATATAACACTACATAAACATGTGATAATTATAAGGTCTCACATGTGAATAATACATCAATCCAAAGAGGAGTTTATTATTTGATATGTTTCATTGTCTATCTTGACTCTGATGTTACATTATATACTACTTTGGCATACTTTGTTATGCATGAGATACCTATATGTTCATGTACCTTTTCTAATATTGCATTATGTTTGCCTACCTAAACTAACAACTTTATATATGTGATTCTAGATACACATTTTATTGGGTTGTTACACCCATAAAACTTCAACTTTCCATGATCTATTGGTGGAATTTATTGTGCTAAATCACTTTCTGATTTAGGAGTTAGTGTCAACTTGATGCCTAAGTAAATCAAAAATAAATTAGGAATAAGTGAATCTAGACACAATGTTAACCCGCAACTTATTGATAGATACTTTTTCCACATTGAAGGAATAATTGATGATGTCTTAGTTAAGGTTAATAAGTTTGTGTTTCAAGCAAATTTTATCATCCAAAGTTTTGAAGCTAATGAGAAGACAAATTCTAGAACGAACCTTTTTTACCCCCAGAAGAACCATGATATATGTTTAAAAGGATGAATTAACCATGAGAGTGCTCAATGATAAATCATAGGCAATTAGTACTTTGTCACTTTCATTGATGATTTTAGTAGAAAGTTATGGACAAACTTGTTCTAAAGAAAAAGTGAGGTGTTGGAAGTGTTCAATAATTTTAAACCTATGGTAAAAATAAAAAGTGATCACAAAATCAAAACTCTAAAAACATATGGTGGAGGTGAATATGTTTCAAATGATTTTGGGAAATTTATTAATCATATTTGAATAAGTTGGTAGGATTAAAGTTCTATTTTTTAGAAGGCTACTCAAGGTATGGCCAAATTGATATTGCCAACAAGAACTAAGAAAATACCATTTTACATGCCTTCATGAAATATTTTCCTTTAGAAAAACGCTCTTTGATTTGTAAAATTTCAAATTTCAAGTTTTTGTAACAGGTTACAGTCGAGTGTAACCGGTTACCACTATTGTTGCATGTCCCTAATACATTAAGGGGGAAGCACCCCAATATGGTTTTTTTTGCTTGTCTTATCGCTTTTATCTTTGATTTGCTTTCGATTATTAAGTCTCCTTCATGATTGCACGTCTTTGAATCAAGTTTTGAAATGATCCGTTTTTAGCATGCTTAAACCATTGATAAGGTTTGAACTTGATCATGATGCATTTAATCAATTGCACAAGTCTATGTAACAAGAGCCATATATGATACTGATTCAAGTTAGGTGGAAAGAAAAACCTCAAAATCTCCCTAAAATTTTGAAAATTTGAGATTTTGGGTGTTTGATTCGAATCAAACAAAAATCCTGATTCAAATCATTTTGGAAAGAAGCAAACCAGAAATCTACAAAACAATTTAATTTAAATCACATTTTATACATGATTCGAATCATCAAACTCTGGGTCACCTCTGCCTCAATTGATTGGAACCACATTTTCCACATTTTCTCAGTTAGCTCAGCATGTTTGATTCAAATCAAATTTAACACATGATTCGAATCACAAGGTGTTTGATCCGAGTCATACTTTCATCTTGTTTTGAATCAACTAAAAAATGGTCCAAAACTCTAATTTTTTCCACTTCACTTGCTCATTTGATCCAAATCATAAAAAAAATGCTCTTGATTCAAATCTAACTGACTTTTTTCAACCTTTTTCAGTGCTTAATCTCAAGCACATATAAACCTTTTTGTTATCATTTCTCATGTAACGAATCACAATGGGTATCATAATCAACATTGTGATTATGTGAAAAATTAATTTCCTATGTTTTGAATGTTCAAATTTCTTGCAACGAAATTCTTGTATCTTCAACTTCAATTTGATTCGTGGATTATACAATCAAATCAATTAAATACTTTGTATTTCATCGTATTCATTTTTGGTGTTTGTGAAGCGATCTAGTGTTAACGTGATCAAAATTTTGAATAGTATAATTTTCACATTTTCGCATCAAACCTTCCGTTGGAAATTTTAGAAAACACTCTGATAACTTTTTAAAAAACAATTGGTTTTTATTTAGGTCTATTCACCCCCCTCTATGTCGTTTTTCTACTCCCATATTCACATAAAACAACCACCCGTTGCAGTAGTAAGAGAACCAAATAGAAGCAACCTGTAATCGATTTACAGGTTTGGTGTAACCGGTTACCACCCTTCCATAATTTCCAAGAACCAAGTCAATAGCATTTTTAACCAGTTAGAAGAATTTCATTTCTATTTAAGGAGACTCAAAGCTCACTTTTGATGTGTGTAAGGCATGAAGATTTTGAAGATACCCAGTGTTAAGGTTTTCCTTTTGAGTCTTTATATGTGTACCATTCTAACGTCTCCTTTCATATCATAAAGCGTAAAGTTTGGTTTCATTGTGTTGTAAACCTTGTTCCAAGATTTTAAGTCTATAAGCGTGTGAACATTATGTTTCTTACATTCTACAATATTTCCTTAACCAGATTGGTGCTTAATCTTCGTGTACACCTCTATGTTTCAGTAACTTGGCAAAAAAGGTTTCTCTAGTTGTGTGGTAAGATTCAACATTTATTGTTGAGTTGTAATATCTAATCATGGGTTATGTGATTGAGAAGAAAGTGAGAGGGATTCTCATATTTAGGGGAATATCTAAATAGAAAGTCATTTGGTAGTATTATGAAGAGGCACTAAACAACATATGGTTTGTCGTAACCCCTAAGGATTGTCCTAGTGGTGGAAGCTTGGGTCTCGAGAGTGTGCTCTTCTCAAGGTCTCAAGTTCGAATCCTACTAGGTGCAATCAATCCTTGTGTTGGGCCAGTTCACACGGAGCTTTGCTCTGGCTTTAAACGGGGTCCTGTTTGTAATAGTCCAATTTTAATTAAGTGATTATTTTAATTAATTAAATGAATTATGGGGTTGATTTAATTAATTGAGTGATTATTTATTAAATTGGTAGATGTTTGAAAGGAAAATAAATTGGAAGGAAATTGGATAGAAAGTGATATAAAGGAAATTTGGAAAAGAAATAGAAAGTTAGAAACATAAGAAGGAGAAAGAAGAGAAAGAAAGTGGAAGAGGAGAAAAAGGGAAGAAAAGAGCAAAGCTTGGATTTTCATCAAGAACAACTCTCAATCATCGATTTGAGCAAGGTAAGGGTGTGAAATATCATTATCTTATCAATGTATGTGATTATGTATGGATTGTTTGAGTTTGTTTGGGTGTTTTTCTCCATTTTCCATTCTAGGGCATAAATGGTTTAATCGGTAGAATCGAGTTTTGAACGGTTAGAATTCAAAATAAATTGCATAGTTTAGTCGGGTAATGTTTATCCGTGATTATTGGATTTCGTTTGATTGAATTTGGTTGAGTTTGTGAGTTTTGACATTTTTGGATAATTGAGGGTTTGAGATTTGAGTGGAAATCGGACGTCGTAGAAATTGTGTTTAATGGTTCTAATTCACTGCTATATGTTAGGTGAATATGAGTATGTGTTTGTTTCGAAAAAAAGAATTGAATCGGTCGGATTTTTGGGCGAAAATGCAAAATCCCGTAGCCGTGTTTAGGCAAAATTCTGGTTTTTCGGAAAACTTCGAAAATTCATAACTCTTGAACTGTAAGTCGGTTTTGACCCCCGTTTGAAGAGTTGGTCAGTTAACGAGATTATCTTTCTAGAAAAAATAGCTTTGAGGCCTGTACCTGGTTCAATTATAGCAGAAAATTGAAAAATATTGTTGTGTTGATTTTTACCGTCGCGAATGTGTGTGATTGATGTGTTATTGTGCAGAATACTTTTGTTATATAACGTATAGCTTGTGCATGTTGTGATATGATATGATGTGGGTAGCCGTATGGCGTGGATCCTAGATGGTAGAATCGATTATGAAATATAGTCTTTTGACAAATATATGCATATTGTTTGTATGTGAAGAATGCATGAGAATATATTGTGAATATGTGTGCATTGCTTGATAAATGTGGTAATGATATTGAAGTGTAAATACATATTGATTGTATGCGACATTGTGAATGCATGAGAACATATTGTGAATATGTGTGCATTGTTTGAAAAGGTAATGAGGTTGAATTATGAATGCATATTTGTTGTATCCGATTATTGTGAATTAATGCATGAGAGCATATTGTAAGATATGCGTGCATTGTTTGATAAACATGATGATGTAAAGTATGAATACGTGATTTTATGATATGTTATGTGTGCAATCTTGTTTTAATTCTTGAAGGGAGGAATTATTTGAATGCATGGGATTAAGACGTGAGGTCGGTCTTAAGTGCATTTGTGGTTGATTGCATATGCATCATTTAGTCAAGAGTCAATGTTTGCTAGTTTCGTGGAGACTAGTGGCTTGTCCCAAACCTAGAAGGGTGGGTTTGAAAGCTTAGGGAACGAGCTTTGTTGTTATCGGTCTAGAAGGGTGGACCCGGTTTAAATGTAAAAACCAAAAAATGATAACAAGTGTTGGTACCACATGGCATTGAGTTGCATTGAGTTGTGTTGAGTCACATAGCATTGATGTCATTGTTATATGAATTATGCTTGTATGTGAATTGGTGATTTGGTGAATTGTGAATAATGGATTGGTGTGTTGGTGAAAGATGTTTTGTGATTATTCATATGTGTTTATACATGTCGTGAAATGTATAATGAGTTATGAATGATTTGTGGTGAGAATTGTGAAATATTTGTATCTTTATTTTCGTATATGTATATATATTTATATGCATTGATTATTATGATAATATTTCTCACCCTTCTGCTGTTTTATAATGCTCTATGAGGCATTGCAGATTAGGTTGCTGGAGGTTCTTTTTGTGAAGTTTTATCTTCATTCTTTTGTCGGGTCGCTCTGATATGTAGCACCGGGTAGATAGGCTGTATAGCATTCTTTTGAGATACATTGTATATGTATCTGTTGGCAAATGTGTTTTGTAAAACCATGATGATGTGATGAACAAACTGATTTGGTATGTATATTTATGATATTATGTTTTCAAATGGTTTAATGTTTTAATCTTCCGCTGATATTTCGAAAATTGAAATGTGGGTGTAAGGACCAAGTCCTCTATTTCAAAACTACCCCACTGTTACATGTCATTTTGAGCAGGTGTTGTATGATTTATTTTCATGTATGTGTGACATGCTCCTTTTATACCATATTTTAAATTTACTCTGACGAAATTTCAATAAGTGATTAAGTGATTTATTTGTTTATTTGGGGGTATAGAAAGGGGGTGTTACATTAGTGGTATCAGAGCAGGTCGGCCAGTTGGCCAAGTTGTTAACGTGTTTGTTTTCCCATTTATATCTGATTATGTGTGACACTATCGATATTGTTTGTTCTTATGGAGTTCTGTTGTTGGAATTCAGAACTATGGTTGCCGGTAGGAATGATGAAGCGATTGCTGAGGCTTTGGCGATGTTGGCTGGAGCAATTGGGCAGAATCCGCAAGCCAACGTGAATGCTGGAAACAATGCTGATGATGAGTTTCGTGCTTTGGGAAGGTTTCAAAGGAACAATCCGCCAATGTTCAAGGGAACCCATGAACCTGACAAAGCACAGGTTTGGCTAAAAGCGATCGAGAAGATCTTTCGAGTCATGAACTGTTCAGATGCGCAGAAAGTGCAGTTTGGCACTCATATGCTTGAAGAGGAAGCTGAGGATTGGTGGGATAATACTCGCTAAAGGTTTGAAGACGATGAGGTTGTGGTTACATGGGATATTTTCAGAGAGGCATTTTTGGAGAAGTATTTTCCAGAAGATGTGCGTGGTAAGAAGGAAATTGAATTCCTTGAGCTGAAGCAGGGTAACTCAACTGTGGCCGAGTATGCGGCAAGGTTTGAGGAATTGATTAAGTTTTGTCCTCATTACAACACTGCTAATGCTGAGAGATCTAAGTGTCTCAAGTTTGTGAATGGTTTGAGACCTGAAATCAAGCAAGCTGTTGGTTATCAGGAAATTAGAAGATTTTCTGAGTTGGTGAACAAGAGTAGGATTTATGACGAGGATAGTAGGGCTCGATCTAGCCACTACAAGAGTTTGAATGATAAGAAAGGAAAGGGTCAGTTTAGAGGAAAGCCGTATGTGACTCCTGCTGATAAGGGGAAACAGAAAGCTGGTTTTGGCAAGAAGCCAAGTGGGGGAGTTTCTACTCCGGTGAGATGTTTTAGATGCGGTGAAACGGGATATCGTGCTCCCGAGTGCAAAAGTGTTGAGCAGAAGTGTTTTAAGTGTGGCAAGCCAGGCCACAAAGCTCTTGAGTGTAGAAGCGGTGCGAATGTGACTTGCTACAATTGTGGTGAGCAAGGGCACATTAGTACCAAGTGTGACAAACCGAAGAAAACTCCAGAGAAAGGGAAAATGTTTGCTCTATCAGGATCGGAGACTGCTAGTGATGATCGATTGATCCGAGGTACGTGTTTTATTAACGGTATACCTTTGATCGCTATAATTGATACCGGAGCTACGCATTCTTTTATTTCGTTGGATTGTGTTAAGAGGTTGAATCTTGAGTTGTCTGTTATGGGTGGTAGTATGGTTATTGATACTCCTGCTATGGGTTCGGTAACTACTCCATATGTGTGTTTGAATTGTTCGTTGAGTATTTTTGGTAGAGATTTTGGGATTGATCTAGTGTGTCTTCACCTAGACCAACTTGATGTTATTCTTGGGATGAATTAGTTAAGATTCAATCGAGTTTATATTAACTGTTTTGACAAAACAGTGATTTTTCCTAAATCTAGTGATGAAGGAGATTTGTTTTTGTCTGCTAAGCAAGTGAAGGAATCGGTGCAAGATGGTGCTAAGGTGTTTATGTTGTTGGCAACTTTGAGTATTGGTGAAAGTGGAGCAATTGTTGCTTTACCAATTGTCCGTGATTTTCTGGAAGTTTTTCCTGAAGAGATAAGAGACTTACCGCCGGAACGAGAGGTGGAGTTTACGATCGATTTGATTCCTGGAACTAGTCTGATATCGATGGCTCTGTATTGTATGTCTGCATCAGAACTGAAAGAGTTGAAGAGTCAACTTGAAGATTTACTTGATAAAAGTTTTATTCGTCCGAGTGTGTCGCCGTGGGGTGCACCAGTGTTGTTGGTTAAGAAGAAAGAAGGTTCTATGAGACTTTGTGTGGATTATAGGAAATTGAACAAGATGACTATCAAGAATAAGTATCCACTTCCGAGGATTGATGGTTTGATGGATCAGTTGGTTGGTGTAAGCGTGTTTAGTAAGACAGATCTGAGGTCTGGGTATCATCAGATTCATGTGAAGGCTGAGGATATTCCGAAGACTGCCTTTAGAACAAGGTATGGACATTATGAGTATTCTGTAATACTATTTGGTGTGACTAATGCACCAGGTGTATTTATGGAGTACATGAACAAGATTTTCCATCCTTATTTGGACAAGTTTGTGGTTGTGTTCATTGATGACATTTTGGTTTATTCGAAGAGCGAAGAAGAGCATGTCGAGCATCTGAGGATTGTGTTATCTGTGTTGAAAGAGAAGCAGTTGTATGCGAAACTTTCTAAGTGTGAATTTTGGTTGAAGGAATTAAGTTTCCTTGGTCATGTGATTTCGAGTAGAGGGATTGCGGTTGATCCGTCGAAGGTTGAAGCGGTATCGCAGTGGGAGACTCCGAAGTCAGTTTTTGAGATTCGAAGTTTTCTTGGATTAGCCGGTTATTATCGGAAATTTATTGAGGGATTTGCTAAGTTATCCTTGCCATTGACGTAGTTGACTAGGAAAGGTCAAGCTTTTGTTTAGGATGCTAAGTGTGAAGCAAGTTTTCAAGAACTTAAGAGAAGGTTGACGACGGCTCCTGTGTTGATTTTGCCGAATCCGGCAGAACCGTTTGTTGTGTATTGTGATGCTTCTTTGATGGGTTTGGGAGGTGTGTTAATGCAAGATAAACAAGTTGTAGCTTATGCTTCGAGGCAACTCAAAGTGCATGAGAAGAATTATCCGATGCACGACTTAGAGTTGGCCGCCGTGGTGTTTGTGTTGAAACTTTGGAGGCATTATTTGTTCGGTTCGAGATTTGAAGTGTTTAGCGATCATAAGAGTTTGAAGTATCTCTTTGATTAGAGAGAATTGAATGCAAGACAGAGAAGATGGTTAGAGCTTCTGAAGGATTATGATTTTGGGTTGAATTACCATCCGGGTAAAGCGAATGTGGTAGCTGATGCTCTGAGTAGGAAATCATTGCATATGTCGATGATGATGGTAAAAGAGTTGGAATTGGTTGAGCAATTTCGTAATTTGAGTTTGGTGTGTGAGAAGACTTCTAGTGGAGTTAAACTGGGTATGTTGAAGCTTACGAGTGGTATTTTGTAGGAGATTCGAGAAGGTCAGAAATCTGATTTGAGTTTAGTTGATCGGTTGACTTTGATCAATCAAGGCCAAGGTGGTGATTTTCGGATTGATGAGAATGGTATTATGAGATGTCGTGATAGAGTTTGTGTTCCTGATGTTGTTGAGCTGAAGAAGAGTATTCTTGAAGAAGGACATCGTAGTGGATTGAGTATTCATCCGGGTGCTACTAAGATGTATCAAGATTTAAGGAAAGTATTTTGGTGGCCTCGTATGAAGAAGGATATTGCCGAGTTTGTGTATTCTTGTTTGACTTGTCAGAAGTCAAAGATTGAACATCAGAAACCGTCGGGTTTGATGAAGTCGTTGTTTATTCCTAAGTGGAAATGGGATAGCATTTCTATGGATTTTGTATCTGGTTTGCCGAGGACGCCGAATAATTTTGAAGCTATTTGGGTTATTGTGGACAGATTGACTAAATCTGCTCACTTTATTCCTATGCGAATGGATTACCCGTTGGAGAGATTGGCGAAGCTGTACATTGAGAGGATTGTCTATTTGCATGGCATTCCGTCTAGTATTGTGTCGGATAGAGATCTGAGGTTTACTTCGAGATTTTGGGAAAGTTTGCAAGGTGCTTTGGATACGAAGTTGCGTTTGAGTTCAGCTTATCATCCACAGACTGATGGTCAGACTGAGAGGACGATTCAGTCACTTGAGGATCTTTTGAGAGCTTGTGTGTTGGAGAAGGGAGGAGCTTGGGATATCTACTTGCCTTTGATTGAGTTTACTTACAACAACAATTTTCATTCGAGTATTGGTATGGCACCGTTCGAGGCTTTGTATGGTAGACGGTATAGGACGCCATTGTGTTGGTATGAGTTGGGAGAGAGTCTTGTAGTTGGACCGGAGATAGTTCAACAGACTACCGATAAGATTAAGATGATTCAAGAGAAGATGAGGATTTCTCAGAGTCTCCATAAGAGTTATCATGACAAGAGGAGGAAAGCACTTGAATTTCAAGAGGGAGATCACGTGTTTCTTCGAGTCACTCCAATGACTGGTGTTGGTAGGGCATTAAAGTCGCGTAAGTTGACGCCGCGTTTCATTGGTCCTTATCAGATTTTGCAGAGGATAGGAGAAGTGGCCTATCGTGTTGCTTTATCGACATCGCTTGCTAATCTCCATGATGTGTTCCATGTATCTCAGTTGAGGAAATATATTGCGGATCCGTCTCATGTGATCCAAGTAGATGATGTGCAGGTGAGAGATAACTTGACTGTGGAGACATCACCTATGCGGATAGAGGATCGGGAGTTGAAGCAACTTCGAGGCAAAGAGATTGCTTTGGTGAAGGTTTTCTGGGGAGGACCGGCTAGTGGAAATGTTACTTGGGAGCTAGAGAGCAAGATGAGGGAGTCTTATCCAGAGTTGTTTGAATCAGGTAACATTTTCGAGGACGAAAATTCCTAAGTGGGGGAGAGTTGTAACAGTCCAATTTTAATTAAGTGATTATTTTAATTAATTAAATGAATTATGGGGTTTATTTAATTAATTGAGTGATTATTTATTAAATTGGTAGATGTTTGAGAGGAAAATAAATTGGAAGGAAATTGGATAGAAAGTGATATAAAGGAAATTTGGAAAAGAAATAGAAAGTTAGAAACATAAGAAGGAGAAAGAAGAGAAAGAAAGTGGAAGAGGAGAAAAAGGGAAGAAAAGAGCAAAACTTGGATTTTCATCAAGAACAACTCTCAAGCATCGATTTGAGCAAGGTAAGGGTGTGAAATATCATTATCTTATCAATGTATGTGATTATGTATGGATTGTTTGAGTTTGTTTGGATGTTTTTCTCCATTTTCCATTCTAGGGCATAAACGGTTTAATCGGTAGAATCAAGTTTTGAACGGTTAGAATTCAAAATAAATTGTATAGTTTAGTCGGGTAATGTTTAGCCGTGATTATTGGATTTCATTTGATTGAATTTGGTTGAGTTTGTGAGTTTTGACATTTTTGGATAATTGAGGGTTTGAGATTTGAGTGGAAATTGGACGTCGTAGAAATTGGGTTTAATGGTTCTAATTCACTGCTATATGTTAGGTGAGTATAAGTATGTGTTTGTTTTGAAAAAAAGAATTGAATCGGTCGGATTTTTGGGCGAAAATGCAAAATCCCGTAGCCGTGTTTAGGCAAAATTCTGGTTTTTCGGAAAACTTCGAAAATTCATAACTCTTGAACCGTAAGTCGGTTTTGACCCCCGTTCGAAGCGTTGGTAAGTTAACGAGATTATCTTTCTAGAAAAAATGGCTTTGAGGCCTGTACCTGGTTCAATTATAGCAGAAAATTGAAAACATATTATTGTGTTGATTTTTACCGTCGCGAATGTGTGTGATTGATGTGTTATTGTGCAGAATACTTTTGTTATATAACGTATAGCTTGTGCATGTTGTGATATGATATGTTGTGGGTAGTCGTATGGCATGAATCCTAGATGGTGGAATCGATTATGAAATACAGTCTTTTGACAAATATATGCATATTGTTTGTATGTGAAGAATGCATGAGAATATATTGTGAATATGTGTGCATTGCTTGATAAATGTGGTAATGATATTGAAGTGTAAATGCATATTGATTGTATGCAATATTGTGAATGCATGAGAACATATTGTGAATATGTGTGCATTTTTTGAAAAGGTAATGAGGTTGAATTATGAATGCATATTTGTTGTATCCGGTTATTGTGAATTAATGCATGGGAGTATATTGTAAGATATGCGTGCATTGTTTGATAAACATGATGATGTAAAGTATGATTACGTGATTTTATGATATGTTGTGTGTGCAATCTTGTTTTAATTCTTGAAGGGAGGAATTATTTGAATGCATGAGATTAAGACGTGAGATCGGTCTTAAGTGCATTTGTGGTTGATTGCATAGGCATCATTTAGTCAAGAGACAATGTTTGCTAGTTTCGTGGAGACTAGTGGCTTGTCCCAAACCTAGAAGGGTGGGTTTGAAAGCTTAGGGAACGAGCTTTGTCGTTATCGGTCTAGAAGGGTGGACCCGGTTTAAATGTAAAAACCGAAAAATGATAACAAGTGTTAGTACCACATGGCATTGAGTTGCATTGAGTTGTGTTGAGTCACATAGCATTGATGTCATTGTTATATGAATTATGCTTGTATGTGAATTGGTGATTTGGTGAATTGTGAATAATAGATTGGTGTGTTGGTGAAAGATGTTTTGTGATTATTCATGTGTTTATACATGTCGTGAAATGTATAATGAGTTATGAATGATTTGTGGTGAGAATTGTGAAATATTTGTATCTTTATTTTCGTATATGTATATATATTTATATGCATTGATTATTATGATAATATTTCTCACTCTTCTGCTGTTTTATAATGTTCTATGAGGCATTGCAGATTAGGTTGTTGGAGGTTCTTTTTGTGAAGTTTTATCTTCATTCTTTTGTCGGGTCGCTCTGATATGTAGCACCGGGCAGATAGGCTGTATAGCATTCTTTTGAGATACATTGTATATGTATCTGTTGGCAAATGTGTTTTGTAAAGCCATGATGATGTGATGAACAAACTGATTTGGTATGTATATTTATGATATTATGTTTTCAAATGGTTTAATGTTTTAATCTTCCGCTGATATTTCGAAAATTGAAATGTGGGTGTAAAGACCAAGTCCTCTATTTCAAAACTACCCCACTGTTACATGTCATTTTGAGCAGGTGTTGTATGATTTATGTTTATGTATGTGTGACATGCTCCTTTTATACCATATTTTAAATTTACTCTGACGAAATTTCAATAAGTGATTAAGTGATTTATTTGTTTATTTGGGGGTATAGAAAGGGGATGTTACACTGTTAGTGGACGATGGGATTAGTCCCTTTGGATTAGTCGGTCGCAAGGTCGGATACCAAGATTTTTAAAAAAAACATAGCATTTGTTGTTGCTTGTAAGACTAAATGTACTAAACTACTAATAGTTAATTTTCATTTTTGGGTAGAGTGCTCTCTAGACGTAGGTGTTGTTTACACCGAACTAGGTTATCAATTGTTATGTTTTTTGTTCCTTTTTTGCTTCATCAGCTTGTACAAGTTAAATTATGTTAATTGTGTGGATTCTGGCATAAAACTCGGACCAGTTGTCTAGGACACCGTGTTTGACATTTGTCCCCTTTAGAATAGAATATTAATTGGTATCAGAGCAAACACCCTATTCTATTTGAGTGAACTCCAGGGAGGTATTATTCTATTCAAGATGGAGAACTTTAAAGAAAGAGGAGTTGTTTATCAACCAAGTATTTGTCATGGTGCTAAGAATCCTCCAAAGATTGTTGACAATTATGAATATTGTGATGTTCAAGCATAATACATTTCTAAAGAGAATCTGAGGCTTGCTAAGAAGTTTAGTAAAGTCTTAAGGCAACTTGAAAAGAGATCTAGGAAGAATGTCCCCACCATTGTCAAGAACATTCAGTAGAAAGAAAATGAACGCGAAAGACAAAATCTCGATTATTCCTACAGGTGGAAAGGTATCCAATGTCTGAATTGTAAAAACTTTGGTAATATTCAAGCTGAATGTTGAAGTGTTTCAAGGGAACAAAGAAAAATCATCAATGGCAAGAATGATGAAGAAGGTCAATATGAGTTGGGAAACACTATGATAAAATAGAGTTTATGTTTAATTTGTCACACTTTAACCATGATTAACTTACACAGAGCTTCTGAAAACTTAAGACGACACTGATCAAACATACCATAAATATCATTTGTTACAAAAAAAAGAAACATATTTAAACCATGTAAATACCTAATACCTTTAACAAATGATCGATCTGACAACATTTGAATAAAAAATAGGCATGACAACATGATGAGTCGGAGATAGTTTTTGCCTCTCCCATATGCAAACCCGAATCGCCGAACAATCTTTATTATTCGCCTGGTCCCCGACGGGTTGAATTCAAGTATCCCCGCTCCGTCATCATCTATGTAGTGAAATCACTTTTTTTAATAGAAATATTCGTTTTGATGAACATCAAATTACATTACAAATAATAAAATTAAACAATCTCAAAATTTTTTATATATGTAATTCAAATATTTCAAATAATAAAGTACATATTAAAATATCAAAAAAAAAATCATATATTTAATATTAAAAATTATCAAAACTGAATAATAAAATATATAATAAAATAAACTATACGAATTCTGGGAGGAATTATGGGTAGATACTACTAATATACCTATTATTCGATTCACTCTTATATTTTGTAATTCAGAAATACCCAAATATAATTAAAACAAAATTTTTCCATCAAATTCGTAAAGTATTCAAATGAATCTCCACGAACATGAAATATATTGTTATGTCAAATTCAAAAGAGATAGAATAAGCCTTCAAAACAACTATAAATATTATAAATATAATTAATGAATGAACAACTTAATCTCATGTTAAATTGTGTTAAACTTAAATTTCATTAAATGTAGGAGAATCCAATGAAATTTGTAGATAGATTATTCATTAAGTGAGATTTAGATTTGTCAACCAAAATAAAAGTGAGATTTAGATTCTTATTTTATCACTCTTTTTAATCAATGTTTTTAGATTATACACTATCACATTAGGACATACCTCAATTTTGTATTCATTAGTCTCATTAGTACAAAACGCGAGAAAAACACGCCGTTTTACCCACCCACCCACCCTCTCTCTGATTCTGTCTCTGCATCATCGTTAACCTTTCAGTGTTGAGTTTCAGTCTTTGAGTTGACCTAAATCCCAATCCCAAATCAACAATAACATCACACAAAAATCACTTTCTTCCACAATCAACACCAATCACACTCATGTTCTTAATCACAATCACAATCCTCATTGATTCACCAAAAATCAAGAATTGATGTCAACAATGAAGATCAAGAATCTCCCAGTTCGATACCTAATTGTACTCCTAACCTTCATCTGCACATCAGTTTGTTACATTGAACGCGTCGGCTTCTCTATCGCTTATACAGTCGCCGCCGACGCCGCCGGAGTTAAACAATCGACAAAAGGTACAATTCTTTCAACGTTTTACTACGGTTACGCTGTTTCTCAAGTTCCCGGCGGTTACTTCGCTCAGAAATTCGGTGGCAGGAAGGTTCTTCTACTTGCGTTTCTATTATGGTCTTCAACCTGCGCGCTTCTTCCTTTAGATCCAAACAGAACCCTAATTCTTGTAACCGCGCGTTTACTTGTTGGTGTTGCGCAAGGTTTTATTTTTCCATCGATTCATACTGTTTTAGCTCAGTGGGTTCCGCCTCATGAAAGATCTAGATCCGTTTCGTTGACTACTTCTGGTATGTATCTTGGTGCTGCTGTTGGAATGTTGTTTCTTCCGAGTTTGGTTAAGTTTAAAGGTCCTCAGTCTGTTTTTATTGCGGAAGCGGTTTTAGGATTTGCTTGGTCTTTGCTTTGGTTTAGATATGCTTCTGATCCTAAAGCTTCAGCTTCGGGAGCCGGGGAATCGCTTTTGCCGGTTAATAAGAAAATCGATAGGAAGGTTTCGGATATAAATGTGGAAACTGGAGTTGAGAGGAATGGTGTTAAGAAAACTGGAGTTGGAATTCCTTGGTTGAAGATTATGACTAGTTTACCTGTTTGGGCTATTGTGGTTAATAATTTTACTTTTCATTATGCTTTGTATATGTTGATGAATTGGTTACCGACTTATTTTGAATTAGGGCTTAAGCTTAGTCTTCATGAAATGGGGTCGTCGAAAATGTTGCCTTATCTTAATATGTTTGTGTTCTCGAATATTGGTGGTGTTGTCGCTGATTATTTGATAACAAGGAGGATAATGTCTGTGACTGGAACGAGGAAGTTTTTGAATACAATTGGGTTTTTAGCTGCTTCGTTTGCGTTGGTTGTGATACCGAGTTTTAGAACTTCAAGTGGTGCTGTGTTTTGTTCTTCAGTGGCTCTTGGTTTTTTGGCGCTTGGTAGAGCTGGGTTTGCAGTGAATCATATAGATGTTGCTCCGAGGTATGCTGGGATTGTGATGGGTGTTTCGAATACTGCTGGTACTTTGGCTGGTGTTGTTGGTGTTGATCTTACTGGGAAACTGCTTGAAGCTGCTAAAGCATCTGATTTGGATCTTTCAAGTCCTGAAAGTTGGAGAGCAGTGTTTTTCATTCCGGGACTTATGTGTGTTTTTAGTTCTGTGATATTCTTGTTGTTTTCAACCGGGGAGAGGGTTTTTGATTGAGGTAGCACTGTAACATTCTTTGATCGTTCAATCATTGATTTGATCATGTTCTCTTATATTGTGGAGATTTTAATTTTTATTATATCTCCATATTATGTTATTCATTCTTGGATAGGAGAGGTGATGTACAAAGCTTCACGGCTATATTGTATCGGCCATACTGTATCAGCAATGGATATGAATCTGTTATTGTCACTGTTATGATTTTTCCAACATGTACTATTTCTAGTTAGTAAGTAAATGTTACAATACACTTGTATCACCAATGATTCTTAGGTATTTCTTTATGCCTTGGATGAAACTGATATTTTATTATATGAATGAAAGATTGTGCATTTATTACTTTTTCTTCTACCAACATTTCGACTCTTGTACTTTGCTATTGGTTGATTAATTCAATAAGAGAGATAATGTTGCCACCATTTGCTTCTACTCTTCGCATTCCTTTTTTCCTGTTTGTCATTGACTAATTTGAGTTGGATGGGGGTTGCCTCTCTTACCCTTGCTGGATTTTATCAATCAATTATGAGATTAATATTGCTGTCAGTTATTATTATAACACGCCGTTGACTTACAATTGAGGCTGTGGCTCTTGAAAAGTTGTCTGTGCAATAATTGGAAAAACATGGAAGCTTGCCTGTACAGAAAGAGACTGGCTATTGGTGAATCTGGTTATAAACTTTGCAGGGAGGGGAACAATCAAAGACAGACCAGGGCGTGTAAGCACGGTGTACGAAGAAGTTGAGGTTTCTAAGAGGTTGAAATTTGAATGATTCTGCAACTGCTGGTAATGATCTGGGTTATGGATTAAGTTTAGAATTTTTTACTCATATGCCACAAGCTGAAATGGAATTAACCAAATTGCCACAAGTTGGAAAATATTTGCAGGAATGCCACAAAGCCAGGATGGGTTCGTCCAACCATTGGACGACCCAATGAAACCATATTTCACGCAGCAAGGGTTCGGCCAATGGATGGCCGACCCAGCTCTAGGTCCTTTTTTTTTTTTTTTTTTTTTTAATTTCAGAATTAAAATGTATTTTTTTTTATTATTTTTTGTTTTTAATAGTTTTTTTAATATTTAAATGATTTAAATAATATTATATAATAATAAAAAAATAATTTAATTATTTTAATATTTTAATAAATGATATTATATAATTTATTAATTATAAAATATATTTCAGTAATATTTAACTATTTAATTGTTTAAAAAAAATTAATAAATGTTATTATATATTAATATTAATAATAATATTTTTGAAATATTAAAATTATTTAAATTATAATATATATTAATATTAATAATATATATTTCACATTATATAATTAATTCATAAATATAACTAATTATATAAAAGAATAAATTGAATCATAAAAAAAGAATATTATTAATATTTAATCAGGGGAAAAATACATCAATTTTAGACTGGCCGATTTGATGGGCCTGCCACGTTTGGACATTTTCTCCGCATATGACCGATTTCTCGACAAATCCCACATCTTCTCTTTTCTTTCTCAAAATCGTCCATTTCAGTTGTAATTCTTGTACTATTTGGACGCCCTTTCTTATTTCGTCGCATTGTCTCGTCATGGCAAAGAGTGAATCCTTCATATGTTGGCCAATTTTGCTGGTGGGGTAGTCCAAGGAAGCTTTGGCTGTATACTTTGAATACACTTAGAACTTTGAAAACATCTGGTATGTGCATGTTATGGTCCTGTCGTATACTGGCACATGCTGCGATTACATGAGAGCAAGGTAAATCAAATGCCTGAAACCTCCCACAATCGCACCACCCTCTCCTGAGATCAACGCTAAAAGTACCTAATGGTCGGCCATCGCGTTGGTTAATGCATTCGGCAACCATAAAACAGAATCTCTCGCGATCAAATTGAATGACGTTATGACTGCTAGATTTAATAGCCTCGTCGGCCATTCCCTTGATACAGTTTTTCGTGAAAGTTTGACCGGATGCCAACAGTTTTGTCCAATCGTGTCCTCGTTTTCCAAACAGCGATCCTAGACGATAGTACGTTGACTTGACCAATGCTGTAATAGGAAGGTTTCGGGTAGCCTTAAGTACCGAGTTCATAGATTCGGCTAAATTTGTGGTCATGTGTCCCCACCGCTGTCCTCCGTCAAACGCCCTCGACCACTTCGCTCTGGGAATATTGTCAATCCACTCCAAAGCTGCTCTATCTGTTCTTCGTAATTCGCCCCTGTAGTAGTTAAATGTTGCCTCTGTTAGTGCATATCCTGAAAATAATTAAACAAAATGATTAGTAAAACAAAATGATCAAAAAATTATCAATAAAACTTGTGAAGATGTAAACATACCCATGTTGACAACTGTTTTTCGTAGTGCTTTGTTTCTGAACTCACGCATGAAGTTTTGCGCAATATGTCTGATACAGTAAACATGTGAAGATGGAGGAAACTGCCACCCATTTTCAGGATCATCGTAAGCACTCTTGATTGATGGATGTCGGTCGGATATTAGACAAAGATTGGCCTGGGGGGTCACGTGCATTCTCAAATTCTTGAGAAAGAAACTCCAACCATCCTTTGTCTCTCCTTCAACCAATGCAAACGCTATCGGAAAAATGTTACCATTTCCATCTTGTGCCACAGCCATTAACAAAGTCCCTTTGTACTTGCCGTACAACCAGGTTCCGTCTATTTGCACGATTGGTTTACAGAAACTAAAACCACGGATACACGGTTCAAATGCCCAAAAAAGTCGGTGAAATTTTCGTTTGTCACCCAACACCGTACACCCCAACCCCACAACCAAACTACTACTATCGACAACAATATCAGGAACAAGCCACATTTCAACCTTCTTTTCAATTCACTCCGATCCCTCAGCCTAATTTTGATTTCTCTTACCCCCAACCACAACACCAAACATTTAACCCTTCAATGTCTCATCCAAGTTCATCCGGTCGCACCGACAATGTTTATTACCCTCCCATCCAACAAAACCCTCCAACCACTTTCACCCAACCATTCCAGTCAGCCCCTAACTTTACCCTAACGGATGATCAACTCATGGAATGGCCAGGTTTTTCGGTTACTGATGTGGACATGCTTGATACATCACGTCAACCTGAAAATGAAGAGTTGACTTCCGACTCTACCCCATCACCTCCAACATCACCTCCAATACGGCAAACTCAAGAGTTAGGCAGGGGGAAACGTGTGAAAAAGAGTACATTGTGTGGAACTGGCGGTCATTTGCGTAGATAAATATGATGTATTTTCTCCACTCATCAATATTAATAAAATATCTTTTTTTATTTTATCTAATTATTTAGTTAAACAATTAATTATATAATTTATTATTTTATATAATTATTTATCATTTTGTATATATAAAAATATTAAAAAATAATTTGAAATAATTAAATTACTTATTAGGTAATATAAAATATCATTTAACTAATTTTAATATATAAAAAACAATTAATTAGATAATGTAAAAAACAATTATTAATATTTAATACTTAATTATATAATGTAAAAAACAATTATTAATATTTAATAATTAATTATATAATGTAAAATTTATATTATTTATATTAAATTATTTTTAAAATAATTAAATTATTTATTATTATTATATAATATTATTTAAATCATTTAAATATAAAAAAATCTATTAAAAACAAAAAATAATAAAAAAAAACTCATTTTAATTCTGAAATTAAAAAAAAAAAAAAAAAAAAAAAGACATAGAGCAGGGTCGGCCATCCATTGGCCGAACCCATGCTGCGCCCAAAAGACTTTCAGTGGGTCGTCCAACCATAGGACGAACCCTTAAAGAAGTAGTGGCATTTGTGAAATTTTTTTTCAGCTTGTGGCAATTTGGTTAATTCCATTTCAGCTTGTGGCATATGAGTAAAAAATTCTTAAGTTTACTCATAAATTCATAAAGAGGACTACTGTGGGGGCAACACTCATTCTAACTCACTCTTTCCAACACCTTCTTTATTTATTGGATAAAATTCATGTTGGTCCAGTCATTTTGGGAATAGGTCCCACATAAAGTGGCGGGACCTACATAAATTTTACTGAATAAGATAGTGAGTGTTGAAAAGAGTGTCCAAGTGACTGTTGCTACTTTGCCAGCACTTTTCTTTCATAAAATTATTATATATTGATCTTAAAATGAATACCAAGAAAGAAACATTATAGTAAAAGTTTAATGCAAACCCAAAATGAGAGAAGCCATCAGGTTTCCATGTTTAACTATGGTTTCTCCTGTTGATTCATTTGAATTATTATTGTTTTGTGATTTCTGTTCTTGATTACCAACTGTGTAGAAATGATACCGTTTTTCTCTTCCCCAACCCCATTGTCTTAACTCTTTATTTGTTTATGTAGAAGATCTGAAAAATTAGAATAATGGTTATTTCTCTTATCCTTGAAATATGATGATGACAACTTCAATGCATTGGTCTTCATTTTATTTGTGCTATGTTTTATTCTCCCAGCCTTTAACCATTGCTCTATAAATTTAAATATTGATTGTTTATTTTGCTCTAGAGGAAGGGGAAGTCAAAGCCATAGAAAGACTATCAGAAAAGTTATTAAGAAAGATTTTGAGATTAATAATTTGGATAAAAGCATGGTTTTTGATAGAAAATTATGCCGAAAGTTGTTCCATGTAGTCGACTCCATTTAGTGGAATAAGACTTAGTTGTTGTTGTATTGTTTACTTTGTCTAACTCTATTATTTTATTTTTTTGGAATTTTTACAATGTATTTATGATGCTTCCCATCCCATTTTCTTAGTTTACATTCAAAATTTCAAACCTTTGGAAATTAGCAACCAAGTGAATCTATGAGAACCAACTATGACTATACTGATTCAGTGAGTGCAGGCAATTCAGCTTATTATTATTTTTTGTTCTTCTGATAATGGACACTGTTTTCATCAATTGCTGACTATTAGGAAAAATGACATAATCCCATGTAAAATATAGTCAAGAGAAAACAAGAGGATAGAAGTTGGGTGAAAAAAATAAATTGAATTCATCATTTCATATTTTTATTTCAAAGGGGAATCAAGGAGGAAGGAAAAAAAAAGTTAATGTGGGGGAGAGAGGGGGTTGAGGCTATGCCAAAGTTTTCTCACACTAAACAGAACAGTTTTATCACACCAACTGGACCTAAAATGCAAATTTTGAGATGCAATCCTACTTTTTAGTTCAACCAAACCAGCACATGGAACATTTTTTGTTTTTCTTTTCATTATCTTCAGTGGTTTGCATTTTGCTTTATTCGTAGTGTTTTGAAACAACCTCTAGAGTTACTGCCATGTCATGTGATTAGGAGTTACTTTTAGCCATGAAATTGGAATTGGCTTTGATTTCAATGAAAGCAAATGGGTAAGACCATTTTAATTTCGAGTATACACTTCCAGAAGTACACTTTCTGAAGGCATCAACTTGCATTATTATTTTTTTTTGAGTAATTTTATGTGATTTAGTGATGCAGAAAGTTTCTCCCAAAATATTCTTTTGCCTTTGCAGAGAATATTCTAACATAAGAATAAAGTTTGTTTTCCAAGTTACCTTTTTCTGCAATATTGATTGAGTGTAACTCCAGTCTATTCCAAATGTGTGGACACTACAACAACTTCCCCCCAAATCACTTTCTATGTACTTTCTTGAAATTAATGCTATCTAGAGTTATCGATAGTGGCCGATAGCGGTGCTATTCTGGGTTAGCGGCCCGGGGCGGTGACCCTCTGCTATGGAGGAGCAGTCTGTGTCTCAATTTAGCAGATAGCGGAAGCAGAGTGCTTCTTAGCCCAAGCAATTTTGAATTGTTTTGAACACAAAAACCCAAATTTACTCTTAAAATCAATAAATGTTGAAGGAGTTTTGTGGAATCAATAAAAGTATGCGAGAAGAAGATCGAATCCTCTGTAGCATATCATATTAATTGAGATGAGAATGAGATGCTTGACATGGTGAAATTATCAATGATGCATTACGGTATAATATCATAAATTTGTTTCATTGATTGAAAGCTAAGATAGCATCTTATTAATCCACTAGTCTTTTAAGTACAAACATGTAATTTACATTGGTAGATCACTATCCTGCAAGTTGTTTTCAATCAGGAAATGATCACGACGAGGATTGACGACTCTGCAATTCTTCCTGACCTCACCAGGTCGACCCGACTGCAAGTCTCCCATTTTCACCATCCCTTCTGCAAAATCTTTGAAAAACTTACTCTGATCTTTACTATAAAGCTTCACAAAACCTCGCGTCTGAGGGAAAGTGAAAAGTGTTTGATCAGAGTTCAAAAACCCTCTTCCACCAACCAAGTCCTTGAAATACTGGTTATCGAAAATCTTAGGAGTCGCATCAAGGTTTCCTGTCTTGTTTTGATCAACATCAAGCGGACATAGCTTGTCAAGCTCGGCTCTGAAGTGAGGATCTATTGCCGGATCAGGTTTTCCACTTCCCGATTGATTGTACAGCCTAAACATGATTGAAAAACAACGACCTTGACCGATAGAGTGAGATCCTGAAAGCGCTACGAGATCTTTGACAGAGAGGTTGTACTTTTTAAAGAGGGTAATGAGAGCACTTGCATTCGCTCTCGGACTCGGCATGATATTGTTCGAATCTTCTTGATTTGCTGTCAAACTGTCCAATCTCCCTAACTTCACTTCCCAATCAGGTCCTCCTGTCTGCAATAAAAGTGAATCTTTAGTACATTCGCATACACAGTAAACTATCTCGAATCTCGACTGTAAATCTCATCAGATGGCTCAAATTAACGATTTCAGCCATCAATTTAAGATTAAACGGCCGAGATTGAATAAACGCAGATCGAAATAACAAATTAAAATGGTGACTATTGATATTCTACAAGAGTCATATTTTGATAAATCATAAAAGAAAAATAGTACAAACAAACCAGTGCTACAGCATCTCTAGAAGCCATGATTATGATATCAGCACAAGAAACAACTCCAGGACAAGCCTTCTCAAGAGCCTCTTTAACCTTATCAACAACCTCAAATGATCTCAGAGAATTTATATTCGAAAGGGCCAATTTCTCTCCAAGCATGGTTGGTGTATCATCAAGCAACATAGAAGCATCACACCCCTTCACAAATTCAACAAACCGTTCAATCAGATCATCATATAAAAAACAGAGAATGAAAAAGATAGAATTTTGATGGTACATTAACAAAGCAATCATGAAATTGAAAGCGCATAACAGAAGCAAGACTTCTGGGCTCTTTAAGAAGTGCTTTTTTCATGACATCTCTGACAATAGTTTCAGCTTGTGGACATGTTTTGGAGTAATACCCAGGTCGGAGAACAGAAGGTGATGATGTTACTAAGATTATGTTTACGATGAAGATCATCACCATAAACATGATGACGATGTCGTTGTTGTGTGTCTGAAACAACATGGTCCCGGTTGTTTTTGTTTTGTTTGGAACAGTGTTGTTGTGTTTGTGTGAAAAGAGGAGACAGTGGAGTAAAGGAAAGAGTATGTAGGTTTTGTAACTTTCCTCTTCAATTCAATGGATATTTAAAGGTGGAGAAGGAGAGTGAGTGGTTGTAAAATTATGTGGCATTTATTACTTATTTTTATTTTTATTTTTATTATATTTTTTGACCAATGTTTTTTTTTATATATTCTTTTTAAATTGAAATATTTTTGGTCAACCATCTAAAATAAGTAAATAAAACTGGTGTAATATATGTTAATGGTTGAGTCCAGTTAAGACAATTCAGTTGATAGTTGAGTTAATTCAATTTATAGCTGTCTAAATAAGTTTAATTGCATGAGTTTGCGATTTCATTTATATTTTTAAAAAATTAAATTTCAAACGAACAACTTAAAAATAATAATAGGCTAAATTAGAGAAATGTACGTAAGTTTTTTGATATTGCACATGTACCTTTGTTTTTTAGGTATATTAATATAATTATACTAAATGTGGAAAACATATGTGATAAAAAGAGTGAAAGATAATAATACTATTGGATCCCAGATATAATATTGAAAACTGAGTGTTTGAATAAAGTAATTTCAAAATTAAATGTTGAATGAAGAGTTTAAATTTACTCTATTTATTATAGATTAATTCATTGAGTAGCTTGTTTGAATAACTCATTTTTAAAATTAAATATTAAATTACCTCTATGAATATCAAATATAGAAATGTAAGTTTAAATTTATGACATCCTACTTATTTATTTTTAAAGGATGAATTTTAACTAGAAGTGTTTATTAGTTCGAGTAAATTTGAATAAAACTAGAATTTTAAAAAAAAAACACGACCTTTGGTTCGGACTTGTTTTAGTTGGAAATTTTACCCCATACCCTTATAATTATACCCATACCCCTACACTAAAATTTTTTGGACCAAAATATCCTCGTATGAAAAGTTATAATTTTTTGATTTGTTTACTAGAAGACTTTTTGGAAGTCTTCCGGTTTACATTTTTTTGGCTTGTTTACCGGAAGACTTTTTGGAAGTCTTCCGGTTTACATTTTTTTTATTTGTTTACCGAAAGACTTTTTGGAAGTCTTCTGTTCACATTTTTTTGATTTGTTTACCGGAAGACTTTTTGGAAGTCTTCCGGTTCATGTTTATTTTTTTTTATTTTTAATTTTTAATTTTTTTAATATTCAAATTACAAATATATTTATTCTATTTTAATTAATTAATATATTTATTCTATTTACTCTATTTATTCTATTTATTCATTTAATAATAATTATTTCACTAATTTAATTTTTTATTAATTTATTCTTATTTATTTATTTAATAATAATTACTCAACTAATTTAGTATTGTTTTTTTAATCAATAAAAATAAAAGTTGTTAACTAATTTATATATTGATTGTGTTCTTTAAAGAAGAAAATTAACAATTTAATAATATATTTATATGAAAAATAAAAATAAATATTATATTTAAATTATAATCCTATCATTTCTTCTATCAAAAATTTTCACCAAAAAATTATAATATATAACATTTATAATTATTTAAACAATATTTTATGGGGTAAAATATTAACTTTTAAAAATATATTTTATGGAGTAAAATATACTTTTAAAAATTTTCACCATAAAATATTAACTTTTAAAATTTGTAGGGGTAAAATATTTTATGGGATAAAATATTAACTTTTAAAATATTAAAAACTAATTAAATCATAAATATTTTCTTCCGAGTAATTGTGGTGTCTCAAAATTCTCAGACATATCTAGAATCACAAAGTCGACTGAAAATGATAGAACATCTACTCTTACCGAGACATCTTCAAGAATTCCATATGGGCATGTGATTGATCTATCCGCCAGTGTTAGAATCATTTGAGTAAGTTTCTACTCACCATATTTTAACTTCCTCATCATGGACAATGACATCAGATTGATGCTAGCTCCTAAATCACACAGAGAAATGCTAATATTTAGCGAACCAATAACATAAGGAATAGTGAATCTACCTGATTAATGATTTTGGGTGGAAGCTTCCTTTGGATGATTTCACTACACTCTTCTGCTAAAGCATGTTTTCATCACTCTTCTGCTAAATATTTATGATTTAATTAGTTTTTAATATTTTAAATGTTAATATTTTACCTCTACAAATTTTAAAAGTTAATATTTTATGGTGAAAATTTTTAAAAGTATATTTTATCCTATAAAATATATTTTTAAAAGTTAATATTTTACCCCCATAAAATATTGTTTAAATAATTATAAATGTTATATATTATAATTTTTTGGTGAAATTTTTTGATAGAAGAAATGATAGGATTATAATTTAAATATGATATTTATTTTTATTTTTCATATAAACATATTATTAAATTGATAATTTTCTTCTTTAAAGAACACAATCAATATATAAATTAGTTAACAATTTTTATTTTTATTGATTAAAAAAACAATACCAAATTAGTAGAGTAATTATTATTAAGTAAATAAATATAGTAAATTAATAAAAAATTAAATTAGTGGAATAATTATTATTAAATAAATAAATAGAATAAATAGAGTAAATATATTAATGAACTAAAATAGAATAAATATATTTGTAATTTAAATATTAAAAAAAAATAAAAATTAAAAAAAAAATAAACATGAACCGGAAGACTTTCGAAAAGTCTTCCAGTAAATAAATCAAAAAAATGTGAACCGGAAGACTTCCAAAAAGTCTTCCGGTAAACAAATAAAAAAAATGTGAACCGGAAGACTTCCAAAAAGTCTTCCGGTAAATAAATAAAAAAAAAATGTAAATCGGAAGACTTCCAAAAAGTGTTCCGGTAAACAAACTAAAAAAATATAACTTTTCATACGAGGGTATTTTGGTCCAAAAAATTTTAGTGTAGGGGTATAGGTATAATTGTAGGGGTATGGGGTAAAATTTCGTTTTTAGTTTGATCAAAAACTAAATTAAACCAATAAAATCCGATATTATTTGGTTCGGGTTACAGATTTTCAAAATTATATCCGTGAGTTAATTTACCCAAACTAATTAATTATATATATATATATATATATATATATATATATATATATATATATATATATATATATATATATATATATATATATATATATATATATATATATATCTCGAAACAATAGTCGATTTCAAAAATAAAAAAGTGAAACATCATTTGTGATATTTAGATCAATATGAAGAAATAAAAAAAAATTAAAATTTTATATTATTTTAAAAAATTAGTTAATGTAGATTAGATATTTTATAAGAAATTTTTTTCACATTTATTTCTAATGTATCCAATCAATTCAACTGAAATCAAGTTTATTGATTTGGTTTAGTTTAAACTTAATTACAAAAATGTTTAAATCCAATCCAAACTAATTCATATATTTTTTATCGGTTTAGGCATCGATTTTCCCAAAACCGAACCAAACCAATTCGTAAATATTCTTAATTTTAACCACTAAACTATTTTTTAAAAATTAAATATTAAATTAAGAGTCAAAATTTATTCTATTTATTTATATTCATAAGACATATGATAAATTAATAAAAACTATTTTAATAAGTTTATATCTCTAAAAAGTTTCACTAATTTATCAACTGTGTCTATTATTTTCATAAATAAAGAATAAATAAAAAATATATAAACAAAGTAAATCTAAATTCTTAAATATTAAAAGAATATACAATGGATTGTATAAGGGGAGGTCTTAATAAATCCTATTTAAGCAAGTTTAAACAAGACATATATCTTTTGAGATTATATTTAAATTAACAGTGAAAATTTTAAAGCTCTATTTAATCACAAATTAATGGTTAAAATTTTAAGACATTATGGTCTCAAAGAAGATCTAGACATGTATCATTATTATTCACAAAATTATTCACACACCTTTGATCATAATGACATTTATGTAAAACGATGGAATAGATGTTTCTTTTTTCAAAACTTATAATCTGGTTATTAATATATGAAAAAATTTATTTTTTAAATTTATTAAAAAATTAATATATTTGAACAATATATAGTTTAAATATATTAATTCTAATAAATTTAAAAAGAAATATTTTTTTATATTAAGAACTAAAGGAAGTGTAAGTTGCTAATTATACAAAGTGTACATTTATTTTCCTCAGGTTAAATGTATATCATTCAAATTTAGATTTTTTGCGAGTATTTTTCAATAATCTTTTCTTTTTCAAAAAACTATTTTAAATTTTTTTGACGTGTGTTTTAAAGACATAAGTTAAAATTTATATGTACATTTTTTTTAAAATTATATATTGTTCTAATTAAAAATTGATAATTAACTTTTCTATTATTTTTTTTAATATAAATTTTTTATTTTTAGGTTCTTAAAGTGTATATTTAGCGCACATGTTAGTAGTATCCAATAAATAAAATGATATAATAAATGTGAATGGTTGAGTGAGTTAAAAGAACTCAACTATTATAGTTGATAGTTGTTTAGATAACTCAATTGTATGTGTCTGCAATATCATATTTATTTTTCAATGATAAAATTATTTAATAATTAATTATCTAATTAAAAAATGAAAATAAATTTCGTCAAATTAATTCAGCTGATAATTATATAAATATGTTAGATGTAAGAGTGCGAGTTTGAATTCGTGATATCTCATTTATATTTTTAAAAGATAAAATTTTGTTACTAGACAACTTCAAAAAAAATGTAGGACTAAAATTAGAGAAAATGCATAATTTTTTTGATTTCTTATACTTTTTAGGTATATTAATGTATTAAAAATTAGAGAAAATGCATAAATTTTTTGATTTCGCACACTTTTTAGGTATATTAATGTATTTTTTAAATGTGGAAAATATATGTGATTAAAAAAAGGTAAAAGATAATAATACTATTGGATGCCAAATACAATATAGAAAATTGAGTGTTCAAAATTAAATTTTAAATAAAGAGTTTAAATTTATTTTATTTATCGTAGATTCATCATTTTGTTCAAATATTTCAATTTTAAATTAAGTATTAAGTCAATTTAATTGATAGTTACGTGAATATTTGATGTAAGAATGTAGGTTCAAATCTACGATATTCCATTTATTTATTTTTAAATGGTAAATTTTAATCATAAAACTATTTAATAAAATAAAATTAATTATTAAATTATAAGTCTAAATTTATTCTATTTATTTATATTCATTACACATGTAATAAACTAGTCTAGATTTATTAATAAGTTGATCTCTTTAATAAGTTTCATTAATTTATCAATTGTGTCTATTATTTTTACGAATAAATAAAAAGTATATAAATAAAGTAAATCTAAATTCTTAAATGTTAAAAGAATATACAATGGACTTGTAAAATGGGATGTCTTAGAGTTTTAGAAGTCTAGTGTTGTTGTTGATTACGGTTCAACTTTGATCAATCGTGACAAAACAACAATAAGTCCTATGAGATCATATTTGGCCATAAATTAACACTAAAAATTTAGAGAATCTTGTTAAATATTAACAAGTGTGAGTAGTGTGGATAATAGTCCCACATTGGATAGAAATGTGGTGACTTGAGCATTTATAAGTGAGAGAACCCATACACCTATCACCTTAAGGTTTTGGGTGAGTATGTGGTGTGTCTCTCACAAAGGTTGCTCTAGAAAAAAAGTCCCACTATGTTCAATGCTCCCTAGTTGAAAGTCCAACAGTGGTATCAGAGCCTGGTTCGAGTAAAGGGAACGACTTACTTGTATCGAAAGTATCCCCACGGGTCGTGGGTTGAGTGACTTACTTGTATCGAAAGTATCCCCACGGGTCGTGGGTTGAGTGTCTCGTTGAAGAGTGTCAACGACAGTACAAGGCGAAAGTATCCCCACGGGTCGTGGGTTGAGTGTCTCGTTGAAGAGTGTCAACGGAGGTACTAGGGTGCAGTTGCACAGTTAAAGTTTCCGCTTAAGGGAGAGCATTGTGGATAGACTCACACTTGAGGGAGGGTGTTAAATATTAACAAGTGTGAGTAGTGTGGATAATGATAATAGTCCCACATTGGTTAGAAATATGGTGATTTGAGCATTTATAAGTGAGAGAACCCATACACCTATCACCTTAAGGTTTTGGGTGAGTATGTGGTGTGTCTCTCACAAAGGTTGCTCTAGAAAAAAAGTCCCACTATGTTCAATGCTCCCTAGTTGAAAGTCCAACAAATCTTGTATATAGATTTTTACATATTATATAGATTTTTACATATTATTTTTAATTTCGGAAATATAATTTCGAATGTATCTTGTATATACGCAACTAATGTCATTTTGAGATACGTCTCAGACGTTTAAGTTAGTTTATTTTGGAGATATATCTTCAAAACAATTTTAGGAAAACATTTTAATTATTTTTTTCAATGAATATTCTAGAGATATGTCTCCAGAACAATTTTAGGAAAACATTTTAATTGTTCAGTTCAGTGGATATTCTGGAGATGCATCTCCGAAGTTGTGGATGATAATTTAAATTTTTTGGTCACCTTTGCATGTTAGGTATTTTCGGAGATACATCTCCAACAATATTTGATATAGCTTCCAGCTGCATGACCAGCCCTCCATTGTTGCCATACTTCATTCTCAACATAAACCCTCACTCTAAAAACCCTTCATTCTCAATCCATTTTTTCACTCTAAATCTCCATCTTTTTAGTTTAACATATCACATGGAGCAAAAGAAGATAGAATTTCAGTTTTTTCTCTACATTGCTCACATTATTCATGAATTTTTCTGAAAAAACTTACGTTACGCCTGGAGATATATCTCTGGAATGTGTATGAACTTGTCAAGAGATACATTCCTGAAATGCGTCTGTGTTCATTTTTCAGCCCTTCTGTAGCAGAAGATTAATTAATATTCTGTAATTATTTTAATTGTTTCCAATAGATATCGTGCACCCCGATGTTTTCCCAAAACAAGTAATTTCTCCGAACGATATTTCTCTGAATGTTCAAGGGGTTGGCAAAAACTTTAATAATAAGCAAGGTTTGAAAATCATGATAAAATGCTTGAATGGATTCACATGGAGGCATCTAGACTTGGATTTGGTATGGTTATCAGAAGGTCTGATAATGGCTCGAATAGAAGATGCATTTTTGTGACAATGTTGTGCGAAAGAAACGAGAGATATCAAACTTCTCTCAGAAATCTTAAAAGAGACGACACAGGTAGTAGAAAATGTGAGTATCTGTTTAAGGTTTGTGGTTACATGTTGCCAAACAAAAATTGGAGATTTAATGTGATATGTGGTTTGCATAATCATGTTTTGTTTTTAAATTTAGCCTAGTGTATGTTGGCTAAAGCCGGAAGAGAAAGAATGTATTAATGACATGACCTTGAATCTTTTTCAACAAAAAAGTATACTTGCAACATTGAAACTAAAGAGACTCGACAATATATCAAATATCAAGCAAGTGTATAACATTCGGTACCTCACTAACAAGGCGATTAGGGGGAATAAAACTGAGATGCAACAACTCTTGAAACTTTTGGACGATAATAGTTATGTATCCTGGTACAGAACATGCAATGATGGAGTTACGGTTAGAGATATTTTTTGGACTCATCATGTTCGATAAAGTTGTTCAACACGTTTTTAGCGGTGCTTATACTTGATTCAACCTACAAGAACAACAAATATAAACTTCCATTATTTGAGATGATTGGTGTTACCTCAACTGTGAAGACATATTCTGTTGGTTTTGTCTTTCTTGAGTGTGAAAAAGAGGACAATTTTGCTTGGGCATTAGAGGTGTGTCAGTCACTTTTGAAGGATCAATGTGATATGCCTAAAGTGATCGTTACCGATTACGATACCGCAATGATAAATTCGGTTGCTAAGGTATTACCTTCTTATTATGCATTACTTTGTAAGTATCACATAACAAAGAATGTGAGAAGTCGGGTAAAACCCAAGTTAAGGACGAAACTAATAAAATCCGAATGTGGAAAATTGGTGAAGACGGGTGTGATTGTGGAAAAAATTATGGATGCATAGAATCGTATAGTAAATTCTTCCACAAAAAAATGCAGATTCAGTTATTCATTTTCGGAAAGTATGTGAAAAGTATCCAGATTTGTTGAAATATGTTAAAAGCATCATTTTTTATCAGGTGAAGGAGAAGATAGTTTGTGCATGGACTGATAATGTTAGACACCTTGGAAATACAACTACTAACAGAGTTGAGTTGGTCCATGCTACTTTGAAAAATTGGTTGGGAAATAGCAAAAGGGATTTGTGTAGAGACTAGGACTCCGCAAAATACATGATTTAGAACTAGTATAACGAGATACAAACAACATTTGGTCGGAGCATCACGGTTTAGGAACACCGATTTAAAGACAACAATTTATATTCTCTTTGGTCGTTAACATTTCTCGGGCGGGTTTGAACTATATTTTTCATGAGGCTAAACAAGCTGATAATGTAGGCTTTGATAGCGCAAAGTGTGGTTACACTATTGTGAAAACATATGGTCTCCCATGTGTTTGTACTTTTTCTAAAACTGTGAAACTTGTTAAACCAATAAGAATAGACGAGGTTTGCTCTCATTAGAAGAGACTTAGGTTCGATGATGATGTATGCATGGAAGACAGAAATCAAATATCTCTATTTTAGCGAATGAGAAGCGATACAGGAGAGATTTTCGAAGGCCAATGACATCATGAAACTCCACATCAAAGAACAATTAAGGAAGCTTGTCTATCTCGAAACCACCAGCATGAAACCACCTTCTCAACCGGTAAAAACAAAAGGTGCTCCGAAGAAAATAAAGTCTACACCGAATGACAACTCGACTACATGGTCTCCTTCATATTTTGAACATGTTGACAAAGTTTTTCCCGAATGACCGACTCTAAAATATCTAAGAATTATTGTGAAAGGAGCTCGCATTAGCAAACCACCTCCAACGTTGCTTTCCACCGAAGATTCCATTCATCGACGAGATGCCAATTTTTATGCACAAATATATCGAGTGAATTATCGATGTTTGGGGGAAGGTAATTGAAGTTAACGAGCTATTTTGAATTTACTTGGTAAAGGATAAGATAGTCATGTGCTTGTCCAACATCAACTTATCCAAGAGTTGAAGGCGCATAAATAATCGTCCACGCAGTTGTACGGAAATAAAGAAAAAATTAATGTAGTTTATGAGTATCTTGTTCCTTGCTTGAGCTGTCCGGCACCAAAGTCAAAATGGACGAGCTTCCCGGGTATGGGTCACCTAATAGCATGTGCATATGACAGGGTGTGCATTGACCTGACACGTTACGATTTTTCGAAAACCTTTTTTCCACTGTGCACCACACCATCCCAAAATCCAAATGGCCGTATCATGTGTATTGGATGGCTTCCAAAATCAAGTCATTTTGTTCAAATTTACTTGAAACTGAGTTGCCACATACCACTTACATCACTGGAGTGGATAGCTCATTCAACCACAAAAGCCGATTCATGGTTGGATAGTTTCTTAGAAAGGATGCAAGAATTCGAGAGATTGAACAACATTAAAAAAGAATCGAATGCACAAAAGTCAAAGGGGGTATCACCTATAGATTTAGTCGGCGACACTTGTTTCGATTCGTTTTGATTTCTTGTTTAACCGGACAAATAATTTTATATATTTGTGTCTCAATATAAATAAAGTTTTACATGTTCACTTTTTATTCATATTTGATCTTCATGCATATTTGGTTCATATTTGGTCTTAATATGAGTGTCTATTATATGGTTCTATTTTGGAAATGCTTCAGGAGAGGTTTTGAAGATACATCTCCGGAAGATTCTGTTATATGGTTTATTTTTGAAATGGTTCAGGAAAGTTCCGGAGATGCATCTTCGAAACAAGATAATAGCGTGCGGTTCAAGAAATATATCTCCAGAATCAATATGACAATTAATGAGTGGTCCATATTCAACTAGGTCTTCTATAAATTTAGGTGTTTTGTGTTATATTTTACACAAATTAAATATGTCTCAAATGTCGCAAATAAACATTTGCTGGTATGTAGCAAATGTGTCTTACTCTGGCGACTCTACACTCGGGAGGACGTTTAAGCTTACCGATCTCACCCCCTCGAAGATATCATAAACGAAATCCACTATCTCCTACCTTATGGATAAAACGAATGAATGGGAAACTCGAGTATCGTTCACATTCGGTTGACAACGAAGGGAATATCGCGTTCAACAAATTTGAGCTCAAGACTCAAGCGGATGTTATAGTTATGTGGGATACGTATTTCGGTTTCGAAGAGAAAGTTTTGCTGGAGTTGGAAGCGACACTACAAAGATCGATCGAAGATATCCTGAAGATGTGCAAGTGTCCACCGAAATATTGAAATGTAATATTTAATTTTCGGTTGAAATCATCATTGTAATGATCATTTTATGTTATGAATGTCAATTGCATTTTGGAAAGTTCATTTTCTACTGAATCTTTTTTTGGTGTTTTTCCAAAAATGTAATTACGGTATAGTTTCGAAGATGTTTCTCCAAAACAAATTAAACCTAATATATAAAGCGCCTCTCAGAATGACATTTATTGAGTGTATATAAAATTCATTGAAGATATATCTCCGAAAATAATAAACATTATGGAAATTTTACATAATCCGGTAGAAACATATATGATACACTAAGAAATTCACAAAATTTAAAGCCCAATTAAACCACAAATTAATGGTTAAAAAGTTGAGACATTGTGATGTCAAAGAAGATTTAGACATGTATCAATATTATTCACAATATTATCCACACACCTTTTGTCATAATGATATTTATGTTAAACGGTGGAATACATGTTTTATAATTATTTTTTGTGTGTGTATTTTTCAAAACTTATAATATAAATTTTCATATGAGAAAAAAATTTCTTTTAAATTCATTAAAGAATTAATATATCTTAATAATATATAGTTTAGATACATTAATTTTTTAATAAATTTTAAAAATAATTTTTTTTCTTATTTTAAAAATTATAAGGAATATAAGCTGCAAATTATACAAAGTATATATTTACCTCAGGTTAAATGCATATCATTCAGATTTATATTTTTTTCTGAGTTTTTTTTTGTGTGCCTATAATCTCTTTTTTTTTTCCTTAAAAAAAACTATTCTACATTGTAATTTAGAAGCAAAAGTAAATATTTCACATTTATTAATTAAGAAAATTATTTTTTAAAAATATGTTTTATAAGAAGATGTAAAAATAATTTTAATTAGTTGTTGAGTTATTGTTTATAAAAAAAATGAGAAATAAAGTAAATTAAATATAATTTATATTTAATTTTATCGTATTTTAAAATAAAATACTCAAATGAAATAAAGTTAATAGTTTTTGCTTATAATTTGTAGAAAAAGTTAGTGGTTTTTTTTTAATTATAAATTATTACCGAGAAAATAATTTTTAAATTACTTATTTTATGACAAAATGATATTTTCTTTTTCTTATGAACTTCAACTCAAATGGTGTCCCCTTGCACTTGGTTTTTATTTTTATTTTGCATTTATTTTTATAAACATTATAATTATAAATTAATAATATAATAATTCAATTCAAAAAGTTAATATTTTTATAATAAAATATCAATTAATTTTTTAAATTTTTTGATTACTCAAATTAATTAATTAAAATCCTTATACCATTAAAATTAATAGTATTTTATTTAATAAATCATTTATATAAAAAAATGTTTAAATAATTTCTTTGAAAGAGGTACCTCAAGTAGTTTGAACAATTGAGTTAAGGGTTGAAGAAGTTGGAGGTCCTAGGTTCAATCTTTCATACAAATGTAAATATAATACTAATTGTTCTGCGCAAGAATCAAAATTGTTTGGTGATCTGCGAATGTGGATATCAACGATAGACTCGAGCTTCCAGTGTGGTAGAAGAGTCGGTATGACCGTAAGATGAGTGAATGAAATTTGAATTTAAAAGTTTCTGAGAAATGGTGATGACAGTTATAACAACTTGCTGATTTACAGGTGTAAAATGTGAAGATTTGTTTGATGAATCTTGGATTGATATCACCTTACTTCATGACTAGGATAAAATATTTGTTTCGTCAATGACATATTATAGCATTTTGCCTTCTAGGCCGTATTATTGAGCCTTATGACCAATCCAGAACACTAACTACTTACACTTTGCCATTAAAAAATAAGATAAAAATAATTCTTCTTGATAAGGTCTTTATTTCATATGACGAAAGCCTTGATTTTTTAAGGGTTAAATATGTTTTTAATCCATATAAATATGACACCTTTCAATTTTCGTTCCTACAAAATTTTTCTTCAAAGTTTGGTCCTCATAAAGTTTTTCGTCTCACAAAATGGTCCCTCCCGTTAGTTTTCACTAACAGAAGCTTACGTGTCATGCCGCATATAATTGTAACTTTGATTACGTGTGATCTGTGTTATTTCAATTCTCCAACATGGAAAATGCAAATAAAGAAATCCAGTAAACTTTAGATATCACCTTACTTCTTGACTAGAATAACATATTTATTTCGTCAACGATGTATTATAGCATTTTGCCTTCTAGGCCGTAATTATTAAGCCTTATGACCAATCCAAAACACTAACTACTTATGCTTTGCCATTAAAAAATAAGATAAAAATTCTTCTTCTTGATAAGGTCTTTATTTCATATGATGAAAGCCTTGATTTTTCTTAAGAGTTAAATATGTTTTTAGTCCTTATAAATATGACACCTTTTAAGTTTAGTCCCTACAAAAATTTTCTTCAAACATTGGTTCTCATAAAGTTTTCTGTCTCACAAAATGGTCCCTCCCGTTAGTTTTCACTAACGAAAGCTTATGTGTCATGCCACTTGTAATTGCAACTTTGATTACGTATGATCTGTGTTATTTTAATTCTCCAGCATGAAAAATGCAAATAAGGAAAACCTATAAATGTTAAATAAGTCAAAGGAGGCCAGCTTGCCCTAACAGAAGGTGCGCATCAGTCAATGAAGAAGGAATATTGATTCACACAAGTCTCGAAAGAACGAACATTCATTCGCGCAATTCATAGGAGGAATTTGTTTGTTTGTTGTGGTCCTAAAGCGACATATTTGGAGTGGTCCCAAAAAGAAGATACTGAGAAGGCGAACAAGTGGTCCCAGGTAAGATGCAACTGTTTCCTTTATGTTCCCTCATTTGAATATCTCATGCTTTCCTTTCTCATTGGTCCCTTTCCTTATTCAATTTTTTATTTTGTTGTATATTAAGCTTTTGTTCGCCTATTGTAGAAAAATTAGGGTAAATCATTTTTACATTGAAATGGTAAAATTGAAACCTAGGTTAAATGTTGTGTATAGAAAATGGATAGTTTCAGGGTTATTTTTTTACTCAAAGGGTCGTTTCGTGAAAGACCTTAACATACGATATGAGGGAGGGAATGTTTATGCTTTTAATGGTCAAGATCCTGATTGTTGGTATTTCTTTAAAGCATGTGACCTAATTAAGTTGATTAAACCTGAGTTTGATATAGTTAGTGTTAAGATGTGGTGGAAATATGAAGAATGATCCTTTGAACACGACTTAAAACCTTTTAAAGGTGATGGTGATGCCTCTGAGTTAGCCATGTATGCTATAGGAAATAAGTCTGATATTGAGATATTGTGAGCCCAAAATTTTAGGAGAGGATACCTTTATGGATAGGTTTAGAGAAATGGGAAAGGGAATCAAATGTGATGAAGATGTTGACAGGTTGGTTGAAGAAAGTGATGATTCTAGTGATGAATCTGTTAGAGGAGTTTACTTTGATGATAGTGAGGAGGAGAGGATGAAAGGGTTTAATGAAGGCCTTGATGAAGTGTTTGTTAATGAAGCTAAAGTAAAACAAAAAGATGGAGTTGTTGCAAATGAAGAAGGCATTGCTCATGTAGACAAGAAGATGTTTATAACTGAAGAGATGGGTAAGGAACATGTCATTGAGGATGCCTACATGACTGATGAGTTAGACAATTGTGGTGATGATAACAACTGTGATGAAAAACCCTGTGTAATCTGGTTTAATCAAGAAGAATCTTTAAGCAATGATTTTGTTTTCAAGGTGGGAATGGAGTTTTCTTCTTTGAGGCAGTTTAAAGATGCCATTTTGGAGCATAATATTTTGAATGGTAGGGATGTTAAGTTTGAAAAAAATGATGCTAATAGATGTAAGGTAGTTTGTAAGGATAAGAAAAAATGTAATTATATAGTGATGTGTAGTAGAGTTTTAACATCCACCACATTTAGGATTAAGACTTTGTTTGCAAACCACAAATGTGGAAGACAGCTCTTCAACAAAAGTGCCAAAGCAGAGCGGGTGCCAATGTTTAGTATTTTCCAATTGCCTTTGGTGTTGTTGAGACTGAATAAAAGGATTCATAGAGCTGGTTTCTAAAATTGTTTATTGAAGACATAAGAGATGGCAGATGGTATTTCATCTCTGACCAACAAAAAGTAAGTTGTACTTTCATCAATATTTTCCATATGATAATTTTCAATCAATTGAATGTACTAATGCAAATAAGGTTTTCTTGGTTTAGGATCTTGTTCACTTTTTTTATACTAATGCAAATAAGGTTTTCTTGGTTTAGGGTCTTGTTCACTTTTTTTTATACTAATGCAAATAAGGTTTTCTTGGTTTAGGGTCTTGTTCAATTTTTTGAATAGGAGTATCCTGCATATGAACACAAGTTTTCTTTAAGGCACTTGTATGCTAACTTCAAAAAAAAGTTTGGAGGAGGAACTTTATTTAGAGACCTTATGATGGTTGTAACAAAAGCAACTTATTTTGAGGCATATGAGGCTATGATGCTCATGATCAAGGAGGCCAGCTTGAAGGCTTATGAGTGGTTATAATCAATTCCCAAAATAAAATGGTGTAAGCATACTTTTCCCTTTTTCTCAAAGTGTGATGTCTTGATGAACAATTTAAGTGAGTCTTTCCATGCAACCATTCTGTTACAAAGAGACAAACTAATCATTACAATGTTTGAGTGCATTAGGAATTACCTAATAGGGAGGTTTGCCACACTTAGAGAAAAGGTAGAAAGTTATAAAGAGAAAATAATGACAAAACCCTTAAGGAGGCTAGATAGAGAGATTGAAAAAAGTTCTAGTTGGACAACAACCTATGCTGGTAGGTTAACCTTTCAAGTCACATATGTTTTGTTCACTGATAGTTTTATAGTGGATTTAGAGAAACAATCATGTTCATGCAAATTTTGGGATCTTGTTGGGATTCCTTGTAGACATGGTGTGGCTTCCATATATAGGAAAGTGGATGACCCTATGAAATATGTGCATAAGTGTTATCACAAAAGCACTTATGAAAAATGTTATAGCTGAAGTTATCATAGTTTTGAATGGCCAAAACAAATGGCCAAAAACATCAGATGAAACCATGATGCCCGCTATGTTCAAACGTGGCCTAGGTAGGGCCAACAAAACTTAGAAGGAGAGATCCAGATGAAGTGAACCAGACAAAGTGGCAAAGTACCAATACACGCCATATGTGTAAGGCTTGTTTTGAACTAGGTCACAACAAAAGGACCTGCAAGAGAACAAGCTGATTGTGGTTGTTCCCTATGGTAATACCATCAAGGCAAATCAAGACTTGCCCATCTGGGCCACTCAAGAACTGCGCATCCAAGCCGCTCAAGACATGCCAAACCAAGCCACTCAAGACATACCTACATAAGCAAGTCAGACTAGCAAGGTCAATTTGGCACAAAAAAGGGTATTATTTAACTTAAAGTTGACATTTAATGATTATTTATCTATGTATTTTGTGCAATGGTATAAATTTGAATTATTTGTTTGATTTATGCAGGGGAGGCCTAATGGATAAACCACTGTCGCACCTCGAAAATTTTCTTTTCGAAAACATGAACCTCGCGCAAAAGGCGCGGAAATGAGGTTCGACAGAGTCGCCACCGAACTTTATTTATCCCGAATAAATGGGAGAGGAAAATATCGAGAAAACCTCTTAAAAATGGAAGGAACACGGCCGTCACAACCATATTTCTGGGTTCAGGAGTCGGTTACACGAGGGGAAGGTATTAGCACCCCTCGCGTCCGTTGTACTCAACAGGGACCTCTTAATTCGAGTTGTGATGAAAGTTAGCTAAGCTTAGTTCTTCTGTTCTCTTCTCAATACTAAATGCTAAATGATACTATAAAGGCTAAAGACGCTAGGGGAAAGGGGATGGTTAGAGGATAGGGTGCTCACCAAGGATTGGGGCCTTTGTGAAGGTGAGAAAATACTTAGAAGGGGGGGGGGGGGGGGGTTGAATAAGTATTTTTAAAAACTTATAGCAATAAAAACACAATGATTTTTATCCTGGTTCGTTAAACTTAACTACTCCAGTCCACCCTATCAAGAGTGATTTGCCTTTCTCAAACAAGGACTTAATCCACTATTAATCAACTGATTACAATAGCAATCACTAAGAGCAACTGTTCTTAGTCTTCTCAAGAACTACTGATCCCAACTGGATCTTTTCAAGGAACTATTACAATGAAATGTAAGATAAATACAAGTGTTTGAATGCTTCTAACAAGCTTTATCACAAGAGTGATTTTTCACTTAATGTTAAGAACAAAAGAATAAACTCAGCAAAGAGAATAAGAATATTTTATGAGAGCTTGTAAGAGTTTCTATCAAATATTCGTCTACTGAAGAAGATGAGGAAGACTTGCTTTTATATGCACAGTAGTCCACAAAGTCTTGACGTTGGAGGCTGTGTACTGAAAAGGCCTGAACCTTTTTGTCTTTACATCACATGACCTTTCTTGGAAGTAGAATGCACAGAGAAATGCTTTTGGTCTGTGTTCTAGTGTCAAGCATGAAAGAGGAAAGAGTCGTTGAGCCAAATCAACAGATATGACTTTGAATTCTTCTTCAACAAGTATTTCACTTTAGCAAAGTAAACATCAGAGTCTGCGTGATCAGAGTCTTGGATGCCCATCAGGGTTTGCTAAATCAGAGTAATGCAGCAAGTGTGCTTCAGCGTGTAGTTCTATCAAAGCAGAGTTTTATGAATCAGATCCTCAGTACATGCAGCGTGTAGTACTCTCAGATTCTTCTGAAAAACTATGCTTCTTAACTCTCATACAAAGCTCTTTAATGCTTTAGAGTCTTCAGATCTTTCAGAGTCTTCTGCAGCTTCTGCTTCAGATTCTTCTGTAGCTTCTGCTTCAGATTCTTCTGTAGCTTCTGCTTCAGATTCTTCTGTAAGATGATTCTGACTCTTCAGAGCCTTCCATAGTTCCATGTTCAGATTAATTTGCTCTTAGATATATATATACTTTAACATCTGCAGCAAACATTCATGAACAAATTTTAGAGTATATAATTCTTTAATACAAAATTTCCTAAGAGTTATCATCAAAACATAGAGATATTACTAAGAAACAATCTGTGTTCTTACAATCTCCCCCTTTTTGATGATGACAAAACATGAGAATTTTTTTTTCAATAAAAAGCAATAATTATAACTCCCCCTGAGATTAAGAATCTCCCCCTGAAATGAATACTCTAAAAGAAAAGAATACTTCCCTTTTTGCTTGAGTGTATTTCAGAATCAGAGTCTGATGACTTCTTTCAAACACAAAGTCTGGTTTTTTGTTTAGAATCAGAGTACAATTTGCTTCAAGAATCAGAGTCTGGTTGGGTAATTCTCAGGATAACTTCAATGAATTTATTTTGTCAGATGAAACAATAGAATCTGAAAGACTTAAATTCAAAGATAGTTAATAATATGTCTGAATTTTGTTTTAGTATTTGCTTATGGATTGAACAATCAGATTCTTTTTCTCCCCCTTTTTGTCATAATCAAAAAGATGTGTAAAGATAGAAAAGATAACAGAAGAAAAGCAAAACAAACATTTTCATTCAGTCAGATGGTTCACATAACAGATGATAAAAAACAAGCAAAAGAAAACAGATTCAAACAATAGTGCAAAAAACATGAAAAGAAACTAAGGTTGGCGAGATGCAATCAGGGTCAGAAGATCTGTGATATTTGCAGTAGACTCTTCTTGCTTGGCCATCCAAGTCTTAATCTCTTCAGTGGTTTGTTCTTGTTTGATCATCCAGGATTTGATTTCCTTAACCTCTTTCACAAGTTCTGAATTGTCAGTCTTCACTTCAGATTCAAACACATCAATGTCCATATCAGATGCAACATCTTCAGATGGAGAGTCTTCAGCAGGAGCAGCTTCCAGAAGCAGCACTGGTGGTTTGGGAATGCTCATCAGAGTCTGTCTGACCAATTCAACAAACTTTGCCTTAGCATCTTCAGCACATAATGCCTTGAGATGAGAAGCCACAACGTTGAACTTAGAGATAAATTTATCCCAAGCAGCTTCAGACTTAACAGGATCTATACTGAACAGACACTCTTCTTCCACACGTGCAATCCCCATACGAACTTCCTTTTCGAAATTCTCAAATAGTTTATCAACATCTGATCTAGGATTGGCGTAAAGGTATTCCTCAAGAGTCACTTTTTCAGCAGATTCAGCGTTTGGCTGAGGTTGTTCACAAGTGGTATCAGGAGGTGTTGAATCAGATGGTGGTTGTTCAGATGGTTGAGGTGCAATGGTTGAGGTTCAGATGGTTGAGGTTCATATGGTTGTGGTATGGTGAGTTGAGGTGTAGGGGTTGTTGAAATTTCAGCTTCAGATGATGAAGGTTGAAAATCTGAGAGGTTGAATTTGGAGCAAAGGGAAAGTCTACGATTGATTTGGTCAGATGCTGATAGGTCAGAAAATGTAGGTTTGAATGGATCAGGAATGTGTAAACAGGAGGGTGAGTGAACTTCTGATTCAGAATCAGATGATTCAGTGGAGTCACATGAGGTGGATGACAAGACAACCATGGTTGCAAGTGGTTCCAAATCAAGAATGTCATTGGATGATTGAAAAATAGATGGTTCTGAAACAGGTAACGATTATTCTATTATTGAGGGATGTTCAGATGGTGTTGATTGGGGAGGTTCAGATGAAATGGGTTAAGATTGATGTTCTGGTTGTTGTTGTTGTTGTTGTTGTTCTGGTTGTGGTTGTTGTTGTTGTTCTGGTTGTGGTTGTTGTTGTAATTGAGGTTCTAGTTGAGGTTGTTCTGGTTGTTGATGTTCTGGTTGTGTTTCTGGTTGAGGTGGTTCAAGTGGAGTTTGTACAGAAGATGGTTGAGAATGTGTAGGTTGAGATGGAGAGGGTTCAGATGAATGAATCCCAGATGATGGTGGTACAGATGATTGTGGTCTAGAAGGTGATGGATGAGGTGAAGGTAATGGAGAGTGAATGGTTGGTATTTGATCAGATGTTAATACCTATTTGATAGTTTCTCTAATGTCTTCTAGACTTGCTTCTGGAGGAGTTGGTTTCACTTTCTTTACCTTCTGAGGCTTAGCAGCAGCTTCAGAGGCTTTTCTCTTAGGCTGAGCCTCAGATCCTTCTTCAGCAATCTTCTTTGAATGCCTTTCTCTAAGAAGATTAGGCAGAACTTCTCCTTCCTTCTGAACTATGTTAGCAGGCAGAGGAATACCATGTCTTAAACATTCAGCAATGTATTTTAGAATTATGTGCCTAGGTTCATCAGCGCTAAACATAGGAAAATCTGCTAAAGGAATTCTTCTGTTGCTGACATCCTTAGTAGCAATTTTCTTAGGTTTGCTGGCAAGCTCTGTGATGACTTTCATCCTCTTCAGAGTATTTCCATTGATGACATAACCTATGACATAGGACAGATCCTCTGTCAATCCAGCTGCATACATATGTTCTACCAGACGATTCTCAGTCAGAATATCTGATATCAGTCTTCCCATAGGAATCCAATTCCTAACTTTTCCAGTTTTGACTCTTACTTCTTCTCTTGTTTCCTTTATATGATTCAGAAGATGACTAAACAGAAGATAAGGCAAGTCCACCTTCTTTCCCTTGCTCATACAGAACATCAAGTAGAGTTGTTCAGCACTGACATAATTTGGAGAATTTGATGATTTTCTGTGAACAATGGAACTCATGAAAATCTTGGCCCACATCCTGTAGACTGGCTTCAGTTCCCTTACTTTGCTAGTTGGTTCCCCAGAAATACTAACTTCTTGAAACACATCAGCAAGATCCACACGAGCAGATTGTAGACTGGTTTCACCATCAGTTTCAGAGTACCCAATAAGTTGTCTGATCAGCTTCTCAGTAATCACAATCTCCTTTCCAAGGACAAAAGAATGGATAAATTTAGGGCACACCTGAGCATGTATCCAGAATTCTTTCACCAAAGTTGGATAAACAGGACCCATAAGCCTGTCAAAATACTTTGTCCAACTCTGAGTTTGAATGGTTGAAGAAAGATTAAACCTATTTTATTCAATGGAATCAAAATCTACAAAGCATTCACTCAGAACTTCCAGATCAATAGTTGGAGTGAGAAGGGTTCTCACAGGTTCCTTGTACGCTTCAGCATTAGGAGAAGAAACAACAGTGGTTGATTGCATCTGAGCAGATGTTGATGAAGAAGATGCCATTGTTGTTCTTGAGTGAGAGGTTTTAGGTTTAGGGTTTAGATGAAGAGCAAAGAGAAGACAGAAATGCATAAAAGATTCGTGAGGTGAAAAGTGTGAAATGGTGTGATTTGTGGTATTTATAGATAAAATCAGGCACACAAACAGTCACATAAGCACGCTTCACATATCATTAAATGAAAAAGTAAAAACATCATTACACAGCATTTATGATTCTGACAGGTGGAGGAAAATCAAGAAAAAATCAGATTTTCAAAGCAGTACCTCAAACGTTAATTTAGTAAAGTGCACTCTACCTTTCCAGTTTCTGAGCTACACGTGTTTGCTTGCATGTGCTTCTGAAATCTCTTGAGAAATGAAACGTTAGCCAACGTTCAGATCCTCTGAGCATTGTTAGTTCAGATTTACACAAATAAAATAATTCAAGAAAATGAATAAATTGACAAATGAAATACTTCAGAGCATTAAACATTTTGCATCTGAGAAGTTTGCCTCTGATAACTATTGTTCTGGACAAAAATCCATACCAAATTTTTCAGAATAAACTTGAACCCATCTTCAGCAAGGGGTTTTGTAAAAATATCAGCCCATTGATGATCTGAATCAACAAATGCTAAGTTTATAATACCCTTCTGAACATAGTCTCTGATGAAATGATGCTTAATTTCTATATGTTTTGCCTTAGAGTGTAAAATTGGATTTTTAGACAAACATATAGCAGAAGTATTATCACAGAAGATAGATACATTACTCTCAAAGATCTGATAGTCTTCTAAGTGACTTTTCATCCAGAGCATCTGCGTGCTACATCCAGCAGCAACAATGTATTCTGCCTCTGTTGTAGAAAGTGCAATTGTGGGTTGCTTCTTGCTGTACCATGAGATCAGATGACTTCCAAGGAACTGACAGCTTCCAGAAGTACTTTTACACTCTACTCTGTCTCCAGCATAATCAGCATCACAAAATCCAACTAATGTATATTTATCAGATCTTCTGTAACATAGACCCACGTTAGTAGTACCTTTCAGATACCTTAGAATCCTCTTAACAGCAGTTAAGTGAGATTCTCTAGGATCTGATTGGAATCTTGCACACAAGCATACACTGAACAAAATGTTAGGTCTAGAAGCAGTTAAGTAGAGAAGAGATCCTATCATACCTCTGTAGAGTTTCTGATCTACTTTCTTACTTACCTCTTCCTTGCCTAGTGTACTAGTTGGATGCATGTGAGTCTTTTCCATCTTACTATCAGTCATGTTAAATTTCTTCAGAAGTTCTTTAACATATTTGGTCTGATGAATGTAAGTGCACTCTGGAGTTTGGTTGACTTGAATTCCTAGAAAGAATCTCAATTCTCCCATCATGCTCATTTCAAATTCCGCCTGCATACATTGAGCAAACTCCTTTCCCAGCATAGTATTGGTAGATCCAAATATAATATCATCCACATATATTTGAAAAATTAGAAGATCTTTCTTAAATGTTTTACAAAAGAGTGTTGTGTCCACTTTGCCTCTGATGAAATTTTTCTCCAGAAGAAAATTGCTTAACCTCTCATACCAAGCTCTGGGAGCTTGTTTTAAACCATAAAGAGATTTCTTTAGTTTAAAAACATGTTCTGGAAATTTTTCACTCTCAAAACCAGGAGGCTGGTGAACATAAACTTCTTCTTCTATAATACCATTTAGAAAGGCACTTTTAACATCCATCTGATATAGAGTGATGTTATATTGTGCAGCAAAAGAAATGAGTAAACGGATAGACTCTAACCTTGCAATAGGAGCATAAGTCTCTGTATAATCAATTCCTTCTTGCTGACTGTAACCTTGAGCAACAAGCCTTGCTTTATTTCTTTCAACTTCTCCTTTTTCATTCAACTTGTTTCTGAATACCCATTTGGTTCTAATTATGTTAAATCCTTTAGGTCTTGGAACCAGATCCCAGACGTCATTTCTTGTGAACTGATTAAGCTCTTCTTGCATGGCAATTACCCAGTCATTGTCTTGCAGAGCCTCATCCATAGAAGTTGGTTCAATAACTGACACCAACCCAAATAATTACGCTTCAGATGATTTGAGAAATGATCTTGTTCTGATTGGATCATTTTTCTTCCCAATGATTACATCTTTTGGGTGAGAGGCCTTGATTCTGGAAGATGATCCTTTGACAATTGAATTTTCAGAAATGTTCAAGTTGTCCATTTGAGAAGCTAAAGGAATTGCATCTGGCGTTGCTTCTGGTTCCTTTATTTTAGCTTTTTCTGCCTCTGAGCCTTCAGAGTCTGTGAAGACTACTTCTCTATCTGCAGAACTTTCAAACTGCTTTGGCTTTTCAATGCCAAGCTTATCATCAAATATAACATGTATAGATTCCTCCACAATCTGTGTTTCAGTATTGTATACTCTGTAGCCTTTAGAGTGTTCAGAATATCCAAGCATGAAACACTTCTGTGCTTTAGAATCAAACTTGCTAAGATTCTCTTTAGTGTTAAACATATAACAAATACATCCAAAAGGATGAAAATAAGCAATGTTGGGCTTTCTGTTCCTCCACAATTCATAAGATGTCTTTTCTAGAAGAGGTCTTACAAACACTCTGTTCTGAATGTAACATGCTGTGTTGATTGCTTCTGCCTAAAAGTGCTTTGCCAGATTAGTCTCATTGATCATGGTTCTGGCCATTTCTTGCATAGTTCTATTTTTCCTCTCTACAACCCCATTCTGTTGTGGAGTTCTAGGACAGGAAAAATCATGAGCAATGCCATTTTCATTAAAATATTTTTCAAAATATTTGTTTTCAAATTCACCACCATGATCACTTCTGACTTTTATAATTTTGAAATCTTTTTCATTCTGGACTTGTTTGCAGAAGTCAAAGAACACAAAATGTGACTCATCCTTGTGTTTTAAGAACCTTACCCATATCCATCTACTATAGTCATCAACAATGACTAATCCATACTTCTTGCCTCTGATGGATGTAGTCTTCACTGATCCAAACAGATCAATATGAAGTAATTCTAATGGTCTGGAAGTAGAAACAACATTTTTTGATTTAAAAGAGGATTTTAAAAACTTCCCTTTTTGACATGCTTCACAAAGAGCATCTGAGGTGAACTTCAACTTAGGAAGTCCTCTGACAAGATTAAGTTTATTAATCTGAGATATACGTCTCATATTAATATGCCCCAATCTTCTGTACCAGACCCATTGCTCCTCATTAACAGACAAGAGGCATTTAACATTCTGAACCTTAAGTTCTGAAAGATTTATTTTATAAATGTTGTTCTTCCTCTTTCCACTAAATAGGATTGAGCCATCCTTTTGACTAATAGCTTTACAACATTTTTGATTAAAGGTTATGTCATAACCATTGTCACTTAATTGACTTATGGACAATAGATTATGCTTTAATCCTTCTACAAGTAAAACATTAGTAATAGAGGGAAGGTTACCATTTCCAATAGTGCCAGATCCAATGATCTTGCCCTTCTGATTCCCTCCAAATTTCACGTCACCTCCAGATCTAAACTCCAGACTTTGGAACATAGACCTTTCTCCCGTCATATGTCGCGAGCATCCAGAGTCCAGGTACCATGACTGGCGTCCTGACCTTGCTGCTAAGAACATCTGCAACAGGAATTATTTTACTCTTAGGTACCCAGATCTTCTTGGGTCCTTTTGGGTTAGTTGTTCTGAAGGTTCGTCTAAACTTCTGTTTTTCAACATAAGGTTTATTCTGACTAGTCTTAAATTTAAACACATGAATGTTCTTTTCAGAACTAGTGTGTTTAATATCATTCAAGTGACCAAATTTAAAATGAGAATATAAAGGAGTCTTCTTGATGATAATTTTATCAACAGGTTTTGGATTTAAATCCTTTTTAGAGGAAGATTTATATCCAATTCCTTTTCTGTTATTTTTGCTAACTTCATAGATCTTAGAAGCCATTTTGCTTCTGTCTATGCTTTTAGCAAGAAATTTCTGAAAGTTGTAGTCATATTTTTCCAAAATATTTTTGCATTCAGACTCAGTTTCAGAATCAGAGTCTTGTTGAGCTAATTCAAAATCATTTTTCATTTTTAAGTTCTTTTTATTTAGCTCAGCCACTTCTGATTTGAGAATATTATTCTCAGATACAAGATTGCTTTGACGCTCCTTGTATTTGAGCTTAATATTGTTATAGCTCTTCAGAACTTCTGATAACACTTTGATAAGTTCATCTTTAGTGAGTTTAGCCATTACCTCTTCAGCGTCAGAGTCAGATTCAGATCCTGAAATTTCTTCCTCCTGATCTTCTATGTCTGCCATCAATGCTACGTTGGCACATTCTTCTTCTGACCCAGATTCAGATTCAGATGTATCTGAATCATCCCAGGTTGCCATTAGAACCTTCTTCTTCTTATCAAATTTTCTTTTAGGCTTTTCTTTCAGAAGCTTTGGACATTCATTTTTGTAATGCCCAGGTTCTTTACATACGTAGCAAACAACCTCCTTTTTTCCAGATCTTCTGTGTCCAGAAGATTCCTTTCTTTGGTTAGGCTTCCTGAAGTTTCTAAACTTCTTTCCTTTATGCTTCCAGAGTTTGTTTATTCTTCTGGACAACATGAATAATTCATCTTCATCTTCAGATGAGGATTCTTCAGAGCTTTCCTCTATTACCTGCAACGCTTTAGCAGATTTATTAGATTTTAAGGCAATTGACTTACCTTTCTTTTGAGGCTCATCTTCCTCAAGTTCAATTCCATGGCTCCTCGGTGAGCTGATTAGTTCCTCCAAGGAAATCTCGTTCAAATCTTTAGCCATTTTCAGCGCAGTCACCATAGGTCTCCATCTGGTAGGTAAGCTTCTGATGATCTTCTTCACGTGATCAGCAGTAGAGTAACCTTTATCCAGAACCTTCAGTCCAGCTGTAAGTATTTGAAATCTGGAGAACATGGCTTCAACAGATTCAGCTTCTTCCATCTTGAAAGCTTCATACTTCTGAATTAGAGGCAGAGCCTTGGTCTTTTTTACTTGAAGGTTTCCTTCATGAGTTATTTTCAAGGACTCAAACATGTCAAATGTAGTTTCTCTATTTGTGATCTTTTCATACTCAGTGTGAGATATTGCATTTAACAATATTGTTCTAGCCTTGTGGTGATTTCTAAACTCCTTCTTTTGGGCTTCTGTCATAGATTTTCTATCTACTTTCTTGCCATTCCCATCAATGGGATGAACATATCCATCTATGACCAAATTCCATAAATCAGCATCATAACCAAGAAAAAAACTTTCAATCCTGTCTTTCCAATAATCAAATTTCTCCCCATCAAACATATGGGGTTTTGTACTGATTCTGTCTCTTTCTTCATATTTGTTGGATGTTGAAACATCAGCCATAATAACAACCAAATATAAGTATCAAAGTTTTTTCTCACTGGATATTTTCTGTCACTGTGAAGTGGTAGCACACACAGAACCGGAGCTCTGATACTAACTAAAGGTGAGAAAATACTTAGAAGGGGGGGGGGGGGGGTTGAATAAGTATTTTTAAAAACTTATAGCAATAAAAACACAATGATTTTTATCCTGGTTCGTTAAACTTAACTACTCCAGTCCACCCTATCAAGAGTGATTTGCCTTTCTCAAACAAGGACTTAATCCACTATTAATCAACTGATTACAATAACAATCACTAAGAGCAACTGTTCTTAGTCTTCTCAAGAACTACTGATCCCAACTGGATCTTCTCAAGGAACTATTACAATGAAATGTAAGATAAATACAAGTGTTTGAATGCTTCTAACAAGCTTTATCACAAGAGTGATTTTTCACTTAATGTTTAGAACAAAAGAATAAACTCAACAAAGAGAATAAGAATATTTTATGAGAGCTTGTAAGAGTTTCTATCAAAGATTCGTCTACTGAAGAAGATGAGGAAGACTTGCTTTTATATGCACAGTAGTCCACAAAGTCTTGACGTTGGAGGCTGTGTACTGAAAAGGCCTGGACCTTTTTGTCTTTACATCACATGACCTTTCCTGGAAGTAGAATGCACAGAGAAATGCTTTTGGTCTGTGTGCTAGTGTCAAGCATGAAAGAGGAAAGATTCGTTGAGCCAAATCAACGGATATGACTTTGAATTCTTCTTCAACAAGTATTTCACTTCAGCAAAGTAAACATCAGAGTCTGCATGATCAGAGTCTTGGATGTCCATCTGGGTTTGCTGAATCAGAGTAATGCAGCAAGTGTGCTTCAGCGTGTAGTTCTATCAAAGCAGAGTTTTATGAATCAGATCCTCAGTACATGCAGCGTGCAGTACTCTCAGAGTCTTCTGAAAAACTATGCTTCTTAACTCTCACACAAAGTTCTTCAATGCTTCAGAGTCTTCAGATCTTTCAGAGTCTTCTGCAGCTTCTGCTTCAGATTCTTATGTAGCTTCTGCTTCAAATTCTTCTGTAGCTTCTGCTTCAGATTTTTCTGTAGCTTGTGCTTCAGATTCTTCTGTAAGATGATTCTGACTCTTCAGAGCCTTCCATAGTTCCATGTTCAGATTAATTTGCTCTTATATATATATATATATATATATATATATATATATATATATATATATATATATACTTTAACATTTGCAGCAAACATTCATGAACAAATTTTAGAGTATATAATTCTTTAATACAAAATTTCCTAAGAGTTATCATCAAAACATAGAGATATTACTAAGAAACAATTTGTGTTCTTATACCTTGTGCCTACGTATGCTCATTCGGACGAGAATGAGAAATCCGAGCTCTCGTAGTTCGACTACGGGAAAGGATGGGGGAAAATGGAAGATGGAGGAGATTGTGCTTGCAAAGATCATCACAATCTTGTGCCTACGTCTCTTTCATCCAAGAATGAATGAAGAATCAGAGCATCCGTAGTTCGCGGTAACAACCACAAAAAGAAACGGGATTGAATGGGTTTGAAGGTGGGTACGGATGATGATTACTTAAAGCTTAAGAAATACTTCTCGGACCCAAGTAATCGGGAGAGCGAAACAAAGACTTGGAACTCTCTCTTTTTCATCCTGAAGAATAAGGTTGTGTTTGAAAGGGTGAGGTTGATCGGATGACGACTACTGAAAGCTTAAGAAAGGCTTCTCGGACCCAAGTAGTCGGGAGAGCGAACCAAAGACTTGGAACCCTCTCTTTTTCGTTGCAAAAGAAGTTGTGTTTGGGAGGGTGAGTTTGAACTGATGACGACTACTTGAAGCTTAAGAAAGACTTCTCGAACCCAAGTAATCGGGAGAGCGAACCAAAGACTTGGAGCACTCTCTTTTTCATCGTGAAAAGAAATTTGTTTGAAAGGTGAGTGAAAGGATGGGTAGTTGGAGATGGTTGAATGTTGTCGAGTTGTTAATGTTATTTAAAGGCGCCAATTGCTCACACACGAATAAGATAACTCGCATCCAAATAACCGAAAGCAAGCTCAAAGACTTGAACCTACTCTTTACACCTTGAAAAGAATTGAATAGTTGTTAATTGATTGATAGTTTGTTATGAAAATCCACTTGACATTGGATCAAGGGTTTGACTTATTATCGCGTGTAAAGCGTGTAGTGGACATGGTTTGAGAAACGAAACCGACTTGACTTACGCATCAAGGGTCGAGTTGTATGCAATAGGTCGATGGGGAACGCGTATGAGCACTCAACTTACGAGGGTTTGAAAATGGCTCGACGGTGAATCGAGAATTAGTTTGAAAATAGTTTGATCCGCTCTAGTCCCTATAGGTGCTCCTAGGAGATAAACTAATAATCAAAGAAATGCGAAACATACATCGGAATGGGAGAGGGGTACATGTAAGTTACACGGGATTGCACGAAATAAAGGGTCTCATTGTCAGGTAGCCCAAGAGAAAGCCGTGTGTGTGCATTGTGTCCTAAACTACGCCTTGAGTAAAGTCGGGAATGACTCAAAATTAGGGTTCATGCAAATAACCAATGATACAATAGTCCACCAATTTGGCTTTTAGGATTTCGATAGTTTATTAGGTGTTTTCAAATATGGGTGAATAATAATGAATAATGAGTATGACAATATGAATATAGCAAGATAATATAACAATAATATCCACAATAATATTTTGACGGAAATTAAAGTTAATGGTTAGTTTGATTACGAATTAAATCGGGGGAAATGTAACGCTAAACCATCGTAGCTCGACTTATAATGAAAGCCGGTCTATAGGAGGTCGCGTGAGTTGATTTCCGTGCTAAAAAACAAGATGGAGAAATGATATTGAGAATCATTCACCAATTTAATCGTGTCGCACGGACGAAAAGTGGGATCTCGTCTTAATCGCAAACAAAATGTCGATTAATCGAAGGTAGCCTATCACGATCCCAAAGTAGGGAAAATGACCCAAATGGTCATTCTCAATAGATTTGAAATCGAGAAGGTTATCGACTTCGATACACGATGCTTACGAATCTAAAGACATCATCGATCGAAAAAAGTGAATAAAAATGGAAATGAATAAGAAAATGAAATAGTCTCGAATAAATTATCATCTATCAATAGTTTGACCGATAATAATCCTTAAGAATTGTCATTGGCCAAAACGAGTAAGAATCGAATAAAATTAATAAAAATAGATAAAAATTGAAAATGAAGAAGAAATGGAGAGAGAAAAAAGGTGGTCTCAGATCCAACGTTATTTATCAATAGTTTGACCAATAACAGTTTACGGAGGTCTCGTCATCGACCCAAAAAACTAAAGAAAATGAAAGTGGAATTAATCGGGCAAATATATTTGAATCTAGCAATTTGAGAGTTTGAAAAATAAATAATAATTTATTTAAAACATCAATCCTGAAAGTAATTGTTAAAAAAATGAAAATTAAATATATACAGCATAACCAAAAAACAAGAAAAACAATAAAGGGGAGACATGTTAATTACACTGGGCGTATGAATATGATGGAATCATCATGGGCTCTTTAGGCCCATTCATCCACACCTACAGAAACAAAATATGGATAACACAACTTGGGCCCCAAATTGAAGAGAACACCACGATCTATTGAACCATCAAACTCAGGCGATAAACAAAAACTGCGTATTCAGAAACATGAATCAAGAATAACACCCTGTTAAAACAAAGCTCTTGACACACACCACAACAATGCGAACAGACCAACAAAACATCACAAAGAAATAGATCAAAGCATCACGTCTCAACCTTCTAACTCGCTTTCAATTAAATCGTTCCATTTCGAACGCTCCGCGGCCGGCTAATACAGGTTCACCTGTTTCTTTTCAATAGTTTCGCTTCTGATTCAATCTTCTTCTAATCCTTTCTATTTAGAAAACTCATGGGTTTGTTGTTGATTTAGGGGTTTGAGGTTAAAGAAGGGTATTGTTGTATGGTTTTTGTTCAAGGGCTGAAAAATGGGTTTAGATTTTGGGATGGTTTTTGAAGAAGGTGGGACGCTTTTCCGGGTTGATGAGTCTGAAACAAATTTGGAATCGAAGGTGACATGGAGGTTGGAGAAGGTTCGAGGGTTAATGGCGGAAGGTGGAGTTCGAAGCTGATGGTGAGTGAAGTATTAACGAGTTTTCTGGGTTGAAGTTGAAAGAATAGGTAAATGCAAAAGGTTGAAGGTGTTGAAGAGTGTTTTGTTAGATTGAGAGTGAAGTTGTGGTGATGCAGATTAGAATGTGTTGGTTCGAAAGATGATATGGGGTTGGGAATTTTGGTTGAGTTCAAGGAAGAGGTTTTGGTTGTTGTTGATTTTTTTTTTCGGATTTTGAAGTTATGAGAAAAAGGAGAGTTATTGAAGAAGGTGGCGGCTAGGTTTTTTCGCTCAACAATTTTTGTTTCTTCTTTATATCAGACGGAGAAGGGTAAAAATGGAAGGAGTTTCACAAATGGTCGTACGTTTTTTCATAGCTACAATTGTGCCTTTCGTTCCATGGTTGTACAGTGTGGTCCCACAAGTTTTGTGCTGCGTGTACGGTTTGCGTGGCCCTTGGCTTGGAGCAAGATATTGGTTGGGGCTTGCTGCATGGTGTGTGAGGTATGACATTATGGCTTTTGCAAATCACATAGTTTGTTATTATTCGTTTTGTCTGTTGTGAGTGTGCTGGAAAGTTGCTGTGTTGTACGTTCGCGTGGGTGGCATTTGGTGTAGAAGCAAGCTTCATCTCAAAGTTTTGATGACGTCAACATCAAGATCAAGAATAATTCATCTGTGCAAAAAGGCAAACGCTTTCAAAAGACCAAGATCAAGTGGAATGGAAGTGATCAACATTCAAAGCTTCATGAACATTTGACTGATCAACTTTCAAGTCTTGGACACAAGCTATGGTATATCAAAATCCATTAATTTAATTGATATACAAGTGTTCAACATCTTTATCATTTGATCACATTGCATTAGCATACTTTTTAAACTATTAGAATTGGTATAACACTATTTTTATAAGCATTTTTCTGAAAAATAGCAGTGTTAACCGATTAACCATATAGGTTAACCGGTTAACCATTTCAAATTTTGAATATTTTGGTATAACGTTCAAGTGTTAACCGATTAACCATATAGGTTAACCGATTAACACTGAACGTATTTTAAAAAATGGCTTTGTTTCAAGTTCAAAAATGGTTTGAAAATTATACCAGTTCATATTTTGAATTATACTCAAATATACCTTTTGGAAAAGGTGTGTTTACACATATAAATTCTGAGTTTTTCAAATTGAAAAAAAACCTCCAATAATCAATTTCAAAACAATTCTTTGAATCAAATTCACCACTTTTCAAATACTTTTCAAAATTTTCAAAAGTGTTCATATTGATCATATCTTTCATATGCATAGCATTGAACACTTGTGTTGAAATTAAATGAGTGAATTTTGATCAGAAGGAGAAGATCAATCTCAGCATTTACATTACCATTATTACTCTCAAATCAAAGTATTCAGATTACTTGTTTTTTGACTTGTGATCCAGGTTTGTTGGACACAAGGGTGAGTGTTTACAAGAGGATTGTTCTTGTACACTTGTTGATTTTTATTGTTTGATAGTAGGCCTCACCGGTTGATGGTGTGATAGGTTGTACTTTATTAAACAATAGTGAAAACTCTCTTTCGTGTTGAAAGGGGAGTGGAGTACTCTCGGATTATGAGGGGAACCACTATAAATCTTGGTGTCCACTGTCCTTTTACTTTCTACTGCATTAATCACCAAGAACCTAACCAGTAAAATTTCAAGAATACCGAAAAACCGAAAAAAGTCCCTAAAAGCCTAATTCACCCCCCTCTTAGGCATACTCTGTACTTACAATTGGCATCAGAGCAGGTTAAGGTAACCTGTTCCTATCGATCCTAATGGCTTCCGCTAGTACTAACCCGGTTTTCAAAGATGGTGGAAGCAGTAACAAGCCACCACTCTTTTCTGGAGAATACTTCGATTTTTGGAAAATCTGTATGAAGGCACATCTTGAGGCTCAAGGAGATGGTATATGGGAAACTGTAGAAACTGGTCCACATGTTCCTACAAGTGTGGTAAATGGTGTTGGAACTCCAAAGATAAAATCCTCATATGATGAAGATGACAAGAAGAGAATTCTGAATGAGAAGAAAGCAATCAACATACTTCAAAGCGCTCTCAGCATGGACGAATTCTTCCGTATATCACAGTGTAAATCAGCAAAGGAAATTTGGGACACCCTGGTAGAAACGCATGAAGGGACAGCCGAAGTAAAAAGATCAAGACTTAATACTTTAAGTCAAGAATATGAAATGTTCCGTATGCAGCCTGGTGAATCCATTGTTGTCTTACAAAAGAGATTCGTTCATCTAACTAATCATCTGATTACCCTCGGGAAGACATTCACCAATGATGATCTCAACTTGAAAGTCCTAAGATCCTTAACAAGAGAATGGCAACCAAATGTGACCGCTATTTCCGAAAAGAAGAGTCTTTCAACGATGACATCCGCTTCATTATTTGGCAAACTTCAAGAGCATGAACTGGAACTTGGTAGGCTTGAGAAGCATGAAAGTCAAGACAAGAAGTCCAAAGGAATTGCCTTGAAGATTGACACAAGGGATGACAAAAATGACGAATCTTCCGAAGACGAAAATTTCATGCTTCTAGTAAAGAAGCTTGGTAAGTTTTTTAATAATAATAAAATTTCTTCTTTTTCTAAAAAGAATAGACATTTCAGGAAAAAGGAGGCACCCACATCAAACCAAGAAATTACATGTTACGAATGTGGGAAACAAGGTCACATAAAGCCAGATTGCCCGAAACTCGCAAATAAAGGAAAATTCAAAGGCAAGAAGGATTTCAAAACGAAGAAGGCTTATGTCGCATGGGATGACAACGAAGTAAGTTCATCATCGGAATCGGAAAATGATGAATGTGCAAATACGGCGTTAATGGCCTCTCACCACTCCGATGAAGAAAATGAGGTTAGTAGTAATTTTTCTGTTTATGATAATGATGCACAAGAAATTATAGATGAACTTCTAAAAGAGTGCAAGACTTTGTATAAAAACATCTCATCACAAAAGAAAAGAATCTCCTCTTTAGAAGAACAAAACTCTGTTTTTATGAAAAATATTGAAGATGAAAAACAGAAACTGATGGATGAAAAACAAAGTCTTGTATGTAAGAAGTGTGAGTCTTTATCTTTCCAAATTGTTCAACTCAAAAGAGTTTTAGAAAGATACGAAAAAGGTCAAATTGGCTTGGAAGAAATTCTAAAACATCAAAGATATCCTAATGATAAAAGTGGATTAGGATATTCTAAAATTTCAAATCCAAGCACCAATAAGACCGTTTTCGTAAGAGCAAGTGAACAAATTGTTAAAGAAAATGCCAACACTTCTAAAGTTCAGCATCAATATCATAACAAGAAAAGAATTGCATTGAAAAAGAATCATGTTCCTAGATATAGAAGTCACTTTCAACCTACATGTTCTTATTGTGGAACTAAATGCCATACACCTAATGCTTGCTATGTGCGCAATATTGGTGTTGCTAAAGGGCATTATGTGTGGGTTGAAAAAGGTACTAACTATCAAGGACCCAAAGCAATTTGGGTACCTAACACTACCTGATTTTGTGTTGTAGGTATGCTTGAAGACAACCACTAATCAATGGTATCTTGATAGCGGTTGCTCGAAGCATATGACGGGAGACATAAACAAATTTTCAAGTCTATCATTAAAGGCCAAAGGATACGTCACTTACGGTGATGATAATAAAGGAAAAATTCTTGGAGTTGGAACCATTGGTGCACCTCCATGTACAATCATCGAAGACGTTCTTTATGTGGAAGGCCTTAAACACAACCTACTTAGCATAAGTCAATTGTGTGACAAAGGGTTCCGAATCAACTTCACAAAGGAGGAATGCTTGATAGAACATGAAGTCACTCATGACATTTTGTTAAAAGGTAAAAGATATAATAACATTTTGATGTTTTCTTTTGATGACTCTTCCTTGAAGGTAAAATGTCTTATGGCAAACAACAACGAGGCATGTCTTTGGCATAAAAGATTTGCTCACATTCACATGAAACATTTAAACAAGTTGATAAAGCATGATCTAGTTGTTGGTCTTCCGAAGATAAAATTCATCAAGGATAAGTTATGCGATGCATGTCAAAAGGGAAAACAGACCAAGACAACTTTCAAATCCAAGCAAGTGGTTTCTACATCAAGACCACTTCAATTGTTGCATATGGATCTTTTCGGTCCATCGAGAACAAAAAGCTTCGGAGGTAATTTCTACGCCTTAGTTATTGTTGATGATTTCTCTCGATACACTTGGACATTGTTTTTAGTGCAGAAAAGTGATGCTTTTAAAGCATTCAAGAAATATGCAAAGCAAATTCAGAATGAGAAACCACTCACCATAGCCTCTATAAGAAGCGATCACGGTGGAGAATTCCAAAATTCAGACTTTGAAGAATTTTGCGAAGAGTATGGAATTTCTCATAATTTTTCAGCACCAAGGACGCCTCAACAAAATGGTGTCGTAGAACAGAAGAATAGATCACTGGTAGAGCTTGCAAGGACAATGCTCAGCGACGCAAATCTTCCTAAATATTTTTGGGCAGATGCAGTTAGTACAACATGCTTCGTAAGCAACCGTGTCAATATTCGACCACTCCTCAAAAAGACTCCGTATGAGTTGTTCAAGGGAAGAAAACCAAATATAGCATTCTTCCACATATTCAGATGCAAATGCTTTGTTCTCAACAACAACAAAGATAATCTCGGTAAGTTTGATGAGAAATCCGACGAAGGTATATTTCTTGGTTACTCTCTTTATAGTAAAGCATTTAGAATTTTTAATAAGAGAACACTTACTATTGAAGAATCCATTCATGTTTCGTTTGATGAGACTAACCCCTCGAAAGAGGATATTATTATTATGAATGATGATGATGATATAGTAGGTTCTCCATAACAACAAGAAGAGATTTCAAAGAATCAAGAAATACCACAAGAAGATGTCACTCAAATCATTGAAGAACATCAAGATCTTCCGAAGGAATGGAGAACGCATAGAGATCACCCGATAGATAAAGTTATTGGTGATATTAGCCAAGGCGTTGCAACTCGACTTAATCTAAAGGATGCTTGTCTCAACATGGCTTTTGTATCTCAAATTGAACCAACCAAGATTGATGAAGCTTTAGGCGACGACCAATGGATTGTAGCAATGTAAGAAGAACTCAATCAATTCGAAAGGAATCAAGTTTGGAGTCTTGTACCAAGACCAGACCATAAGCACATCATAGGAACAAGATGGGTGTTCAAGAACAAACTTGACGAGAATGGGATCATAGTTCGTAACAAAGCAAGATTGGTCACACAAGGCTACAACCAGGAGGAAGGAATTGATTTTGATGAAACGTTCGCTCCAGTAGCAAGGTTAGAAGCAATTAGATTACTACTTACTTACGCTTGTTCTATGAATTTTCAGTTGTTCCAGATGGATGTCAAAAGCGATTTCCTGAATGGGTACATTAATGAGGAAGTCTACGTCAAACAACCTCCGGGTTTTGAAGACTTCAAGAATCCCTCACATGTCTACAAACTGAAAAGGGCACTCTACGGACTAAAACAAGCACCAAGAGCATGGTATGACTGCCTTAGCAATTTCTTATGTGAGAAAGGATTTACAAAAGGAAAGGTTGACAAGACATTGTTCATAAAGAAAATCAAAGGAAACACTTTATTGGTTCAAGTCTATGTCGACGACATCATCTTCGGATCAACAAACAAAGAGCTTTGCGAAGAATTCTCACTTATGATGCAAGGAGAGTTCGAGATGTCCATGATGGTAAAATTAAATTATTTTCTTGGACTACAAATCAAGCAAACTAAGGATGGCATCTTCCTCAACCAATCCAAGTATTGCAAGGAATTGTTGAAAAAATTCGATATGGACAGTTGCAAGGTGATGTCCACTCCTATGGGATCCGGAACGTACGTTGATCAAGATGAATTCGGTACTCCAGTTGATATAACAAAATATCGAGGTATGATCGGTTCATTACTATATTTGACGGCAAGCCATCCTGACATTATGTTTAGCGTTTGTTTGTGTGCATGCTTTCAAGCAAGTCCGAAGGAATCGCATCTCACAGCCGTAAAGAGAATCATAAAGTATCTCAAAGGGACAATGAACGTCGGATTATGGTGTCCTAAAGGTAGTATTTGTTCTTTAGTTGGTTACTCTGGCGCTGACTATGCAGGATGTAAGACCGATAGAAAAAGCACAAGCGGTACATGTCACATTCTCGGGAATGCATTAGTGTCATGGGCCTGCAAGAAGCAAGCGTGTGTGGCACTCAGTACAGCCGAAGCGGAATATATAGCAGCAGGAAGTTGCTGTGCACAAATTCTGTGGATCAAGCAACAATTCCTTGATTACGGTATAGATCTCGACTGCATTCCTCTTAGATGTGATAATATAAGTGCCATCAATATTACAAAGAACCCGGTCATGCATTCAAGAACAAAACATATAGATATCCGGAATCACTTCCTTCAAGATCACGTATTGAATGGAGATGTAGATGTTACTTTCGTCGACACGCACAATCAACTCGCCGACATCTTCACCAAACCTTTGGCGAAAGAACCATTCTACAAAATTCGGCGAGAACTTGGGATTCTTGATGAAGGTGACATCTGACCTTTTCTCTAATATGTGTATGCATTATTTGTGTTGTGTTTTCATGTGTATGCATTCTGTTTTTAAGTATTTTTCAAAAAATTCGAGTGTGTTAATCGATTAACCATATGGGTTAACCGATTAACACTGTTAAATTTTCAATTCTGACTCAATTTTTTAATGTGTTAACCGATTAACCTATATGGTTAACCGATTGACACTGTTAAATTTTCTAAAAATCAGAAACGAAAATTAATTAAATTTTTGAAATATTATATATGATAAATGCATTTTTTATGTGGTCCATATTCTCTTAAGAGTCCAAATCCATATCCAAAATCCTATCCCCTCTTAAAGAGTTTTATGGAACTTCCCTCTTCAAACCCTAACTTCTCTCTCCCACTCTCTAAAGTTGGATAACTCCTCATAACATCCCCACAACTTCTCAAACCCTAACTTCCTCAGAACCCACAACTTCAGTTCTCTCAAACTTTCATCCATGGCATCCTCACGCAAAGGAAAGGGAAAGTTTCCTGAGTATGCATCAGAATCTGATGACGACAGCATTCCAATGGAAACCACCAAAAAGAGGCGCATGGATTTCAAAGTTCGTGTTCGTCAACTTCTGCCGGTAAAGTACGTAAATCTTCGAGCTTTTCCTGCAATGTCTTTTGACTTTCCTACACTATTGGAATATCAGCGCATCGACAAGTTCGTCACCGACTCTGGTATTATTTATCCTGATCTTGTTAAAGCTTTTATGAGTAAGATGGCTGTATCTGGACATGGATGAGAACCACATGATCCGTTCCACCATTAGAGACCATGAGTTTGTTGAGAAATTATCCACCCTTGCTAGACACCTTAAGATTCCATCAAAAGGCTGCTTCCTGAGGAAAGGTGTAAACCATGTAGATGGACCTTGGGCAAATTATGATAAAATGGAGTATTACTATCAGATTTGCAGGTTCCCAAAAGAAACAGTTATTGCAAACTCTCGCACCGCTCGTATGCTGTGCTATGCCAAGAATCTGACGGTATCTGATCGAATGCTTCATTACATTATCTGCTATGTCCTCATCCCAAAGGATTCCAACCACTCTCAGATTAATGACTTAGAGATGCAGCTTTTGTACGCAATCAAGAATCGCATAAAGGTCAATTGGATTCTGACCATCATGTATCATCTGCAGCAGCAACTTCAGTGCATCACACGGTTACCGTATACTCGGTTAATTTCGAGAATCCTGGAATTAACTGAACTAGACCTCAACAGGGAACCGTCCTCCAAGATGAAACCTACAACTAATGAGATCAATGAGATTAGTATTGTCAAAAATACTGGTATCATCAAAGCGGCTGACGGTACCTACAGGTATACCGATGACGGTCCTGTCCATCACGCGTATCCAATTCCTGAAGGGGGTCTTACAAGTGAGTTTCTCTATACAACCATGATGAACCAGCATCGAGAGTCAATGAATATGCATAGAGAGACCTCCCGAGCCATTGCCTCCCTCAGAAACCTCATTCTTAACCCTCCGCATTCCAACACCCGAGTTGTGGACGAAGAGATTGAAGAAGAGGATGATAGTGAAAAAGAAGAAGATGATGAGGATATGCCTGATGAGGATCTTTAGAGAATATGTTGCTGTTGATGTCCTTTATTGCATTGTTTTCTAGTTTTTGATGTTTTATGTTTTCATTTATGTTTGAACACTGTTTTTATTTGGCATTGTAACTCGTACTATTCGCAGTATTGTTGTCTTTTAATTTCAGTATGCTTTGCTTCCATATTCTTGTGATTGCTTGCATTATTGGTCTATCTAGTTTTCTTTCTTGAAAGCTCCTTCCTTTTTGCTTATGACAAAGGGGGAGAAGAGCTTTGGCTTTCTTATGTCTATGTGTGCAGAATTTTTGCCTATGTATTCGATAGAGGGAATTCATGGACATAGGGGGAGAAAACAAGATCACTGCTAATCATCGTCAAAAATTGCACAAGATCATTTTGGTTGTCATCATCAAAAAGGGGGAGACTGTAGAAGCAAGCTTCATCTCAAAGTTTTGATGATGTCAACATCAAGATCAAGAATAATTCATCTGTGCAAAAAGGCAAATGCTTTCAAAAGACCAAGATCAAGTGGAATGGAAGTGATCAACATTCAAAGCTTCATGAACATTTGACTGATCAACTTTCAAGTTTTGCACACAAGCTATGGTATATCAAAATCCATTAATTTAATTGATATACAAGTGTTCAACATCTTTATCATTTGATCACATCGCATTAGCATACTTTTTAAACTATTAGAATTGGTATAACACTATTTTTATAAGCATTTTTCTGAAAAATAGCAGTGTTAACCGATTAACCATATAGGTTAACCGGTTAACCATTTCAAATTTTGAATATTTTGGTATAACGTTCAAGTGTTAACCGATTAACCATATAGGTTAACCGATTAACACTGAATGTATTTTGAAAAATGGCTTTGTTTCAAGTTCAAAAATGGTTTGAAAATTATACCAGTTCATATTTTGAATTATACTCAAATATACCTTTTGGAAAAGGTGTGTTTACACATATAAATTCTGAGTTTTTCAAATTGAAAAAAAACCTCCAATAATCAATTTCAAAAAAATTCTTTGAATCAAATTCACCACTTTTCAAATACTTTTCAAAATTTTCAAAAGTGTTCATATTGATCATATATTTCATATGCATAGCATTGAACACTTGTGTTGAAATTAAATGAGTGAATTTTTATCAGAAGGAGAAGATCAATCTTAGCATTGACATTACCATTATTACTCTCAAATCAAAGTATTCAGATTACTTGTTTTTTGACTTGTGATCTAGGTTTGTTGGACACAAGGGTGAGTGTTTACAAGAGGATTGTTCTTGTACACTTGTTGATTTTTATTGTTTGATAGTAGGCCTCACCGGTTGATGGTGTGATAGGTTGTACTTTATTAAACAATAGTTAAAACTCTCTTTCGTGTTGAAAGGGGAGTGGAGTACTCTCGGATTGTGAGGGGAACCACTATAAATCTTGGTGTCCACTGTCCTTTTACTTTCTACTGCATTAATCACCAAGAACCTAACCAGTAAAATTTCAAGAATACTGAAAAACCGGAAAAAGTCCCTAAAAGCCTAATTCACCCCCCTCTTAGGCATACTCTGTACTTACATTTGGGTGATACGAAGCACACTGTGTGAGGTGTGGGTGCATATTGGTCTTGTGGCATTTTGTCATTTATTTGCTGCATGAAAAAGCTCTTCTTCTTTAAAGAATGTACTGTAAATTTTTTTTGGGGTATGCCTCTTATTTACACTTCAATTTAGTATGAAAAACTTTGAGCTTGATGTGTTATCTGTTTTAAGCCAACAAACTTCAATTTCCATATGAGCACCATAATTGACTGCATTATCCTTCACAAGAACTCAATCCTTTGAAGCATTTTATCGGCAAGTTCGCGTTTAGAGCAGCTGGAGCATTCCACAACATCATATGCACTTCTGTCAACCATTGCGCCGCTGTATTTAGTAACTACAATTTTCCTCAATGATGCTCTTAGATTTTCGTTTGAGATACCACCACATATCCAGAACCTCACTATAAGGCCTCTGTTATTACACTGAGCTTGTTCTATTGCAGGTTTATGGCTTGAATCGGGTTTACCGCGTTTGGTCGCAAGGTGAATTATGGTATTACGCATGCTGTGTACTGTGCTGTTATGGACTGTAATTTGAGGTAACCTGTACTGCTGCTGCGTGATGGTTTTCTTTTCAACTTGGCACGGTTTTGGTATATGGCTGTGAGGGTACCCAAACAGTCATACGAATTTGTTCTGCCTCACCAGTGGTGCGCTGCATAACAACTTCTTTATTTTGCAGGTACAAGTATGTCGGTGTAGGTTGATGAGAAAACTGCAGGTTATGCACTGCATCGTGGTCATGAGGTCTGTGAACTTTGTTTTATGCACCACATAATGGACGATTGTATTGTTTTTATTTATTTATTGGTTGTATTCACCTTTCATTTGTGTGGAGCATGATTTGTAACACGTGGAAATAATCAAAGTTGTGGACCGAGTTATTGAAAGTTGGTAGTGGCTGAATATGTTTTATGTATACTTGTAATTTGTATAAGCTCTTGCAAAAGGCATTAACAAAAGCAATGGGCTATTATGACAAATAAGTTTATAAGTTCTCCTTATTTTTATTTTTGGTGCATTTTTCTTGTAACATAAAATGAAAAAATGAATGGACTTTAAACAAGTGAAATGAGCTTTGTGTATTTTTTTTGTAAACTCCCATTTTTCACGCTTAAAACATGCTTTTCAAACCCTCGCTTAAAATGAACGAATCCTGGAATAATCTTAAGGAGCAAATTTTGTCATAAATCCATCTTGTAATTTAGAGTTCTAACCCAATTAGTAAACCTTAAGCTAATCTTGAATCAGAGCTAATCTTTTCATTATGGACAGGCTTTGACAACAAGAGAAACAAGACTTAAGATACACACTATACTATATTAAACCCTAGTTAGGGAATGCTTGTTTTTCTGGTGACCTCAAACCATAAAAACTTTTGAACTTAGCATAACCTGATAATCTGACCCATATACTGACAATTGCAAACATTCCTAACTTGATGAAGTTAAAATGAAACTTGATTCAATTCAATTCAAACTCATGATTGAAGCAACATAAATTTTTTGGATTTTCTGAGTAATGGTTGGTGGAGGGATGTACAGATGCAAGTTATATACAGGGTGGGGTATAACAAATGCCCCTATCTAATTGACTTGCAACTTGTAAGATGAATTATTATAGAACTCAAAGTGCGAGACATTTAGATATGAAGAAAACCCCTGAATTTGTCTGAAAAGAGAGGAAATGCTCGAGAATTGAAATGTTGGATGAGACATACAAAATGAATACCCGGTAAAAGGTCACCATCACCAAAAGGATGATGGGATGAAACACACACGACTACTATCACCAAAAGGATGATAGAGCAAAAACACTATCGCACAATCTGACATTAATGACTATGACAGACCCCCCACCAAAAGGATGATGGAGCGAAACTCACACCAGCCACTACCACCAAAAGATGATAGGACAAATACTATTGCACAATCTGACACCAACAAGATGACAGACCCCTCACCAAAAGGATGACGGAGCGAAACTCACACCGGCCACTACCACCAAAAGGATGATAGGACAAACACCATCACATAATCTGACATTAATAACTATGACAGACCCCCCACCCAAAGGATGACGGAGCGAAACTCACACCGACCACTACCACCAAAAGGATGATAGGACAAACACCATTGCCTAATCTGACATTAATGACTATGACAGACCCCCCATCCAAAGGATGACGAAGCGAAACTCACACCGGCCACTACCACCAAAAGGATGATAGGACAAACACTATCGCATAATCTGACATTAATGACTATGAAAGACCCCACACCAAAATGATGACGGAGCGAAACTCACACCGGCCAATACCACCAAAAGGATGATAGGACAAACACTATTGCATAATCTGACATTAATGACTATGACAGACCCCTCATCCAAAGGATGACAGAGCGAAACTCACACCGGCCACTACAACCAAAAGGATGATAGGACAAACCATCGTATAATCTGACATTAATGACTATGACAGACCCCTCATCAAAATGATGATGGAGCAAACCTCACACCGGCCACTACCACCAAAAGGATGATAGGACAAACACCATCGCATAATCTGACATTAATGACTATGACAGACCCCCCATCCAAAGGATGATAGAGCGAAACTCACAGCAGCCACTACCACTAAAAGGATGATAGGACAAACACCATCACATAATCTGACATTAATGACTATGACAGACCCCCCATCCAAAGGATGACGGAGTGAAACTCTCATCGGCCACTACCACCAAAAGGATGATAGGACAAACACTATCGCATAATCTGACATTAATGACTATGACAGACCCCCCACCCAAAGGATGACGGAGCGAAACTCACACCGGCCACTACCACCAAAAGGATGATAGGACAAACACTATCGCATAATCTGACATTAATGACTATGACAGACCCCTCACTAAAATGATGACGGAGCAAAACTCACACCAGCCACTACTACCAAAAGGATGATAGGACAAACACTATCGCATAATCTGACATTAATGACTATGACAGACCCCCACCTAAAGGATGACGAAGCGAAACTCACACCGGCCACTACCAACAAAAGGATAATAGGACAAACACTATCGCATAATCTGACATTAATGACTATGACAGACCCCTCACCAAAAGGATGATGGAGCGAAACTCACACACACAGGTTGCTATCACCAAAAGGATGATAGAACAACACAAATTGAAGGTTACCAATGTCGCTTCCGTGAAAATAAGGTGCCGGCAAAACAGAAGAGTCGCCACCTTTCGTTATTTATCCCTCAGAGCGGGAAAGTAAACGATCGGAAAAACCTGACGAAAAGGTATAAGACAAGGTCATCGCAACCACTGTCTGGGTTCGGGAGTCGGTTACGCAAGGGGAAGGTATTAGCACCCCTCACGTCCATCGTACTCGACGGGATCCACGCTTGTTGTGCTTACTGGACGAGTTGGTTTATCTATCTACCTATCAAGGCTGGCTAAAAAAGAAAAGAAACTGACTCGGCAAAGCGTCGCACTTTATGCCTACGTATTCTCATCAGAGAATGAGAAATCAGAGTCAATGTAGTTCGACTAACTACGGGTTACGGGGAAGGTGGCTCGCCAATACATCAGTATTGTGCCTACGTACTCTCAACAGACATGAGAGATCAAAACTTATGTAGTTCGGGATAATACGGATTACGGGAATTCAGATTCATCTGTTTTATCGAGTAGGGTTAAACAGCAATTCCAGCAGTTAGGGACAAAGCCTGTTTGCGGTAGAACTGAAGTTTAACGACACTCTTTTCTTCAGAAAAGCTTCCTTTGAATTATGGGCCCACGGGGCAAAAAGGTTTGAAGTTTGTTTTCTGTCTTTTACGGAAGAACTGTTTTTTATTGTGTTTGCAATTTCAATTGCACTAAAGACTATGACCTGAGAGTGAATGCGTCGCATGTCACCCAAAGGGTGCCATACTAAACATCCAGACTGTTGAAAAGAAACTCTCCAACAATCCTTTCTCAGATAGCTTAAGGCTCGTAACGTACGAAAGAAATTATTCATGATTACTGTATTTAAGCTGTTTTGGGATGAGAAGAGAACAGGCTCAACTAAAGGGAGACTATCAAGTCCTAATGTTTTCATGCCAAGGATTCATCCTATGGTTGAGGTTTGAAACAGGGAACTCCTAGAAGTTATCATGCATAGGTTTCAACCTAAAGTTCTATCATCACTTACTTATCAAAGGAAGTGAGATTCCTAGGGGATCATGTCAATGATAAACAGAAACGGATAAAGCATCAGCTTAAACAGTAAATAGTAAACGACTGTAAAATACATGCAATGCAAGTGAGGGAGGAAATGTGTGTGGGGCAGCAGCCTCCACAAGCTCATCTCAACCTCAAGCCAGATATGAATAACAACAATCATACAGAAGAAATAAAATAAAGTGATATCAAGCAAGATACCATAAACTGCAATCATACAGAAGAAATGAAATACTATCAAGCAAAACAAACCACATGGGCAAAGGAGCTGGGCTCTACCGAATACCCGCAAGCAAAGCCATACAGTAAAAATACAAGCAGAGGGAGCAACTCAACCTCTAGTGCAGTCATGCTCCTAGCTTAAAGTCAGTCTATATATGAACTTATTCTAACGCATCAAGCAAGTCAAACAAGGCACATCAGCATAGAAAAGGAAACAAACAAGAAAAGAAAGTAGATCAACCCCTCTTTCAATTCCAAGCTTCAGCTCTTCTGATAGCAATCCAGTCTTCAGACTTCAACCACTCTTCAAGGCTATCATCCTCCATGACAAGTATCAACTTGCTTCTCCAGGTTTCAACCCATCAAACATAAGTATCCACTTATTCTCTTTTCTTCAAGCCTCAGCTCTTCAGTCAATTCCACCCTCAGGCTTCACTCCTAACTACAAGTGTCAACTTGATTCCTTCAGGCTCTCAATGCATCAATGTAAGTATCAACTCATCCTTTATTCCTCAAGCTTCAGCTCTCCACTCAATCTCAATTGAATCCTCTTCATAAGTATCAACTTGTCTTCAAGCTTCAGCTCTCTTTGCTTTTCCAGTATCAACTTGGTCTTCTTCCCCTACAAGCTTCAGCTTCTCAGAGTAATCTTTAATCACCTGGAAGTGTCAACTTCATCCTTCAATTCTTTTTCAAGCCTCAGCTCTTCACTCAATCTCCATTGGGTCTTCAAGTATCAACTTGTTCTTCTTGCTCTTCAAGCTTCAGCTGCAATGGCAATGCTCAAGGAATCATCCTCTTCCACACTCTTCAATGAAGTCCTCATCTTCAAACTCCAGTCTAACATCTTTCAAGATACTCAAACCAGAAGACAATTGATTTAACAGAATGAGTGAAATGATAAACAACTTATTGACAACCAAAGGAAGCCTGCAAGGGTTCATCATTATGAGAGACTGGTTCCCTCAAAGTTCTACTTCCCAGATAAAGCCACTCATCCCTCCAAAGGAGAGATGTGATTATCTTAGAAGGACTTTTAGTCATTGGGAGGAGTGGAAGCACAAGATGCTTTCCATATTTGTGGAAGAAATCATTCTAGTTATAAGGCTCTCCCTATGGCTCCTACCTCCTAAATCTTCATCAGACACCTTCAGGCACAAGCAACTCCTAGCTCCAAGCAACTTCAAGCAACTTCAAGCATCCTCACCTTGTCTTCAACTTGCCTTCAATCTCAACCAAAGGCAAACAAAGCAAAACCCTAGTCTAAGGGGATTAAAGAAGTTAATCTATTTGAGTTAGTAAGTTAGGATCACCTAAAACCTAGTACTAAAGTTAATCCTAACTAAAATACTAAAACCAATTGTAAAATCCTACAAAAATAACTATGGGAACCTAGGTCAATCATGACTCTACCATATTAATTCCATAGATCAAATCATCAAATAAGACCTAGAAATAAATTCTACACCACAAGGTACTAAACCTAAACCCTAAAAGGAAGCACCTAAAGCTCAATCTAGAAACCACACCTATTTTCATCACAAAAATGTGAGAAAAATACTATGGGAGCATAAATGTCTAACCTAATCACACACAAAAAATTAGGATCAAAATCATCACCACATGATCACACAAAATTCCACAAAATTAGGTATCAAACATAACCATTTTAATATCAATTAAAATATAAAATTCCCATAAAATCAGAAAATGCATGAAATGAAAATATTTTTTTCTAAAAAATACTAGACTCAATCATGAGTATAATGCAAAAAGAATGGGATTAATTGGATCATTTTTCAATTTTATATGATTTTATCAAGAACCATGAATAAAATGAAAAAAATAAAAGAAAATCAAACAAAAATAATAAAACCACGGTGCAGATAGTAAACACGCTCATTTCATTCTATGGATTGGGCCATGAGGGGGGTGTGGATATCAGTCTTTTCACTAAGCCCAGCATCAGTACTAAATGAAACAATGCGTTTCATTAACTCAGATCCTTCACAACTTGAAATTAAAACGTGGTCGTTGGATCACTCCTCTAGTCAAAGGTCTCACCACATCCAATGGCTCTAGAGTCATCTTCTACCTTTTGAACCTCTGAACTTCGCGCGCAGCTCCGGCCACCACCGGTGGTGCTCCGGTCATCGTCCCCAACCCTAACTCTCTCTAGGATCCTCCATTGCAAATGGTCTGTACATGAATCTTGTCCCAAATTTCCTCACGAATTCATTCATGCCCTTTATTCTCTCTGAAACCTCAAGATTCGCCATAACCAATTCTCAACCGAAAATGGTAACATCCTAAATTGGTCACTAGTTCTCAAATTAATGGCCTGAAATCATTCCTACACCGTTCTACAATGCATCTAACACCCTAATTCATCTTGATTCTACCTAATTCATGCTGGAGGAAGAAAGTTACTAACCTGAAAATTCTTGATGAACAGATGCACTAAACCTTCAAATCAAGCTCTACAACCTTCCAGACACGATCAATGGATCCTTTCCTTGCTTCTGTATGCAATAGAACTGGTTGAAAACTCCTGAATCTTGAAACCCGATGGTGAGTTGCAGATGGAAAAATCTGAGCTCAAGAACACCAATCAGCCACGAATTCCTCTTGATTATGATCTGAACTCAATCCCTAGCATCCATGGAAGAAGTTGCAATTAAGAAAATGGATGGCAAGTGAAGAAATTGGTGAAACCGAATTCAGTTGCAAGCTGTGCAATTTCAATCTCAATCTATGCTCTCTCCTTCAATCATCACCAACCTTTGCATTGGATCACCTCTATTCAATACATAGATGATGTATGGATGATCTAGAACCCTCTAGATCCTTCTAATGAGAGTAATCTCTCATGTCATGAGATTTTCAACCATATGCCATGATATGCATAGTTTTGTTTGCAGCTTGAAACCAATCCCATTCTCTTCCAATTTCTCCCCTAGTGAAATTTTGAAAGTGTTTAGCTTGCAAAGGGCCTTGGTTATGCCTTGATTCTAGGTTTTGCAAATGTTACTTATGATGTAAGTAACTACTTTTCAAAGCAAGTCCACAAATTAGACCTCAACTCAAAAATGTGGCTAAACCAATGTTCTTAAAATGTTTTCTAGAGTCAAAATGATATATTACATGCCTTGGTTTGGATGTGTAGGTCAAAAATATCAATTTCCAACTTTGGTTTATTTAACTTATACCCTTATTTTAGGTCATTTTTGCAACTTTGAGCTACAAGTACTTCCAACATCTCATGACCTCTTTACTAGCCTTAAAACATCATTTTGAACAAGTTTGATGTTGAACATTTTCCCATTTGAAGCTTGGAAATGGGAGTTATGGCCTTATGCTTGAAATGACCTGTAATCTCCAAATGACCAAAATGCCCTTGACTTGTCAAAGCCATAACTTGAGTTCTACAAATACTATCAAGGACTTCTAGTACTACCTAGAAATCTAAGAGGATAAGGAACAACATTCATGTTAACCAAAAGTTCATAGGAATCATCCTTCTTGGGCAAAAGTTTGATGCAAGTTGGGTATCTTTCAAGCCCCCAAGTTCACATACCTCAGATGACCTGTAACTTGTCAAAGTCATAACTTGAGTTCTACAAATACTATCAAGGACTTCTAGCACTCAAATTAAAGCTAAGCTCATGCTCTACAACATTCATGTTGGGGGTGGGATGAGATAACAATCACATCTTGAGCTAAACTGCCTTGAAGATAAGGGTCAAACTAGGGGATTTTACACTGTCAAGCCTTAGAAACCCTAGCTTGAAACTTCTCAGACTCTTCAATCATGATGAGTTGACCTTGGAATCATCCTTATAACATCTCAATGTATCAATAAATGATCACATGGCCTTTGAATTAGGTCTCAACCTTGTTCAAATCATCAGTTGACCTAGGGTTGACCCAGTCAAACCCTAATTACACCACTTATGGCTGAGTCTTCTTAATCTTGCACAATGACCTATCTAGGCTTCATGATGGCTTTCAAGACATCTCATAAGCTCTCTCAAGGCTTCAAGTCCAACTTCATGGCTTCAGAATCATCTGAGGGTCTTCCCCATAACTCTCATGTTAAGAGGCACACACTCTTGGTTTCAACCATTCTCTCTGAGGATCTTCTAACTTCTCTGACAAGGATATCAACCCTTGAACACTTGAATAAGCTCTTTAGCTAGCTTCAAGGTCTTGTGTAGCCCTTAATGGGTAATAAAACCTCTTGATCTCATGCACACATGTCTATGAAATGCAAATTATAATGCTAATGTGAATGAAATGAAACACAAGCTATGTAAAGAAAAGTTGGGCAAATTTTGGGGTGCAACAGCTGCCCCTATTCAAATGGCTTGGACCTGACTGGGTGAGAAGTGAACGGCTCTCAACCAATCAAGGTGCGAGACGGTTGAATACTGACAAACCCGGAAATTTGCCAACTGCACGAGTACACGGTACTCTGATGGGAACAAATCTTTGAAAACTGAAATATTAGCTGCACGACAACTAGCTGGGGGATTGGTCACACGGTAACCGGCGATACATGGTCGATCATGCCGTCAGGCCTCAAAATTCCTCGGGACTCATCAGGTCAACAATCAAGTTAATCATGTCATCGGGCATTCAAAGAAATTTCCGGGCGTCAGCCGGCCTTCATCAGTAAGTCGAGGATGGAATTCTCAGTCAATCATGAACCAATTGGGGATATCCAACTTCTACCATCAGGCACTCTGCATCAGCTGAGAGAACTGCTTCGTCAATACGGTTGGACTTCAATCATCAAGTCTTCGAGGGAAGTTTCAACTTCGCTGCTTAGAAATCTGCTGGGGATGACACATCTCCGCTGGGGATTCTGGGGAACTATCAAGTAACTATGCTTCGGGGATCCAGAAATCATTCTGGGTGAGTCATCTTTGCTGAGGACTTCAAGAATCATCTTGAACAAATAACTTCGTCGGGGACTTCAAGAATCATCATGGACTAATAACTCTGCTAGAGATTTCAGGAATCATCCTGAGCAAACACTCTGCCGGGGACTCTAAGCATCAACTTGCACAACCAACTCTGGAGACTTCACTGGGGATTTCAAGAATCATCTTGAACAAACGACTTTGCTGGGGAGAATTCAAGAATCATCTTGATCAAGCGTTCTGCTGGGGGAATCCAAGAATCATCTTGAGCAAGCGGCTCCGCGGAGGAACACCTGCAAAACAAGAATAGTAACGACCTAGCTCATGTTTCATATGCATATGCTTTGACAACGACGCAATGCTCCACACGGTGGAAATGCTACGCATTTTTTGATAAAAGCTATGTAATCATGCAAAATGCTGCAACCCCGTCAGCAAAATAAATGCTGAAGGGAGAATCCTCCCGTCAAGGAGAAAGAACCACTCTGGTGGGGGAAGGAATCATCCTGCCACGGAGAAAAGGTCACGCCAATCTCAATCGGACTCCGCATGGGGAAGCAAACTGCAGTTGACTGCTGCAGGGGAACGAAGCTCTACGAGAACCCAGACCTGCTGAGGACAGCGATGTCAATCGCAAAAATAAACTGCACGGCGTTTGCAGCCAACCTTCCTGGAGGTAACGACTCCGGTGGGGAAATACAGCATCAGCTATTCAACACTCTACTGGGGACGACCAATCATGGCCCGAACTGCTTTCCAAGGACTCGGTTCTCTTGGGGAACTGCGAACTCGGCTGGGGAAGAAGGAATCACCCTGCTTGCTAGGGAGAGTACAACTCTGTGGGGAATCTCGATTCCGCTGAAGACTTCAGTCTTGAACTATCGAGTGCTGCACACTTCAGTATATGACTCAACTGGGGAGATGCCGACCCTTCGGGATGCATCTGATTGGGGAGAGAATCTCCTCTGCCTGGGGAGAACATATCAATGCTTTGCGATCTCACGTTCAGACTCAGTGGGGAGAGGCTGCCGAACTTTGCTGGAGAAGAAGGAATCATCCTGCTTGGGGGTGCGCACGGTGCACTGTCTGGTATATGCTACACCTGCATCAACACAAACAAACAGATAAGATACCCTTCTCAAAAGGGACCTATCAAGGTTATCATCTTGTGACAATGTTCAAGTAATTCATTGTTTCAACAATCAGTGGCATAGGCCAGTAAGTTTATGTATGCACATTTTGTCAAAAACATCGACGTTTTTTTCCGCAAACAAAACAGGTAAATGCTAAACAAACAAACAGAATTGCTAAATAGTATACATTTTATTGATAACGAACCCCTGAATGGGCAAAAATGTTTTACAACAGATGCAAGCTCCTGGAATGAGGAAGCCGCGCAAAAATAAAACATAAATATACATCAGTATATACAAATGTCGGCAATGAGGCGTAGACGAACACCATGAGTTGATCCCTCTATGACCCACTCGACTTCGATACTTCTCCGACGCTTCAGCTTCAGAAGAGATTGATTCAGATAAACGGCCCTCAGGTCTTCCGAACCACTAAACAATGAAAGTCCACACGCGGAACGCAGTCGTTTGCTTTTTCAAATCCCTAACTTTTGCCTGAGTCGCCCTTCCGGGTTTTCGATTCACCGTGATACCCTTTTTTGCCAAAGTCGCCCTTCCAGGTTTTCGACTTTGCGGGTGTACATTTTTTCAATTTATATCCCTAATTTTTTCCCGAACCTTTCTCCTTTTTTATGGTTCGCCGGGATGCCCCTTTTTTGCCTGGATGCTCTTTTTCTTTCCAGCGAGTCACTTTTTAAGCAAAGTATTTTTTAACTGCGTCCGCGTTCACCGGGGATGCAAAATCTTCACCATCCACCGTGGATAACAACAAAGCTCCTCCCGAGAAGACCTTGCTGACGACGTACGGACCTTCGTAATTAGGAGTCCACTTGCCCCGGTGATCAGAGTGTGGAGGAAGAATCTTCTTCAGGACGAGATCACCCGTCTGAAAGCTTCTAGGAGGCACCTTCTTATCATAGGCTTTCTTCATTCGACTTTGGTACAGACGACCATGTGTAATCGATGCTAGCCTCTTCTCGTCCATCAGGTTGATTTGGTTTAGTCGGTTCTTAACCCATTCTGCCTCATCGAGTTTCACATCAACCAAAACTCACAAATAAGGGATCTCCACTTCTAACGGTAGGACAACTTCCATACCGTACACTAAGGAGAAAGGAGTTGCCCCGGTTGACGTACGTACCGTGGTACGATAACCGTGCAATGCAAATGGCAACATCTCGTGCCAATCTTTGTAGGTCACAACCATCTTCTGCACAATCTTCTTAATGTTCTTATTGACCGCTTCAACGGCGCCGTTCATCTTCGGCCGGTAAGGAGATGAGTTGTGGTGTTCAATCTTGAAACTCTGGCACAGCTCCTTCATCATCTTGTTATTCAAATTCGAACCATTATCAGTAATGATCCGCTCGGGAATTCCGTAACGACAGATGATATCCCTCTTTATGAATCTAGCCACCACCTGCTTGGTCACATTAGCATATGAGGCTGCCTCCACCCACTTGGTGAAGTAGTCGATAGCTACTAGAATGAAGCGATGACCGTTAGATGCAGTGGGCTCGATCTTACCTATCATGTCGATGCCCCACATGGAGAACGACCATGGGGAGGACATGACATTCAACGGGCACGGTGGCACATGGATCTTATCGGCATAAATCTGGCATTTATGACATCTCTTCGCAAATTGAAAGCAATCCGATTCCATCGTCAGCCAGTAGTATCCTGCTCTCAGGATCTTTCTTGTCATAGCATGCCCACCGGCATGCGTACCGAATGTGCCTTCATGGACTTCTTCCATGAGCATACTCGCTTCTTTCTCATCTACACATCTGAGTAGCACGAGATCGTGGTTTCTTTTATACAAAACTCCATCAGGATTGAGATAAAAATTTCCAGACAGCCTCCTCAGAGTCTTCTTATCCTGGGTTGACGCTCCCGCAGGATACTCCTTAGTCATAAGGAAGGTCTGGATGTCATGGAACCATGGCTTGCCATCGGAGGCTTCCTCGATCGCAAAGACGAATGCAGGTCTATCAAGATGAGAAAGGACAATTCTTGGAGCTTCATTCCAAAAATTGACTTTATACATCGAAGCCAACGTGGCTAAGGCATCAGCCATCTGGTTTTCAGCTCTGGGCACATGATGGAGCTCCACTCGATCAAAGAACGGAAGTAGCCTTCTGGCATAATTCATGTACGGCACCAAATTCGATTGGCGAGTCTCCCACTCCCCTATAATCTGGTTGATCACAAGCGCCGAGTGTTGCACCCCAAAATTTGACCAACATTTATTTACCAAGTTTGTGGTTCATTGTATTCACCATCTGCATCTCATTGATATGTGGGCAGTAGGTAAAGAGGTATGGTTACCTAGCAAGAGTTATATGAGGCTTTGAAGCTAGCCAAGAAAGTTATTTCAATGTTCAAAGATTGATATCTTTGTCAGAGAACTCAAGAGATCCTCAGAGGAATTGGTTGAGACCAAGGGTGTGTGTCTCATAACTTGAGAGTTGTGGGAGCCCCTCAGATGATTTTGAGACTATGAGAATGGACTTGAAGCTTTGAGAAAGCTTATGAGATGTCTTGAAAGCCATCATGAAGCCTAGAGAGGTCATTGCACAAGAATTCAGAAGATTCAGCCATGAGTGGTGGAATTAGGGTTTGACTGGGTCAACCCTAGGTCAACTGATGATTTGGAGAGGGTTGAGACCTAATCCAAGAGCCATGTGATCATGGAATGATGTATTAAAATTCTATAAGGATGATTCCTAGACCAACTCATCATGATTGAGGAGTTTGAGAAGTTTTAAGCTAGGGTTTCAAAGGATTGACAGTGTAAAATCCCCTAGTTTGATCCCTATCTTCAAGGAAGTTTAGCTCAAGATGTGATTATCATCTCATCTTCCCCACAACATGAATGTTGTAGATCTTGTTCTTAGATTTAATTTGAGTACTAGAAGTCCTTGATAGGATTTGTAGAGCTCAAGTTATGGTTTTGACAAATTACAGGTCATCTGAGGTATGTGAATCTGGGTCCTTGAAAGTCACCCAACTTGCAGACAACTTTTGCCCTAGTAGGATGATTCCTATGGATTCTTGGTCAACATGGATGTTTAATAGTATCTTCTTAGCTTTGTAGATAGTACTAGAAGTCCTTGATAGGATTTGTATAACTCAACTTATGGCTTTGACAAGTCAAGGGCATTTTGGTCATTTGGAGGTTATAGGTCATTTCAAGCATAAGGCCATATCTCCTAGTTCCAAGCTTCAAATGGAAATATCTTCAACATAAAACTTGCTTAGAACGATGTTTTAAGGCTAGTAGGGAGGTCATGAGATGTTGAAAAGGCTCATATCAAAAAGTGATGAAAATGGCCTAAAAATGAGGCATAAGTTAATTAAGATGAATTTGAAAAATGGAAATCCCAAGTTATAAATCCAAACCATGTCATGTAATAGGTCATTTTGACTCCAAATGACATTATAAGAACAATGGTTCATCCACAATTTTGATTTGAGGCTTGGATCATAGAGCTGCCTTGGAATTGGATTACTTGCATATTAAGGTACCATAGCAAAACTCAAGAACTCAATACACAAGGTAGTTATGCATCGTAACTCATCCAAAATCTCATGTGGGGATAAATTCAAGTCAGAATTGGTAGTTATGAGATGCTTGGCATGAGATAGCATGTAAGGAGAATGAGAAATCAAAATACCATGACATGAAAAGTTCAATTTCTCATTGGATTGTTCTAGGGGGTTCTAGATGATTCTAAACCACTCTATAAGATGAATGTAACTTGCTCAGATGCAAGGTTGGTGTGAATTGGTGTAGAGAAGAGAGAGTGAGATCCAAATTCTTCCATTGCAAGTCAAATTCCATTTCTTCATTCTTCTTCATTTCCTTTCATCTTTTTCACACAAACACCTTCCATACATCACATTGAAGCTGTGCAGATTGAATTGAGAGCATTTCCATGGGGAATTGAAGAGTTGGAGATTGGAATTTCAAGGTTGCATTTCAAAATCGAATTTCAAGAATCAAGCAATTTCAACCATTCTTTTTGCATACAGAAGCTAGAAGATTGCTCAGTGAAGGAATTTGGAAAGATTCAAGGCTTGAATTGAAGGATTACTACCTCTGTTCACTCCATTTTACCAGGTTTGCAATTTCTTTCCTACACCTTAATTTAGGCATGGTTAGGTTGAATTATTAGTGTAGAATGGTTAGAGACCAATAGGTGATGGATTTTGTAGAGTTTGAAGGCAATTGGTGAAGATTGAACTAGGGACCTCATTTCTTTGATGACCAAGAACTCTTGTTATATTGAGATATAGAGTGAGTTAGATATCAAGAAATGTTCAGGGTGAGTTGGTGAGTGATCTAGGACCATTAGTTTCAAGAATTGTTGAAATGGATGACTGAGTATATTTTGGATCTTGGATCGGGTTCCTTGATTTAGGAGGTTTCAGTTGATTTTAAGGGTGTAATCGTGTTCAGCATGAGAAATCAAGTGGATTAGGGTCTTGAATTTTAAGAATTGATGGAGAAATGAGGGAATTCAAGTTGAGGAGGATGAAGCTTGTCATGCTGAGTTTCCATGGAGTTTCAGAAAACCCTAGCCCAAGGAAGACGATGACTCACAGCCATCAGATGGTAGCTTGACTATTGACTGAGAACTGGATCCAACGCACGAGATTTAATTGAATTTTGGAGGGAACCCTGAGCTGGCGTGAAACGCCGCGTTTCATTTAAAGAGGAATTCTGGGCTTAATGAGCAATTTCTATCCACACCCCACGCGTGAGGCCCAATCTGATTTACACTGAATTGTGTTGCTATTCTCACCGTTGTTTTTTATTTTTCTTTTCATTTTAATTGTTTTCTGGTTAATAATTGGGCCCAGGCGCATTGCTTTCCAAACCCCCCAGTCTGGGCCCATGTGTGAAATGAACTAGGATTTGTTACTGATTGCACCCCTTTGCATATTTCTTATTTTATTTTACCCCATTTTCTTTCATACTTTGAAAAATCATAATAAATTGAAAAATAAAGATTTTTTAATGGGAGTTTTTTCTCCTATTTCATATTTTTGTCAATAAAAATATAAAATAAAAACATTTTTCATATCATGCATTTTAGTATTTTTTGTATATTTTTCACTTTAATTGCATTTTAATTCTTTTATGTTGATATATGATTTTGTAGAATTTTGTTTAGGTAGCTCCCTTAGTATTTTTAGTTCATTCTTTTTAGGATAGTTAGATATAAGTTTTAGCTTCCCCCTGGATTTATTCTATAATTTTGTGATGATGTTTAGGATAGTTTTGATTAGATGCCATTAGGTTGTGTAGAATTAGGTTAAACTTCAACATAGGTCCATAATAACTTTAGATTTTTGGGTTTTTAGGACAAGTTAGACTATGGGACATATATGGGTATTAAGGGTAGGTATGTAGGATCCCTTAGAAATTATATTAGGATTTAATATAGTAGTATGCTATTTTTAGTTGATTTTTGTATTGGTTGATTGTTTGTGTTGCCTTTAGGGCATTGTATTGTTGTTTGCTTTGCTTTGTGGGCTTGGAGAGCTTGGTCTTGTTCTAAGGAGCATTGAGGAGCATAGTAGAAGACTTGAAGATGCATTGAGGAGCTTGAGAGCTTGTCTTATTTCCTTTTTTTGTTTTTGTTTTAGGGTTAGGGATTAGGAAGAGTTTAGACCTAGTTAACTTCTTTCTTAAACATGGATGGTATCTGTCACCTCCATTCCTCCCTATGATTCAAAGTCCTTCCATGGTATACACCTCTATCCTTTGGAGGGATAAGTGATGTACCTAGGAAGTAGAACGTTTGAGGGAACCATTCCTTTGATGTTGAACCCTTAAAGGTCACCTTTGGTGGTCAGTAAGCAGTTCAATATCCCCCAGCTTATCCAGTAAGTGATTTTCTCTGGTTTGATTATCTTGAGAGATGTTGAGCCTGAGCTTGAAGATGAAGACTTCAATGAAGAGTGTAGAAGAGGATGAATCCTTGAGCATTGTCATTCCAGCTGAAGCTTCAAGAGCAACAAGAGCAAGTTGATACTTGAAGACCCCTGAAGATGAAGTAAAGACTGAAGGATGAAGTTGACACTTCTAAGTGATTGAGATTGATTCTGAAGAGCTGAGGCTTGAAGAAAAAAGGAAGTTGATACTTACTTTGATACCTGGAGGTCCTGAAGGAGCCAAGTTGGTACTCATGGTTGATAGTGAAGCCTGAAGGTGGAGCTGATCAAGAAGCTGAAGCTTAAAGGAGAAGATAAGTTTAGACTTATTTTGTAGGGTTGAAACCTGGAGAAGCAAACTGATGTTTGTCAAGAGTGATTGAAGTCTGAAGACTGAGTTGCTGTTGGAAAAGTTGAAGCTTGGAGTTGAGAGAGGAGTTGATCTGCTTTCTTCTGTTTTTCTTTTCTGTATTGATGTGTTTTGTTTGACTTGTTTGATGCATTAGAATATGTTCATATCTAGAATAAGTAGAATCTAGGAGCATGATTGCACTAGAGGTTGAGTTGCTCCCTCTGCTTGTACTGTTACTGTGTGGCTTTGCTTGCGGGCATTCGGTAGAGCCCAGCTCCCTTGCCCATGTGGTTTGTTTGGCTGATGGCATTGTATTTCATTTTTATCTGTATGATTGCAGTTTACTGTTATTGCTTGATAGCATGTTGTTTATATTTCAGTATGATTACTGTTATCCATTCTGGCTTGAGGTTGAGATGAGCTTGTGGAGGCTGAAGCCCCACACACATTTCCTCCCTCACTTGCATTGCATGCATTTTACTGTTAAGTTGATGCTTTATCTGTTTTGGTGTATCATTGACATGATCCCTTAGGACTCTCATTTCCTTTGATAAGGAATTGATGATAGAACTTTAGGTTGAAACCTATGCATGACAACTTCTAGGAGTTCCCTGTTCAAACCTCAACCATAGGATGAATCCATGGCATGACAACAGTAGGACTTGATAGTCTCCCTCCTAGTTGGGCCTGTTCTTTTCTCATCTCAAAACAGTTTAAGATACAGTAATCATGAATGATTTCTTTCGTACGTTACGAGCCTTAAGCTATCTAAGAAAGGATTGTGGGAGAGTTTCTTTTCCACAGTCTGGATGTTTAGTATGGTACCCTTTGGGTAACATGCGACGCATTCACTCTCAGGTCATAGTCTCTAGTGCGATTGAAATCGCAAACACAATAAAAAACACTTCTTTCGTAAAAGGCAGGAAATAAACCGTAGTTTCCCGAACTACGTGAGCTCTGATCTCTCATACCTGTTGAGAGTACGTAGGCACAAGATGGCGATGTCTTGGCGAGCTACCTTCCCCCATAACCCTTCGTAGGCCGAACTACGTTGACTCTGATTTCTCATTCTCTGATGAGAATACGTAGGCATAAAGTGCGACGCTTTGCCGAGTAATTTTCTTTTCTTTTTCAGCCAGCCTTGATAGGTAGATAGAATAAAACCAACCCATCCAAGTAAACACAACAAGCGAGGATCCCGTCGAGTACGACGGACGTGAGGGGTGCTAATACCTTCCCCTTGCGTAACCGACTTCCGAATCCAGACAATGGTTGCGATGACCTTGTCTTACCCTTTTTCGTCAGGTTTTTCCGATCGTTTCCTTTCCCGCTCTGAGGGATAAATAACGAAAGGTGGCGACTCTTCTGTTGTGCCGACACCTTATTTTCGCGCAAGCGACAGCTGGCGACTCTGCTAGGGACCTTCAACGGTTCCCTGCGAGAGTCATTCCTAACGCTTGTATGTTTACTTGTTGGGTCGCGTTTATTTATCGCATTTTACTTCTCGCACTTTATTTCCCGCATTTTATTTTCAGTATAATATGATTATTTATGCTGTTGTGGGATGGGAGTTCTGATGAGTGAGAAGCCAGACCCAGGCTTGAGTGCACTATAGACTTAGAGTGGAAATTAGTGGGTGCGTGCTTGCTTTGCAGGCACTAGTGTCTCATGAAATCCACGCTCAGACGAGGTTCATCCGGTTGGCTTCACTTTCAACCCTTTGGGTTGAGACGGTTGCTGGTTTGGTGGATTGTCGACTCTGGGGACCGATCATTTGTGATTCAGCTAAGTGAGGCCGCTTCATGAGCTGGTGATGCCACACCTCCTGGGTATCGTATCACCCCTCTTAAAAGTCTGTGACGCTGATGAACGCATAGGATGCCGTACCTTGAGTCAGTTTAGGTCCATACCTGTGAGTGGGGTTGGGTTTATTGCAGGAAACCTTGACTTTCAGACTACCTGGTTTTCTTGACAGTGGATCAGTTTTGTTGGTACCAGGGTTCTCAGTTGCAGATTTGTCTGTTCTTGATAGAGCAGGTTTTGATCAAAGGATCTTGTCATCAAGTGTTTGTCTGTTCTTGATAGAGCAGGTTTTAATCAGAGGATCTTATCATCAGGTGTATGTCTGTTCTTGATAGAGCAGGTTTTGATCAGAGGATCTTGTCATCAGGTGTTTGTCTGTTCTTGATAGAGCAGGTTTTGATCAGAGGATCTTATCATCAGGTGTATGTCTGTTCTTGATAGAGCAGGTTTTGATCAGAGGATCTTATCATCAGTTATTTGTTCTTGATAGAGCAGATTTTTGGGGTCTGAAGATCTCATCAGCAGATGTTGTTTGTTCTTGATAGAGCAGATTTTTGAGCGGGGTCTGAAGATCTCATCAGCAGTTGTATGTTTGTTCTTGATAGGGCAGATTTTTGATTGGGATCTGAAGACCTCATCAGCGGATATTTCTTGATCATACATCAGAGGTCCTTATTATCAGACATTTGTTCTTGATAGAGTAGAGTTATAATCCTATGCATATGGTCCTATCAGATGGTTGGTCTTGACAGATCAGATTTGTGGTCCTACACCGGGGTTCTCTTATTATCAGATGCAGTGGTTATGGTTTTGTTGATATAGAATCTCCACAGCACAAGTTGCCCTGGCCTCTTATTGCATGACTGCATTTTGCATTAGTTTGCATATTCATTTGCATTTCATTAACGTGTGTCTGTGTTGCAGGTACCGTTTGCCCCCGATCCAGGATTTCTTGCCTCCTATTGTATTGTTATGGCCTCTCTGAGGAAGACCGTGGCTTACAAGTTCCCTACCCCGGATGTGGTTAAGTTGACTGGTTTGATAGCTCTAGCAGATGATTCTGTAAAGGATGAGTTCAGAAAATCTTATGGCAGGTTGCTCAGTCTGGTTTGTAAGCCTTCTGCGTTCGAGTTGAATGGGTTGCATGCTCTGCTGCAGTTCTACGACCCTCCACTGAGATGTTTCACTTTTCAGGACTTTGTTCTCGCACCTACGCTGGAAGAGTATGCTGATTTGCTAGGTGTGCCTATCAAGAGGCAGATGCCTTTTGTTCACATGGATGCTGAGCCTGATCTGGCTAGTTTAGCTCCTTCACTTCATATGGACGCCTCCGAGTTAGTATTGACTAGTTGGAACAAGGTTCCTGGGTTCTCCTTGCAGTTTCTGGTGGTTAAGGCTCAGCAGTGTGCCAAGGACAGATGTTGGGACGCGTTCAATGCCATCCTCGCTCTATGCATATATGGCATTATTCTGTTCCCTAACATGCCCGATTTTGTAGACTTTGATGCGTTTCACATCTTTGCTTCAGGGAATCCAGTCCCTACTTTGATAGGAGATGTCTATCACTCAGTCCACTACAAAAACGAGAACCGGAGAGGGAAGAATGTCTCATGCTGCGTACCGTTGCTGTACAAATGGCTTGATAGCCATCTGCCCAAGAGGGTTCCTTTTGTCTTGTCTGCAGCCACAGCTGAGTGGCCTGAGCGTCTGATGAGTTTATCTGCAGAAGATATTGATTGGTTCGACAGAGACAGGTTGGGTACTGAGGTGATCTTCAGTTGCAGCGGGTTTCCTAATGTGCCTCTGATAGGCAGGAAGGGCTGCATAAACTACAATCCGTCGTTGCTGGTTCGACAGTTCGCGTATGCTTTGAGAACTCCGCCGAAGGAGGAAGAGGTACAGGAATCTCTGTACCTCACTGGTATTCTAGAAGGGGATCTGTTGTCCAAGCTTCAGCGCGCATGGAATAGCATCAGTAAGTGAGGAAAGCCTTTGCTGGGAAAAAGCAATAATCAAGCCTACCCTCCGTATTTGACTTGGGTCAAAGCCAGGGCCAATGCTATAGGTATGCCGTTTCCTCATGCCAAGCCAGAAAGCCCTCCAACAATCGAAGAGCCTACTACTGTGCCCATTCATCAGCATAACCAGGTATTAGCTGAGCGGGATGAATTGAAGCGGGCGAACGAAGAACTGGAGAAGGAACTAGCTCAGCTCCGAAGTGAGAGGAACGAAGCCGTTCATTCTTTCAAAAGGCAAATAGAGTTGGTGAACCAGCTGGGTACAGACCTAACTAAGCAGATAGCCGAGCGTGAACGCATGGGTCGAGACTTCAAAGCTGTCAACGACGTACTGGCTACGAAGAAGCAGCACTTGGACGAGGCATATAGGAGGATATCCAAGTTCAACCAGCACTGAAAGGCTTCCCTGGCCACCAGGAAAGAGCGGGAGGATAAGCTGATGCTACAGATCTCCAAGCTGGAAGCCGAGGTGAAGGACAGTGAGCAGAGGTTTGATGAAGAAACCGCCCGCAGATACGCCGCTGAAGGCCAGCTCAACAAAGCTCTTGCTAACCTGAGGGAGCGCAAGCTGACGTTTGAGTCCAAGAAGCGGAAATTAGAATATTGCTTCGGCGAAGGAGCGTGGGAAGGTTCGATCGAAGGACTTCAGTATACCATTGTGCAGAGGGAATTACTCGTCGAGGGGTTGCTCACTCTGCCAGACCATCCAGAGACGAAGGAGTTGTTAGAAGAGTATCGCGCCCGTGGCCGTACTTGACTATTTGTATTCCTTTTGTTTTGATCATTGTTGTATGCTGACCATCACCAGGCTTGTTGGCTGAGGTCACGCTGTTGATTCGTCTTGTACTCACTGATGCTATGTACTGCCTTGATAGGCTTTCTTTATATATGAGATTGATGTTTCCATGATTGGGCTCCAGCTTCTTCTTATTATTATTATTAGCACTGGCACTCAGGCACTAGGATCGGGGGAAATCTCCCAAACACACAGACACACGCATGCATCTGCATGAAGCATTTGCATGACGCACATTTTGTTGTTTTTCCTAACCTTTAGTGTTTACAGGTTTTTTCAGGCTTACAGGTGTCCCAGGCTGTTCCCGGTGACTCCAGGATTGATCAGAGACTAATTCACCGTTATCCAACTAGAGCTAATCAGACCAGGATCATGGATCAAGTGCAGACAGATGTCCAGGAGCTCCGCGAGAGGATGGATCGCTCTATGGAACTGATGCAAGTGGTCGCCAATGGCCAGGACCAGCTCCGAACTTTGGTTCAGCCTTTGATCTCCAGGGTTGATAGCAACGGCATACTTCATGGGGGGGCTGTGCCTACTCCACCACCAGTTGATACTCCGCAGAATGGTGCCCCCGTGGCTGGGGGCAATGGCAGTGCTAATGGCAATGTGATGGCCAACATCGGACTTAATACGACGGGCGTCGGCAATGGGAGTCTAGGAGCTAATGTCAACATCGGGCCGGTCAACGGCAATGCAGGCATCGGGAATCTGTTGGTGCCTCAACCGTGGCTTGAGGATCATCAGGATGATGTGTTCTCTCAAAGAGGTGCGGAAGGGGAGCTGAATGCTGAAGCGCGACTCAGATTCAAAGCACTGGAAGACAAAATGAGAGATATTGAGAATCAGAATACTTTGGGCATTGATATGTCCAAGCTGGGGTTAATTGTTGATTTCAAGGTACCTCCTAAGTTCAGGGTGCATGACTTCGAGAAATGTAAGGGCACCACTTGCCCTCGTGTCCACCTGTGATCGTACTACAGGAAGATGTCTGCCTATTCCGAAGATGAGAAGTTGCTGATGCACTTCTTCCAAGATAGTCTTTCCGGGCCATCCCTCGAATGGTACATGGGTCTAGAGCCCACTAGCGTGCGCACATGGAAAGATCTCGCTGAAGCGTTTGTCCACCACTATCAGTACAACAGCGACTTGGCCCCGAACTGAGTCCAGCTCCAGAACCTTTCGCAGAGGAATAATGAAGGATTTAAGGAGTACGCCCAGCGGTGGCGTGAGTTGGCTGCTCGGGTTCAACCGCCGATGGTTGAGCGCGAGCTCGTGCAGATGTTTGTTGCTACCCTCCCAGGGGTTTACTATGAAAAGTTAGTCAGCGGTATGTCTGGGACGTTCTCACCTCTCATTACCATGGGCGAGCACGTCGAGAATGGTATCAAGATCGGGAAAATCCAAGGTGAATCATCCTCAGCTGGAGGAGGTGGAAAGAAACCTTATGCTGGTAAACGACGAGAAGAAGATGCGAGCGCTGTGACCAACGCTCGAAGGAAGGGCAAGGGCCCTCAGCAGCAGATAGCCAGTATAAATATCCCAGCAGCTCAGCCGCAGCAGCAGCAGCAACCGAATCAACAGGGATATAGAAAGTACTAGAATCGGGCACCTTTGACAAACCGTCACTTCGAGGCACCGCCCATGTCGTACGCGCAACTCTTACAGACTTTGCTTCAGCTTCAGTTGGTTCAGAAAAGGACGATGGCTCCCTTGACAGGGGCACCTCCACCAGGATACGACGCAAATGCCACTTGCGATTTCCATACAGGGGCACCAGGCCACACAATCGAGAACTGCAAAGCCTTTAAGCACAAGGTGCAGGACCTGGTAGATGCCAAGATCATTAACTTCTCCGATAATGTGCCCAATGTCACGAAGAATCCTATGCCGAATCATAGGGGAGGCGGAGTGAATGCCATTATCAAAGAAGAGAGCGCAGATCTGTTGACTGATGTCAAAGACCTAAAGACGCCGCTTAGCTTCGTCAAAGCTAAGTTGTTGAAGAAAGGGTTCTTTCCAGGATGCGGAGAACTATGCATGGACTGTGCTACACATTCTGATGGGTGTGAGCAGCTGGTAGAAGGAATCCAAAGTCTGATGGCTGAAGGGATTCTGCAGTTTAGCTGGAGGGCTGAGAGTGTATCAGGAGAGGTAGTGTTGAAGCAGGCCGATGAAGTCGCCACCATCACCATCCCTCGCCAACCAATTACTATCTCTGCGCCCCGACCGCCTATAATTACTATTACCAAAGCTGGGTCGATACCATTCGAGAGCACTAACGCCGTTCCGTGGCATTATGGGGCTGAAGTCTAGTGCAACGGTCAAAAGTTGGAGCTGGAACCGTATGGGTCGACTATGGAGAATCTCGCAGGAATCAGTGGTATTACCCGCAGCGGAAGAGTATTTGCACCGCCAGAGGTCGTGGCAGATAAAGTAGTCAGAGCTGATGCAGCTGATAAGGGTAAAAGCAAAGTCGTCGAAGAGGTCCCGTGTGGGGTAGAGAAAGATTTGCTGGTCAAAGATGCCGAGGAGTTTATGCGGTTAATCAAAAAGAGCGACTACAAGATTGTAGACCATCTCCATCAGACGCCTTCGAAGATTTCTATTCTCAACCTGTTGCTGTGTTCTGAAGCGCACCGCAACGCGCTACTGAAGGTATTGAACGCTGCCTATGTACCGCAAGAGATATCGGTGAATCAGCTAGAAGAGGTGGTAGCCCACGTTAACGCTGGTAATGGGCTAGGTTTCACAGATTTAGAGCTGACGCCTAAAGGGAGGGATCACAACAGTGCCTTGCACATCTCGATAGAGTGCAGAGGCACAATCATGTCGCACGTCCTGGTGGACACGGGTTCGTCACTTAATGTGCTTCCGAAGAAGGCATTAATGAAGTTGGACACTCGTGGATTGCTTTGCACACCCAGTGATCTGGTGGTGAAAGCGTTTGACGGAACTAAACGCCACGTTTTCGGAGAGTTGACCCTGCCGATCCAAGTCGGTCCGGAAACGTTCGAAACGGTCTTTTATATCATGGACATCATGCCTGCCTACAGTTGCCTCTTGGGCCGGCCATGGATCCATGCTGCTGGTGCCGTGACCTCCACGTTGCACCAAAAGCTCAAATATGCTGTCGGGGGAAGCATAGTGACCGTGTGCGGTGAGGAGGACATAACGGTGAGCCATTTGTCATCCTTTAAGTATGTGGAAATGGATGGCGAAATCCATGAGACTCTCTGCCAGGCATTTGAAGCCGTCAAGGTGAAAGAGGTAGCTCCTGTAGTCGCAGGGAAGTCGGAGATGAATCTCTCCTCATTCAAAGAAGCTCGGGCCGTCGTCCAAGCTGGATCTACCCCAGGCTGGGGGCACATTTTGGAGATACCGAACAAGCAGGATAGGTTTGGATTGGGGTATTCTCCCGAAGCTGAAGCTTCTTCTTCTTCGTCTAGCAGTGCGTCTCGAGGTAAAGGGCCGATCCAATTTACCAGTGGCGGAGTGATTTTCGAAAGCATCAACGCGGCGTCTGAAGACAGCGGGGATAGCGATTGTGATCTCGACTCTTGGATTCAGCCAAGCAAGCCGGGCGAGGGCCTCAACAATTGGACCATCAAGGATATCATCCAGCTGACAAGTGAAGAGTAATGATTTACTTTTTACAATCATTATACAACCCTATGCCCTACCCGGGGCATAGCGGTTTTATTGTCAGGGCCTTGTTGGATTATGTACATGCATTTTGTTAATAAATCAAAGGCGTTTTCTTCGTATTCAAATATTGTGATCTCTGTTATTCCTGTTTTATATTTGTTTTGAAAAACAGTAAAATGGCAATGGGGTTTGTGATAACCTGCATATTCTTGTTTTAAACTTAACCCTTGTTATTGCAGGATCCACATAACAGACGACATCGACTCTGGACCTTCTACGGCTCACTTCGACTTCGATTGCCCGATCTATCAAGCCGAGGAAGAGATTGATGAAGACGAAGACCTTCCTGAAGAGTTGGCCCGCTTGTTGAAACAAGAGGAAAAAGTTATTCTGCCTCACGAGGAGGAGATTGAGATCGTAAATCTGGGTTCTGAAGAGCTCGTCAGAAACGTCAGGATAGGGGCTGCGCTGCAGAATGATGTCAAGCAGAGATTGGTCGAGATGCTTCGAGAGTATAGTGACGTCTTTGCTTGGTCATACGAAGATATGCCCGGACTTGACACGGACATCGTGGTCCACCACTTGCCGCTGCGAGAAGATTGCCCTCCCGTTAAGCAGAAGCTTAGGAGGACGAGACCAGATATGGCCGTTAAGATCAAAGAAGAAGTGCAGAAACAGCTTGATGCTGGCTTCTTAGCGGTCACCACTTACCCTCCGTGGGTCGCCAACATAGTGCCTGTACCGAAGAAAGACGGTAAGGTACGCATGTGCGTCGATTATCGGGATTTGAATAGGGCGAGCCCTAAAGATGATTTCCCGTTGCCTCATATCGATGTGTTGGTTGACAACACAACCCAGTTCTCCGTGTTTTCGTTCATGGATGGCTTCTCCGGTTACAATCAGATTAAGATGGCGCCAGAGGACATGGAGAAAATGACGTTTATCACCCCCTGGGGAACATTTTGCTATAAGGTAATGCCCTTCGGTCTGAAGAACGCAGGGGCCACTTACCAACGAGCAATGGTAACTTTGTTTCATGATATGGTTCATCATGAGATCGAGGTCTATGTTGATGACATGATTGCGAAGTCCCAAACGGAGGAAGAGCATCTGGTCAACTTATTGAAGCTTTTTGAGAGGCTTAGGAAATTCAGGTTGAGGCTGAATCCTAACAAATGCACTTTCGGAGTGCGGTCCGGAAAGTTGTTGGGGTTTATCGTTAGTGAACGAGGTATCGAGGTTGATCCTGCAAAAATAAAAGCCATTCAAGAAATGCCAGCGCCGAGAACAGAAAAAGAAGTCCGTGGTTTCTTGGGCAGAATAAACTACATTGCAAGGTTTATCTCTCAGCTCACGGCCACATGTGAACCGATGTTCAAGCTTTTAAAGAAAGATCAGGCGATTACTTGGAATGAGGATTGCCAGAAGGCATTCGACAAGATAAAGCAGTATCTCCAAGAACCTCCAATCTTAATCATGTACTTGACAGTTCTGGAGAACAGTATGGGGTGTGTTCTCGGTCAGCACGACGAGACGGGCAGAAAGGAGCATGCCATCTATTACTTGAGTAAAAAGTTCACTCGATACTCGATGCTGGAGAAGACGTGTTGTGCACTAGCTTGGGCTGCCAAACGTCTACGACAGTACATGCTCAACCACACCACTATGCTAATTTCGAAGATGGATCCGATCAAGTACGTCTTCGAGAAGCAGGCTCTTTCGGGCAGGATTTCCAGATGGCAAATGGTGTTAACAGAATATGATATTCAGTACGTGTCCCAGAAGGCCATCAAGGGAAGCGTATTGTCTGATTACCTTGCCGAACAGTCGATCGAGGACTACCAGCCGATGAAGTTTGAATTCCCTGACGAGGATATTATGTTTCTCAAAGCGAAGGATTGCAATGAGCCGTTGCCCGACGAGGGGCCAGATAGGAAATCCCAGTGGAAATTGATATTCGATGGAGCGGTTAATTCCTATGGAAGTGGCATCGGGGCTATCATCACGAGTCCCCACGGATCCCACATCCCGTTTACTGCGAGACTGACGTTTCCAGTTACCAACAATGAGGCGGAGTACGAAGCATGCATCATGGGTCTAGAAGAGGCAATTGATTTGAGAATCAAGAACCTAGACGTATATGGTGACTCAGCGCTTGTGATCAACCAAATTAAAGGGGAGTGGGAGACTCGTCAATCGAATTTGGTGCCGTACATGAATTATGCCAGAAGGCTACTTCCATTCTTTGATCGAGTGGAACTCCATCATGTGCCCAGGGCCGAAAATCAGATGGCTGATGCCTTAGCCACGTTGGCTTCAATGTATAAAGTCAATTTTTGGAATGAGGCTCCAAGAATTGTCCTTTCGCATCTTGATAGACCGACATTTGTCTTTGAAATCGAGGAAGCCGCCGACGGCAAGCCATGGTTCCATGACATCCAGACTTTCCTTATGACTAAGGAATATCCTGCGGGTGCGTCAACCCAGGGTAAGAAGACTCTGAGGAGGTTGTCTGGAAATTTTTACCTCAATCCTGATGGAGTGTTGTATAAGAGAAACCACGACCTCGTGCTACTCAGATGTGTAGATGAGAAAGAGGCGAGTATGCTCATGGAAGAAGTCCATGAAGGCACATTTGGTACGCACGCCGGAGGGCATGCTATGACGAGGAAGATCCTGAGAGCAGGATACTACTGGCTGACGATAGAGTCAGATTGCTTCAGATTCGCGAAGAGATGTCATAAATGCCAGATTTATGCTGATAAAGTTCATGTGCCGCCGTGCCCGTTGAATGTCATGTCCTCCCCGTGGCCGTTCTCCATGTGGGGCATCGACATGATAGGTAAGATCGAGCCTACTGCATCTAACGGTCATCGTTTCATTTGGTAGCTATCGACTACTTCACCAAGTGGGTGGAGGCAGCCTCGTATGCTAATGTGACCAAGCAGGTAGTGGCTAAATTCATAAAGAGGGACATCATCTGTCGTTACGGAATTCCCGAGCGGATCATTACTGATAATGGTTCGAATCTGAATAACAAGATGATGAAGGAGCTGTGCCAGAGTTTCAAGATTGAACACCACAACTCATCTCCTTACCGACCGAAGATGAATTGCACCGTTGAAGCAGCCAACAAGAACATAAAGAAGATTGTTCAGAAGATGGTTGTGACATATAAATATTGGCACGAGATGCTGCCGTTTGCACTGCACGGTTATCGTACGACGGTCCGTATATCAACCGGGGCAACTCCTTTCTCCTTAGTGTACGGTATGGAAGCTGTCCTACCGTTAGAAGTGGAGATCCCTTCTTTGAAGGTTTTGGTTGATGTGAAACTCGACGAGGCAGAATGGATTACGAACCGATTGAATCAACTCAGCCTGACGGACGAGAAGAGGCTAGCGTCGATCGCGTTTGGTCGTCTGTACCAAAGCCGAATGAAGAAAGCTTATGATAAGAAGGTGCGTCCTAGAAGCTTTCAGACGGGTGATCTCGTCCTGAAGAAGATTCTTCCTCCACACTCCGATCACCGGGGCAAGTGGACTCCGAATTACGAAGGTCCGTACATCGTCAGCAAGGTCTTCTCGGGAGGAGCTTTGTTGTTATCCACGATGGATGGTGAAGATTTTGCATCCCCGGTGAACGCGGACGCAGTTAAAAAATACTTTGCTTGAAAGCGACCCGCTGGACAAAAAAGGAGAGTCCAGGCAAAAAAGGGGCATCCCGGCGAACCAAAAACAGAATAAAAGGTTCGGGCAAAAATTAGGGATATATTGAAAAAAGGTACACCCGCGAAGTCGAAAACCTACACTGGGCGGCTTCGGCAAAAAAGGGTATCCCGGTGAATTGAAAACCCGCAAAGGGCGGTTCACGCAAAAGTTAGGGATTTGAAAAAGCAAATGACTGCGTTCCGCGTGTGGACTTTCATTATTTAGTGGTTTGGAGGACCCGAGGACCGTTTATCTGAATCAATCTCTTCCAAAGCTGGAGCGTCGGAGAAGTATCGAAGTCGAGTGGGTCGTAGAGGGATCAACTCATGGTGTTCGTCTACGCCTCGTTGCCGATATTTGTATATACTGATGTATATTTATGTTTTATATTTTTTGCGCGGCTTCCTCATTCCAGGAGCTCGCATCTGTTGTAAAACATTTTTACCCATTCAGGGGTTCGTTATCAATAAAATGCATACTATTCAACAATTCTGTTTGCCTGTTTAGCATTTATCTGTTTTGTTTGCGAAAAAGAACGCCGATGTTTTTGATAAAATGCGCATGCATAAACTTACTGGCCTAGGCCACTGATTGTTGAAAAAATTAGTTACTTGAACATTGTCACGAGATAATAACCTCGATAGGTCCCTTTGAGAAGGGTATCTTGTCTATTTGTTTGTGTTGTTACAGGTGTAGCATATCCCAGACAGCGCGCCGTGCGCATCCCTGAAGCAGGATGATTCCTCCTTCTCCAGCAGAGTTCAGTAGCCTCTCCCCGCAGAGTCTGAACGCGAGATCGTGAGCATTGATATGTCTCCCCATGCAGAGATGATTCTCTCCCCAATCAGATGTGTCCTGAAGGAACGTCACCTCCTCATCTGAATCAGGCGCCGAAGCTTGAATTCTTTCCCCCAGCACCAGGTCACAAGTGCAGGTTTCGTAGGAAACTATTCGTACGCCGAAGTATGCGGCAACTGATGGTGCCAGACTGAAGTCTCCAGCGGAATTGAAATTCCCCGCCAAAGTTGTACTCTCCCCCGAAGTCGGATGATTCCTTCTTCCCCAGCGGAATTGAAATTCCTCATCAGAGTCGTGCTCTCTCCAGTGAAGCAAAATGATTTCTTCTTCCTCAGCCGAGTGTGTAAATCCCCAAGAGAGCCGAGTCCTTGGAGGCAGTTGGGACCATGATTGGTTTTCCCCAGCCGAGTGTTGAACAGCTGATGTTGTATTTCCCCCAGAGTTGTACTCTCTCCGGCGAAGCAGAATGATTTCTTCTTCCTCAGCCGAGTTTGCAAATCCCCAAGAGAGCTGAATCCTTGGAAGCAGTTGGGACCATGAGTGGTTTTCCCCAGTAAAGTGTTGAACAGCTGATGCTGTATCTCCCCCAGAGTCGTACTCTCTAGCGAAGCAGAATGATTTCTCCTTCCTCAGCCGAGTTTGCAGATACCCCAAGAGAGCCGAATCCTTGGAGGTTGATCAGACCATGATTGGTTCTCTCCCCAGCGGAGTGTTGAGCAGCTGAAGTTGTTTCCCCATGTAGCTCTTATCCCCAGAAGAGTAGCCGAGACGGCCACGCAGTTTATTCCCGCGATTGACATCGTTTTCCCTCAGCAGGTCCAGGTTCCCGTAGAGCTTCGTTCCCCTGCAGCAATCAACTGAAGTTGTTTCCCCCGCAGCAGCTAACTGAAGTTGTGTCCCCTACGGTGTCCAATTGATATTGGCGTGACCATGTTTTCCTCAGCAGGATGATTCCTCTATTTGAGTAGTTCGTTCTCCTTGACAGGAGAATTCCCCCGGCATTTATTTTGTTGACGGGATTGCATCATTATGCATGATTGCATAGCATTTATCATAAATGCATAGCATTTCCACCGTGTGGAGCATTGTGCCATTGCCGAAGCATATGCATAATAAACATGATCTAGGTTGTTACCGTTCTTGTTTCGCAGGTGTTCCGCCGAAGGAATTGATTGCTCTGGATGATTCCTGACACTCTCCCCAACGAAGTCGCTTGCTCAAGATGATTTTTGAGATCCCCAGCGAAGTCTTCAGTCCAAGATGATTCTTGATTTCCTTAGTAGGGTCGTTTGCTTAAGATGATTCTTAAGACCCCAGTAGAGTCCCCAGTGAAGGTTGCCCAGGATGATTCCTGAAGCCCCAAGAGAGCCGAATCCTTGGAAGCTGCGCAAGCCATGATTGGCTTGTCCCCGGCAAGAGTTGCCCAGGATGATTCCTGGAATCCCCAACAGAGTGTTTGCTCAGAATGGTTATCGGTTCAAGATGATTCTTGAAGTCCCCGACGGAGTTATTTGTCCAAGATGATTCTTGAAGTCCTCAGCAGAGTTGATTCATCCAGAATGATTTCTGGACCCCCGGAGCGGAGTTGCTTGATAGTTCTCCAGATTCCCCAGCGGCGAAGCGTCCTCCCCAGCAGGTTTTCTAATGGCGAAGTTGAAACCTCCCTTGAAGACTCCATGATTGAAGTCTGACCGTGTTAATAAAGCAGTTCTCTCAGCTGATGCGGAGTGCCTGATGGCAGAGGTTTAGATATTCCCAGTTGGCTCATGATTGACCAAGAATTCTATTCCCGACTTGCTGATGAAGTCCGGCTGAGGCCCGACAGTAGCGAGGAATGCCTGATGGCATAATCAACCTGATGGTTGAAGTCCGGCTGATGCCCGACAGTAATGAGGAATGCCTGATGGCATGATCAACCTGATGGTTGAAGTCCGGCTGATGCCCGACAGTGTTCTTTGGATGCCTGATGGCATGATCGACTATGTATTATCGATTACCGTGTGACCAATTCCCCAATGAAGTGTCTTCACCCTGACGGCGATGTCAGATCCTTCAGTTCTCCAACGGTGATGTTGGACGTTTGTTTCTCCAGCGGCGATGTTGGATGTTTGTTTGACGGCGAGGTCAGATTATGTGTGTTTCCAGCGGCGATGTTGGATGTTTGTTTGACGGCGAGGTCAGATTATGTTAGTTTCCGACGGCAATGTCGGATTCTTGATTCTCCAGCGGCGATGTTGGATGTTTGTTCTTGACGGCGAGGTCAGATTATATTGAGTACACGACGGCGATGTTGGGTGTTTTAGTGGTCTGACGGCGATGTCAGGTGATTTAGTTTTCCAGTGGCGATGTTGGGTGATTCTCAGAGTTATGTTTGTTTCTGGCGGCGACGTTAGGTGATTCGGTTCCAGCGGCGATGTTGGATGTTTGTTTCGACGGCGAGGTCAACTCATGTGTGTTTCCAGCAGCGATGTTGGATGTTTGTTTTGACGGCGAGGTCAGATTATGTTTGTTTCTGGCGGCGATGTCAGGTGATTTGATTCTCCAGCGGCGATGTTGAATGTTTGTTTCTGACGGTGATGTCAAGTGATTTAGTTTTCCAGCGGCGATGTTGGGTATTATGGTTGTTCGACGATGATGTCAAACTCTTTAGTTTTCCAGCGGCGATGTTGGATGTGTGGTTCTGGCGGCGATGTCAGATGATTTAGTTCTCCAGCGGCGATGTTGGGTATTTGTTTTTGTCGGCGAGGTCAGATTATTTTGAGTTCTCCAGCGGTGATGTTGGATGTTTGGGTTTGACGGCGAGGTCAGATTATGTTGAGTACTTGACGGCGATGTCGGGTGTTTCCCAGAGTTATGTTTGTGTTTGACGGCGAGGTCAGATTATTTTGATTCTCCAACCGCGATGTTGGATATTTGTTTTTGACGGCGAGGTCAGATTATTGTGATTCTCCAGCAGCGATGTTGTATATTTGTTTTTGACGGCAAGGTCAGATTATTTTGATTCTCCAGCGGCGATGTTGGATATTTGTTTTTGACAGCGATGTCAGATTCCTTAGTTCTCCAGCGTTGATGTTGGATGTTTGTTTGGCGGCGATGTTATATCCTTCAGTTTTCCAGCGGCGATGTTGGGTGTTCTGGTTGCCTGACGGTGATGTCCGGTGTCTGATGACAATGTCAGAGGAATTTAATATGGATAACTGACGACAAGGTTCAGGTCAGTATGTCTCCAGCTAGTTGTCGTGCAACTATCATTTCAGCGTTCGAAGATCTGTTCCCACCAGCTTGTGCAGTTGGAAAATTTCCGGGTTTATCAGTATTCAACCATCTCGCACCTTGATTGGCTAAGAGCCGTTCGCTCCTCACCCAGTCAGGTTCAAGCCGTTTGAATAGGGGCAGCTGTTGCACCCCAAAATTTGACCAACATTTATTTACCAAGTTTGTGGTTCATTGTATTCACCATCTGCATCTCATTGATATGTGGGCAGTAGGTCAAGAGGTATGGTTACCTAGCAAGAGTTATATGAGGCTTTGAAGCTAGACAAGAAAGTTATTTCAATGTTCAAAGATTGATATCTTTGTTAGAGAACTCAAGAGATCCTCAGAGGAATTGGTTGAGACCAAGGGTGTGTGTCTCATAACTTGAGAGTTGTGGGAGCCCCTCAGATGATTCTGAGACTATGAGAATGGACTTGAAGCTTTGAGAAAGCTTATGAGATGTCTTGAAAGCCATCATGAAGCCTAGAGAGGTCATTGCACAAGAATTCAGAAGATTCAGCCATGAGTGGTGGAATTAGGGTTTGACTGGGTCAACCCTAGGTCAACTGATGATTTGGAGAGGGTTGAGACCTAATCCAAGATCCATGTGATCATGGAATGATGTATTGAAATTCTATAAGGATGACTCATCATGATTGAGGAGTTTGAGAAGTTTTAAGCTAGGGTTTCAAAGGATTGACAGTGTAAAATCCCCTAGTTTGATCCCTATCTTCAAGGCAGTTTAACTCAAGATGTGATTGTCATCTCATCTTCCCCAACACATGAATGTTGTAGAGCTTGTTCTTAGATTTAATTTGAGTACTAGAAGTCCTTGATAGGATTTGTAGAGCTCAAGTTATGGTTTTGACAAATTACAGGTCATCTGAGGTATGTGAATCTGGGTCCTTGAAAGTCACCCAACTTGCAGACAACCTTTGCCCTAGTAGGATGATTCCTATGGATTTTTGGTCAACATTAATGTTGAATATCATCTTCTTAGCTTTCTAGAGAGTACTAGAAGTCCTTGATAGGATTTGTAGAACTCAACTTATGGATTTGACAAGTCAAGGGCATTTTAGTCATTTGGAGGTTATAGGTCATTTCAAGCATAAGGCCATATCTCCTAGTTCCAAGCTTCAAATGGAAAAATCTTCAACATCAAACTTGCTTAGAATGATGTTTTAAGGCTATTAGGGAGGTCATGAGATGTTGAAAAGGCTCATATCAAAAAGTGATGAAAATGACCTAAAAATGAGGCATAAGTTAATTAAGATGAATTTGAAAAATAGAAATCCCAAGTTATAAATCCAAACCATGTCATGTAATAGGTCATTTTGACTCCAAATGACATTCTAAGAACAATGGTTCAGCCATAATTTTGATTTGAGGCTTGGATCATAGAGCTGCCTTGGAATTGGATTACTTGCATATTAAGGTACCATAGCAAAACTCAAAAGAACTCAATACACAAGGTAGTTATGCATTGTAACTCATCCAAAATCTCATGTGGGGATAAATTCAAGTCAGAATTGGTAGTTATGAGATGCTTGGCATGAGATAGCATGTAAGGAGAATGAGAAATCAAAATACCATGACATGAAAAGTTCAATTTCTCATTGGATTATTCTAGGCGGTTCTAGATGATTCTAAACCGCTCTATAAGATGAATGTAACTTGCTCAGATGCAAGGTTGGTGTGAATTGGTGTAGAGAAGAGAGAGTGAGATCCAAATTCTTCCATTGCAAGTCAAATCCCATTTCTTCATTCTTCTTCATTTCCTTTCATCTTTTTCACACAAACACCTTCCATACATCACATTGAAGCTGTGCAGATTGAATTGAGAGAATTTCCATGGAGAATTGAAGAGTTGGAGATTGGAATTTCAAGGTTGCATTTCAAAATCGAATTTCAAGAATCAAGCAATTTCAGCCATTCTTTTTGCATACAGAAGCTAGAAGATTGCTCAGTGAAGGAATTTGGAAAGATTCAAGGCTTGAATTGAAGGATTACTACCTCTGTTCACTCCATTTTACCATGTTTGCAATTTCTTTCCTACACCTTAATTTAGGCATGGTTAGGTTGAATTATTAGTGTAGAATGGTTAGAGACCAATAGGTGATGGATTTTGTAGAGTTTGAAGGCAATTGGTGAAGATTGAACTAGGGACCTCATTTCTTTGATGACCAAGAACTCTTGTTATATTGAGATATAGAGTGAGTTAGATATCAAGAAATGTTCAGGGTGAGTTGGTGAGTGATCTAGGACCATTAGTTTCAAGAATTGTTGAAATGGATGACTGAGTATATTTTGGATCTTGGATCGGGTTCCTTGATTTAGGAGGTTTCAGTTGATTTTAAGGGTGTAATCGTGTTCAGCATGAGAAATCAAGTGGATTAGGGTATTGAATTTTAAGAATTGATGGAGAAATGAGGGAATTCGAGTTGAGGAGGATGAAGCTTGTCATGCTGAGTTTCCATGGAGTTTCAGAAAACCCTAGCCCAAGGAAAACGATGACTCACAGCCATCAGATGGTAGCTTGACTATTGACTGAGAATTGGATCCAACGCATGAGATTTAATTGAATTTTGGAGGGAACCCTGAGCTGGCGTGAAACGCCGCGTTTCATTTAAAGAGGAATTCTGGGCTTAATGAGCAATTTCTATCCACACCCCACGCGTGAGGCCCAATCTGTTTTACACTGAATTGTGTTGCTATTCTCACCGTTGTTTTTTATTTTTCTTTTCATTTTAATTGTTTTCTGGTTAATGATTGGGCCCAGGCGCATTGCTTTCCAAACCCCCCAGTCTGGGCCCATGTGTGAAATGAACTAGGATTTGTTACTGATTGCACCCCTTTGCATATTTCTCATTTTATTTTTCCCCATTTTCTTTCATACTTTGAAAAATCATAATAAATTGAAAAATAAAGATTTTTTAATGGGAGTTTTTCTCCTATTTCATATTTTTGTCAATAAAAATATAAAATAAAAACATTTTTCATATCATGCATTTTAGTATTTTTTGTATATTTTTCACTTTAATTGCATTTTAATTCTTTTATGTTGATATATGATTTTGTAGAATTTGGTTTAGGTAGCTCCCTTAGTATTTTTAGTTCATTCTTTTTAGGATAGTTAGATATAAGTTTTAGCTTCCCCCTGGATTTATTCCATAATTTTGTGATGATGTTTAGGATAGTTTTGATTAGATGCCATTAGGTTGTGTAGAATTAGGTTAAACTTCAACATAGGTCCATAATAACTTTAGATTTTTGGGTTTTTAGGACAAGTTAGACTATGGGACATATATGGGTATTAAGGGTAGGTATGTAGGATCCCTTAGAAATTATATTAGGATTTAATATAGTAGTATGCTATTTTTAGTTGATTTTTGTATTGGTTGATTGTTTGTGTTGCCTTTAGGGCATTGTATTGTTGTTTGCTTTGCTTTGTGGGCTTGGAGAGCTTGGTCTTGTTCTAAGGAGCATTGAGGAGCATAGTAGAAGACTTGAAGATGCATTGAGGAGCTTGAGAGCTTGGTATTATTTCCTTTTTTTGTTTTTGTTTTAGGGTTAAGGATTAGGAAGAGTTTAGACCTAGTTAACTTCTTTCTTAAACATGGATGGTATCTGTCACCTCCATTCCTCCCTATGATTCAAAGTCCTTCCATGGTATACACCTCTCTCCTTTGGAGGGATAAGTGATGTACCTAGGAAGTAAAACTTTTGAGGGAACCATTCCTTTGATGTTGAACCCTTAAAGGTCACCTTTGGTGGTCAGTAAGCAGTTCAATATCCCCCAGCTTATCCAGTAAGTGATTTTCTCTGGTTTGATTGTCTTGAGAGATGTTGAGCCTGAGCTTGAAGATGAAGACTTCAATGAAGAGTGTAGAAGAGGATGAATCCTTGAGCATTGCCATTCCAGCTGAAGCTTGAAGAGCAACAAGAGCAAGTTGATACTTGAAGACCCCTGAAGATGAAGTAAAGACTGAAGGATGAAGTTGACACTTCTAAGTGATTGAGATTGATTCTAAAGAGCTGAGGCTTGAAGAACAAAGGAAGTTGATACTTACTTTGATACCTGGAGGTCCTGAAGGAGCCAAGTTGGTACTCATGGTTGATAGTGAAGCCTGAAGGTGGAGCTGATCAAGAAGCTGAAGCTTAAAGGAGAAGATAAGTTGAGACTTATTTTGTAGGGTTGAAACCTGGAGAAGCAAACTGATGTTTGTCAAGAGTGATTGAAGTCTGAAGACTGAGTTGCTGTTGGAAAAGCTGAAGCTTGGAGTTGAGAGAGGAGTTGATCTGCTTTCTTCTGTTTTTCTTTTCTGTATTGATGTGTTTTGTTTGACTTGTTTGATGCATTAGAATAAGTTCATATCTAGAATAAGTAGAATCTAGGAGCATGATTGCACTAGAGGTTGAGTTGCTCCCTCTCCTTGTACTGTTACTGTGTGGCTTTGCTTGCGGGTATTCGGTAGAGCCCAGCTCCCTTGCCCATGTGGTTTGTTTGGCTGATTGCATTGTATTTCATTTTTATCTGTATGATTGCAGTTTACTGTTATTGCTTGATAGCATGTTGTTTATATTTCAGTATGATTACTGTTATCCATTCTGGCTTGAGGTTGAGATGAGCTTGTGGAGGCTGAAGCCCCACACACATTTCCTCCCTCACTTGCATTGCATGCATTTTACTGTTAAGCTGATGCTTTATCTGTTTTGGTGTATCATTGACATGATCCCTTAGGACTCTCATTTCCTTTGATAAGGAATTGATGATAGAACTTTAGGTTGAAACCTATGCATGACAACTTCTAGGAGTTCCCTGTTCAAACCTCAACCATAGGATGAATCCATGGCATGACAACAGTAGGACTTGATAGTCTCCCTCCTAGTTGGGCCTGTTCTCTTCTCATCTCAAAACAGTTTAAGATACAATAATCATGAATGATTTCTTTCGTACGTTACGAGCCTTAAGCTATCTGAGAAAGGATTGTGGGAGAGTTTCTTTTCCACAGTCTGGATGTTTAGTATGGTACCCTTTGGGTGACATGCGACGCATTCACTCTCAGGTCATAGTCTCTAGTGCGATTGAAATCGCAAACACAATAAAAAACACTTCTTTCGTAAAAGACAGGAAATAAACCGTAGTTTCCCGAACTACGTGAGCTCTGATCTCTCATACCTGTTGAGAGTACGTAGGCACAAGATGGCGATGTCTTGGCGAGCTACCTTCCCCTATAACCCTTCGTAGGCCGAACTACGTTGACTCTGATTTCTCATTCTCTGATGAGAATACGTAGGCATAAAGTGCGACGCTTTGCCGAGTCATTTTCTTTTCTTTTTCAGCCAGCCTTGATAGGTAGATAGAATAAAACCAACCCATCCAAGTAAACACAACAAGCGAGGATCCCGTCGAGTACGACGGACGTGAGGGGTGCTAATACCTTCCCCTTGCGTAACCGACTCCCGAATCCAGACAATGGTTGCGATGACCTTGTCTTACCCTTTTTCGTCAGGTTTTTCCGATCGTTTCCTTTCCCGCTCTGAGGGATAAATAACGAAAGGTGGCGACTCTTCTGTTGTGCCAGCACCTTATTTTCGCGCAAGCGACACCGAGTCACCATATACATCTAGGTTCTTGATTCTCAAATCAATTGCTTCTTCTAGACCCATAATGCATGCTTCGTACTCCGCTTCATTATTGGTGACCGGAAACGTCAGTCTCACAGTAAACGGGATATGGGATCCATGGGGGGTCGTGATGATTGCCCCTATGCCATTTCCGTAAGAATTAACCGCCCCATCAAATATCAATTTCCATTGGGATTTCCTATCTGGCCCCTCGTCGGGCAATGGTTCATCGCAATCTTTCGCTTTAAGAAACATGATATCCTCATTAGGAAATTCAAATTTCATCGGCTGGTAATCCTCGATCGGCTGTTCGGCCAGGTATTCAGACAATACGCTTCCCTTGATGGCCTTCTGGGAAACATACTGAATGTCATATTCCATCAGCACCATTTTCCATCTGGCAATCCTGCCCGAAAGCGCTTGCTTCTCGAAGACGTACTTGATCGGATCCATCTTCGAAATTAGCATGGTTGTGTGATTGAGCATGTACTGTCGTAAACGTTTGGCAGCCCAGGCTAGCGCACAACATGTTTTCTCCAGCATTGAGTAACGTGATTCACAGTTTGTGAACTTCTTACTCAAGTAGTAAATGGCATGCTCCTTTCTGCCCGTCTCGTCGTGCTGACCGAGAACACACCCCATACTATTCTCAAGAACTGTCAAGTACATGATTAAGGGTCGTCTGGCCACTGGAGGTATCAAGATTGGAGGTTCCTGCAGATACTGTTTTATCTTATCGAATGCCTTCTGGCAATCCTCGTTCCAGATAATCGCCTGATCTTTCTTTAGTAGTTTGAACATCGGTTCACACGTGGCCGTGAGCTGAGAAATAAACCTGGCAATGTAGTTTATTCTGCCCAGGAAACCACGAACTTCTTTTTCTATTTTTGGCACTGGCATTTCTTGTATCGCTTTAATCTTCGCAGGATCAACCTCGATGCCTCTTTCGCTCACGATAAACCCCAGTAGCTTTGCGGACCGTACTCCTAAAATACACTTGTTAGGATTCAGCCTCAACCTGAACTTCCTAAGCCTCTCAAAAAGCTTCAACAAATTGATCAGATGTCCCTCCTCCGTTTGGGACTTCGCAATCATGTCATCAACATAGACTTCAATCTCATGATGAACCATATCATGAAACAAAGTAACCATTGCTCGTTGGTAAGTGACCCCTGCATTCTTCAGACCGAAGGGCATTACCTTGTAGCAAAATATTCCCTAAGGTGTAATAAACGTAGTTTTCTCCATGTCCTCCGGCGCCATCTTGATTTGATTGTAGCCGAAGAAGCCATCCATGAACGAAAACACGGAGAACTGAGTTGTATTGTCGACCAACACATCAATATGAGGGAGCGGGAAATCATCCTTAGCGCTCGCCCTATTCAAATCCCGATAATCAATGCACATTCGCACCTTACCATCCTTCTTCGGTACAGGCACTATGTTGGCGACCCACGGAGGGTAGGTAGTGACCGCTAAGAAGCCAACATCAAGCTGCTTTTGCACTTCTTCTTTGATCTTAACGGCCATATCTGGTCGTGTCCTCCTAAGCTTCTGCTTAACGGGAGGACAATCTTCTCGCAGCGGCAAGTGATGGACCACAATGTTCGTATCAAGTTCGGGCATATCTTCGTATGACCAAGCAAAGACGTCACTATACTCTCTTAGCATCTCAACCAATCTCTGCTTGACATCACTCTGCAATGCAGCCCCTATCCTGACGTTCCTGACAAGTTCTTCAGAACCCAAATTCACAATCTCGATCTCCTCTTCATGAGGCAGAATAACTTTCTCTTCTTGTTTCAACAAGCGGGCCAACTCTTCAGGAAGGTCTTCGTCTTCATGAATCTCTTCTTTGGCTTGATAGATCGGGCAATCGAAGTCTAAGTGAGTCGTAAAAGGTCCAGAGTCGATGTCATCTGCTATGTGGATCCTGCAATAACAAGGGTTAAGCTTAAAACAAGGATATGCATGTTAGCACAAACCCCATTGCCATTTTATTGTTTTTCAAAACAAATATAAAACAGGAATAACAAAGATCACAATATTTGAATACGAAGAAAAACGCCTTTTGATTTATTGATAAAATGCATGTACATAATCAAACAAGGCCCTGACAATAAAACCGATATACCCCGGGTAGGACATAGGGTTGTACAATGATTGGAAAAAGTAAATCATTACTCTTCGCTTGTCGTCTGGATGATATCCTTGACGGACCAGTTGTTGAGGCTCTCGCCTGGCTTGCTTGGATGGATCCAAGAGTCTGAGTCACAGTCGCTATCTCCGCTGTCTTCAGACACCGCGTTGACGCTTTCAAATATCACCCCGCCGCTGGTGAACTGGATCGGACCTTTACCTCACGACGCACTGCTAGAAGAGGAGGCTTCAGCTCCAGGAGAATACCCCAACCCAAACTTGTCTTGCTTGTTAGGTATCTCCAAAATTCGCCCCCAGCCTGGGGTAGATCCGGCTTGGACAACAACCCGGTCTTCCTTGAAGGAGGAGAGAGTCATCTCTGGCTTTTCAGTGACTACAGGAGCTACGTCCTTGACTTTAACAGCTTCGAACGCTTGGCATAGGGTTTCGTGGATTTCCCCATCCATCTCAACATACTTGAAGGACGACAAATGGCTCACCATTATGTCTTCCTCGCCACATACAGTCACGATGCTACCTCCGACAGCATACTTGAGTTTCTGGTGCAACGTGGAGGTCACGACACCCGCAGAATGGATCCATGGCCGGCCCAAGAGACAGCTGTAGGCAGGCATGATGTCCATAATGTAAAAAACCGCATCAAATGTTTCCGGCCCAACTTGGATTGGCAATGTCACCTCCCCAAAAACATGGCGTTTGGTTCCATCCAATGGTTTCACAACCAGATCACTGGGTGTGCAAATCACTCCACGAGTATCTAACTTCATCAATGCTTTCTTAGGAAGAACATTGAGCGACGACCCAGTGTCTACCAACACGTGAGACATGATTGTTCCCCTACACTCTATCGAGATGTGCAGGGCACTATTGTGGTTCCTCCCCTTCGGTGTCAGCTCTAGGTCAGTGAACCCTAACCCATTTCCAGCATTCACGTGGGCTACGACCTCTTCCAACTGGTTTACCGATATTTCTTGCGGTACATATGCGGCGTTCAACACCTTCAGCAGTGTGTTGCGGTGTGCTTCAGAACACAACAACAGGTTCAGGATGGAAATCTTCGAGGGTGTCTGATGGAGATGATCCACGATCTTGTAGTCACTCTTTTTAATCAACCTCATAAATTCCTCGGCGTCTTTAACAAGTAAGTCTTTGTCTACCCCACGAGGGATCTCTTCAACGACTTTACTTTTCCCTTTATCCGTTGCATCAGCTCTGTCCGCTTTGTCCGCCACGACCTCAGGTGGTGCAAACACTCTTTCGCTGCGAGTAATTCCGCTAACGCCCGCTAGGTTCTCCACAGACGACCCAAACGGTTCTAGTTCCAACTTATGTCCGTTGCAGTAGACTTCTGTCCGTTGCAGTAGACCTCTGCCCCGTAATGCCATGGGATAGCATTAGTGCTTTCGGTTGCACCCTAATTTTTGACCATAAGGTCCCGCCTCCTTGTTTTATTTTTGCTTGTTATTTGTATTCGGCTAACCAGTTGGTGCAGGTGCGATAATGACGAGTGTAGACCCCACAGCCAGGTACTTCAAGGCGTAAATATTGGAAGCCCGTTATAACTCTCATTAGGTGGATACATCACGAATTACGTCATAACTTCCAAAAGGAAATGGAGGATGTGCTTAATGGTGGTTTACGACCAATTTGTTTGAGGATATTGAGGAACTTGTGTTGAGGTCGCCTTTCCCAGGGGTCTGAATGAAGAAGTAACTACCGCTTCGTGTTATTCTATTGCACATGACCAGATCATATGGCTAATTATTGGAGGATTGTGTTGAGCATCAATATTAACGATAAGGAATCCCACAACTGAGCAGTGCAACGAGTGGACGTATAATTTCCTAGTCCATTGCTTTTATTTTATCTTCGTTTCTCTAAGAAGGATAGTTAAGGACATAATCTACGAAACACCTTACATGATGACAAGAATTTAATCAAGTGACCTGCTTTGCAAACTGGAGGTGTGAAGAAATACAAGTCATAGAAGTAGAAATATTAAATTGATGAAAACAACTTGACTACAGCAGGAGGTCCATGCTCTCAGCGTTTGAACCTTACATTAAAAAAGGGGAAAAGAACTCCCCATTTGAATATCCATGTTACACAAATATCTGGTGGTTCATTTATGATCCCTACAACACTATAGGAGTAACTCGGTTTTCGCATACCACAAAGTCATTATTGGAAACTAAGTCCTATATGACTTCATAATTATAAAGACAGTGAATAAATACAATTATGAACCAATCCACCACAAGGTAACATAATCCAATGTTAGGATCTACGAGAATTTCCTCATCTCCGAGACTGCACGCTTCTGTCCCGGCTAACAAGGAGGATTAACAAATACAGTTAGCAGCTTTTGACAGACACTAGTAGAGATTCAGGAGCATTTCAGAGCCAAGAGCAAAGTCACCGTGTCTGAACAAGAGCCATTTCAACGGTTGCGCCGCACTGTCCACATCTGGCTGCTGCAAAACAGGAACAATTCAAAGCACCAATCTGAATTTAAAATTGAAACAAGTTGTAGAACAAAACAGAAGAAGAAAATCGAACTCAAGACCACTGTTGACAATAACACCCACATTAACTTGAACCAAGAGATCCCAATTGGATAGTGTCGTGACGTATAATATTTCCAAAAATAAAGTACTTAAGATACCATCTACAACAAGAGTTACACATAAGGGAAACACCTCTGCTGCTAGTTCAGCCCCGAAGTTTGTTCGCAACTAAATACCAGGAGGATTACGCTGTTGTCGGCGAGGCGTTTCGATGTGCAACATTATGAAGACTTGCTTCACAGCTTATTCCATATATTGAAAGGTTGCGAGATGATACATTTGGTGAAGTAGTTCTGCCAAACTGCAGAGGTGGCTGTCTCAAAGCGTCGCACCTAACTCGTCTGTTGAACCTTCTGTTAAATCTAATGAACTTGAGTATGTTGAACTATTCCTCCAGCAAGCCAACCTGACTCTCCCAGCATCAATGTTCGGGAACGCGTCTTCGTTTGAGATCTTAAAGATCCCTGGTAAAACCAGTACAGTCTGCTTCTATTTGACAAATACCCGCATTTTCGCACCTGCATCAGGAAGATTGAAGTGACATGTTTAAGGACAATTCAAGCGCATTATAATGTTAGCAGAAGTTTGTTTTGAGTTCAGCAAGCAGTTTCAACATAGTGGACGAACAGTTATTCAATGAAGCAATTTCGTTTCTACGACCTATATGATGTTTGCTTTCCAAGAATGTAAAGTTGAAACATCAGAAAGGAGATCATACCATATCTTGAGTTGAGAGTTGATACGGTCTCGTGTAAAAGGAACAAGCTTCTCCCCATCAGGATCTTGATCTACTGTCTATCACAGTTGGCTCAAACATTGCAATAGATACGAGCCCGCTAGCCTCATTCGCAAATCCACCAAACCTGCGAAACAAGAACAGGCTTAGAAAGTTTGAAGTTCGCGAAACATAACCGAACACCCTAAAGACTATGAGAAGTACTCAGCCCCACTGATACTTTGTAGAATCTGTGACGTTAAGATTGAAAAGAACGGTTTCACGACCAATCCACTTCATCGCGCCAATCACCACCAAACACTTTGGGCTACCCACTAAATCCAAGAGCAGCTTCACGAAAATCTACACCAGAGAATATCAAAAGTGCATTGCGTCTGATGACAAAAAGTCCAGTTGATGCTCTGGGCTGCTAATCCCCTTTTGGCCCAAACTCATCGCTATTCGCACCTGCCAGATTGTAAACCCTGAGTTAGTAATCCACTAGGAAATATACCCAAAAGATCCATCTAAGACAGCTAGCAAATCTTCAGATTGATGAATCTAGACAAATCAAAGTATTTTAATGAGATTAATGCAAAATCAAAATCGTGATCCCATCAGCAAGCATTAAGCAGAATCGGAACCAAAGAGGAATGTTTTTCAAGTCAGATCGTAACCAATTTGGAAATAACAAATCAACATTCAAGACGCTTTAAATCGGATTTTAACGTAAGAACCTCAGTGAGGGCTATATAAGAGGAAGGGATTTGATACGAGAGGAGGCCAATCGAGAATCACCACAAAGAGGTCAATATCGTAAACCTAAGGAAAAGAAGACTTATCTTCCCAATCGACGAAGCCGTCACTCGCCGCCGCAGAAACTTTCGTGCCGACGAACCTCCCATCTCACCTTAAGCGCCACCGCCTCAATTTTCGGTTAAGATTGGGGAAGAAGATGAACGAAGATGTAGAATCGAAACGAGAGAGAGCGATCGGAGAAGAGGATTGGGGGGGGGGGTCAATTTGGGGTTTAGGGTTCTCTCCGTCTTTTTATTTTTTTATTTTCATCTGATGTAATGTTGTAGCTGATCACATAATACACCACTAACACCACACACTTCACTAATTACCACTCTTAAACCGTTAATCACCAACTAATAACCTTAAAATTAATTCTTTTATTATTTATTTAATTAATCGTCACGTTAATTAACTTTTTTAGAATAAACTAATAACTATGCTAATCTCTTTAGTAATAAACCAAAAATATTTTAATTTATTAAACTTTAGTAATAATGCTTTTAGATTTCTAGTTTTTTTTTTAATTTTAATAGGACCCCTTATTTAACTCACATCTTTTTTTTATTTATTAAAAACTAATAAAAATCAATTCAACTTCTTTTTTTTCTTAAAAATTAATTCAACCTATTAATCTAATATTTTTCTTAAAACCAAAACCTCTCACAATTCAACATCACCTAAAATCGATCTCATATAAAAAAATTAACACAACTTTCTCATTAATCGATTCGACTCTTCTCTTAGAAACAAATCTCACTAAAACAATCAACTGTTCTTTAAAACCAATTCACCCGCTAATATAACTTATCTAAAAATCAATCTTCTAAAATTAATCAACCGCGTAAGCATACAATCAATCGTGCACATCCACTTCACGACACCCTTTCACAGTCACCTACACCTTAGCGCTTTCATGCGTATATTGTTTATCGTTATCCGCTTTTATTTTATCCATAATACACACACTCACCTAGTGCTTTCATGCGTATGTGTATGATTTATCTTTCTGCAATTTACTTTACAGTCATTTAATATTATCACATTTTACTATTCATGCATCGCATTCCGTCCAAAAGAAAAACCTACACATGAGTCAACACTTGTGTGTAGTTGCACATCATACGCATCATTCCCCCCCGATCCTTGATTCTTCAAATTGATCTTTAGGATAGATCCAACCCCATAGGAAGGACTGTTCTTTATTTTTACAACTTAGATAAACCAACAATCAACAATACAAACTCTTTCAGACACAATAGAGAATAGATGTTAATCATCTTAAGTGAGATATAATCTCCACCCCCTCAACAATACAATCAAACATGTAGGGACTTTGCCTTAAGAGTGATAAAGGCATACTTGGCGACCATCCGAGTATTTAAGACCTTTTCTTAAGACGATGCAAAGACCATTTCCTACAACCCCCCTTTTTACACTTGTGGTGGTTATCTCTCCCTTAACATGAAGATTCATCTCTTCTCCTAAACCTAATCAAAACAACTACCCTAAACCCGTAGGAACTTTGACAACAGTCAAAGAGCTCCTCTAACCCTTTAAGGGAACTACAGATACTCTGATTCCATTCCTGTAAGGATATGTAGGCATAAGATGCGACATCTTATCGAGTATACTTAGAAATAAACCCCTAGGTCTTTCATCCATTAAGCAGATAAACTTTAGCAATAAACAAACATAAAACAAGAGGTTCCTGTAGAGTAATACAGAAACTTAGGATGCTAATACCTTCCCTAAGTTTAACCAACCCCCGAACCTAAACAATCTAAACCTTGCATTTGCATTGCATTGTGGGAATTTCGATCTTTATCCCTTCCTTTGGAAAAATCAAAGTTCGGTTGCAAAATGAATTAAAGATTCAAACTAATCAATAGTTTGGTATCCAAATTTCACCGCGACAGAAATGGCGACTTCACTGGGGACGTCTCCTAGTGGGTTTCCCTATCTTATTTTATTTGTTTATTGCTTTATATATCTGCCTACTTGATTAATTGTTTACATGCTTTCTCTTGTATTTCCGTTGGGATTATTGTTCTTGAGTGGTGAGATAAAGTTCTACACCCGAACTTGAGAGAAATTAGGATAGGATGGGATATATTCGATGAGGCTTATAGGGAGTGGAATCCCTACTAAGTTGAATCGAGAATCCCGCTCAGTTGAGGCCCTTTCGAAATAGTACTGTTGAACGAGCAATCGTGAAGACACTCATTATTTTCGACTTTGGAGCTTATGATATTGAAGAATGTAGTTACCTTAACCCAACTTTGGTCTTTATTAGGACTTAGTGCGAGACTATGAGGAAGTACTTCCGAAATAGTGCTACGCGAAGCTACACTCAAAAGAAGTTCTCTTGAGAATATTATTAATCCTCGAGTAATTGGGAAATTGATAATATCCGATGGATGGGCTGATGATTCTGAGTCCCTTTAGAACCTTGTTCTGCAGGTACAAACAACCTTTAGTCCTTAAACCTTTGGGAAGGGTACACCTTTTGCTCCATGCTCGTTGCAAACCTAGGGTGCCCCTTGTTTGTTTATCTTTATGTCCTTACGTGAATATTTGTGTTTGCTGCATTCATATAACATCATTCTGCATCGGACTTCATGGGATTTACTTTCGTTTATGGACATTGTAGGTCACTATGGCTTCAGATAAAAGACATACTGTGAAATATACTTTTAAGAGTCCCAAATTGGATGACCTAAAGAAGTTGTGGGGTTTCATCGAAGATCAAGAAGAATTCAAGAACAAGTATGGGAAGCTGATATCTTTGTTGGGTTGCTCAGTGAATGAAGGACTTCTTGCCACTTTGCTACAATTCTATGATCCTCTCTACCATTGTTTCACCTTTCCAGATTTCCAGCTGCTACCTACATTAGAAGAGTATTCCTTTTTGGTTGGTCTACCTGTCCTTGAGGAATCTCCTTTTCTCTTCTTGGAAAAGGACCCCGATGAGAAAGATATTGCTAAAGCCCTCCGTTTGAAGGTGTCCGACGTCAAAGCCAACCTAGTTACTAAGGATGGAATTCTTGGTTTAAAGACAGGTTTCCTAATCGAGAAGGCTTCATTCTATGCTGATTATTCTAATAAGGCTCCGTTTGAGGCAATTTTTGCTTTGCTTGTTTATGGGTTGTTTCTATTCCCAAGTTTTGAAGGTTTCATCGATCTCAAAGCATTCAAGATCTTTATGAAGAACAACCCAGTGCCAACTCTGTTGGGAAATGCATATCACTCTATACATCTCCGAAACCTCCGTGGTGGAGGGATGATTACTTGCTGTGTACCTTTACTTTACAAGTGGTTTATTTTGCACTTGCCGAAATCTAGCTCTTTTACAAACATTGGCAAAGAGCATTGGTCTCCAAGAGTTATGGCTCTGACCCATTCCGACATTGATTGGTATAGCCGAGTGTATGATGGAGTATTAATCATTGATAGCTGCGGTGACTTCGCTAATGTACCATTGCTCAGCTTTGATGGAGGAATCAACTACAATCCTATTTTAGCTCGTCGACAGTTGGGATACCCGTTGAAGGAACCTCCCAAGAGTGTTCAAGTAGAGGGTATGTTCTTCAAAGATGATATGGAACTCCGAGGAAAGATTCTACATGCATGGCGTAGTGTACACAAGAAAGGGAAGAGAAGTCTAGGGAAGCCTAACTGTGTGTCTTTAGAACCTTACCTCCAGTGGGCCAGAAAAAGGGCGACCAAGCTAAAGATGCCCTATTCCCGTCAAGATTCCATAGCTCCAAGGAGAGAGCCCACTTATGTCTTTATGTCTAAAGCCGAGGAGTTAGAGGTTTCTTTAAGGAAATCTCAACATGAGCTGGAATCTTGGAAGAACAAGTACCATGTAGCAATGGCGGAAATCGATGAGTGTCAGAAGCAGAAGGCTGAACTTCAAAAGCAGAAGGCTGAACTTCAAAAGGAGAAGGATGAACTTCAGAAACAGTTACAATTGAAGGATGAAGAGATACTCCCTTCCAAGAAGAGGAAAGTCATGGAGGATTTATTTTTCTCCGACCCACAATGCACTATTTGGAAAATAATTGTGGACAACCTTATCCGTGAGAAGACGCAACTAGAAGAGCAGCTCAAGCAGCAGCATTCAAAGCTTCTTTAGTGTCTTTACTAGCTTTTATTTAGCTTTTATTTGGGACTCTTTAAAAGAATATTTATGTAGTCCGTTTCAAATTTAATAAAACGTTTCCTTTTACCGCAATGCCCATAAATAAGAGGAATCCCATGAAGTCCTAATCATCTTGCATTGCATTCTTCTCCCTTGTTCACTTCAAGAAACTCAATTTCGTTCTGTAGGTGTTGTAATCATGGATTTCAGAAGAGAAACCCTGAAGTACACTTTTCAGAGTCCCAACCTCGAAAGCTTGAGAGAACTAGCCGAACTCGTCGAGGATCGCTTTGCCTTCGCAGCAGAATATGGAGGAGTCTTCCGCTTCCTTGAGCTAAGGATGAAAGAAGGATTGTTGGAAACGTTGGTTCAATTTTATGACCCGATGTATCACTGCTTCACTTTTCCGGACTACCAATTGATGCCGACCTTGGAAGAGTACTCAGAACTCTTGAGGATGCCTGTGACTGTTCGACCCTTATTCACCGGAAGGGAAGACACGCCTAGTCACCAAGAGATTGCAAATGCCACTTATCTTAGCCTTGAAGATGTTCAAGCACACCTGATCACCAAGGAAGGAGTCCTTGGGTTCCCCGCCGACTTTTTGATCGAAAAAGTCCGTTACCATGCTGAAAGAAAGGAGGCTCTCATATTGGAAGCCAATTTCGCTTTGTTGGTCTATGGGACTTTCTGGTTCCCCAAAATTGACAATTTTGTTGATATGGATGCAATCAAGCTGTTCATACTCAAGAATCCAGTACCCACCTTGCTTGCTGATACGTACTTCTCGATTCACTCAAAGAATGCCGAAGGAGGAGGACGCATTGTATGTTGTACCGCTTTGCTGTACTCATGGTTCATCGCTCGTTTGACTTGGCATCCGTCCCTTTGGGAGGAAGTAGCAACACCTCGATGGTCCGAGATACTTATGTCCCTCACCCATTCAGACATCGTTTGGTATGATCCCGCCTATGGAGGCGTGCCTATGATTCCTAGTGTTGCACCCCAAAATTTGCCCTCACAATACAAGACTTTGTGTTCCAAGAAGGTTCACAAGGTTCACAAAATTCACAATTGGTCAGAAGAGTTGACAATTCCCTCAGACAATGCACCTCCTAAGCAGTGCATCCAAAACTAGGGTTTTGACTTTAATCAGGCTAAATGGACTTCCAAGACTTCAAGTGAGCTTCATAACATCTTATATGTGTATAAGAACCCCCATGTCAAGTTTCAAGACTTTTCTCAAAAGTTTGCTCAGTCAGATGATCAGATAAGTCAAAAGCAGTCAATGCAGTTAAAAGGTCAAACTGAGGTCAACTGTGGTCAAACCAAAGTCAAACTTCATGATTTTTTTTTTTTTTGCCAACATCAAAGAGAGTTTGGGTGAGAAATATTATCATAATAACTGTAATACCCCAAATTTTGCCCTAAGATTTGTCGTCGCATTTCATTGCATTTAATCAATTACTAACAAATTTGTGTAGTCGTTTGACTTTTTGCAGGTAAATATCATATGGCATGCATTTTTTTTCTAAAAAGTAAAAATGGCACAATTGGCAGGAGGACATGTGTAAGGAGTTATGAGTGTGAGAGGTTGAGAGTTCGAATCTCACCTTTGTCACTTTTTTTTGTTTTTTATTATTTTTACTCTAAATTTTTCTATCTTTCATTAAAAAAATAACAAAAATAGTTTTTTATTATTATTTAATTATTATTTTCGTATTTTAATTAAATCATTTTTTAAAATATTATTTTTTTCACTTTTTTCTAAATTATTCATAAAAATATCCAAAAAATCATAAAATAAAAAATATTGAAAAAAATTTTGTTCTTTTTATAATATTTTTTATTTTAGGAATCAATAGGATTATTAGTTTTTATTTTAAGTTTATTTTAATTATTTTAAATTATTTAAATTTTATTTTTTCTTAACTAATTATTTAGTTTGGGCTTTAAAATGGGCTTTAGGGACATTATTGACAATTTGGTGTTAACCCTAATTTGTTCCCTATATATACATGTGTTGCCTTGTTGGAAAAAAGGAGAGAATGAAAAAAACCTAAGAGGAGTGAGTGCCGTTTGCCGTTATTTAGTTTTCTTCTCCATCCATTACTATTGTTTCTTTTTCTTCATCGTTTACCGTTATTTCTTTTCCTTCATCTATTACTGTTGTTTCTTTTTCTTCATCTTTTACCGTTATTTCTTTTTCTTCATCTATTACCGTTATTTCTTTTTCTTTATCTATTACTGTTACGTTTATATATATATAATTTTTAAATTGTTAGAGTTTATATATATATAAGATTTTTGATCGAATTATGTCGATACGATGTTTGCACATTTGTGTGCATGACGCGTGACATTTGTGTTAGTTCGATCTGGTTGCGATGATCGCATTTTTGTGTGAGCAATAATACTATTTTTTGCTTAATTTCTTTTTCTTTGCGATAAATTTTGTTTCGTCCGATTTAGATCTGGTTGCGATGAGCGCATTTCTGCGTTAGCAACATTGTTGGGTTATTTGGCACATTTAAAATTCATTATTGCTTTATTATTATTATTATTATTATTATTATTATTATTATTATTATTATTATTATTATTATTATTATTATTATTATTATCATTATTTATTATTATTATCATTATTATCATTATTATTACCATTATTATTATTATTGTTATCATTAATTTATTAAAATTTGTTATAATATAAAAATCTGTTTTTTAAAATAAATAACATTAACATCTTTTCCAAATTAATATGAAAACCTATTATTTTTAAGAAAAACTTTTTTTTTGATAAATTTAAAATAATAACTAAAATCTTTTTTTAAAATAATAACTAGAACCGTTATTTATTTTATTTTATTATTGTTCAATTCAAATTTCATTATCATATTGTATCTGCTCCTCTCATGTAACCTCGCGAACTTAACAATCGCTCTTTAAATTCTGCCTTTAAATTTCTGCTTGCATGGTTTAAATTATGACATTATCTCTCTGTTTGCATGATTCAATTATCTCACGCGTTTACTATTATTTCTGTCACATTGCACACATCCGAAGGTTAGGTCTAACTGTTTGGCCGCCGCGCCAATAGTCCGTAAAACTTCACACATTCAATTTCAAATCCTCAAAACTACAAACTACAAACCCTAATTTTCACAAATGCCTCGCCGCAGGCAAAATTACAATTTTACCCTTAGCATTAGGTCAAAGAGCCGCCGCGCCCATTTTAGGGTTTCCCGCCGTGGAATCCCTAATTTAACCCTAATTACAACTTAACATTTCAACGTAGAGATTTGGAGTTTCTACACTCCACGTAAGCGTGTCCTTAAGATGCGTTTATTCCCCTTGAGACCTTGACCACAGTCAAGAAGTTTCTAACCTCCCTATTGAGGGGAACTACGATTACTCTGATTCCACTCCCGTAAGGATACGTAGGCACAAGATGCGATGTCTTGCCGAGTAAACTTAGAATTAACCCCCTTTATTATTTATTATTGCTTATTTATATTTTATTTAATTATTTTGCTTATTATTTTGTAATTGTTTCTTGGATGTAAAGTTGTTTAATTATTTAATTATTATTATGGTTAGGGAGTGTAACAACATGTATGTAATATTAAAATAAATTTAGATCACTTTTAAATAAAGATAATTAAAATAAACACGTCACACACGTAAGTCGATTTTAATCGCCGTCTCACTTCCTAAGGATATCCCTCAAGTTGCCTACGAATAATGGCTAAGTGGGGTGTATAAAGCAAGTCCCTCAAATAGAAAAATCATCAAAGTCCCTTATGGTTGCCTTTACGAATCGAGTCCCTTTCGAAAAATGATGATGGTCCCTTATATGTGCTTATTACATCCCACAATGGCCTTCAAAGTCAAATTGTCCCTCACATATCCCTTAACATCCAAAGTAAGGACTACCTACTCCATTATAGTAGGGATAGTCTTACTAAAGGAAAGAATGAAGAATAAGAAAGACCTTTAAACATTAGGGTAGGTTACTCCTAGGTGCTTGCTCACTTCAAAACTGTTTCGCACTTAAACAAATTTTCAACAAGTTTTCAAACAAGTTCTTAACACATCCTTACATGGATTATTTATTAACTATTCTGAAAATTTTCTATTCACACACTACAATTTCAAAACAATTCAAAAGTGAGCTTAAGTACCTAAGAGCCCATGGATAACCATAGATGAAAAGGATGCTAATACCTTCCCTTTTCATAACCTACCCCCCGGACCCAAAATATTCTCTAAGGTCTTTCCTGTTCTTTTATAACCTTTCCTTATGGATAAAATAAAAGTCGGTGGCGACTCTTGCTATCCGCAACATTGTTTAAAGTCAGTTCACCGGGTTACAGAACTGGCGACTCTGCTGGGGATCTATTTAAGAGGGGTACCCTTAGGAATTAAGATCACTTTAAATTGTTTGCCTTGTTTGCTTTATTATTATATTGTTGGGGTGCTCTTATGTGTGAAAGGTCCTAACCCGGATCTAGTGTACCTTAGGTAAATGGCAATAGACCAAGGAAACTGTACGACGTATATCGATACGGTTGATCTGGTGGCCATAGTTAGTGCGACTTCTTGGTTGGTGCTTATATTCCTTAAGTCAAGTTGAGGATAATATTGAGGCTGCCATATGTTGTCAATGCACTAACTGACTTTTAGAACCCTAGTTAACTCATCTTGGCCTTTAGAAAGTAGTGAGGTAACCGGCTTTGGTGCAGACTGAAGTTGGTTGACACTCGATACTACGCTCATTGAGATCTTAAACTTGGAGGGTTTTGGTTGGCAAGTAAGTTGCCTTCTGAACAACCACCCTTGTGAAGGATCAATGATATTGAGATCCCTTAGAACCTGGTTACTTTTGTAGGACAGGATGAACCATCTAACTTCAGGGGAGGGTACTTGCCTTTGAACCTCATGCAAGCCTTTAAACCTAGGGCTATGGTGTGACTTGTTTGTGTGTGCCACATGTTTGTGATTGAGCATGACATCATGACATCATCATGCATCATAAGCATATCATTTTCCCTAACCATTTCAAGGACCAAAGGATTTATCTTTGTTCTTTGTTGCAGGTCATGGCTTCTGCTCGTAGAAACACCATCAGGATCAACTTTGTAGGGATACCTGCTAAGCTCAAGGAGTTGGTTTCCCTAGTGCCTGATCATTCCCAGTTCAACAAGAGACATGGTCACTTATTGGATCTAGTTACTTCAGGGTTCAGTGAAGACATGATGAGTGTGCTGTTTCAGTTCTTTGACCCTAAGCACCATTGCTTTACATTTCCTGATTATCAGCTGGTTCCAACCATGGAGGAGTTCTCTAAACTTCTGGGTATACCTGTTCTTGATCAGAAGCCATTCACAGGCTTAGAGAAGGAGCTTAAACCAGAAGTTATTGCTGCAGCTCTACATCTGAAGAAGTCTGACATTGTTCTAGAGACGAGAAGTGGAGTTAAAGGTATTCTTGCCAAGGTATTAGTGGATAAAGCTCAAATGTTCTTGAAGGCTATGAGCTACGATGCTGTTGAGGAGATCTTAGCCTTATTGATTTATGGCTTAGTGTTGTTCCCCAATCCTGATCAGTTCATAGACGTTCATGCCATCAACATATTCCTGAGTCACAATCCAGTGCCTACCTTACTTGGAGACATCCTACATTCTCTTCACACCCGTACTACAAGGGCAAGAGGAACTTTGATGTGCTGCATACCTTTACTTTCTAGGTGGTTTATTTCTCACCTTCCTCGCTCAGTAATGAAGAATGAGCAAGGGTTCAGATGGTCCAAGAGGATCATGTCACTTTCTCACTCAGACATCCATTGGTGCTCCAGATCTATGGAGAATGTCACCATCATTGACCGTTGTGGGGAGTTTCCTAACGTGCCACTTCTAGGCATAAGAGGAGGCATCACCTACAACCCATCTCTAGCTTTACGACAGTTTGGTTACGCCCGGAGCGATGGTCCACATGACATGTTGATTCAGGGCATTGTGTTTGACTACGACAACGATCTTCAGGGTTACCGTCAGAGATTCATACGAGCTTGGGGAAAGGTAAACAGGATTGACAGCAAGACACTGGAGCCTAAGTACACTATTCCTATGGAGGCTTATCTCAGATGGGTACGATCTCGTGCTCAGACACTCATGATGCCATATCCTGCCGTCCTACCAGTTACCATGGAACCTGTTGCTGAAGGAGACACAGCTTATACCATCCTTCACCCAGACATGCCTACTGATATGGAAGACTTGCAGAGATCATGGATCCAACTGAAAGAGCAAAGGGATACTTTCGAGGCTCATTACAAAGCAAGCCAAGCAAGGATCCTAGAGCTAACAAAGCTACTTCATGAGGAACGAAACCTCAACTCATACCTCAACACAAAGAGGAAACGTCCATGGGAGACTTAAAACCCCATCTTTTGTACTTATTTCGTTTTCATTTTTTGTAAGCCTAAAAGGCAAAACAAGTTATTACTAATAAAAAGTTACTTTCTTGTTTGTTTAAGCAAATTTAAATCCTGCGGTCCTTGAAAACATTGCATATGCATTCCCATATCATTGCATCACAGGTTTATAATTGTGCACAGGTTTCTCATCTTCTCGCTGTTTATTTCAGCAATGGCTCTTGAACAATCAGTTAAGGATCTCCAGGCACAGAATGCACAGTTCCAAGAGCTGATCCTGAACCTATCCAAGGGGCAGGATGAATTGAAGACACTGCTGGCCAAGAAGACTAAGAAGGCTAGAAGGTCTGCTGGGTTGCTCAACATGGGAAGAAGGTTCAAAGGTCCTGTCAAGACCAAGGAACATGTTGAAGACTATGAATCTGAAGAATCTGAGCAGGAGAGAGGCAGTCTCCACAACACTATGGGGGACTCTGATTCTGAGGCTAACTACTACCATGAGCCTAACGAAGACAAATTCAAGATGCTGGTGGATAGAATGGATGCTATGGAATTACAGAAATCATCTGGGCTGGATTTTGAGGATTTGAGCTTGATATCTGGGGTGGTCATACCCATTGGGTTCAAAGTTCCTACATTTGTTGTCTATGATGGGGTCTCTTGTCCCAAATTGCATCTGAGGTCTTATGTCAGAAGAATGCAACCCCACACTGCTGATAAAAAGTTGTGGATCCATTTCTTTCAAGAGAGTTTATCTGGAGCTCAGCTAGAGTGGTATTATCAGTTGGAGAGTGTCAACATCAGAGATTGGAATGACCTTGCTGAAGCTTTCTACAAGCAGTATCAATACAATGCGTACTTAGCCCCCACTCGCATGCAGCTTCAAAGCATGTCTATGGGTGCCAAAGAAAGCTTTAAGGAGTATGCTTAGAAGTGGAGAGACTTAGCTGGAAGAGTTCAACCTCCTTTGACTGATAGGGAGTTGGTTGATATGTTCATGTGTACGCTGAATGGTCCGTTTTACAGTCATCTCATTGGAAGCTCATCATCTGGCTTCACTGAGTTGATCATGACAGGAGAGCGAGTAGAGAATGGTATCAAGAGTGGTAAGATCCAAGTGGGCACTTCTTCATCAGGTGCTGCAAAGAAGCCTCCCACTGGGAAGAAAGAATCTAATGCTGTTTATGGTCAGCCTGATCGTAACAGAAGACATCAGTCTGTGAGTGTAGTTCATATTTCAAATCCAACTCCTGCAACAACAGAGCAGCCTCAGGGCAACCAACAGAGGGCTAGAAGACAGTTCACGAAGATCAACATGTCAATGGCTCAGGCATTACAACATTTGTTGAAGGCTGAACTTATTACCCTGAGGGAGGCTCCTCAGAATCCCAATGTTACCTCTCCCAAGTACAATCCCAATGCACGATGTGCATATCATTCAAACTGTCCAGGACATGATACTAATAACTGCTGGGTCTTGAAGAACAAAATTCAGGATATGATTGATGCTGGAGAAATTGAGTTTGATCCACCAAGTACTCCAAATGTGATTACAGCTCCAATGCCAAATCACGAGAAGACTGTCAACGCCATTGATGAAGATATTGATGAAGATCTGCATGTCTATTCAGTTATGGAGTTGAGCACACCATTGTCTGTTATCAAAAAGAGGTTAGTACAAGCTGGGATCTTTCCAGGTTGTCATGAAGATTGTCTATATTGTACCTATAAGCCGGATAGTTTCTTCATTTTGAGAGATAGGATTCAACGTCTCATGGATAAATATACTATAGTGTTTGAAAGAAGACCAGCATCTGTAGAAAGTATGGTGGATCATCTGACTCAGGGTAAGAAGATTGAAGAGGTTGACATGATTGACAAAGTACCACTAAGAATCACTTCAAAGGGTCCCATTAAAATCACTCATCAGGGCCCAATCAAGATTACTGCTGAAGGTCCTGTGAAAGTTGTTGCTGAAGCCAGAGTAGCTCCTCTGATCATTACCACTCCTGGTCCTATTCCTTATACATCTGACAAAGCTGTGCCTTGGCACTATGGGTCTGATGTTTACATCCATGGTGTCAAGCAGGAGCCTTTACCTGATATGCCTGTTGACATTGATAATATTGCTGGATCTAGCAAGATCACTCGTAGTGGAAGAGTCTTCTCTCCTCCAGTTGCTTCTAAGAGTGCAGTTACTCCTGTTGTTACTTCCACCACTGATGCTCGGGGCAAGGGTCCTGTTATTGAGCCTGTATCTACTGATGTGCCAGCTGCTGATGACCTCTCTAAGCAGATGGAAGAAGTATTGAAAATCATTCGCAAGAGTGATTATGATATTGTTGATCAGCTGGGGCATACTCCCTCAAAGATTTCTATGCTCTCCCTGTTATTATGTTCTGAGGCTCATGCCAAGTCATTGATCAAGTTTCTAAAGATGGCTCATGTACCCAGTGCAATTTCTGTGGACCAGTTTGAGAATTGTGTTGCTCACCTGACCTATGACAACGGGTTAGGATTTTCTGATGCTGACTTGACCCCTGCCAAGAGGGATCATAACAGGGCCTTGCATATTTCAATTGAATGCAGGGGCACTACCCTGTCTCATGTGCTGATAGACAATGGTTCCTCTCTGAATGTGTTGCCTAAGGAAGTCCTGAACAAGCTGAGTCCTGAAGATACGGTATTGAAGCCCAGTAATATTGTGGTAAAGGCTTTTGATGGTTCTAGAAGAGTAGTGCATGGGGAAATTGATCTTCCAATCAAGGTTGGCTCTCAGGTGTTTACTGCTACATTCTATGTGATGGATATTCGTCCTTCGTACTCATGTCTGCTTGGTCGCCCCTGGATCCATGGGGCAGGTGCTGTGACCTCCACATTACATCAAAAGTTGAGATATCCGGTGAATGGAAAAGTTGTTACTGTCTTTGGAGAGGAAGAATACGTTGTCAGCCATGTAAACACTTTCAAGTATTTGGAAGTAGAAGGTGAATACATTGAAACTCCATGTCAGTCATTTGAAGTGGTTCCCTGGGCTGTTAAGGATTGTGTGACTCCTCCTGCTGTGAAGAAGGTTCCTGTGGTCATCAGAAACCCTCCAACAATGGCAATGGCCTCCCTCAATGATGCAAAAGCTGTGGTGGAAGAAGAGTCCCAGAAGGCTGTCCGTCGTGCCCGTGCTGTTCGTATCACCAATCAAGGGGTTATCAATGCTGTGGAAGATCAAGATGAAGACTACAACCTGGAGGCATGGATTTTTCCTACTGTGGGTGCTGGACTCAATAATTGGACAGCTGAAGATGTTATCCCTATCTCCTTTAGTCAGGAGTAAATACTATTACTGTGTTATGTTTTTAAATTTATAATTTCTGGAACAATTAAAACTTTCAAGCCCTGTGCCTTACCCGGGGCACAATGGTGTGCTTGTTACGGGTTGTCATTTCATTTGCATACTTCATTCAATAAAATCAGTGGACGTTTCGTTTTCGTAAATATTGTGTTCCTTGTCTTTCTTTTTCTTTTATTTTTGCTTTATCAGCTATGTGTTCTTACACACACCCACGTCACTAAAATACAGATCCTCATCCACTCTGGATCCAGTTGATAACAGTTCTACTATTGCCAATTACAATTTCGAGAATCCGATCTATCAAACTGAAGACGGAAACGAGGAAGATTGTGAAATACCTGTAGGGCTTGCTAGGTTGTTACAACAAGAAGAGAAAGCTATACAGCCACATGAAGAGCCAGTCGAAGTTGTGAATCTGGGAACTGAAGAAAACAGAAAAGAGGTCAAGATAGGGGCTGATCTAGAGGACAGTGTCAAGAGCAGGTTGATTCAGATGCTACGTGACTATGTGGAGATCTTTGCTTGGTCTTATGGAGATATGCCAGGGTTGGATACAGACATTGTGGTTCACCGTTCGCCAGTGAAAGAAGATTGTCGTCCAAAGAAGCAGAAGGTTCGTCGTATGCGTCCTGAAATGTCAGAAAAGATCAAAGCAGAGGTAATGAAACAGTTCAATGCAGGGTTCTTGGCCGTAACTTCTTATCCTCAGTGGGTTGCAAATGTGGTACCAGTTCCTAAGAAAGATGGTAAGGTACGTATGTGTGTAGATTACAGAGATCTGAACAAGGCTAGCCCTAAAGATGACTTTCCACTTCCTCATATTGATATTCTGATAGACAACACTGCTCAGCACAAGGTATTCTCTTTTATGGATGGTTTCTCTGGTTACAATCAAATCAAGATGGCACCTGAAGATATGGAGAAGACTACATTTGTGACACAGTGGGGCACCTTTTGCTATAAGGTAATGCCATTTGGTTTGAAGAATGCAGGGGCAACATATCAGCGTGCTATGGTGGCTTTGTTTCATGATATGATTCATCATGAGATAGAGGTATATGTGGATGATATGATAGCCAGGTCTCAGAATGAAGAACAACATCTTGATCATCTGCACAAGTTGTTTGAGAGGTTGAAGAAATACAGGTTGAGATTAAATCCAAACAAGTGTACTTTTGGAGTTAGATCTGGAAAGCTCCTGGGTTTCATTGTCAGTGGAAAAGGTATTGAAGTGGATCCTGCAAAAGTGAAAGCTATACGAGAGATGCTAGCTCCCCGTACTGAGAAGGAGGTTAGAGGTTTCTTGGGACGATTGAACTACATTGCAAGATTTGTTTCCCAATTAACTACCATCTGTGAGCCAATCTTCAAGTTGTTGAGGAAAGATCAGGTGATGGAATGGAATGATGAGTGCCAGACTGCCTTTGATGAAATCAAGAGATATTTGCTAGAACCTCCAATTTTAATGCCACCAGTTGATGGAAGACCCTTGATTATGTATTTAACAGTATTAGACAACTCAATGGGGTGTGTATTGGGGCAACATGACGAGTCTGGTCGAAAAGAGCAGGCAATATACTACCTTAGCAAAAAGTTTACCGACTGTGAAACAAGATACTCACTGCTCGAGAAAACTTGCTGCGCTTTGGCATGGGCTGCTCACCGACTAAGACAGTATATGTTGACCCATACTACCTTGTTGATTTCGAAGATGGATCCAATCAAGTACATATTTGAGAAACCTGCTCTCTCCGGAAGAATTGCAAGATGGCAAATGATCTTGACGGAATATGATATACAGTATACCACTCAGAAGGCCATTAAGGGGAGTGTTGTTGCTGATCATTTGGCTCATCAAGCAATAGATGATTACCAGTCAATGAATTTTGAGTTCCCTGATGAAGACATTATGTCTGTTACCAAAGAACCTGGACAATATGACGGACCTGAACAAGGATCCCGATGGACTATGGTTTTTGATGGTGCCTCCAATGCACATGGTAATGGTGTTGGTGTTGTGATTAGTTCCCCTGAAGGTTGTCATACCCCGATTACTGCCAGACTTTGTTTCTATTGTACCAATAACATGGCTGAGTATGAGGCATGTATCATGGGTATGCAAGTTGCTATTGATATGAAGATTCAGTTCCTTGAGGTGTATGGAGATTCAGCTCTGGTAGTAAGTCAGATTAAAGGAGATTGGGATACAAAGCATGATAATCTCATTCCTTACAGAGAACATGTGTTGTCTTTGATCCCACATTTCAAAGAGATTACAATGGATGGTGAAGACAATGTTCTCAGGAGGTGCCATGATACTGACTACAATGGATGGTGAAGACTTCCCACAACCTGTAAACGCAGACATAGTTAAAAAATACTACGCATAAAAAGAGACCCGCTAGGTTGACAGGCCTAGGCAAAAATAAGGGCATCCCGGCAAACCAAAAGGGTTTGGGCAAAAATTAGGGATATATATATATAAAAAGATGTACACCCGGCAAGTCGAAAACCTGAAAAGGCGGCTTGGGCAAAAAAGGGTATCCCGGTGGATTGAAAACCTGAAAGGGCAATCCAGGCAAAAGTTAGGGATTAAAGCGTATGACTATGTCTCGTTTGGATCACTCATGAAACTGCAACCAGTTGTACTACTTACTCAAGCTCAAACAGATAAAGCTCAATCCAATCGTTTCCGTCTCAACAGCAAGAAGATGAGATACTTGAGTGGCAATAGTAGAATTGAAACTCAATAGGATTATTTCCCACATAGCTGATTCTTTTTGTAAAGCTTCATGACAAAATTCTCTTACTAGGGTTTATGTCTCCTTGTACAAACTTACCCGTGTATGGGTCACTTTTGATATAAATAAATTCCATCTTTTGAATCCAGATTCACTTTTACCCTATTTACATAAGCGAAACGTCCATTGGTTGTGTTTGAATGTATGTATGCCTTTGAATATGATTGATGTTTACCAGAAACGCATGTATGCTTTTAATATGATTGATGTTTACCAGAAATGCATGAAAATGCAGTAATAGTATTTACTAAGGACGAACGAGGGAAGGATTTCAACGAAGCTTCGCCGGTTCATCTTTACAAGACAGTTACAAACCATCAGTAGGACTAATCCATTTTCACAAAGTCTAATCTCCCCTGGAATTTATATCCATCTCTTTTATCCTCATACGGATATACGGGAAATTACTTTCCAATAAGGGCACGATGAACGAAGACGGGATGTTATACTTATCCTACTATCAAACGAAAACGAAGGTTATCTATACCCTACCATCCCCAACAACGGGAGGTTATCTATACCTTGTTATCCCCAACAACGGGAGGTTATCTATACCTTGTTATCCCCAGCAGACGGAGGGTTATATATTCTTCAACAACGAATCGGGATTTATTTTCCTTGGCCAGCAGTTGTTATACAAGGATATCCAGACACTTCCAGCAGTGTCATAGCATACATACATCATTTACATCATACCATAACATATATGCCTATAGTACATTACCTAAGTGCATCATGTCATACATGCATACATAAAGCATAAACTAATGTTGTTATACAGAATGCTACCTTGTTTTCAGGTTAATTATCCAACAAACAATCTTATGATCTTTGGGACTGCTTTATTGTAACCTCAGGGTTACTTTATCCTCCTGATGAGCTTCTTATTACTTTGGGACTGCTTTATTGTAACCTCAGGGTTATTTTATCCTCCTGATAGCCTCTCATGACTTCAAGACTGCTTTAGAGCTACTGATTGCTCTATTCTCCTGAAATCATCCTATTACTTCAAGACTGCTTTAGAGCTATTCATTGCTCTATCCTCATGAGGTCATATTACTACTTCAAGACTGCTTTAGAGCTATTCATTGCTCTATCCTCCTGAAACCATCATTATTATTTCAAGACTGCTTTAGAGTTATCCATTGCTCTATCCTCCTGAAATTACATTATTATTTCAAGACTGCTTTAGAGCTATCCATTGCTCTATCCTCCTGAAATCATTACTTCAAGACTGCTTTAGAGCTATTGATTGCTCTATCCTCCTGAAGACATATCACATTATTATTTCAAGACTGCTTTAGAGCTATCCATTGCTCTATCCTCCTGAAATCATTACTTCAAGACTGCTTTAGAGCTATTGATTGCTCTATCCTCCTGAAGACATATCACATTATTATTTCAAGACTGCTTTAGAGCTATCCATTGCTCTATCCTCCTGAAATCATTACTTCAAGACTGCTTTAGAGCTATTGATTGCTCTATCCTCCTGAAGACATATCACATTATTATTTCAAGACTGCTTTAGAGCTATCCATTGCTCTATCCTCCTGAAATCATTACTTCAAGACTGCTTTAGAGCTATTGATTGCTCTATCCTCCTGAAGACATATCACATTATTATTTCAAGACTGCTTTAGAGCTGTTGATTGCTCTATCCTACTGAAGCCATTCTATTACTTCAAGACTGCTTTAGAGCTATTGATTGCTCTATCCTCCTGAAGCCATTATTACTTCAAGACTGCTTTAGAGCTATTGATTGCTCTATCCTCCTGAGGTCAGATTTATCACTTCAAGACTGCTTTAGGGTTATCATTATTGATTGCTCTATCCTCATGAAGACATGCTGTTACATCAGTATTACTCCAGACTCCTGACAGTTCTCATTATACTACTGAAGAACTTTCCCCTAGTGGCATCTTTAAGCCCACTCAATCATGTTCAACCAACCATCAATATCACTCCATGCACTGGTGAGTGCAAATTTTTGGGCTTTTGTGTTCAATCCCCTTCAACCTTCCAGGTTACGACTGACAAATATACCAATCTAACCCCTCAGGTTTCAGAAAATTGAACAGGGGCAGCTGTTGCACCCCAAAATTTGCCCTCACAATACAAGACTTTGTGTTCCAAGAAGGTTCACAAGGTTCACAAAATTCACAATTGGTCAGAAGAGTTGACAATTCCCTCAGACAATGCACCTCCTAAGCAGTGCATCCAAAACTAGGGTTTTGACTTTAATCAGGCTAAATGGACTTCCAAGACTTCAAGTGAGCTTCATAACATCTTATATGTGTATAAGAACCCCCATGTCAAGTTTCAAGACTTTTCTCAAAAGTTTGCTCAGTCAGATGATCAGATAAGTCAAAAGCAGTCAATGCAGTTAAAAGGTCAAACTGAGGTCAACTGTGGTCAAACCAAAGTCAAACTTCATGATTTTTTTTTTTTTGCCAACATCAAAGAGAGTTTGGGTGAGAAATATTATCATAATAACTGTAATACCCCAAATTTTGCCTTAAGATTTGTCGTCGCATTTCATTGCATTTAATCAATTACTAACAAATTTGTGTAGTCGTTTGACTTTTTGCAGGTAAATATCATATGGCATGCATTTTTTTTCTAAAAAGTAAAAATGGCACAATTGGTAGGAGGACATGTGTAAGGAGTTATGAGTGTGAGAGGTTGAGAGTTCGAATCTCACCTTTGTCACTTTTTTTTGTTTTTTATTATTTTTACTCTAAATTTTTCTATCTTTCATTAAAAAAATAACAAAAATAGTTTTTTATTATTATTTAATTATTATTTTCGTATTTTAATTAAATCATTTTTTAAAATATTATTTTTTTCACTTTTTTCTAAATTATTCATAAAAATATCCAAAAAATCATAAAATAAAAAATATTGAAAAAAATTTTGTTCTTTTTATAATATTTTTTATTTTAGGAATCAATAGGATTATTAGTTTTTATTTTAAGTTTATTTTAATTATTTTAAATTATTTAAATTTTATTTTTTCTTAACTAATTATTTAGTTTGGGCTTTAAAATGGGCTTTAGGGACATTATTGATAATTTGGTGTTAACCCTAATTTGTTCCCTATATATACATGTGTTGCCTTGTTGGAAAAAAGGAGAGAATGAAAAAAACCTAAGAGGAGTGAGTGCCGTTTGCCGTTATTTAGTTTTCTTCTCCATCCATTACTATTGTTTCTTTTTCTTCATCGTTTACCGTTATTTCTTTTCCTTCATCTATTACTGTTGTTTCTTTTTCTTCATCTTTTACCGTTATTTCTTTTTCTTCATCTATTACCGTTATTTCTTTTTCTTTATCTATTACTGTTACGTTTATATATATATAATTTTTAAATTGTTAGAGTTTATATATATAAGATTTTTGATCGAATTATGTCGATACGATGTTTGCACATTTGTGTGCATGACGCGTGACATTTGTGTTAGTTCGATCTGGTTGCGATGATCGCATTTTTGTGTGAGCAATAATACTATTTTTTGCTTAATTTCTTTTTCTTTGCGATAAATTTTGTTTCGTCCGATTTAGATCTGGTTGCGATGAGCGCATTTCTGCGTTAGCAACATTGTTGGGTTATTTGGCACATTTAAAATTCATTATTGCTTTATTATTATTATTATTATTATTATTATTATTATTATTATTATTATTATCATTATTTATTATTATTATCATTATTATCATTATTATTACCATTATTATTATTATTGTTATCATTAATTTATTAAAATTTGTTATAATATAAAAATCTGTTTTTTAAAATAAATAACATTAACATCTTTTCCAAATTAATATGAAAACCTATTATTTTTAAGAAAAACTTTTTTTTGATAAATTTAAAATAATAACTAAAATCTTTTTTTAAAATAATAACTAGAACCGTTATTTATTTTATTTTATTATTGTTCAATTCAAATTTCATTATCATATTGTATCTGCTCCTCTCATGTAACCTCGCGAACTTAACAATCGCTCTTTAAATTCTGCCTTTAAATTTCTGCTTGCATGGTTTAAATTATGACATTATCTCTCTGTTTGCATGATTCAATTATCTCACGCGTTTACTATTATTTCTGTCACATTGCACACATCCGAAGGTTAGGTCTAACTGTTTGGCCGCCGCGCCAATAGTCCGTAAAACTTCACACATTCAATTTCAAATCCTCAAAACTACAAACTACAAACCCTAATTTTCACAAATGCCTCGCCGCAGGCAAAATTACAATTTTACCCTTAGCATTAGGTCAAAGAGCCGCCGCGCCCATTTTAGGGTTTCCCGCCGTGGAATCCCTAATTTAACCCTAATTACAACTTAACATTTCAACGTAGAGATTTGGAGTTTCTACACTCCACGTAAGCGTGTCCTTAAGATGCGTTTATTCCCCTTGAGACCTTGACCACAGTCAAGAAGTTTCTAACCTCCCTATTGAGGGGAACTACGATTACTCTGATTCCACTCCCGTAAGGATACGTAGGCACAAGATGCGATGTCTTGCCGAGTAAACTTAGAATTAACCCCCTTTATTATTTATTATTGCTTATTTATATTTTATTTAATTATTTTGCTTATTATTTTGTAATTGTTTCTTGGATGTAAAGTTGTTTAATTATTTAATTATTATTATGGTTAGGGAGTGTAACAACATGTATGTAATATTAAAATAAATTTAGATCACTTTTAAATAAAGATAATTAAAATAAACACGTCACACACGTAAGTCGATTTTAATCGCCGTCTCACTTCCTAAGGATATCCCTCAAGTTGCCTACGAATAATGGCTAAGTGGGGTGTATAAAGCAAGTCCCTCAAATAGAAAAATCATCAAAGTCCCTTATGGTTGCCTTTACGAATCGAGTCCCTTTCGAAAAATGATGATGGTCCCTTATATGTGCTTATTACATCCCACAATGGCCTTCAAAGTCAAATTGTCCCTCACATATCCCTTAACATCCAAAGTAAGGACTACCTACTCCATTATAGTAGGGATAGTCTTACTAAAGGAAAGAATGAAGAATAAGAAAGACCTTTAAACATTAGGGTAGGTTACTCCTAGGTGCTTGCTCACTTCAAAACTGTTTCGCACTTAAACAAATTTTCAACAAGTTTTCAAACAAGTTCTTAACACATCCTTACATGGATTATTTATTAACTATTCTGAAAATTTTCTATTCACACACTACAATTTCAAAACAATTCAAAAGTGAGCTTAAGTACCTAAGAGCCCATGGATAACCATGGATGAAAAGGATGCTAATACCTTCCCTTTTCATAACCTACCCCCCGGACCCAAAATATTCTCTAAGGTCTTTCCTGTTCTTTTATAACCTTTCCTTATGGATAAAATAAAAGTCGGTGGCGACTCTTGCTATCCGCAACATTGTTTAAAGTCAGTTCACTGGGTTACACCTAGCATCGGAGGTTTCCCCAACGTACCGCTTATTGGAAGAGAAGGATGTATAACTTACAATCCCGCCTTGGCCCGTAGACAGTTTGGACACCCTATGACCCAAATACCTGACCCAGCCTCGTTGGAAGAGATCTACTTCAAAGGAGAAGATGACCTAGATCTCAGGACTGTCATCATTTATGCATGGAAATATATTGATACGGAAGGAACAGTTGCTTCAGGATACCCCAGCTGTGCTGTTTCTGAAGATTATCTGCATTGGGTGCGAGAAAGGGCCCTCGATCTCAAAATGCCTTTTCCTTTTCATGAACCTATGGTATTGTCTGCTCATGACCCCGAGTGGTTCGATGTGGATGAAATTGAACAAGTAAGGATTGCTTTAGATGAAGCCCGGAAATTGAGGACTGCTTGGAAGAACAAGTTCCTCACCCTCAAAGTAGAGAAGGAAAGACTTCAGAAGACACCAGAATTAGAAGTTGCCAGGAAGAGAAAGGCGCAAGGAGATTTATTTTCTCCTCATGCCTCTTCAAGTGTTGTCACCAGTGATGATCTCCCCTCAACTACCATGGCTTGGAAGGAGTGTGTGGAACGGCTCATCATCAAAAAAGCAGCGCTGCAGGAGCGTATTGACCAGCTAACCAAGGAGCTCCGTACAAAAGAGAAGACTGTGGGATAGAGTTCTAAGTTTTCTTTTGCTTTCGTTGTAATAAGCTCTTAAAAGAGTACTTTGTTTTCATTGTTTCTCAAAAAATAAAAAGTTTTTCAATTATCCTACATTATAATACTGAAAAACACTTTGAGTTTCTTGAAGTCTCCTCTTACATCTGCATTTTCGCATTAGCATTCTGCATTTAGCATGGCATTTTACATTTGTGCGTGTGTCCTTCCTTTGTTGTGGCTCATTTCGGTTTTCCATCTTTTGCTGTCAGTCGCTGTCTCGACCATCTGACCAAGCCGGAAGTATCATTAAAGGATAGTGAGGAGAACAAAGACATGGATCGCATGACTAACTTCAGAGTAAGGTCTAAGCCGACATTTCGCCGTCCCTCCGACAACTTTGTTCCTGCACCACTACCTATGCAAGAAAACCCGTTTGCTGACTTGCGGAATATTCATGCTGAGAAAGGAGTGGACGACCCTGGGCTTATAGCATTCGAGAATGAGTTTCGTGACTTCAAGGAACGATGGAAAATGATGAAGAGGAACCGTGCGCCTGATTTTCGTGCTCGTGACCTGCGTCTAGTTCCAAACCTAGTTGTCCCCCCAGGATTCCAGATGCCCGCCTTCGAAGTGTACAAAGTTACAATTTGTCCAAGGTATCATTTGATGATGTTTTGTCAGAAGATGATCGCTTACCTTGGGAACGACAAACTAATGATTCACTGCTTTCAAGAAAGTTTGGGTGGAGCACCGTTAATATGGTATATGAAGCTACAAGTGAATCACATCCAGTCTTGGGAAGACTTAGCTGTCGCTTTTGTAAAGCAGTACAATTACAGTTTGGGAATAGTTCCTGATAAAATAGGTGATAAAGGATCTCCCAGAGAATCCACAGCTTCGGTATCCCGTCCTCAACATGAGTATGCAATGCCCGCTCGGCGCGAGCAGCAATGGCCTCCTAAGCGAAGGATGCCATCTCCAGATCAGGATCGACATGTTCGAAAACAGTTTCCGAATCAGAAAATACCTCTGAACACTCTGAAAGAAGAGACCCATTGGTTCGATATTATCCCTTTGAACTACCGTCAATTATGGTTTTATTTCATCCGAAACTCGGTAATGACACCTAAAAAGACTAGAACCATGAACTCTCACCCACCGTGGTTCAACCCAAACACCAGCTGTGAATTCCATGATGGAGTGTTGGGGCATTCGATCGAAGATTGCAAAGTTTTTCAAGGGAAAGTTCAAGAAATGATTGATAGTGAAGTACTAACATTCAAAGGAGAAAGACCGATCCTGAATGGAATACCATTACGCTGATATAAGCAAAAACTCCAGAAGAACTTTCTATTTCTTTTGTTTGTTTGTGTGTTTATTTCTTTGGTTAAAAGCATATTTGGCATGTAAGAACTTTCTGTTTTGAATAAGTAATGCAATAACTGTTTGTCTTGAAGAAATCCATTCGTTTTCACTCAAATAGTTTTCAAAATTATTTATAATGCCGACTTTTACCCGATCTCTCACTCTGACAGAGAATTGGAAGGAGGATGATGAAGTAAAACACATGATCTCTTGTTGTATGCTTCGAATAAAAACCCTACTGATGATGTAAGGCATTATTTTAAACCTCCTGAAAGCCAACATAGTCAACCCTTTCTTTTAAACCTTGATTGAGGATCCGTTCTCTTTCTCCCAAACCGAAACATCATTTTCTTAACCTGGGGCAGGGTAATATCAAAAATGACGAACATCTCTCAAAAATTGGGTGGGCACAAATATACTAACCCTTTCTCCCTCCATTCTACAAGTCACAAATTAAGCCCATATACAACCCTCAAAGTCCTGATTGAAGTAAGGTTTAGTTCGAAAGCATACTCGATGAGATATTGTTTCCTGACTCCTTGAGCTATGCTCAAATTTAAATCGGCTTTATAAATAATGATGCAATTTGTATCCTAACTAGTGGTTTCGATCACAAGTTATTGCGATACCCCTTTTCAAAACTTCAAGACAAACGCGTGTTGCATTAACCATTTCAAAATGGATATTTCAAATGTGCTAAATACGCTTGACATCTTAGAAAGACCACATACAGACATTGATGATGATATTTGAAGACTTTGCTGACTTGGGGCAAGTCATTCTTCCCAAGAAAATTTCATCCGTGCAAGTCTTGGGTTCAACTAGAAGAAATTCAAGGACTCACTTACCGCCAATCAGGGGCAGTTATGTCGAGATTCGGCGAATCTCTAGAGAGTTTGAAAACAGTGGGGCATTTAGACATCATGTTTTCTATAAAATCCTCTCGAGACTTTTCTCTTAAACTATGTGACTTGGGGCATTTGAAGATTGGAGCAAGATGTATATTTCATCCTCAGGAAGCTCAACCCCAACAACTACGACGGCCCATGATGTTTATTTTATCCCCTATGAAACTTCGGTTTGGGTACCTCCGTCTACAATTTCATACAACATGTCAAACTTATCAAGATGTTACATCCCCAAATGGATTGATCACTCTTCCTCAAGAGAAATTTTGAAGTTTTGAAGCAGGATAGGGATCCTATATTTAGTTCTCCGTATATCCCCAGTGGTACTTCTATCTTTGAAGATTAGTAGGATGTTTGTTCCGAGACGTTTATCCCAACTTCGGTCGTTGCTTTCGTCTGTCTTGTCAGCATAAGCATACTCATATCCTATAAGTAGATAGCATAACATTTGCATTTGTGCAGCCTTTGTATGTTTTACTCTATCTCTTCTATTGCGTTTATCCTTGGGTATTTGGGCGTGTCTTACTCCTTCCAAATAGAATTGTCAGCCCTAAGCAGCAAAAAAACTCAATATTTCTATTTCCCCACGAAGTTCGATCCTCGTGGAAGACAGTTATTTCAGTACATTCCCATTGGAGTTTATGCCTCTATGGTTGAGTCTTGCTTGACAGTTTCTCTTCGGTTATTTCCCGAATTGAACTTCGGTCTTTAGCGATCACGCTATGAACATCTCCAGCTTCGAACACAAATCAAGAGTGCATTTATTTTGCACTTTGACATCATAAGGATCACCGTTGAAGATGTAGTACTTCTCCGGCAATACTACAAGATCCACTCGACAACTTACAGCTGAATGACAAAAGATCTCTTTATTTGAGCAACTCGTCTTGGGCTGACTTATATTCAAAACGACAAACAACAATTTCCTCAAGACAATCTGTCCTTCCCCAGTGGATTATTTCAAGATTATCAAGACAAAACAAGGGACATTACAGGTACTTCCCCATTTGAGGACTTCTGCTACAGCAAATTCATATTTTACAATTACAACAAAGATACTCCTAAAAAATGATCTTCCCCAGAGAGTTCATTATGAGTACTATCAATGACATATCTCCTTACAAGAGGACACTCCACAAATCAACCGGTTTACAACTCCTTTGAAGATCCCCGGTGCATATTCTACAAATTGCTAATACAATGCAAACTGCATCTACAATTTACAATCACGAGTACAAGATCACATCTACAAAATTCTACAATTACAGATTACATCGACAACATTTACATCAACAATTCTACAGTTCTACAATTTACAACATACAACTACAATGACATTATGGCTCACAACCGATAATTTACAATCTACAATCTACAAAATCTACAACCCCTCTTTGTGAAGATGCTCTCGCGAGTTTCCATCATTTTGGGCAGGAACCGAGACCAGCTCATGGTTCCCATACCATGGTGCAATGGGAAGTTCGACATCAGAAACCGAGACTAGCTCATGGTTCCCATACCATGATGCAAGGGGAAGTTCGACATCAGAGACCGAGACCGGCGCATGACTCCCATATCATGATGCTCGGGGAAGCTCAACAACTACAACAACATCTACAACTACAATGACATCAGGAACCGAGACCAGCTCATGGTTCCCATACCATGATGCAAGGGGAAGTTCGACATCAGAAACCGAGACCAGCTCATGGTTCCCATACCATGATGCAAGGGGAAGTTCGACATCAGAGACCGAGACCAGCGCATGACTCCCATATCATGATGCTCGGGGAAGCTCAACAACTACAACAACATCTACAACTACAATGACATCAGGAACCGAGACCAGCTCATGGTTCCCATACCATGATGCAAGGGGAAGTTCGACATCAGGAACTGAGACCCGTTCATGGTTTCCACAACATGAGGCGATGGGGAGGTTCATCTATAGAACTGAGACCCGTTCATGGTTTCCACAACATGAGGCGATGGGGAGGTTCATTCTACATTTTACCATTTTCAGGTGGATTACAAAATTAAAAAAAAAATAAAAAAAAAAAGAGAAAAGAATACATTGTGCCACAATCAAGAAAATCCATTTGGAGTTACTACTAACCACTACTCTAGTAGTAAACGCATCTGTCGACCACAAATCGTCAAAATCACCGCATCCCTGACGCATGAGTTACCGTTACACGTTTGGAGATTTCCCATGGGTGATTGTTCCTATCCTCGTAGGGTCCCGCCTTGTTGGATCTGTTGCTCTTTTCTCTCGCGTGTCGTGTCTAGTTGTTCCCCTGTGGTGTCTTTTCCTCACAGGACCCGTGTCTTTCATTTCATAACATTGCATATCATTTGCATTCGGTGGCTTCTTATGGCCAAAAATCCGCGCAATGTTTGTATTTAAGTCCCTCCTATCTCGTCGAAACGGAAATTTCAATCTCCATATCTCCGAGTAGGAGTAACTTAAATAGGGGCATCTGTTGCACCCTAATTTTTGACCATAAGGTCCCGCCTCCTTATTTTATTTTTGCTTGTTATTTGTATTCGGCTAACCAGTTGGTGCAGGTGCGATAATGACGAGTGTATACCCCACAGCCAGGTACTTCAAGGCGTAAATATTGGAAGCCCGTTATAACTCTCATTAGGTGGATACATCACGAATTACGTCATAACTTCCAAAAGGAAATGGAGGATGTGCTTAATGGTGGTTTACGACCAATTTGTTTGAGGATATTGAGGAACTTGTGTTGAGGTCGCCTTTCCCAGGGGTCTGAATGAAGAAGTAACTACCGCTTCGTGTTATTCTATTGCACATGACCAGATCATATGGCTAATTATTGGAGGATTGTGTTGAGCATCAATATTAACGATAAGGAATCCCACAACTGAGCAGTGCAACGAGTGGACGTATAATTTCCTAGTCCATTGCTTTTATTTTATCTTCGTTTCTCTAAGAAGGATAGTTAAGGACATAATCTACGAAACACCTTACATGATGACAAGAATTTAATCAAGTGACCTGCTTTGCAAACTGGAGGTGTGAAGAAATACAAGTCATAGAAGTAGAAATATTAAATTGATGAAAACAACTTGACTACAGCAGGAGGTCCATGCTCTCAGCGTTTGAACCTTACATTAAAAAAGGGGAAAAGAACTCCCCATTTGAATATCCATGTTACACAAATATCTGGTGGTTCATTTATGATCCCTACAACACTATAGGAGTAACTCGGTTTTCGCATACCACAAAGTCATTATTGGAAACTAAGTCCTATATGACTTCATAATTATAAAGACAGTGAATAAATACAATTATGAACCAATCCACCACAAGGTAACATAATCCAATGTCAGGATCTACGAGAATTTCCTCATCTCCGAGACTGCACGCTTCTGTCCCGGCTAACAAGGAGGATTAACAAATACAGTTAGCAGCTTTTGACAGACACTAGTAGAGATTCAGGAGCATTTCAGAGCCAAGAGCAAAGTCACCGTGTCCGAACAAGAGCCATTTCAACGGTTGCGCCGCACTGTCCACATCTGGCTGCTGCAAAACAGGAACAATTCAAAGCACCAATCTGAATTTAAAATTGAAACAAGTTGTAGAACAAAACAGAAGAAGAAAATCGAACTCAAGACCACTGTTGACAATAACACCCACATTAACTTGAACCAAGAGATCCCAATTGGATAGTGTCGTGACGTATAATATTTCCAAAAATAAAGTACTTAAGATACCATCTACAACAAGAGTTACACATAAGGGAAACACCTCTGCTGCTAGTTCAGCCCCGAAGTTTGTTCGCAACTAAATACCAGGAGGATTACGCTATTGTCGGTGAGGCGTTTCGATGTGCAATAGTATGAAGACTTGCTTCATAGCTTATTCCATATATTGAAAGGTTGCGAGATGATACATTTGGTGAAGTAGTTCTGCCAAACTGCAGAGGTGGCTGTCTCAAAGCGTCGCACCTAACTCGTCTGTTGAACCTTCTGTTAAATCTAATGAACTTGAGTATGTTGAACTATTCCTCCAGCAAGCCAACCTGACTCTCCCAGCATCAATGTTTGGGAACGCGTCTTCGTTTGAGATCTTAAAGATCCCTGGTAAAACCAGTACAGTCTGCTTCTATTTGACAAATACCCGCATTTTCGCACCTGCATCAGGAAGATTGAAGTGACATGTTTAAGGACAAATCAAGCGCATTATAATGTTAGCAGAAGTTTGTTTTGAGTTCAGCAAGCAGTTTCAACATAGTGGACGAACAGTTATTCAATGAAGCAATTTCGTTTCTACGACCTATATGATGTTTGCTTTCCAAGAATGTAAAGTTGAAACATCAGAAAGGAGATCATACCATATCTTGAGTTGAGAGTTGATACGGTCTCGTGTAAAAGGAACAAGCTTCTCCCCATCAGGATCTTGATCTACTGTCTATCACAGTTGGCTCAAACATTACAATAGATACGAGCCCGCTAGCCTCATTCGCAAATCCACCAAACCTACGAAACAAGAACAGGCTTAGAAAGTTTGAAGTTCGCGAAACATAACCGAACACCCTAAAGACTATGAGAAGTACTCAGCCCCACTGATACTTTGTAGAATCTGTGACGTTAAGATTGAAAAGAACGGTTTCACGACCAATCCACTTCATCGCGCCAATCACCACCAAACACTTTAGGCTACCCACTAAATCCAAGAGCAGCTTCACGCAAATCTACACCAGAGAATATCAAAAGTGCATTGCGTCTGATGACAAAAAGTCCAGTTGATGCTCTGGGCTGCTAATCCCCTTTTGGCCCAAACTCATCGCTATTCGCACCTGCCAGATTGTAAACCCTGAGTTAGTAATCCACTAGGAAATATACCCAAAAGATCCATCTAAGACAGCTAGCAAATCTTCAGATTGATGAATCTAGACAAATCAAAGTATTTTAATGAGATTAATGCAAAATCAAAATCGTGATCCCATCAGCAAGCATTAAGTAGAATCGGAACCAAAGAGGAATGTTTTTCAAGTCAGATCGTAACCAATTTGGAAATAACAAATCAACATTCAAGACGCTTTAAATCGGATTTTAACGTAAGAACCTCAGTGAGGGCTATATAAGAGGAAGGGATTTGATACGAGAGGAGGCCAATCGAGAATCACCACAAAGAGGTCAATATCGTAAACCTAAGGAAAAGAAGACTTATCTTCCCAATCGACGAAGCCGTCACTCGCCGCCGCAGAAACTTTCGTGCCGACGAACCTCCCATCTCACCTTAAGCGCCACCGCCTCAATTTTCGGTTAAGATTGGGGAAGAAGATGAACGAAGATGTAGAATCGAAACGAGAGAGAGCGATCGGAGAAGAGGATTGGGGGGGGGGGTCAATTTGGGGTTTAGGGTTCTCTCCGTCTTTTTATTTTTTTATTTTCATCTGATGTAATGTTGTAGCTGATCACATAATACACCACTAACACCACACACTTCACTAATTACCACTCTTAAACCGTTAATCACCAACTAATAACCTTAAAATTAATTCTTTTATTATTTATTTAATTAATCGTCACGTTAATTAACTTTTTTAGAATAAACTAATAACTATGCTAATCTCTTTAGTAATAAACCAAAAATATTTTAATTTATTAAACTTTAGTAATAATGCTTTTAGATTTCTAGTTTTTTTTTTAATTTTAATAGGACCCCTTATTTAACTCACATCTTTTTTTTATTTATTAAAAACTAATAAAAATCAATTCAACTTCTTTTTTTTCTTAAAAATTAATTCAGCCTATTAATCTAATATTTTTCTTAAAACCAAAACCTCTCACAATTCAACATCACCTAAAATCGATCTCATATAAAAAAATTAACACAACTTTCTCATTAATCGATTCGACTCTTCTCTTAGAAACAAATCTCACTAAAACAATCAACTGTTCTTTAAAACCAATTCACCCGCTAATATAACTTATCTAAAAATCAATCTTCTAAAATTAATCAACCACGTAAGCATACAATCAATCGTGCACATCCACTTCACGACACCCTTTCACAGTCACCTACACCTTAGCGCTTTCATGCGTATATTGTTTATCGTTATCCGCTTTTATTTTATCCATAATACACACACTCACCTAGTGCTTTCATGCGTATGTGTATGATTTATCTTTCCGCAATTTACTTTACAGTCATTTAATATTATCACATTTTACTATTCATGCATCGCATTCCGTCCAAAAGAAAAACCTACACATGAGTCAACACTTGTGTGTAGTTGCACATCATACGCATCATTCCCCCCCGATCCTTGATTCTTCAAGTTGATCTTTAGGATAGATCCAACCCCATAGGAAGGACTGTTCTTTATTTTTACAACTTAGATAAACCAACAATCAACAATACAAACTCTTTCAGACACAATAGAGAATAGATGTTAATCATCTTAAGTGAGATATAATCTCCACCCCCACAACAATACAATCAAACATGTAGGGACTTTGCCTTAAGAGTGATAAAGGCATACTTGGCGACCATCCGAGTATTTAAGACCTTTTCTTAAGACGATGCAAAGACCATTTCCTACAACCCCCCTTTTTACACTTGTGGTGGTTATCTCTCCCTTAACATGAAGATTCATCTCTTCTCCTAAACCTAATCAAAACAACTACCCTAAACCCGTAGGAACTTTGACAACAGTCAAAGAGCTCCTCTAACCCTTTAAGGGAACTACAGATACTCTGATTCCATTCCTGTAAGGATATGTAGGCATAAGATGCGACATCTTATCGAGTATACTTAGAAATAAACCCCTAGGTCTTTCAACCATTAAGCAGATAAACTTTAGCAATAAACAAACATAAAACAAGAGGTTCCTGTAGAGTAATACAGAAACTTAGGATGCTAATACCTTCCCTAAGTTTAACCAACCCCCGAACCTAAACAATCTAAACCTTGCATTTGCATTGCATTGTGGGAATTTCGATCTTTATCCCTTCCTTTGGACAAATCAAAGTTCGGTTGCAAAATGAATTAAAGATTCAAACTAATCAATAGTTTGGTATCCAAATTTCACCGCGACAGAAATGGCGACTTCACTGGGGACGTCTCCTAGTGGGTTTCCCTATCTTATTTTATTTGTTTATTGCTTTATATATCTGCCTACTTGATTAATTGTTTACATGCTTTCTCTTGTATTTCCGTTGGGATTATTGTTCTTGAGTGGTGAGATAAAGTTCTACACCCGAACTTGAGAGAAATTAGGATAGGATGGGATATATTCGATGAGGCTTATAGGGAGTGGAATCCCTACTAAGTTGAATCGAGAATCCCGCTCAGTTGAGGCCCTTTCGAAATAGTACTGTTGAACGAGCAATCGTGAAGACACTCATTATTTTCGACTTTGGAGCTTATGATATTGAAGAATGTAGTTACCTTAACCCAACTTTGGCCTTTATTAGGACTTAGTGCGAGACTATGAGGAAGTACTTCCGAAATAGTGCTACGCGAAGCTACACTCAAAAGAAGTTCTCTTGAGAATATTATTAATCCTCGAGTAATTGGGAAATTGATAATATCCGATGGATGGGCTGATGATTCTGAGTCCCTTTAGAACCTTGTTCTGCAGGTACAAACAACCTTTAGTCCTTAAACCTTTGGGAAGGGTACACCTTTTGCTCCATGCTCGTTGCAAACCTAGGGTGCCCCTTGTTTGTTTATCTTTATGTCCTTACGTGAATATTTGTGTTTGCTGCATTCATATAACATCATTCTGCATCGGACTTCATGGGATTTACTTTCGTTTATGGACATTGTAGGTCACTATGGCTTCAGATAAAAGACATACTGTGAAATATACTTTTAAGAGTCCCAAATTGGATGACCTAAAGAAGTTGTGGGGTTTCATCGAAGATCAAGAAGAATTCAAGAACAAGTATGGGAAGCTGATATCTTTGTTGGGTTGCTCAGTGAATGAAGGACTTCTTGCCACTTTGCTACAATTCTATGATCCTCTCTACCATTGTTTCACCTTTCCAGATTTCCAGTTGCTACCTAAATTAGAAGAGTATTCCTTTTTGGTTGGTTTACCTGTCCTTGAGGAATCTCCTTTTCTCTTCTTGGAAAAGGACCCCGATGAGAAAGATATTGCTAAAGCCCTCCGTTTGAAGGTGTCCGACGTCAAAGCCAACCTAGTTACTAAGGATGGAATTCTTGGTTTAAAGACAAGTTTCCTAATCGAGAAGGCTTCATTCTATGCTGATTATTCTAATAAGGCTCCGTTTGAGGCAATTTTTGCTTTGCTTGTTTATGGGTTGTTTCTATTCCCAAGTTTTGAAGGTTTCATCGATCTCAAAGCATTCAAGATCTTTATGAAGAACAACCCAGTGCCAACTCTGTTGGGAAATGCATATCACTCTATACATCTCCGAAACCTCCGTGGTGGAGGGATGATTACTTGCTGTGTACCTTTACTTTACAAGTGGTTTATTTTGCACTTGCCGAAATCTAGCTCTTTTACAAACATTGGCAAAGAGCATTGGTCTCCAAGAGTTATGGCTCTGACCCATTCCGACATTGATTGGTATAGCCGAGTGTATGATGGAGTATTAATCATTGATAGCTGCGGTGACTTCGCTAATGTACCATTGCTCAGCTTTGATGGAGGAATCAGCTACAATCCTATTTTAGCTCGTCGACAGTTGGGATACCCGTTGAAGGAACCTCCCAAGAGTGTTCAAGTAGAGGGTATGTTCTTCAAAGATGATATGGAACTCCGAGGAAAGATTCTACATGCATGGCGTAGTGTACACAAGAAAGGGAAGAGAAGTCTAGGGAAGCCTAACTGTGTGTCTTTAGAACCTTACCTCCAGTGGGCCAGAAAAAGGGCGACCAAGCTAAAGATGCCCTATTCCCGTCAAGATCCCATAGCTCCAAGGAGAGAGCCCACTTATGTCTTTATGTCTAAAGCCGAGGAGTTAGAGGTTTCTTTAAGGAAATCTCAACATGAGCTGGAATCTTGGAAGAACAAGTACCATGTAGCAATGGCGGAAATCGATGAGTGTCAGAAGCAGAAGGCTGAACTTCAAAAGCAGAAGGCTGAACTTCAAAAGGAGAAGGATGAACTTCAGAAACAGTTACAATTGAAGGATGAAGAGATACTCCCTTCCAAGAAGAGGAAAGTCATGGAGGATTTATTTTTCTCCGACCCACAATGCACTATTTGGAAAATAATTGTGGACAACCTTATCCGTGAGAAGACGCAACTAGAAGAGCAGCTCAAGCAGCAGCATTCAAAGCTTCTTTAGTGTCTTTACTAGCTTTTATTTAGCTTTTATTTGGGACTCTTTAAAAGAATATTTATGTAGTCCGTTTCAAATTTAATAAAACGTTTCCTTTTACCGCAATGCCCATAAATAAGAGGAATCCCATGAAGTCCTAATCATCTTGCATTGCATTCTTCTCCCTTGTTCACTTCAAGAAACTCAATTTCGTTCTGTAGGTGTTGTAATCATGGATTTCAGAAGAGAAACCCTGAAGTACACTTTTCAGAGTCCCAACCTCGAAAGCTTGAGAGAACTAGCCGAACTCGTCGAGGATCGCTTTGCCTTCGCAGCAGAATATGGAGGAGTCTTCCGCTTCCTTGAGCTAAGGATGAAAGAAGGATTGTTGGAAATGTTGGTTCAATTTTATGACCCGATGTATCACTGCTTCACTTTTCCGGACTACCAATTGATGCCGACCTTGGAAGAGTACTCAGAACTCTTGAGGATGCCTGTGACTGTTCGACCCTTATTCACCGGAAGGGAAGACACGCCTAGTCACCAAGAGATTGCAAATGCCACTTATCTTAGCCTTGAAGATGTTCAAGCACACCTGATCACCAAGGAAGGAGTCCTTGGGTTCCCCGCCGACTTTTTGATCGAAAAAGTCCGTTACCATGCTGAAAGAAAGGAGGCTCTCATATTGGAAGCCAATTTCGCTTTGTTGGTCTATGGGACTTTCTGGTTCCCTAAAATTGACAATTTTGTTGATATGGATGCAATCAAGCTGTTCATACTCAAGAATCCAGTACCCACCTTGCTTGCTGATACGTACTTCTCGATTCACTCAAAGAATGCCGAAGGAGGAGGACGCATTGTATGTTGTACCGCTTTGCTGTACTCATGGTTCATCGCTCGTTTGACTTGGCATCCGTCCCTTTGGGAGGAAGTAGCAACACCTCGATGGTCCGAGATACTTATGTCCCTCACCCATTCAGACATCGTTTGGTATGATCCCGCCTATGGAGGCGTGCCTATGATTCCTAGCATCGGAGGTTTCCCCAACGTACCGCTTATTGGAAGAGAAGGATGTATAACTTACAATCCCGCCTTGGCCCGTAGACAGTTTGGACACCCTATGACCCAAATACCTGACCCAGCCTCGTTGGAAGAGATCTACTTCAAAGGAGAAGATGACCTAGATCTCAGGACTGTCATCATTTATGCATGGAAATATATTGATACGGAAGGAACAGTTGCTTCAGGATACCCCAGTTGTGCTGTTTCTGAAGATTATCTGCATTGGGTGCGAGAAAGGGCCCTCGATCTCAAAATGCCTTTTCCTTTTCATGAACCTATGGTATTGTCTGCTCATGACCCCGAGTGGTTCGATGTGGATGAAATTGAACAAGTAAGGATTGCTTTAGATGAAGCCCGGAAATTGAGGACTGCTTGGAAGAACAAGTTCCTCACCCTCAAAGTAGAGAAGGAAAGACTTCAGAAGACACCAGAATTAGAAGTTGCCAGGAAGAGAAAGGCGCAAGGAGATTTATTTTCTCCTCATGCCTCTTCAAGTGTTGTCACCAGTGATGATCTCCCCTCAACTACCATGGCTTGGAAGGAGTGTGTGGAACGGCTCATCATCAAGAAAGCAGCGCTGCAGGAGCGTATTGACCAGCTAACCAAGGAGCTCCGTACAAAAGAGAAGACTGTGGGATAGAGTTCTAAGTTTTCTTTTGCTTTCGTTGTAATAAGCTCTTAAAAGAGTACTTTGTTTTCATTGTTTCTCAAAAAATAAAATTTTTTTCAATTATCCTACATTATAATACTGAAAAACACTTTGAGTTTCTTGAAGTCTCCTCTTACATCTGCATTTTCGCATTAGCATTCTGCATTTAGCATGGCATTTTACATTTGTGCGTGTGTCCTTCCTTTGTTGTGGCTCATTTCAGTTTTCCATCTTTTGCTGTCAGTCGCTGTCTCGACCATCTGACCAAGCCGGAAGTATCATTAAAGGATAGTGAGGAGAACAAAGACATGGATCGCATGACTAACTTCAGAGTAAGGTCTAAGCCGACATTTCGCCGTCCCTCCGACAACTTTGTTCCTGCACCACTACCTATGCAAGAAAACCCGTTTGCTGACTTGCGGAATATTCATGCTGAGAAAGGAGTGGACGACCCTGGGCTTATAGCATTCGAGAATGAGTTTCGTGACTTCAAGGAACGATGGAAAATGATGAAGAGGAACCGTGCGCCTGATTTTCGTGCTCGTGACCTGCGTCTAGTTCCAAACCTAGTTGTCCCCCCAGGATTCCAGATGCCCGCCTTCGAAGTGTACAAAGTTACAATTTGTCCAAGGTATCATTTGATGATGTTTTGTCAGAAGATGATCGCTTACCTTGGGAACGACAAACTAATGATTCACTGCTTTCAAGAAAGTTTGGGTGGAGCACCGTTAATATGGTATATGAAGCTACAAGTGAATCACATCCAGTCTTGGGAAGACTTAGCTGTCGCTTTTGTAAAGCAGTACAATTACAGTTTGGGAATAGTTCCCGATAAAATAGGTGATAAAGGATCTCCCAGAGAATCCACAGCTTCGGTATCCCGTCCTCAACATGAGTATGCAATGCCCGCTCGGCGCGAGCAGCAATGGCCTCCTAAGCGAAGGATGCCATCTCCAGATCAGGATCGACATGTTCGAAAACAGTTTCCGAATCAGAAAATACCTCTGAACACTCTGAAAGAAGAGACCCATTGGTTCGATATTATCCCTTTGAACTACCGTCAATTATGGTTTTATTTCATCCGAAACTCGGTAATGACACCTAGAAAGACTAGAACCATGAACTCTCACCCACCGTGGTTCAACCCAAACACCAGCTGTGAATTCCATGATGGAGTGTTGGGGCATTCGATCGAAGATTGCAAAGTTTTTCAAGGGAAAGTTCAAGAAATGATTGATAGTGAAGTACTAACATTCAAAGGAGAAAGACCGATCCTGAATGGAATACCATTACGCTGATATAAGCAAAAACTCCAGAAGAACTTTCTATTTCTTTTGTTTGTTTGTGTGTTTATTTCTTTGGTTAAAAGCATATTTGGCATGTAAGAACTTTCTGTTTTGAATAAGTAATGCAATAACTGTTTGTCTTGAAGAAATCCATTCGTTTTCACTCAAATAGTTTTCAAAATTATTTATAATGCCGACTTTTACCCGATCTCTCGCTCTGACAGAGAATTGGAAGGAGGATGATGAAGTAAAACACATGATCTCTTGTTGTATGCTTCGAATAAAAACCCTACTGATGATGTAAGGCATTATTTTAAACCTCCTGAAAGCCAACATAGTCAACCCTTTCTTTTAAACCTTGATTGAGGATCCGTTCTCTTTCTCCCAAACCGAAACATCATTTTCTTAACCTGGGGCAGGGTAATATCAAAAATGACGAACATCTCTCAAAAATTGGGTGGGCACAAATATACTAACCCTTTCTCCCTCCATTCTACAAGTCACAAATTAAGCCCATATACAACCCTCAAAGTCCTGATTGAAGTAAGGTTTAGTTCGAAAGCATACTCGATGAGATATTGTTTCCTGACTCCTTGAGCTATGCTCAAATTTAAATCGGCTTTATAAATAATGATGCAATTTGTATCCTAACTAGTGGTTTCGATCACAAGTTATTGCGATACCCCTTTTCAAAACTTCAAGACAAACGCGTGTTGCATTAACCATTTCAAAATGGATATTTCAAATGTGCTAAATACGCTTGACATCTTAGAAAGACCACATACAGACATTGATGATGATATTTGAAGACTTTGCTGACTTGGGGCAAGTCATTCTTCCCAAGAAAATTTCATCCGTGCAAGTCTTGGGTTCAACTAGAAGAAATTCAAGGACTCACTTACCGCCAATCAGGGGCAGTTACGTCGAGATTCGGCGAATCTCTAGAGAGTTTGAAAACAGTGGGGCATTTAGACATCATGTTTTCTATAAAATCCTCTCGAGACTTTTCTCTTAAACTATGTGACTTGGGGCATTTGAAGATTGGAGCAAGATGTATATTTCATCCTCAGGAAGCTCAACCCCAACAACTACGACGGCCCAGGATGTTTATTTTATCCCCTATGAAACTTCGGTTTGGGTACCTCCGTCTACAATTTCATACAACATGTCAAACTTATCAAGATGTTACATCCCCAAATGGATTGATCACTCTTCCTCAAGAGAAATTTTGAAGTTTTGAAGCAGGATTGGGATCCTATATTTAGTTCTCCGTATATCCCCAGTGGTACTTCTATCTTTGAAGATTAGTCGGATGTTTGTTCCGAGACGTTTATCCCAACTTCGGTCGTTGCTTTCGTCTGTCTTGTCAGCATAAGCATACTCATATCCTATAAGTAGATAGCATAACATTTGCATTTGTGCAGCCTTTGTATGTTTTACTCTATCTCTTCTATTGCGTTTATCCTTGGGTATTTGGGCGTGTCTTACTCCTTCCAAATAGAATTGTCAGCCCTAAGCAGCAAAAAAACTCAATATTTCTATTTCCCCACGAAGTTCGATCCTCGTGGAAGACAGTTATTTCAGTACATTCCCATTGGAGTTTATGCCTCTATGGTTGAGTCTTGCTTGACAGTTTCTCTTCGGTTATTTCCCGAATTGAACTTCGGTCTTTGGCGATCACGCTATGAACATCTCCAGCTTCGAACACAAATCAAGAGTGCATTTATTTTGCACTTTGACATCATAAGGATCACCGTTGAAGATGTAGTACTTCTCCGGCAATACTACAAGATCCACTCGACAACTTACAGCTGAATGACAAAAGATCTCTTTATTTGAGCAACTCGTCTTGGGCTGACTTATATTCAAAATGACAAACAACAATTTCCTCAAGACAATATGTCCTTCCCCAGTGGATTATTTCAAGATTATCAAGACAAAACAAGGGACATTACAGGTACTTCCCCATTTGAGGACTTCTGCTACAGTAAATTCATATTTTACAATTACAACAAAGATACTCCTAAAAAATGATCTTCCCCAGAGAGTTCATTATGAGTACTATCAATGACATATCTCCTTACAAGAGGACACTCCACAAATCAACCGGTTTACAACTCCTTTGAAGATCCCCGGTGCATATTCTACAAATTGCTAATACAATGCAAACTGCATCTACAATTTACAATCACGAGTACAAGATCACATCTACAAAATTCTACAATTACAGATTACATCGACAACATTTACATCAACAATTCTACAGTTCTACAATTTACAACATACAACTACAATGACATTATGGCTCACAACCGATAATTTACAATCTACAATCTACAAAATCTACAACCCCTCTTTGTGAAGATGCTCTCGCGAGTTTCCATCATTTTGGGCAGGAACCGAGACCAGCTCATGGTTCCCATACCATGGTGCAAGGGGAAGTTCGACATTAGAAACCGAGACTAGCTCATGGTTCCCATACCATGATGCAAGGGGAAGTTCGACATCAGAGACCGAGACCGGCGCATGACTCCCATATCATGATGCTCGGGGAAGCTCAACAACTACAACAACATCTACAACTACAATGACATCAGGAACCGAGACCAGCTCATGGTTCCCATACCATGATGCAAGGGGAAGTTCGACATCAGAAACCGAGACCAGCTCATGGTTCCCATACCATGATGCAAGGGGAAGTTCGACATCAGAGACCGAGACCGGCGCATGACTCCCATATCATGATGCTCGGGGAAGCTCAACAACTACAACAACATCTACAACTACAATGACATCAGGAACCGAGACCAGCTCATGGTTCCCATACCATGATGCAAGGGGAAGTTCGACATCAGGAACTGAGACCCGTTCATGGTTTCCACAACATGAGGCGATGGGGAGGTTCATCTATAGAACTGAGACCCGTTCATGGTTTCCACAACATGAGGCGATGGGGAGGTTCATTCTACATTTTACCATTTTCAGTTGGATTACAAAATAAAAAAAAAAAAAAAGAGAAAAGAATACATTGTGCCACAATCAAGAAAATCCATTTGGAGTTACTACTAACCACTACTCTAGTAGTAAACGCATCTGTCGACCACAAATCGTCAAAATCACCGCATCCCTGACGCATGAGTTACCGTTACACGTTTGGAGATTTCCCATGGGTGATTGTTCCTATCCTCGTAGGGTCCCGCCTTGTTGGATCTGTTGCTCTTTTCTCTCGCGTGTCGTGTCTAGTTGTTCCCCTGTGGTGTCTTTTCCTCACAGGACCCGTGTCTTTCATTTCATAACATTGCATATCATTTGCATTCGGTGGCTTCTTATGGCCAAAAATCCGCGCAATGTTTGTATTTAAGTCCCTCCTATCTCGTCGAAACGGAAATTTCAATCTCCATATCTCCGAGTAGGAGTAACTTAAATAGGGGCATCTGTTGCACCCTAATTTTTGACCATAAGGTCCCGCCTCCTTATTTTATTTTTGCTTGTTATTTGTATTCGGCTAACCAGTTGGTGCAGGTGCGATAATGACGAGTGTATACCCCACAGCCAGGTACTTCAAGGCGTAAATATTGGAAGCCCGTTATAACTCTCATTAGGTGGATACATCACGAATTACGTCATAACTTCCAAAAGGAAATGGAGGATGTGCTTAATGGTGGTTTACGACCAATTTGTTTGAGGATATTGAGGAACTTGTGTTGAGGTCGCCTTTCCCAGGGGTCTGAATGAAGAAGTAACTACCGCTTCGTGTTATTCTATTGCACATGACCAGATCATATGGCTAATTATTGGAGGATTGTGTTGAGCATCAATATTAACGATAAGGAATCCCACAACTGAGCAGTGCAACGAGTGGACGTATAATTTCCTAGTCCATTGCTTTTATTTTATCTTCGTTTCTCTAAGAAGGATAGTTAAGGACATAATCTACGAAACACCTTACATGATGACAAGAATTTAATCAAGTGACCTGCTTTGCAAACTGGAGGTGTGAAGAAATACAAGTCATAGAAGTAGAAATATTAAATTGATGAAAACAACTTGACTACAGCAGGAGGTCCATGCTCTCAGCGTTTGAACCTTACATTAAAAAAGGGGAAAAGAACTCCCCATTTGAATATCCATGTTACACAAATATCTGGTGGTTCATTTATGATCCCTACAACACTATAGGAGTAACTCGGTTTTCGCATACCACAAAGTCATTATTGGTAACTAAGTCCTATATGACTTCATAATTATAAAGACAGTGAATAAATACAATTATGAACCAATCCACCATAAGGTAACATAATCCAATGTCAGGATCTACGAGAATTTCCTCATCTCCGAGACTGCACGCTTCTGTCCCGGCTAACAAGGAGGATTAACAAATACAGTTAGCAGCTTTTGACAGACACTAGTAGAGATTCAGGAGCATTTCAGAGCCAAGAGCAAAGTCACCGTGTCCGAACAAGAGCCATTTCAACGGTTGCGCCGCACTGTCCACATCTGGCTGCTGCAAAACAGGAACAATTCAAAGCACCAATCTGAATTTAAAATTGAAACAAGTTGTAGAACAAAACAGAAGAAGAAAATCGAACTCAAGACCACTGTTGACAATAACACCCACATTAACTTGAACCAAGAGATCCCAATTGGATAGTGTCGTGACGTATAATATTTTCAAAAAGAAAGTAATTAAGATACCATCTACAACAAGAGTTACACATAAGGGAAACACCTCTGCTGCTAGTTCAGCCCCGAAGTTTGTTCGCAACTAAATACCAGGAGGATTACGCTATTGTCGGTGAGGCGTTTCTATGTGCAACAATATGAAGACTTGCTTCATAGCTTATTCCATATATTGAAAGGTTGCGAGATGATACATTTGGTGAAGTAGTTCTGCCAAACTGCAGAGGTGGCGTTCTCAAAGCGTCGCACCTAACTCGTCTGTTGAACCTTCTGTTAAATCTAATGAACTTGAGTATGTTGAACTATTCCTCCAGCAAGCCAACCTGACTCTCCCAGCATCAATGTTCGGGAACGCGTCTTCGTTTGAGATCTTAAAGATCCCTGGTAAAACCAGTACAGTCTGCTTCTATTTGACAAATACCCGCATTTTCGCACCTGCATCAGGAAGATTGAAGTGACATGTTTAAGGACAAATCAAGCGCATTATAATGTTAGCAGAAGTTTGTTTTGAGTTCAGCAAGCAGTTTCAACATAGTGGACGAACAGTTATTCAATGAAGCAATTTCGTTTCTACGACCTATATGATGTTTGCTTTCCAAGAATGTAAAGTTGAAACATCAGAAAGGAGATCATACCATATCTTGAGTTGAGAGTTGATACGGTCTCGTGTAAAAGGAACAAGCTTCTCCCCATCAGGATCTTGATCTACTGTCTATCACAGTTGGCTCAAACATTACAATAGATACGAGCCCGCTAGCCTCATTCGCAAATCCACCAAACCTACGAAACAAGAACAGGCTTAGAAAGTTTGAAGTTCGCGAAACATAACCGAACACCCTAAAGACTATGAGAAGTACTCAGCCCCACTGATACTTTGTAGAATCTGTGACGTTAAGATTGAAAAGAACGGTTTCACGACCAATCCACTTCATTGCGCCAATCACCACCAAACACTTTAGGCTACCCACTAAATCCAAGAGCAGCTTCACGCAAATCTACACCAGAGAATATCAAAAGTGCATTGCGTCTGATGACAAAAAGTCCAGTTGATGCTCTGGGCTGCTAATCCCCTTTTGGCCCAAACTCATCGCTATTCGCACCTGCCAGATTGTAAACCCTGAGTTAGTAATCCACTAGGAAATATACCCAAAAGATCCATCTAAGACAGCTAGCAAATCTTCAGATTGATGAATCTAGACAAATCAAAGTATTTTAATGAGATTAATGCAAAATCAAAATCGTGATCCCATCAGCAAGCATTAAGCAGAATCGGAACCAAAGAGGAATGTTTTTCAAGTCAGATCGTAACCAATTTGGAAATAACAAATCAACATTCAAGACGCTTTAAATCGGATTTTAACGTAAGAACCTCAGTGAGGGCTATATAAGAGGAAGGGATTTGATACGAGAGGAGGCCAATCGAGAATCACCACAAAGAGGTCAATATCGTAAACCTAAGGAAAAGAAGACTTATCTTCCCAATCGACGAAGCCGTCACTCGCCGCCGCAGAAACTTTCGTGCCGACGAACCTCCCATCTCACCTTAAGCGCCACCGCCTCAATTTTCGGTTAAGATTGGGGAAGAAGATGAACGAAGATGTAGAATCGAAACGAGAGAGAGCGATCGGAGAAGAGGATTGGGGGGGGGGGTCAATTTGGGGTTTAGGGTTCTCTCCATCTTTTTGTTTTTTTATTTTCATCTGATGTAATGTTGTAGCTGATCACATAATACACCACTAACACCACACACTTCACTAATTACCACTCTTAAACCGTTAATCACCAACTAATAACCTTAAAATTAATTCTTTTATTATTTATTTAATTAATCGTCACGTTAATTAACTTTTTTAGAATAAACTAATAACTATGCTAATCTCTTTAGTAATAAACCAAAAATATTTTAATTTATTAAACTTTAGTAATAATGCTTTTAGATTTCTAGTTTTTTTTTATAATTTTAATAGGACCCCTTATTTAACTCACATCTTTTTTTTATTTATTAAAAACTAATAAAAATCAATTCAACTTCTTTTTTTTCTTAAAAATTAATTCAGCCTATTAATCTAATATTTTTCTTAAAACCAAAACCTCTCACAATTCAACATCACCTAAAATCGATCTCATATAAAAAAATTAACAAAACTTTCTCATTAATCGATTCGACTCTTCTCTTAGAAACAAATCTCACTAAAACAATCAACTGTTCTTTAAAACCAATTCACCCGCTAATATAACTTATCTAAAAATCAATCTTCTAAAATTAATCAACCGCGTAAGCATACAATCAATCGTGCACATCCACTTCACGACACCCTTTCACAGTCACCTACACCTTAGCGCTTTCATGCGTATATTGTTTATCGTTATCCGCTTTTATTTTATCCACAATACACACACTCACCTAGCGCTTTCATGCGTATGTGTATGATTTATCTTTCCGCAATTTACTTTACAGTCATTTAATATTATCGCATTTTACTATTCATGCATCGCATTCCGTCCAAAAGAAAAACCTACACATGAGTCAACACTTGTGTGTAGTTGCACATCATACGCATCATTCCCCCCCGATCCTTGATTCTTCAAGTTGATCTTTAGGATAGATCCAACCCCATAGGAAGGACTGTTCTTTATTTTTACAACTTAGATAAACCAACAATCAACAATACAAACTCTTTCAGACACAATAGAGAATAGATGTCAATCATCTTAAGTGAGATATAATCTCCACCCCCACAACAATACAATCAAACATGTAGGGACTTTGCCTTAAGAGTGATAAAGGCATACTTGGCGACCATCAGAGTATTTAAGACCTTTTCTTAAGACGATGCAAAGACCATTTCCTACAACCCCCCTTTTTACACTTGTGGTGGTTATCTCTCCCTTAACATGAAGACTCATCTCTTCTCCTAAACCTAATCAAAACAACTACTCTAAACCCGTAGGAACTTTGACAACAGTCAAAGAGCTCCTCTAACCCTTTAGGGGAACTACAAATACTCTGATTCCATTCCCGTAAGGATATGTAGGCATAAGATGCGACATCTTATCGAGTATACTTAGAAATAAACCCCTAGGTCTTTCAACCATTAAGCAGATAAACTTTAGCAATAAACAAACATAAAACAAGAGGTTCCTGTAGAGTACTACAGAAACTTAGGATGCTAATACCTTCCCTAAGTTTAACCAACCCCCGAACCTAAACAATCTAAACCTTGCATTTGCATTGCATTGTGGGAATTTCGATCTTTATCCCTTCCTTTGGACAAATCAAAGTTCGGTTGCAAAATAAATTAAAGATTCAAACTAATCAATAGTTTGGTATCCAAATTTCACCGCGACAGAAATGGCGACTTCACTGGGGACGTCTCCTAGTGGGTTTCCCTATCTTAGTTTATTTGTTTATTGCTTTATATATCTGCCTACTTGATTAATTGTTTACATGCTTTCTCTTGTATTTCCGTTGGGATTATTGTTCTTGAGTGGTGAGATAAAGTTCTACACCCGAACTTGAGAGAAATTAGGATAGGATGGGATATATTCGATGAGGCTTATAGGGAGTGGAATCCCTACTAAGTTGAATCGAGAATCCCGCTCAGTTGAGGCCCTTTCGAAATAGTACTGTTGAACGAGCAATCGTGAAGACACTCATTATTTTCGACTTTGGAGCTTATGATATTGAGGACCGTAGTTACCTTAACCCAACTTTGGCCTTTATTAGGACGTAGTGCGAGACTATGAGGAAGTACTTCCGAAATAGTGCTACGCGAAGCTACACTCAAAAGAAGTTCTCTTGAGAATATTATTAATCCTCGAGTAATTGGGAAATTGATAATATCCGATGGATGGGCTGATGATTCTGAGTCCCTTTAGAACCTTGTTCTGCAGGTACAAACAACCTTTAGTCCTTAAACCTTTGGGAAGGGTACACCTTTTGCTCCATGCTCGTTGCAAACCTAGGGTGCCCCTTGTTTGTTTATCTTTATGTCCTTACGTGAATATTTGTGTTTGCTGCATTCATATAACATCATTCTGCATCGGACTTCATGGGATTTACTTTCGTTTATGGACATTGTAGGTCACTATGGCTTCAGATAAAAGACATACTGTGAAATATACTTTTAAGAGTCCCAAATTGGATGACCTAAAGAAGTTGTGGGGTTTCATCGAAGATCAAGAAGAATTCAAGAACAAGTATGGGAAGCTGATATCTTTGTTGGGTTGCTCAGTGAATGAAGGACTTCTTGCCACTTTGCTACAATTCTATGATCCTCTCTACCATTGTTTCACCTTTCCAGATTTCCAGTTGCTCCCTACATTAGAAGAGTATTACTTTTTGGTTAGTCTACCTGTCCTTGAGGAATCTCCTTTTCTCTTCTTGGAAAAGGACCCCGATGAGAAAGATATTGCTAAAGCCCTCCGTTTGAAGGTGTCCGACGTCAAAGCCAACCTAGTTACTAAGGATGGAATTCTTGGTTTAAAGACAGGTTTCCTAATCGAGAAGGCTTCATTCTATGCTGATTATTCTAATAAGGCTCCGTTTGAGGCAATTTTTGCTTTGCTTGTTTATGGGTTGTTTCTATTCCCAAGTTTTGAAGGTTTCATCGATCTCAAAGCATTCAAGATCTTTATGAAGAACAACCCAGTGCCAACTCTGTTGGGAAATGCATATCACTCTATACATCTCTAAAACCTCCGTGGTGGAGGGATGATTACTTGCTGTGTACCTTTACTTTACAAGTGGTTTATTTCGCACTTGCCGAAATCTAGCTCTTTTACAAACATTGGCAAAGAGCATTGGTCTCCAAGAGTTATGGCTCTGACCCATTCCGACATTGATTGGTATAGCCGAGTGTATGATGGAGTATTAATCATTGATAGCTGCGGTGACTTCGCTAATGTACCATTGCTCAGCTTTGATGGAGGAATCAGCTACAATCCTATTTTAGCTCGTCGACAGTTGGGATACCCGTTGAAGGAACCTCCCAAGAGTGTTCAAGTAGAGGGTATGTTCTTCAAAGATGATATGGAACTCCGAGGAAAGATTCTACATGCATGGCGTAGTGTACACAAGAAAGGGAAGAGAAGTCTAGGGAAGCCTAACTGTGTGTCTTTAGAACCTTACCTCCAGTGGGTCATAAAAAGGGCGACCAAGCTAAAGATGCCCTATTCCCGTCAAGATCCCATAGCTCCAAGGAGAGAGCCCACTTATGTCTTTATGTCTAAAGCCGAGGAGTTAGAGGTGTCTTTAAGGAAATCTCAACATGAGCTGGAATCTTGGAAGAACAAGTACCATGTAGCAGTGGCGGAAATCGATGAGTGTCAGAAGCAGAAGGCTGAACTTCAAAAGCAGAAGGCTGAACTTCAAAAGGAGAAGGATGAACTTCAGAAACAGTTACAATTGAAGGATGAAGAGATACTCCCTTCCAAGAAGAGGAAAGTCATGGAGGATTTATTTTTCTCCGACCCACAATGCACTATTTGGAAAATAATTATGGACAACCTTATCCGTGAGAAGACGCAACTAGAAGAGCAGCTCAAGCAGCAGCATTCAAAGCTTCTTTAGTGTCTTTACTAGCTTTTATTTAGCTTTTATTTGGGACTCTTTAAAAGAATATTTATGTAGTCCGTTTCAAATTTAATAAAACGTTTCCTTTTACCGCAATGCCCATAAATAAGAGGAATCCCATGAAGTCCTAATCATCTTGCATTGCATTCTTCTCCCTTGTTCACTTCAAGAAACTCAATTTCGTTCTGTAGGTGTTGTAATCATGGATTTCAGAAGAGAAACCCTGAAGTACACTTTTCAGAGTCCCAACCTCGAAAGCTTGAGAGAACTAGCCGAACTCGTCGAGGATCGCTTTGCCTTCGCAGCAGAATATGGAGGAGTCTTCCGCTTCCTTGAGCTAAGGATGAAAGAAGGATTGTTGGAAACGTTGGTTCAATTTTATGACCCGATGTATCACTGCTTCACTTTTCCGGACTACCAATTGATGCCGACCTTGGAAGAGTACTCAGAACTCTTGAGGATGCCTGTGACTGTTCGACCCTTATTCACCAGAAGGGAAGACACGCCTAGTCACCAAGATATTGCAAATGCCACTCATCTTAGCCTTGAAGATGTTCAAGCACACCTGATCACCAAGGAAGGAGTCCTTGGGTTCCCCACCGACTTTTTGATCGAAAAAGTCCGTTACCATGCTGAAAGAAAGGAGGCTCTCATATTGGAAGCCAATTTCGCTTTGTTGGTCTATGGGACTTTTTGGTTCCCCAAAATTGACAATTTTGTTGATATGGATGCAATCAAGTTGTTCATACTCAAGAATTCAGTACCCACCTTGCTTACTGATATGTACTTCTCGATTCACTCAAAGAATGCCGAAGGAGGAGGACGCATTGTATGTTGTACCGCTTTGCTGTACTCATGGTTCATCGCACGTTTGACTTGGCATCCGTCCCTTTGGGAGGAAGTAGCAACACCTCGATGGTCCGAGATACTTATGGCCCTCACCCATACGGACATCGTTTGGTATGATCCCGCCTATGGAGGCGTGCCTATGATTCCTAGCATCGGAGGTTTCCCCAACGTACCGCTTATTGGAAGAGAAGGATGTATAACTTACAATCCCGCCTTGGCCCGTAGACAGTTTGGACACCCTATGACCCAAATACTTGACCCAGCCTCGTTGGAAGAGATCTACTTCAAAGGAGAAGAGGACCTAGATCTCAGGACTGTCATCATTTATGCATGGAAATATATTGATATGGAAGGAACAGTTGCTTCAGGATACCCCAGCTGTGCTGTTTCTGAAGATTATCTGCATTGGGTGCGAGAAAGGGCCCTCGATCTCAAAATGCCTTTTCCTTTTCATGAACCTATGGTATTGTCTGCTCATGACCCCGAGTGGTTCGATGTGGATGAAATTGAACAAGTAAGGATTGCTTTAGATGAAGCCCAGAAATTTAGGACTGCTTGGAAGAACAAGTTCCTCACCCTCAAAGTAGAGAAGGAAAGACTTCAGAAGACACCAGAATTAGAAGTTGCCAGGAAGAGAAAGGCGCAAGGAGATTTATTTTCTCCTCATGCCTCTTCAAGTGCTGTCACCAGTGATGATCTCCCCTCAACTACCATGGCTTGGAAGGAGTGTGTGGAACGACTCATCATCGAGAAAGCAGCGCTGCAGGAGCGTATTGACCAGCTAACCAAGGAACTCCGTACAAAAGAGAAGACTGTGGGATAGAGTTCTAAGTTTTCTTTTGCTTTCGTTGTAATAAGCTCTTAAAAGAGTACTTTGTTTTCATTGTTTCTCAAAAAATAAAAAGTTTTTCAATTATCCTACATTATAATACTGAAAAACACTTTGAGTTTCTTGAAGTCTCCTCTTACATCTGCATTTTCGCATTAGCATTCTGCATTTAGCATGGCATTTTACATTTGTGCGTGTGTCCTTCCTTTGTTGTGGCTCATTTCAGTTTTCCATCTTTTGCTGTCAGTCGCTGTCTCGACCATCTGACCAAGCCGGAAGTATCATTAAAGGATAGTGAGGAGAACAAAGACATGGATCGCATGACTAACTTCAGAGTAAGGTCTAAGCCGACATTTCGCCGTCCCTCCGACAACTTTGTTCCTGCACCACTACCTATGCAAGAAAACCCGTTTGCTGACTTGCGGAATATTCATGCTGAGAAAGGAGTGGACGACCCTGGGCTTATAGCATTCGAGAATGAGTTTCGTGACTTCAAGGAACGATGGAAAATGATGAAGAGGAACCGTGCGCCTGATTTTCGTGCTCGTGACCTGCGTCTAGTTCCAAACCTAGTTGTCCCCCCAGGATTCCAGATGCCCGCCTTCGAAGTGTACAAAGTTACAATTTGTCCAAGGTATCATTTGATGATGTTTTGTCAGAAGATGATCGCTTACCTTGGGAACGACAAACTAATGATTCACTGCTTTCAAGAAAGTTTGGGTGGAGCACCGTTAATATGGTATATGAAGCTACAAGTGAATCACATCCAGTCTTGGGAAGACTTAGCTGTCGCTTTTGTAAAGCAGTACAATTACAGTTTGGGAATAGTTCCCGATAAAATAGGTGATAAAGGATCTCCCAGAGAATCCACAGCTTCGGTATCCCGTCCTCAACATGAGTATGCAATGCCCGCTCGGCGCGAGCAACAATGGCCTCCTAAGCGAAGGATGCCATCTCCAGATCAGGATCGACATGTTCGAAAACAGTTTCCGAATCAGAAAATACCTCTGAACACTCTGAAAGAAGAGACCCATTGGTTCGATATTATCCCTTTGAACTACCGTCAATTATGGTTTTATTTCATCCGAAACTCGGTAATGACACCTAGAAAGACTAGAACCATGAACTCTCACCCACCGTGGTTCAACCCAAACACCAGCTGTGAATTCCATGATGGAGTGTTGGGGCATTCGATCGAAGATTGCAAAGTTTTTCAAGGGAAAGTTCAAGAAATGATTGATAGTGAAGTACTAACATTCAAAGGAGAAAGACCGATCCTGAATGGAATACCATTACGCTGATATAAGCAAAAACTCCAGAAGAACTTTCTATTTCTTTTGTTTGTTTGTGTGTTTATTTCTTTGGTTAAAAGCATATTTGGCATGTAAGAACTTTCTGTTTTGAATAAGTAATGCAATAACTGTTTGTCTTGAAGAAATCCATTCGTTTTCACTCAAATAGTTTTCAAAATTATTTATAATGCCGACTTTTACCCGATCTCTCGCTCTGACAGAGAATTGGAAGGAGGATGATGAAGTAAAACACATGATCTCTTGTTGTATACTTCAAATAAAAACCCTACTGATGATGTAAGGCATTATTTTAAACCTCCTGAAAGCCAACATAGTCAACCCTTTCTTTTAAACCTTGATTGAGGATCCGTTCTCTTTCTCCCAAACCGAAACATCATTTTCTTAACCTGGGGCAGGGTAATATCAAAAATGACGAACATCTCTCAAAAATTGGGTGGGCACAAATATACTAACCCTTTCTCCCTCCATTCTACAAGTCACAAATTAAGCCCATATACAACCCTCAAAGTCCTGATTGAAGTAAGGTTTAGTTCGAAAGCATACTCGATGAGATATTGTTTCCTGACTCCTTGAGCTATGCTCAAATTTAAATCGGCTTTATAAATAATGATGCAATTTGTATCCTAACTAGTGGTTTCGATCACAAGTTATTGCGATACCCCTTTTCAAAACTTCAAGACAAACGCGTGTTGCATTAACCATTTCAAAATGGATATTTCAAATGTGCTAAATACGCTTGACATCTTAGAAAGACCACATACAGACATTGATGATGATATTTGAAGACTTTGCTGACTTGGGGCAAGTCATTCTTCCCAAGAAAATTTCATCCGTGCAAGTCTTGGGTTCAACTAGAAGAAATTCAAGGACTCACTTACCGCCAATCAGGGGCAGTTACGTCGAGATTCGGCGAATCTCTAGAGAGTTTGAAAACAGTGGGGCATTTAGACATCATGTTTTCTATAAAATCCTCTCGAGACTTTTCTCTTAAACTATGTGACTTGGGGCATTTGAAGATTGGAGCAAGATGTATATTTCATCCTCAGGAAGCTCAACCCCAACAACTACGACGGCCCAGGATGTTTATTTTATCCCCTATGAAACTTCGGTTTGGGTACCTCCGTCTACAATTTCATACAACATGTCAAACTTATCAAGATGTTACATCCCCAAATGGATTGATCACTCTTCCTCAAGAGAAATTTTGAAGTTTTGAAGCAGGATTGGGATCCTATATTTAGTTCTCTGTATATCCCCAGTGGTACTTCTATCTTTGAAGATTAGTCGGATGTTTGTTCCGAGACGTTTATCCCAACTTCGGTCGTTGCTTTCGTCTGTCTTGTCAGCATAAGCATACTCATATCCTATAAGTAGATAGCATAACATTTGCATTTGTGCAGCCTTTGTATGTTTTACTCTATCTCTTCTATTGCGTTTATCCTTGGGTATTTGGGCGTGTCTTACTCCTTCCAAATAGAATTGTCAGCCCTAAGCAGCAAAAAAACTCAATATTTCTATTTCCCCACGAAGTTCGATCCTCGTGGAAGACAGTTATTTCAGTACATTCCCATTGGAGTTTATGCCTCTATGGTTGAGTCTTGCTTGACAGTTTCTCTTCGGTTATTTCCCGAATTGAAATTCGGTCTTTGGCGATCACGCTATGAACATCTCCAGCTTCGAACACAAATCAAGAGTGCATTTATTTTGCACTTTGACATCATAAGGATCACCGTTGAAGATGTAGTACTTCTCCGGCAATACTACAAGATCCACTCGACAACTTACAGCTGAATGACAAAATATCTCTTTATTTGAGCAACTCGTCTTGGGCTGACTTATATTCAAAACGACAAACAACAATTTCCTCAAGACAATCTGTCCTTCCCCAGTGGATTATTTCAAGATTATCAAGACAAAACAAGGGACATTACAGGTACTTCCCCATTTGAGGACTTCTGCTACAGCAAATTCATATTTTACAATTACAACAAAGATACTCCTCAAAAATGATCTTCCCCAGAGAGTTCATTATGAGTACTATCAATGACATATCTCCTTACAAGAGGACACTCCACAAATCAACCGGTTTACAACTCCTTTGAAGATCCCCGGTGCATATTCTACAAATTGCTAATACAATGCAAACTGCATCTACAATTTACAATCACGAGTACAAGATCACATCTACAAAATTCTACAATTACAGATTACATCGACAACATTTACATCAACAATTCTACAGTTCTACAATTTACAACATACAACTACAATGACATTATGGCTCACAACCGATAATTTACAATCTACAATCTACAAAATCTACAACCCCTCTTTGTGAAGATGCTCTCGCGAGTTTCCATTATTTTGGGCAGGAACCGAGACCAGCTCATGGTTCCCATACCATGGTGCAAGGGGAAGTTCGACATCAGAAACCGAGACCAGCTCATGGTTCCCATACCATGATGCAAGGGGAAGTTCGACATCAGAGACCGAGACCGGCGCATGACTCCCATATCATGATGCTCGGGGAAGCTCAACACCTACAACAACATCTACAACTACAATGACATCAGGAACCGAGACCAACTCATGGTTCCCATACCATGATGCAAGGGGAAGTTCGACATCAGAAACCGAGACCAGCTCATGGTTCCCATACCATGATGCAAGGGGAAGTTCGAAATCAGAGACCGAGACCGGCGCATGACTCCCATATCATGATGCTCGGGGAAGCTCAACAACTACAACAACATCTACAACTACAATGACATCAGGAACCGAGACCAGCTCATGGTTCCCATACCATGATGCAAGGGGAAGTTCGACATCAGGAACTGAGACCCGTTCATGGTTTCCACAACATGAGGCGGTGGGGAGGTTCATCTATAGAACTGAGACCCGTTCATGGTTTCCACAACATGAGGCGATGGGGAGGTTCATTCTACATTTTACCATTTTCAGTTGGATTACAAAATAAAAAAAAAAAAAAAAAGAGAGAAAAGAATACATTGTGCCACAATCAAGAAAATCCATTTGGAGTTACTACTAACCACTACTCTAGTAGTAAACGCATCTGTCGACCACAAATCGTCAAAATCACCGCATCCCTGACGCATGAGTTACCGTTACACGTTTGGAGATTTCCCATGGGTGATTGTTCCTATCCTCGTAGGGTCCCGCCTTGTTGGATCTGTTGCTCTTTTCTCTCGCGTGTCGTGTCTAGTTGTTCCCCTGTGGTGTCTTTTCCTCACAGGACCCGTGTCTTTCATTTCATAATATTGCATATCATTTGCATTCGGTGGCTTCTTATGGCCAAAAATCCGCGCAATGTTTGTATTTAAGTCCCTCCTATCTCGTCGAAACGGAAATTTCAATCTCCATATCTCCGAGTAGGAGTAACTTAAATAGGGGCATCTGTTGCACCCTAATTTTTGACCATAAGGTCCCGCCTCCTTGTTTTATTTTTGCTTGTTATTTGTATTCGGCTAACCAGTTGGTGCAGGTGCGATAATGACGAGTGTAGACCCCACAGCCAGGTACTTCAAGGCGTAAATATTGGAAGCCCGTTATAACTCTCATTAGGTGGATACATCACGAATTACGTCATAACTTCCAAAAGGAAATGGAGGATGTGCTTAATGGTGGTTTACGACCAATTTGTTTGAGGATATTGAGGAACTTGTGTTGAGGTCGCCTTTCCCAGGGGTCTGAATGAAGAAGTAACTACCGCTTCGTGTTATTCTATTGCACATGACCAGATCATATGGCTAATTATTGGAGGATTGTGTTGAGCATCAATATTAACGATAAGGAATCCCACAACTGAGCAGTGCAACGAGTGGACGTATAATTTCCTAGTCCATTGCTTTTATTTTATCTTCGTTTCGCTAAGAAGGATAGTTAAGGACATAATCTACGAAACACCTTACATGATGACAAGAATTTAATCAAGTGACCTGCTTTGCAAACTGGAGGTGTGAAGAAATACAAGTCATAGAAGTAGAAATATTAAATTGATGAAAACAACTTGACTACAGCAGGAGGTCCATGCTCTCAGCGTTTGAACCTTACATTAAAAAAGGGGAAAAGAACTCCCCATTTGAATATCCATGTTACACAAATATCTGGTGGTTCATTTATGATCCCTACAACACTATAGGAGTAACTCGGTTTTCGCATACCACAAAGTCATTATTGGAAACTAAGTCCTATATGACTTCATAATTATAAAGACAGTGAATAAATATAATTATGAACCAATCCACCACAAGGTAACATAATCCAATGTCAGGATCTACGAGAATTTCCTCATCTCCGAGACTGCACGCTTCTGTCCCGACTAACAAGGAGGATTAACAAATACGGTTAGCAGCTTTTGACAGACACTAGTAGAGATTCAGGAGCATTTCAGAGCCAAGAGCAAAGTCACCGTGTCCGAACAAGAGCCATTTCAACGGTTGCGCCGCACTGTCCACATCTGGCTGCTGCAAAACAGGAACAATTCAAAGCACCAATCTGAATTTAAAATTGAAACAAGTTGTAGAACAAAACAGAAGAAGAAAATCGAACTCAAGACCACTGTTGACAATAACACCCACATTAACTTGAACCAAGAGATCCCAATTGGATAATGTCGTGACGTATAATATTTCCAAAAAGAAAGTAATTAAGATACCATCTACAACAAGAGTTACACATAAGGGAAACACCTCTGCTGCTAGTTCAGCCCCGAAGTTTGTTCGCAACTAAATACCAGGAGGATTACGCTGTTATCGGCGAGGCGTTTTGATGTGCAACAGTATGAAGACTTGCTTCACAGCTTATTCCATATATTGAAAGGTTGCGAGATGATACATTTGGTGAAGTAGTTTTGCCAAACTGCAGAGGTGGTTGTCTCAAAGCGTCGCACTTAACTCGTCTGTTGAACCTTCTGTTAAATCTAATGAACTTGAGTATGTTGAACTATTCCTCCAGCAAGCCAACCTGACTCTCCCAGCATCAATGTTCGGGAACGCGTCTTCGTTTGAGATCTTAAAGATCCCTGGTAAAACCAGTACAGTCTGCTTCTATTTGACAAATACCCGCATTTTCGCACCTGCATCAGGAAGATTAAAGTGACATGTTTAAGGACAAATCAAGCGCATTATAATGTTAGCAGAAGTTTGTTTTGAGTTCAGCAAGCAGTTTCAACATAGTGGACGAACAGTTATTCAATGAAGCAATTTCGTTTCTACGACCTATATGATGTTTGCTTTCCAAGAATGTAAAGTTGAAACATCAGAAAGGAGATCATACCATATCTTGAGTTGAGAGTTGATACGGTCTCGTGTAAAAGGAACAAGCTTCTCCCCATCAGGATCTTGATCTACTGTCTATCACAGTTGGCTCAAACATTGCAATAGATACGAGCCCGCTAGCCTCATTCGCAAATCCACCAAACCTGCGAAACAAGAACAGGCTTAGAAAGTTTGAAGTTCGCGAAACATAACCGAACACCCTAAAGACTATGAGAAGTACTCAGCCCCACTGATACTTTGTAGAATTTGTGACGTTAAGATTGAAAAGAACGGTTTCACGACCAATCCACTTCATCGCACCAATCACCACCAAACACTTTGGGCTACCCACTAAATCCAAGAGCAACTTCACGCAAATCTACACCAGAGAATATCAAAAGTGCATTGCGTCTGATGACAAAAAGTCCAGTTGATGCTCTGGGCTGCTAATCCCCTTTTGGCCCAAACTCATCGCTATTCGCACCTGCCAGATTGTAAACCCTGAGTTAGTAATCCACTAGGAAATATACCTAAAAGATCCATCTAAGACAGCTAGCAAATCTTCAGATTGATGAATCTAGACAAATCAAAGTATTTTAATGAGATTAATGCAAAATCAAAATCGTGATCCCATCAGCAAGCATTAAGCAGAATCGGAACCAAAGAGGAATGTTTTTCAAGTCAGATCGTAACCAATTTGGAAATAACAAATCAACATTCAAGACGCTTTAAATCGGATTTTAACGTAAGAACCTCAGTGAGGGCTATATAAGAGGAAGGGATTTGATACGAGAGGAGGCCAATCGAGAATCACCACAAAGAGGTCAATATCGTAAACCTAAGGAAAAGAAGACTTATCTTCCCAATCGACGAAGCCGTCACTCGCCGCCGCAGAAACTTTCGTGCCGACGAACCTCCCATCTCACCTTAAGCGCCACCGCCTCAATTTTCGGTTAAGATTGGGGAAGAAGATGAACGAAGATGTAGAATCGAAACGAGAGAGAGCGATCGGAGAAGAGGATTGGGGGGGGTCAATTTGGGGTTTAGGGTTCTCTCCGTCTTTTTGTTTTTTTATTTTCATCTGATGTAATGTTGTAGCTGATCACATAATACACCACTAACACCACACACTTCACTAATTACCACTCTTAAACCGTTAATCACCAACTAATAACCTTAAAATTAATTCTTTTCTTATTTATTTAATTAATCGTCACGTTAATTAACTTTTTTAGAATAAACTAATAACTATGCTAATCTCTTTAGTAATAAACCAAAAATATTTTAATTTATTAAACTTTAGTAATAATGCTTTTAGATTTCTAGTGTTTTTTTTTAAATTTTAATAGGACCCCTTATTTAACTCATATCTTTTTTTTTATTTATTAAAAACTAATAAAAATCAATTCAACTTCTTTTTTTTCTTAAAAATTAATTCAGCCTATTAATCTAATATTTTTCTTAAAACCAAAACCTCTCACAATTCAACATCACCTAAAATCGATCTCATATAAAAAAATTAACACAACTTTCTCATTAATCGATTCGACTCTTCTCTTAGAGACAAATCTCACTAAAACAATCAACTGTTCTTTAAAACCAATTCACCCGCAAATATAACTTATCTAAAAATCAATCTTCTAAAATTAATCAACCGCGTAAGCATACAATCAATCGTGCACATCCACTTCACGACACCCTTTCACAGTCACCTACACCTTAGCGCTTTCAGGCGTATATTGTTTATCGTTATCCGCTTTTATTTTATCCACAATACACACACTCACCTAGCGCTTTCATGCGTATGTGTATGATTTATCTTTCCGCAATTTACTTTACAGTCATTTAATATTATCACATTTTACTATTCATGCATCGCATTCCGTCCAAAAGAAAAACCTACACATGAGTCAACACTTGTGTGTAGTTGAACATCATACGCATCATTCCCCCCCGATCCTTGATTCTTCAAGTTGATCTTTAGGATAGATCCAACCCCATAGGAAGGACTGTTCTTTATTTTTACAACTTAGATAAACCAACAATCAACAATACAAACTCTTTCAGACACAATAGAGAATAGATGTTAATCATCTTAAGTGAGATATAATCTCCACCCCCACAACAATACAATCAAACATGTAGGGACTTTGCCTTGAGAGTGATAAAGGCATACTTGGCGACCATCCGAGTATTTAAGACCTTTTCTTAAGACGATGCAAAGACCATTTCCTACAACCCCCCTTTTTACACTTGTGGGTGTTATCTCTCCCTTAACATGAAGACTCATCTCTTCTCCTAAACCTAATCAAAACAACTACCCTAAACCCGTAGGAACTTTGACAACAGTCAAAGAGCTCCTCTAACCCTTTAGGGGAACTATAGATACTCTGATTCCATTCCCGTAAGGATATGTAGGCATAAGACGCGACATCTTATCGAGTATACTTAGAAATAAACCCCTAGGTCTTTCAACCATTAAGCAGATAAACTTTAGCAATAAACAAACATAAAACAAGAGGTTCCTGTAGAGTACTACAGAAACTTAGGATGCCAATACCTTCCCTAAGTTTAACCAACCCCCGAACCTAAACAACCTAAACCTTGCATTTGCATTGCATTGTGGGAATTTCGATCTTTATCCCTTCCTTTGGACAAATCAAAGTTCGGTTGCAAAATGGATTAAAGATTCAAACTAATCAATAGTTTGGTATCCAAATTTCACCGCGACACTTTCGAACGGTATCGGCCCAGCTTTGGTGATGGTAATTGTGGGCGGTCTGGGTGCGGAAATAGTTATCGTCTGGTGAGGGATGGTGATGGTGGCAACCTCCTCATCTTGCTTCAGCATTACCTCTCCCGATCCGCTTTCGACCCTTCGGCTAAATTGCAGGATTCCCTCGGTCATCAGACTTTGAATCCCCTCTCTCAGCTGTTCACATCCATCAGGACTTGTCGCACAGCCCATGCATAGCTCTCCGCAACCTGGAAAGAAACCTCTTTTCATCAGCTTAGCTTTAACGAAGCTAAGCGGTGTCTTTAGATCTCTGACGTCAGTCAACAAATCCAAACTCTCGTCTTCAATAATGGCGTTTACTCCACCTCCCCTATGATTCGGCATAGGGTTCTTCGTGACGTTTGGCACATTATCTGAGAAGTTGATGATCTTGGCATCCACCATGTCCTGCACCTTGTGTTTGAAGGCTTTGCAATTCTCTATTGTGTGGCCTGGTGCCCCTGAGTGAAACTCACAAGTCGCATTCGCGTCATAACCTGGCGGAGGTGCCCCTGTCAAAGGGGCCAAGGTTCTCTTCTGGATCAACTGCAGCTGGAGCAGAGTCTGCAATAGTTGAGCGTAGGACATGGGCGGTGTCTCGAGGTGACGACTCGATAGAGGTTCCCGATTCTGATACTTTCTGTACCCTTGCTGGTTCGGCTGCTGCTGTTGCTGTGGCTGCTGCTGCTGTGGCTGTTGGACTGCCGGGATAGTTATGCTGGCCACCTGTTGGTGAGGGCCTTTACCCTTCCTTCGAGCGTTGGACACAACGCTCGTTTCTCCTTCCCGTCTTTTGCCACCATAAGGTTTCTTTCCGCCTCCTCCAGCTGAGGATGAATCACCTTGAATTTTCCCCAGTTTGATCCCATTTTCATTGTGCTCACCCGTGATAATGAGATCTGAGAAGGTTCCAGACATACCGCTGACCAATTTATCATAATAAACCCCTGGGAGGGTGGCTACGAACATTTGCATAAGCTCACGTTCAACCATCGGCGGCTGAACCATGGCTTCCAACTCACGCCACCGTTGGGCGTATTCCTTGAACCCTTCGTTGTTCCTTTGCGACAAATTCTGCAGTTGGACTCGGTTCAGGGCCAAGTCACTGTTATATTGGTAGTGGTGCACAAATGCTTCAGCAAGGTCCTTCCACGTGCGCACACTGGTAGGTTCCAGACTCATGTACCATTCGAGGGAGGGTCCGGACAGATTGTCCTGAAAGAAGTGCATCAGCAACTTCTCGTCCTCGGAATGAGCAGACATTTTTCTGTAATATGATCTCAGGTGGACGCGAGGGCAAGTGGTGCCCTTGTACTTTTCAAAGTCAGGTACCTTGAACTTGGGAGGCACCTTGAAATCAGCAATCAGTCCCAACTTGGACATATCAACGCCCAGGGTGTTCTGATTCTCGATATTCCTCATCTTATCCTCGAGTGCCTTGAACCTTAGACGTGCTTCAGCAGTCAGCTCCCCCTCATCACCTCTCTGAGAGAACACATCGTCTTGGCGGTCTTCTAACCACGGCTGAGGCCCGAACAGATTCCCAACACCTGCATTTCCGTTGCCTAGTCCAACATTAACGTTAGCTTCAAAATTCCCATTATCGACGCCCGTCGCATTACCGTTGAGTCCCATGTTAGCTATCACATTGCCGTTGGCACTGCCATTCCCCCCGGTCACGGGGACACCATTCTGAGGAGTTTCAATAGGTGGAGGGGTTGGCACAGTCCCACCATGGAGTACGCCATTGCTATCGACCCTTGAAATCAGAGGCTGAACCAAGGTTCTGAGCTGGTCCTGGCCATTGGCGACCGCTTGCATGAGCTCCATGAAGCGATCCATTCTTTTGCGGAGTTCTTGAACATCAGTTTGCATTTTCTCCATGATTCTGGTTTGATTTGCTCTGGTCGGATAGCGGTGGATAGGTCTCTGATCAATCCTGGAACAACCTGAAACAACCTGAAAACACAAAAGGGTTAGGAAAAACGACAAAATGCTCGTTATGCAAATGCTTCATGCAAATGCAAATGTGTGTCTGTGCGTTAGGGAGATTTCCCCCGACCCTAGTGCCTGAGTGCCAGTGCTGATAATAAGAAGTCCGAGTCCAGTCATGGAAATAACATCTCATATACAGAAAGCCCATCAAGGCATTACACAATGTCAGTGAGTACAAGATGAATCAATAACATGACCTTAACCAACAAGCCTGGTGATGGTCAGCATACCACAATGATCAAACAAAAGGAATACAAATAGTCAAGCACGACCATGGGCGCGAAACTCTTCTAACAACCCCTTCGTTTCTGGATGATCAGGCCGAGTGAGCAACCCTTCGACGAGTAACTCCCTTTGCCTGATGGTGTATTGAAGACCTTCGACCGAATCTTCCCATGCTCCTTCGCCGAAACAATCTTCTAGCTTCTGCTTCTTGGACTCAAACGTCAGTTTGCGCGCCTTTAGGTTAGCAAGAGCCCTGTTGAGATGGCCTTCAGCGGCATATCTGCGAGCGGTTTCCTCATTAAACCTCTTCTCACTAGCCTTCACTTGGGCTTTTAGCTTGGAGATCTGTTGCATCAGCTTATCCTCCCGCTCTTTCCTGTTGGCTAGGGAGGCCTTCCAGTGCTGGTTAAACTTGGATATCCTCCGATACGCTTCGTCTAAGTGCTGCTTCTTCGTGGCCAGTACATCGTTGACAACTTTGAAGTCTCGACCCATGCGCTCACGCTCAACTATCTGCTTAGTCAAATCTGTTCCTGGCTGGTTCACCAGCTCGGTCTGCCTCTTGAAGGAATGAACAGCTTCGTTTCTCTCGCTCCTGAGTTGAACCAATTCTTTCTCCAATTCTTCATTTGCCCTCTTCAATTCATCTCGCTCAACTAACACCTGATTATGCTGCTGAATGGGCACGGTGGTAGGCTCTTCAATTACTGGAGGACTTTCTGGCTTGGCAGGAGGAAACGGCATCCCTATAGCATCTGCTCTGGCTCTGATCCATGTCACGTACGGAGTGTAGGCCTGACTATTACTTTTCCCCAGCAATGGTTTTCCCCGCTTACTGATACCATTCCAAGCGCGCTGCAGCTTAGATAACATATCTCCTTCCAGAAGACCAGTGAGGTACAGAGATTCCTGTACCTCTTCATCCTTCGGCGGAGCTCTCAAAGCATAAGCGAACTGTCGGATCAGCAGATATGGATTATAGTTTATACAGCCCTTCCTGCCTATCAAAGGCACGTTCGGAAACCCGCTGCAGCTGAAGATAATCTCGGTACCCAACCTATCTTTATCAAACCAGTCAATATCCTCCGCTGACAGACTCATTAAACGCTCAGACCACTCAGCTGTGGCCGCAGAGGAAGCAAAGGGACCCTTCTTGGTTAGGTGACTATCAAGCCATCTATAGAATAGGGGCACACAACACGAGACATTCTTGCCCCTTCTGTTCTCGTTTTTGTAGTGGATGGAATGGTAGACATCTCCTATCAAGGTAGGGACTGGATTCCCTGAAGCAAAGATGTGGAAGGCGTCGAAGTCCACAAAGTCGGGCATATTGGGGAACAGAATGATGCCATATATGCACAAAGCGAGAATGGCGTTGAACACGACCCAACATCCGTCTTTGGCGCACTGTTGAGCTTTTCCCACCAAGAACTGCAAGGAGAAACCGGGAACCTTGTTTCAACTAGACAATACCAACTCGGAGGCATCCAGATGAAGTGACGGAGCTAGACTAGCCAGATTAGGCTCAACATCCGTATGGACAAAGGGCATCTGACTCTTGATAGGCACACCTAACAAATCAACATACTCCTCTAGCGTGGGTGCGAGAACAAAGTCCTGGAAAGTAAAGCATCTCAACGGAGGATCGTAGAACTGCAACAGAGCATGCAACCCATTCAACTCAAACACAGAGGGTTTATGAACCAAACTGAGCAATTTGTCGTAAGACTTTCTGAATTCATCTCTCACAGAATCATCTGCTAAAGCAATCAAACCAGTCAGCTGAACTACATCAGGGGCAGGGAGCTTGTAAGCCACGGTCTTCCTCAGAGAACCCATAATAATACAACAGGAGGCAAGAAATCCTGAATCGGGGGGAAACAGTACCTGCAACACAGACACACGTTAATGAAATGCAAATGAGTATGCAAAGCAATGTAAAATGCAATCATGCAGCAGGAGATCAAGGCAACTGTGCTGCAAAGATTCTGTATCAACAAAACCATGATGTTGCTCTGTCAAGAACAACCACTATCTCAAATAAGAAGAAAACCCTGGTATCGGACCACCAATCTGCTCTGTCAAGAACACACACACATAGGAGCATAAATCTGCTCTGTCAAGAACAAACATCTGATACAGGACCTCTGATACAGGACCAAAACTCTGCTCTGTCAAGAACATACATCTGATGATAAGGATCTCTGATACAGGACCAAAACTCTGCTCTGTCAAGAACACACATCTGATGATAAGGACCTCTGATACAGGACCATAAACTCTGCTCTGTCAAGAACACACATCTGATGATGAGAACCTCTGGTACCAACAAAACTAATTCACTATCAAGAAAACCAGGTAGTCTGAAGGTCAAAGTTTCCTGCAACAAACCCAACCCTGCTCACAGGTATGGACCTAAACTGACACAAGTTCGGCATCCTATGCGGTCATCAGCGTCACAGACATTCAAGAGGGGTGATACGATACCCAGAAGGTGTGGCATTACCAGCTCATGAAGCGGCCTCACTCGGCTGAATCCCAAATGATCGGTCCCCAGAGTCGACAATCCTCCAAACCAACAACCCCCTCAACCCAAAGGGTTGAAAAAGAAGTCAACCGGGAGAACCTCTTCTGAGCGTGGATTTCATGAGACACTAGTGCCTGCCAAGCAAGCACGCGCCCACTAATTTCCACAACTAATGCTATGTTCACTCAAGCCTGGGTCTGGCTTCTCACTCATCAGAATGCCCCTCCCACAACAGCATAGATAATCATATCATACTGAAAATAAAATGCGGGAAATAAAAATGCGATAAATAAAGACAACCTAACAAGTAATCATACAAGCGCTAGGATTGACTCTCGCAGGGGACGTCGGATCCCCAAACTGACTCGCATACGGGACGTTGGATCCCAGGAAACTATCAAGTCCCCAGCAGAGTCGCCAGCTGTCGCTTCCGCGAAAATAAGGTGCCGGCAAAACAGAAGAGTCGCCACCTTTCGTTATTTATCCCTCAGAGCGGGAAAGGAAACAATCGGAAAAACCTGACGAAAAGGTATAAGACAAGGTCATCGCAACCATTGTCTGGGTTCGGGAGTCGGTTACGCAAGGGGAAGGTATTAGCACCCCTCACGTCCATCGTACTCGACGGGATCCACGCTTGTTGTGTTTACTGGACGAGTTGGTTTATCTATCTACCTATCAAGGCTGACTAAAAAAGAAAAGAAACTGACCCGGCAAAGCGTCACACTTTATGCCTACGTATTCTCATCAGAGAATGAGAAATCAGAGTCAACGTAGTTCGACTAACTACGGGTTACGGGGAAGGTGGCTCGCCAATACATCAGTATTGTGCCTACGTACTCTCAACTGACATGAGAGATCAGAGCTTACGTAGTTCGGGATAATATGGATTACGAGAATTCAGATTCATCTGTTTTATCAAGTAGGGTTAAACAACAATTCCAGCAGTTAGGGACAAAGCCTGTTTGCGGTAGAACTGAAGTTTAACGACACTCTTTTCTTCAGAAAAGCTTCCTTTGAATTATGGGCCCACGGGGCAAAAAGGTTTGAAGTTTGTTTTCTGTCTTTTACGGAAGAACTGTTTTTTATTGTGTTTGCAATTTCAATCGCACTAAAGACTATGACCTGAGAGTGAATGCGTCGCATGTCACCCAAAGGGTGCCATACTAAACATCCAGGCTGTTGAAAAGAAACTCTCCAACAATCCTTTCTCAGATAGCTTAAGGGTCGTAACGTACGAAAGAAATCATTCATGATTACTGTATTTTAAGTTGTTTTGGGATGAGAAGAGAACAGGCTCAACTAAAGGGAGACTATCAAGTCCTAATGTTTTCATGCCAAGGATTCATCCTATGGTTGAGGTTTGAAACAGGGAACTCCTAGAAGTTATCATGCATAGGTTTCAACCTAAAGTTCTATCATCACTTACTTATCAAAGGAAGTGAGATTCCTAGGGGATCATGTCAATGATAAACAGAAACAGATAAAGCATCAGCTTAAACAGTAAACAGTAAACGACTGTAAAATGCATGCAATGCAAGTGAGGGAGGAAATGTGTGTGGGGCAGCAGCCTCCACAAGCTCATCTCAACCTCAAGCCAAATATGAATAACAACAATCATACAGAAGAAATAAAATAAAGTGCTATCAAGCAAGATACCATAAACTGCAATCATACAGAAGAAATGAAATACTATCAAGCAAAACAAACCACATGGGCAAGGGAGCTGGGCTCTACCGAATACCCGCAAGCAAAGCCATACAGTAAAAATACAAGCAGAGGGAGCAACTCAACCTCTAGTGCAGTCATGCTCCTAGCTTAAAGTCAGTCTAGATATGAACTTATTCTAACGCATCAAGCAAGTCAAACAAGGCACATCAGCACAGAAAAGGAAACAGACAAGAAAAGAAAGCAGATCAACCCCTCTTTCAATTCCAAGCTTCAGCTCTTCTGACAGCAATCCAGTCTTCAGACTTCAACCACTCTTCAAGGCTATCATCCTCCATGACAAGTATCAACTTGCTTCTCCAGGTTTCAACCCATCAAACATAAGTATCCACTTATTCTCTTTTCTTCAAGCCTCAGCTCTTCAGTCAATTCCACCCTCAGGCTTCACTCCTAACTACAAGTGTCAACTTGATTCCTTCAGGCTCTCAATGCATCAATGTAAGTATCAACTCATCCTTTATTCCTCAAGCTTCAACTCTCCACTCAATCTCAATTGAATCCTCTTCATAAGTATTAACTTGTCTTCAAGCTTCAACTCTCTTTGCTTTTTCAGTATCAACTTGGTCTTCTTCCCCTACAAGCTTCAGCTTCTCAGAGTAATCTTCAATCACCTGGAAGTGTCAACTTCATCCTTCAATTCTTTTTCAAGCCTCAGCTCTTCACTCAATCTCCATTGGGTCTTCAAGTATCAACTTGTTCTTCTTTCTCTTCAAGCTTCAACTGCAATGGCAATGCTCAAGGAATCATCCTCTTCCACACTCTTCAATGAAGTCCTCATCTTCAAACTCCAGTCTAACATCTTTCAAGATACTCAAACCAGAAGACAATTGATTTAACAGAATGAGTGGAAATGATAAACAGCTTATTGACAACCAAAGGAAGCCTGCAAGGGTTCATCATTATGAGAGACTGGTTCCCTCAAAGTTCTACTTCCCAGATAAAGCCACTCATCCCTCCAAAGGAGAGATGTGATTATCTTAGAAGGACTTTTAGTCATTGGGAGGAGTGGAAGCACAATATGCTTTCCATATTTGTGGAAGAAATCATTCTAGTTATAAGGCTCTCCCTATGGCTCCTACCTCCTAAATCTTCATCAGACACCTTCAGGCACAAGCAACTCCTAGCTCCAAGCAACTTCAAGCATCCTCACCTTGTCTTCAACTTGTCTTCAATCTCAACAAAAGGCAAACAAAGCAAAACCCTAGTCTAAGGGGATTAAAGAAGTTAACCTATTTGAGTTAGTAAGTTAGGATCACCTAAAACCTAGTACTAAAGTTAATCCTAACTAAAATACTAAAACCAATTGTAAAATCCTACAAAAATAACTATGGGAACCTAGGTCAATCATGACTCTACCATATTAATTCCATAGATCAAATCATCAAATAAGACCTAGAAATAAATTCTACACCACAAGGTACTAAATCTAAACCCTAAAAGGAAGCACCTAAAGCTCAATCTAGAAACCACACCTATTTTCATCACAAAAATTTGAGAAAAATGCTATGGGAGCATACATGTCTAACCTAATCACACACAAAAAATTAGGATCAAAATCATCACCACATGATCACACAAAATTAGGTATCAAACATAACCATTTTAATATCAATTAAAATATAAAATTCCCATAAAATCATAAAATGCATGAAATGAAAATATTTTTTTTCTAAAAAATACTAGACTCAATCATTAGTATAATTCAAAAAGAATGGGATTAATTGGATCATTTTTCAATTTTATATGATTTTATCAAGAACCATGAATAAAATGAAAAAAATAAAAGAAAATCAAACAAAAATAATAAAACCACGGTGCAGATAGTAAACACGCTCAGTTCATTCTATGGATTGGGCCATGAGGGGGTGTGGATATCAGTCTTTTCACTAAGCCCAGCATCAACACTAAATGAAATGATGCATTTCATTAACTCAAATCCTTCACAACTTGAAATTAAAACGTGGCTGTTGGATCACTCCTCTAGTCAAAGGTCTCACCACATCCAATGGCTCTAGAGTCATCTTCTACCTTTTGAACCTCTGAACTTCACGCGCAGCTCCGGCCACCACCGGTGGTGCTCCGGTCATCGTCCCCAACCCTAACTCTCTCTAGGATCCTCCATTGCAAATGGTCTGTACATGAATCTTGTCCCAAATTTCCTCACGAATTCATTCATTCCCTTTATTCTCTCTGAAACCTCAAGATTCGCCATAACCAATTCTCAACCGAAAATGGTAACATCCTAAATTGGTCACTAATTCTCAAATTAATGGCCTGAAATCATTCCTACACCGTTCTACAATGCATCTAACACCCTAATTCATCTTGATTCTACCTAATTCATGCTGGAGGAAGAAAGTTACTAACCTGAAAATTCTTGATGAACAGATGCACTAAACCTTCAAATCAAGCTCTACAACCTTCCAGACACGATCAATGGATCCTTTCCTTGCTTCTGTATGCAATAGAACTGGTTGAAAACTCCTAAATATTGAAACCCGATGGTGAGTTGCAGATGGAAAAATCTGAGCTCAAGAACACCAATCAGCCACGAATTCCTCTTGATTATGATCTGAACTCAATCCCTAGCATCCATGGAAGAAGTTGCAATCAAGAAAATGGATGGCAAGTGAAGAAATTGGTGAAACCGAATTCAGTTGCAAGCTGTGCAATTTCAATCTCAATCTATGCTCTCTCCTTCAATCATCACCAACCTTTGCATTGGATCACCTCTACTCAATATATAGATGATGTATGGATGATCTAGAACCCTCTAGATCCTTCTAATGAGAGTTTCAATCTCTCATGTCATGAGATTTTCAACCATATGCCATGATATGCATAGTTCTGTTTGCAGCTTGAAACCAATCCCATTCTCTTCCAATTTCTCCCCTAGTGACATTTTGAAAGTGTTTAGCTTGCAAAGGGCCTTGGTTATGCCTTGATTCTAGGTTTTGCAAATGTTACTTATGATGTAAGTAACTACTTTTCAAAGCAAGTCCACAAATTAGACCTCAACTCAAAAATGTGGCTAAACCAATGTTCTTAAAATGTTTTCTAGAGTCAAAATAATATATTACATGCCTTGGTTTGGATGTGTAGGTCAAAAATATCAATTTCCAACTTTGGTTTATTTAACTTATACCCTTATTTTAGGTCATTTTTGCAACTTTGAGATACAAGTACTTCCAACATCTCATGACCTCTTTACTAGCCTTAAAACATCATTTTGAACAAGTTTGATGTTAAACATTTTCCCATTTGAAGCTTGGAAATGGGAGTTATGGCCTTATGCTTGAAATGACCTGTAATGTCTAAATGACCAAAATGCCCTTGACTTGTCAAAGCCATAACTTGAGTTCTACAAATCCTATCAAGTACTTATAGTACTCCCTAGAAATCTAAGAGGATAAGGAACAACATTCATGTTGACCAAAAGTTCATAGGAATCATCCTTCTTGGGCAAAAGTTTGATGCAAGTTGGGTAACTTTCAAGCCCCCAAGTTCACATACCTCAGATGACCTGTAACTTGTCAAAATCATAACTTGAGTTCTACAAATCCTATCAAGGACTTCTAGCACTCAAATTAAAGCTAAGCTAATGCTATACAACATTCATGTTGGGGGTGGGATGAGATAACAGTCACATCTTGAGCTAAACTGCCCTGAAGATAGGGGTCAAACTAGGGGATTTTACACTGTCAAGCCTTAGAAACCCTAGCTTGAAACTTCTCAGACTCTTCAATCATGATGAGTTGACCTTGGAATCATCCTTATAACATCTCAATGTATCAATCCATGATCACATGGACTTTGAATTAGGTCTCAACCTTGTTCAAATCATCAGTTGACCTAGGGTTGACCCAGTCAAACCCTAATTACACCACTTATGGCTGAGTCTTCTTAATCTTGCACAATGACCTATCTAGGCTTCATGATGGCTTTCAAGACATCTCATAAGCTCTCTCAAGGATTCAAGTCCAACTTCATGGCTTCAGAATCATCTGAGGGTCTTCCCTATAACTCTCAAGTTAAGAGGCACACACTCTTGGTTTCAACCATTCTCTCTGAGGATCTTCTAACTTCTCTGACAAGGATATCAACCCTTGAACACTTGAATAAGCTCTTTAGCTAGCTTCAAGGTCTTGTGTAGCCCTTAATGGGTAATCAAACCTCTTGATCTCCTGCACACATGTCTATGAAATGCAAATGATAATGCTAATGTGAATGAAATGAAACACAAGCTAGGTAAAGAAAAGTTGGGCAAATTTTGGGGTGCAACAACCAACACCAAAAGGATGCAGGCTAAGTTGAACCGACTAGGTTGGCTATCACCAAAAGGATAATAGTAAGGCAATTGAAAACGGTCACGCTTGCTGGATACAACTCATTGGGGAACACCCAAGAGGAAGATTGAATTGAAAAGAATCAGCGGGGACGGCCACTGACTTGCTTGGAGATCACAGTTTTATTGAAATGATTTCATGAGGAACGCCCATGAACTTTGGAGAAGATGCCCTCGTCTGGGCTGAATTTGTCTCTGAAGTTCCGTCTTGGTCAATAAAAGGTTGAACAACTTCGTGAGGAACGCTTACGGCTTGCTGAAGATGCTCCTGTCTGGGCTGAATCTTGCACTGAAGATTTTGGATTTGCTCAACAAAAGGTTCAATAACTTCATGGGGAACGCCCACGGTCTTGAATGATATTCCCCTGGATGGGTCGTATGTTGACTTGAAGATCTGATCAACCACAATGTTGAAATACGTCATGCGAAATACCCATGGTCTTGAAAAAGATGCCCTTGACTGGGCTGAATCTTGCTTTGAATGTCTTTGAATTTCGTGGGAGAAAACCCACAGCCTTGCAAAAAATGCCCCTGACTGGGCTGATGATTGCTTTGAAGCTCTTGAATTTGCCCACCAAAAGGTAAACAACTTCGTGGGGGACACCCACGGTCTTGCGGAGAATGCCCCCTGACTGGGCTGAATACGGTCTTGGAAATCTTCGAGATTGATCCTGGACCTTGACTTGCATATGCGAATGCCAGATGCTAAAATGAGGTTCCATAACAAATGGAAATGCAAATGCTGACGCGCGGAGATGCAAGAGCTGGGGAAGTATGATTGAGCATGCATATGATGCAAGATGCTTATGATAGCGAATGCAATGTGTATGATGCATATGATTGCAGAAGGGTGATGGAAAATGCAAGTAGAAACGCCAGCGTGGTGGATTTTTGGTAGTTTCTAATGCGGATTGGACTTTGGGTGGTGGGAGGGATCGATTTCCTCGACACGCAGTTTGCTGAAGACGCCATGATTGGAGCAGAAGATGTCCTGGATGCCTTAAGTCTAGGTACTTGGTGATCTGTTGTGAATTTGCTTCAGAGAAGGTTGTAACTCTGCTTGACGGTCAGGATGACTTGAGCCTGCCCTAGTTTGAACTTGTTAAAAGTCTGCCCCAGATTAACCAATTCTGAAATTGAAGTTGGACTTTGATGCTTTGGGGATGTCTTGCCCCTGCTCGAGCTGTTGAATGACCTGCCCCAGCCTGTGGGTTTTGAGATAGCCTCACTTTGTGTTCGCCAGTGAAAGTCAAGTTTCTCCTCGATTGCCCCTTATTGAAATGTCTTTGAACACCTAGCACTGATTTGCAATTAAAGTTGTACATTCACGAATGGTAATATTAATGCAATGTTTGATGCAAGTTTTGAAAAAGTGTCGTTTATTGAGAGTGTCGTGATAGCGAGAGACGAATGGATTGTTAGCCCAGACGTTGTGCTAGTTTTGATTGGTGTAGAAGATATAGCAAGGATAATGGCACAAATGCCGATGATTAGCAATCATGTGAGGAGTCAGGTTACGCAACGTTACGATAATATGCCTTCGGAATAAACCTCGCCTCAATTAGGTCTTTCGAGGGTTGTAACGTGGTCTAGTTCGCAGTTATGAAACAAAGGATGTTAGGATCAAAGTATGATTTGTACATACCCCTTCTTCTTAATGATCTCCAGTCCTACGTTCAGTTAATTCTGCATATGCCTGCTTTGACAATGTAAGCTTGGTGATTCAAGGTTTGCTCGAAATGGAAGTCACCTTATTTTGCTGGATGCCAGTGACCCTTTTGACATTTGGTGGCCACTGAATCTTATTTTGTTTTTGTTGAGGGTTTCGGGGTCCTCTTTTGCTTTTGTTTTTTATCCCTAACTTTTGCATGGATTAACTTTACTTGTCAGATCCATCGGGATTGCCTTGATTTTGCCTAAATCCCCTCTGAGGTATTTGACTTAGCAGACTTTTGATTTTTTGGATTTTGTTGTGACTGTCATGTCATTGATGAACAACCGTCTTCTAGATTTTACTTGTTGATTTGAATGCGGGATTGGATTAACTGAACACTACCCTGCCCCAGGTTGAGTGTAAAGGTTTGAATATCCGAAGGAAACTGCTTCTAGGCTCGAAGTGGTTTACTAGGGATTAACTCCTTATATCTCCGGTGTATGGGGAATTGAAACAACGCATGTACATCATTGACGAGATTCTGTCTGAAAGCATACGTTTTGCAATTATGGGTATCTTGTTTTCATCATCCTCCCTCAAAACATGCTAAACGACAGTTGATAAAGAGTGAAGTGAACAAATGTGTCGGTGATTTATGCTAAAAATGAGTGGATACGACATAACTAATTCAAAACATGCATAAACGATACATTAATGAAAACCAAATACGAATGGTAATTGTTTGAAGTACAAAGTTTTTAGACAAGCAAAGACGAAATATGAGAAATGAAATGGCAACATGACTGCCTTCTTCGGGGATGAACTTGACTTGGCTTGATTTGATCTGATGCTGGCACTAGATGGCCGGTGGCATTGGATTGTTGATGACATTTGGGGACTTCCCATTGAAGTTGATAGCATCCTTGTCGATCATATCTTGAACCTTGTGCTTGAAAGCTCAACAGTTCTCAATGGTATGACCTGGAGCGCCCTTATGAAACTCACAATGAGCATTTGCATCGTAGTCGGCAGGAATGACAGTTGGGGGAGCCAAATCTCTTGGAACCACAACCTTCTTCTCCATCAACTGAGCAAAGATACTAGCATATGTCATTGGCAGGCAATCAAATACTTTATCGGGCTTCCATGTCCTCTGCTGACGCTGTTGGCGAGCACCTTGTTGTTGTTGAGCAGCTTGCAGTTGTTGTTACTGAGGAGGATATTGATATCCTTGCTGGTTGTAGGCTTGTTGCTGAGGAGCCCTTTGTTGTGGCATCTGAGCTTGCACTGCTTGAACAGCTGGCTGATAAGGCATCAGAGCATATTATGCAGCAGCAGCATACAGATATGGATAGTAAGGCATTTGATAAGGCATAGGAGCGGGAGCTTGTTGGGAAGCTTGCTCTTTCTGCAAAGAGATAGCATTTGTTTCGCCCTCTTTCTTCTTGTATCCATTGAAAGGATTCTTGGCATTGGCTTGGCTATTAGGGATCTTTCCACTCTTCAACCCTTCTTCAATTCTCTCACCAATGATCACCAGGTCAGAGAATCCAACAGAGACACTACCAATCCGTTTCTCATAGTAATAGCCTTGCAACGTACCCATGAATATGTCTATTAGCTCACGGTTAACAAGAGGTGGATGCACCCTTGCGGCTAGCTCTCTCCATCGTTGCGCGTACTCCTTGAAGAATTCACTGTCCTTCTAAGTTATACTCTGAAGTTGAGTACGATTCGGAGCAAGATCGGTGTTGTATTTGTACTGCTTGACAAAAGCATCGGCTGTTATGTTCCATCTGCATATACCATTCAAGTGATGCCTCAGACAAGCTGTCTTAGAAGCAATGAATCATTAGCTTTTCGTCTCGGGCATATGCGGCCATCTTGCGACAATACATCTTCAGGTGAATGTTTGGACAGCTGAGACCTTTGTACTTCGAAAATTCAGGCACCTTCAACTTGGGAGGTATAACAACGTCAGGCACCAAGCATAATTCCAAGGCACTGAAAGAGTTTGAGTTGTGCCCCTCCATGACTCGGAGTTTCTCAGCTAAATCTCGACACATCTTCATAACTTCTGAGTCTTGAGCAGCAACAGGGTTGGCGATGGGGATAACAACATGATAGTTCTGAACATCATCGTACTGATCCACTAGATTATCTTCGGTATGAGGAATAGGGATCTGGACAACAGTAGGTTGGGCTTGCGGGATAGCTCCAACAGTAACTCCAGGCGATGGCACTGGTTGAGAAGTGGTTCCTTCGGCTGCGGTAGTGAAGTTCAATGGCATTCTATAAGGGTTATGAATTGGAACTAGCAGTCTGGTGGTAGACCCTTGTCCTAGATCATTGTTGTGGATGATGGTAGCTTCACGCATCTCTTCTTCCTTTCGGGATGTAATGATGGCTTCAAGGATCTGGTCAATCTTTCCTTTGAGAGAATACAACTCTTCTCTGAAGGCAGCTTGCTGTTGCTGAATCTGCTCGATCCTTCCTCTGGTATTGGCTCTAGTTGCGTACTGGTGTCGAGGAATCAGCTTGATTTACTGGATAGGAAGGAAAGAGAAACATGAGAAATCGCTGGAGGAAAGAAAATGCAAGATGCACAACAAATGAGATGCAATGCAAATGATATGCAATGCAAGATGCAAGATCTAGGATCGCAGGATCACAAATTCAAACAGTTCTGAAGTTAGCCGGGTGAACGGTTCAAGGATTACAGTCACTGCTCAAAGAAACCCCACGAGTAGGATGCTAAAACGGGTAAGTGCCTAGAGTGATGGATATCTTCCAAAGATATTACTACCATGACAAAGCCTTATCACGACGATAATATCCTCAAAAGAATATCCTCTAGGTGAGGTTCTCGTATCTTCCAAGCGAGAAAGACTTCTCGGAGGCATCAACTACACAACCATCGACACGCGGGTTCTAGGAAAGGTTCTCAGAGTCATAGATCGAGGTTGAAAATACTACTGTAAAGAAGTAATACATTCAAGGGATCTCATCTGATTGAGGCGTTCGTATTAATCCACAAAGAATTAACACTACCAACCACCATGGATAAAATGGTTTATGGTCCTTGGGATCAATGATTCAAGCTCGAAAACATTATTTCCATGGCAAAGACTCACCACAACAACAACATCTCCAAGGAATCTACTCCAAGTGGGGTTTTCACTTCAACTTAACGTGAAAGACTCCACGCAAGTATCCACTACACAACCACTATCCTAATCCTAGGGTTATACTCGGACTCGGGTGTAGAGCCATCTCACAAAGCCCATAAGCAGAACAACCCAACTATGCCACAAGCACAAGTAACCAAGATAAGAATACAAATAAGCAAGAAGAAAACAAAAACAACAAACTAACAACTCAAACTAAGATAGGCTCGACTCTCTCTTGCATGGAGCAATAGTCCCCAACAGAGTCGCCACCTGTCACACCTCAAAAATTTTCTTTTCGAAAACACGATCCTCGCACAAAAGGCGCGAAAATGCGGTTCGACAGAGTCGCCACCAGACTTTATTTATCCCGAATAAACGGGAGAGGAAAATATCGAGAAAACCTCATAAAAACGGAAGGAACACGACCGTCGCAACCATATTCTTGGGTTCGGGAGTCGGTTACACGAGGGGAAGGTATTAGCACCCCTCGTGTCCATTGTACTCAACGGGAACCTCTTAATTCGAGTTGTGATGAAAGTTAGATAAGCTTAGTTCTTCTCTTCTCAATACTAAATACTAAACGATACTATAAAGGCTAAAGATGCTAGGGGAAAGGGGATGGTTAGAGGATAGGGTGCTCGCCAAGGATTGGGACCCTTGTGCCTACGTATGCTCATTCGGACAAGAATGAGAAATCAGAGCTCTCGTAGTTCGACTACGGGAAAGGATGAGGGAAAATGGAAGATAGAGGAGATTGTGCTCGCCAAGATCATTGCAATCTTGTGCCTACGTATCTTTCATCCAAGAATGAATGAAGAATCAGAGCGTCCGTAGTTCATGGTGACAACGACGAAAAGAAACGGGATTGAATGGGTTTTGAAGGTGGGTACGGATGACGATTACTTGAAGCTTAAGAAAGACTTCTCGGACCCAAGTAATCGGGAGAGTGAACCAAAGACTTGGAACTTTCTCTTTTTCATCCTGAAGAATAAGGTTATGTTTGAAAGGGTGAGGATGATCGGATGACAACTACTTGAAGCTTAAGAAAGGCTTCTCGGACCCAAGTAGTCGGGAGAGCGAACCAAAGACTTGGAACCCTCTCTTTTTCGTCGCAAAAGAAGTTGTGTTTGGGAGGGTGAGTTTGAACTGATGAAGACTACTTGAAGCTTAAGAAAGACTTCTCGGACCCAAGTAATTGGGAGAGCGAACCAAAGACTTGGAACATTCTCTTTTTCATCGTGAAAAGAAAGTTGTTTGAAAGGTGAGTGAAAGGATGAGCAGTTGGAGATGGTTGAATGTTGTCGAGTTGTTAATGTTATTTAAAGGCGTCAATTGCTCACACACAAATAAGATAACTCGCATCCAAACAACCGAAAGCAAGCTCAAAGACTTGAACCTACTCTTTACACCTTGAAAAGAATTGAATAGTTGTTAATTGATTGATAGTTTGTTATGAAAATCCACTTGACGTTGGATCAAGGGTTTGACTTATTATCGCGTGCAAAGCGTGTATTGGACATGGTTTGAGAAACGAAACCGACTTGACTTACGCATCAAGGGTCGAGTTGTGTGCAATAGGTCGATGGCGAATGCATATGAGCACTCAACTTACGAGGGTTTGAAAATGGCTCGATGGCAAATTGAGAATTAGTTTGAAAATAGTTTGATCCGCTCTAGTCCCTATAGGTGCTCATAGGAGATAAACTAATAATCAAAGAAATGCGAAACATGCATCGGAATGGGAAAGGGGTACATGTAAGTTACACGGGATTGCACGAAATAAAGGGTCTCATTGTCAGGTAGCCCAAGAGAAAGCCGTGTGTGTGCATTATGTCCTAAACTACGCCTTGAGTAAAGTCGGGCACGACTCAAAATTAGGGTTCCTGCAAATAACCAATGATACAATAGTCCACCAATTTGGCTTTTAGGATTTCGATAGTTTATTAGGTGTTTTCGAATATGGGTGAATAATAATAATGAATAATGAGTATGACAATATGAATATAGCAAGATAATATAACAATAATATCCACAATAATATTTTGAGGGAAATTAAAGTTAATGGTTAGTTTGATTAGGAATTAAATCGGGGGAAATGTAACGCTAAACCATCGTAGCTCGACTTATAATGAAAGTCGGTCTATAGAAGGTCACGTGAGTTGATTTCCGTGCTAAAAAACAAGATTGAGAAATGATATTGAGAATCATTCACCAATTTAATTGTGTCGCACGGACGAAAAGTGGGATCTCGTCTTAATCGCAAACAAAATGTCGATTAATCGAAGGTAGCCTATCACGATCCCAAAATAGGGAAAATGACCCAAATGGTCATTCTCCATAGATTTGAAATCGAGAAGGTTATTGACTTCGATACACGACGCTTACGAATCTAAAGACATCATCGATCGTAAAAAGTGAATAAAAATGGAAATGAATAAGAAAATGAAATAGTCTCGAATAAATTATCATCTATCAATAGTTTGACCGATAATAATCCTTAAAAATTGTCATTGACCAAAACGAGTAAGAATCGAATAAAATGAATGAAAATAGATAAAAATTGAAAATGAAGAAGAAATGAAGAGAGAAAAAAGGTGGTCTCAGATCCAACATTATTTATCAATAGTTTGACCAATAACGATTTACGGAGGTCTCGTCATCGACCCAAAAAACTAAAGAAAATGAAAATGGCATTAATCGGGCAAATATATTTAAATCTAGCAATTTGAGAGTTTGAAAAATAAATAATAATTTATTTAAAACATCAATCCTGAAAGTAATTGTTAAAAAATTGAAAATTAAATATATACAGCATAACTAAAAAACAAGAAAAACAATAAAGGGGAGACGTGTTAATTACACTGGGCGTATGAATATGGTGGAATCATCATGGGCTCTTTAGGCCCATTCATCCGCACCTACATAAACAAAATATGGATAACACAACTTGGGCCCCAAATTGAAGAGAACACCACGATCCATTAAACCATCAAACTCAGGCGATAAACAAAAACTGCGTATTCAGAAACATGAATCAAGAATAACACCCTGTTAAAATAAAGATCTTGACACACACCACAACGATGCGAACGGACCAACAAAACATCACAAAGAAATAGACCAAAGCATCACGTCTCAACCTTCTAACTCGCTTTCAATTAAATCATTCCATTTCGAACGCTCCGCGGCCGACTAATACAGGTTCACCTGTTTCTTTTCAATAGTTTCGCTTCTGATTCAATCTTCTTCTACTCCTTTCTATTTAGAAAACTCATGGGTTTGTTGTTGATTTAGGGGTTTGAGGTTAAAGAAGGGTATTATTGTATGGTTTTTGTTCAAGGGCTGAAAAATGGGTTTAGATTTTGGGATGGTTTTTGAAGGAGGTGGGACGCTTTTCCGGGTTGATGAGTCTGAAACAAATTTAGAATCGAAGGTGACGTGGAGGTTGGAGAAGGTTCGAGGGTTAATGGCGGAAGGTGGAGTTCGAAGGTGATGGTGAGTGAAGTTTTAACGAGTTTTCTGGGTTGAAGTTGAAAGAATGGGTAAATGCAAAAGGTTGAAGGTGTTGAAGAGTGTTCTGTTGGATTGAGAGTGAAGTTATGGTGATGTAGATTAGAATGTGTTGGTTCGAAAGATGATATGGGGTTGGGAATTTCGGTTGAGTTCAAGGAAGAGGTTTTGGTTGTTGTTGATTTTTTTCGGATTTTGAAGTTATGAGAAAAAGGAGAGTTATTGAAGAAGGTGGCGGCTAGGTTTTTTCGCTCAACAATTTTTGTTTCTTCTTTATATCAAATGGAGAAGGGTAAAAATGGGAGGAGTTTCACAAATGGTCGTACGTTTTTTCATAGCTACAATTGTGCCTTTCGTTCCATGGTTGTACGGTGTGGTCCCACAAGTTTTGTGCTGCGTGTACGGTTTGCGTGGCCCTTGGCTTGGAGCAAGATATTGGTTGGGGCTTGCTGCATGGTGTGTGAGGTCTGACATTATGGCTTTTGCAAATCACATAGTTTGTTATTATTCGTTTTGTCTGTTGTGAGTGTGCTGGAAAGTTGTCGTGTTGTACGTTCGCGTGGGTGGCATTTGGGTGATATGAAGCACACTGTGTGAGGTGTGGGTGCATATTGGTCTTGTGGCATTTTGTCATTTATTTGCTGCATGAAAAAGCTCTTCTTCTTTAAAGAATGTACTGCAAATTTGTTTTGGGGTATGCCTCTTATTTACACTTCAATTTAGTATGAAAAACTTTGAGCTTGATGTGTTATCTATTTTAAGCCAACAAACTTCAAACATTCCTAACTTTATGATTTTCTGACCCATATACTGACAATTGCAAACATTCCTATCTTGATGAAGCTCAAATGAAACTTGATTCAATTCAATTCAAACTCATGATTGAAGCAACATAAATTTTTTGGATTTTTTGAGTAATGGTTGGTGGAGGGATGTACAGATGCAAGTTATATATAGGGTAGGACAAATTTGGGGTATGACAACCACTAACTGTACATTTAAGGGAGGAACAAAGAAGACAAAGGTAAATAAGGGAATAGTCAGAGATGCATATGTTAATATGGAACAAGTTGTAATTAAGGAAACTGCTGTCATGGATGGGAAATCAAGTGTCAAGAAGAGAGAGTCAACTGCCAAGGTAGCAAAGTCAATTGTCAAGGTGGAAAAGTCAATTGTCAAAGAGGGGAAATCATGTGTTAAGGAGGCAAAGTCAACTATCAAATAGGGGAAATCATGCGTCAAGGAGGCAAAGTTAACAGTCAAATATGCAAAGTCAAATACCAAAGAGGCAATGCCAACTGTCAAGGAGGGAGACTCAACTGCCAAGGAGGAAAAGTCAGGTGCCAAGGAGGGATAATCATGTGTCAATGAGGGAAAGTCATGTGTCATGGAGGGAAAGCCATATGCTAATGTATGAATGGATTCTGTCAATTAAGGAAAGTTAAGTAAGGTTCCAAGGAGGGACAATCATGTGTTGATGAAGGAAATTCATGTGCCAACTGATGATATGACAACTGATCTAACTGTCATTGAACCATGTGAGCCAACTGATCTAACTGATGAAATGGTAATTGAACCATGCGATCCAACTGATAATGCTACACGTGCTTCATTGGATGAAACTCTGGCTGCATTATTAGGAGGGGATGAGTGTCGCTACTGCGAAAATCGGCGCCGGCTGAACAGAAGAGTCGCCACCGTGCGTTATTTATCCCACGGGAGGGAAAGGAAACGCTCAGAGTAAACCTCGCACAACACGGGAAAGGTATGGTCGTCGCAACCAAAACCTGGGTTCGGGAGTCGGTTACGCAAGGGGAAGGTATTAGCACCCCTCACGTCCGTCGTACTCGACGGGATCCACGCTTGTTTTCGGGTATGGATTGTTATTCTATCTACTCTATAGGTCATGGGTTAAAAAGAAAATAAAATGAAAATAAAAATGACTCGGCAAAGTATCGCACTTTATGCCTACGTATTCTCGACTGGAACGAGAAATCAGAGTCAACGTAGTTCGCCTACCTACGGGAAAGGAGGGGAAGGTTGCTCGCTAGGATATCGCATCCTATGCCTACGTACTTCCACACAGCAGGGAAGATCAGAGCACACGTAGTTCGGGCCACGTACGACACAAGCTTGTCTTGATTGATTTTTATTCCTTCTGAAAAAGGTTTTCTTGATTAACAGTCCAAGCGGACGAAAATGACGTTTTGATGAGTTCACATTCTTTTACGGAAGAAGTGTCTTTTATTGTGTTTGAAATCTTTATGTGTTTTTCTGTTTGTTTTGAGAAAGAAAGAGACAGAACTCTAACCTACGGTTGCGAAGGGAAACAAACTAACCTAATGTTATCATGCATGGGTTAAAACCTAGTGTCTATCATGCTCCTCTCTTGCACAGAGAGAAACAGAGATCCTACGGGATAGGCAGAAACAGAAACAATAATAGATATATACAGTAAAGCAGTAAAATGCATGGATGCAACAATACAAGCGAGGCAAGGGAGTCCCACTCAACCTCGAACCTAGAAAACAATAGGCAAAAGTGAACAGACTTCACTTTCAACCCAGCAGGGTAAACAGCAAACAATACAGTTCAGAAAACCAATCAATACATCAGCAAATGAAATACAACAGCAAAAGAAACAGCATCAGCAGCTCTGAATCAACATCTGGCTTCCAAGCAATCTCCAATCAGCTACAGGCTTCAACAAGCATCAATCTCCATCTTCATGGCCTTCAGGCAAGGGCTTTGATCATCAGTCTTCTATCTGCAATGGCTTTTCTTCAAGCTCAAACCTCCAGGATGAGGGATTAGTCACAAGAGTGAATTGGGTGTTAAGCAATCAGCTGACTACCAAGGGTGGTGAACAGACTGCTTCTAACACAAGAGACATTTTCTCTCAAGAGTTCTATCTCATAGACACTGTCACCAAGCCTTCCAAGGGAAGGGGGTGAGTGCCTTAGAGAGACTCTGAATCACAGAGAAGAATGGATGCAGACAAAGCAATCCATGTTTGAGAAACAACTTTCTAATCTAGAGCTCTGCCTAGCTCCTAAACCCTAGTCTCCTCAGCAGCTGCTAGCAAGAATCTCCTCCTCAACTCTGACAGTTGATCTTCAATCTTTGAATCTCCAATGGCTTCATCTTCACAAATCTTCAGCTTCCCCAGGGCCCCAGACAATCCCAATACCCAAACAAGCAAGCAACAATCCCCAGAGGGCACACCACACCAGACAACAGATATACAGACAGTAATAATAGCAGTAGGGGAATCCTGACTTTTTCTAAGGGATCTAATAGCTACCCATAGCCCATATAGTCCCATAACTAATCTATTCAAACCCTAAGTCCTAAGGAAAAATTGAACTTCCTAAGTTGTCACTTAAAACCCTAGTTTTGTTCATGATGTTCAAGCATTTACTAATCACCTAAAATTAACTCCTAAAAATGGGAACTAAAATATTTCTACAAGTTTAATATCTCATCTAAACAATATAACAAGAATGACTAAAAAATATTAAAGCATGTAAGAGAACAAAAATCATAAAAATGATGCATGAAATGAACTATTTAATATGACATTTATTTAGAAAATATGTAAAAAATATGAAATAAAACTAAAAATGAAATTTTATTTTTCTATAATATTCTACACATCCTAAAGAAAATATGGTAAAAAGAATGGATTAAAATGCATTTTTTATGAATTATTTATGAATTTATGAAATTGGTAAAAATTAAAATGGAATTAAGAAAAATTAAACAAAATAAAAATGAAGGAGGGGTGCATTTAGAAACTCGCCCCAGTTATAATCTGGATGGGCCACATAATGGGGGGTGCTGGTAGCGAATTGCCAAGGCCCAGTATTCATTCAGAATTGAAAGAAATAATAGAAAAGCGCTGGGGGGTAAGAATAGCATCAAAAATACGTTGAAATTGCATTGGGCCTAGTTGCTGGGGGTGGGGATAACAATAACACTCAGGCCCGCCCGTTTCAATTAATGAAACGGTGCGTTTAGGGCCAGCACAAATCCCTCCAAACTTCAGATTAAACGATGGCCCTTGGATCTTCTGGGAAGTCAAAAGTCTTACTCAACATGAAGGGTCCAGATTATCTCTTCTTCAATCGACCTGCAACCTAGGGTTTCATCCCCATGAGACTCCATGCACGAGCTACTTTACACCCTTCGGTTCTCCTTCTACACGCAGTGAAACGCCACGCCATAAACATGAAACCTGCTCAGAATCTTTCCCTCTATAATCTTAGGGCATCAATTCAGTCTGAAACTCAATGAAACTCTCAACCCGATCGAGGTAAAATCTGGCCACCATGGATATGCACTGATATGCACCAATTCAATTCTTCTTCAAACTTACCCTAATCTGATCTATGCACAAAGGTGATTAACCTACACTATCGAGCTAAGATTCTAATGGCTTAACCTAAGAGATATTGATCCAAACAGTTTGTTGCACCTGTCACCAACCATCACCAATCCTTTCCAAACTCATCTAACTTAATCTCCTAACCACCTAGATCAAGTCTACACTAATAAAATCATGTTAAACTAACTGAATCAAGCTAATCGAATGAAAACTTACCTGATGTAAAACCTTGAGAACAGCTATGGAGATTGATGATTTGAGGCTTTTGAGACTTGGATCTTGATCCACACACTCAGCAATCAATTCTGTATGCAATATTCTGGTGATTCCTTGCTTGAATTAGGCTGTCCACTTGAGATTGTGATTTTGATGTTGATGAAAAAGTTGCTCGAAAATGGATGATAATCACTTGATCCTTGCTTCAATTATGATCTATGATGATGATGGAGTAAAATTGAATCAATGTGGATGAAGATTGATGAAGATTTTGGAGAATTGGAATGAAAACTCAATGAGAAAGTATGGGAGAAATTTGTGGAATTCTTGGTGCAAATGAAGCCAAACCTTGCCAAATTCATCTTTCATGAATATATAGACCCCAATGGTACATTCTAGATCCATCTTGCACATTCCCTTGTTTTCCAACTTTGGCTCATTTTGATTATGTTTCTTAAAAGGCAAGCAACCATGGATAACTTCATTTTTTCCTTCTAAACTCAAAAAAGTGTGTGAACCATTGTTCTTAGAATTGTTTTTCCATTCAAAATCATATATTGGAAGTCTCCATTTGGACTTGTAAATCTCCCAAACCATTTTTCAATTTGAAATTATTCACTTTATAAGCCTTTTTAGTTCATATTTTGACCAATCATGCAACTCCATGCTATGAGCTTCTCCAATAACTTGTGACCTTCTTTCTAGACTTAAAATCCCATTTGGAGCAAGTTTGATGTTGTAAGTTTTTCCATTTGAGGCCTCCTTGTATGAGTTTTGGACATAGGTTAAAATGACCTGTAATTCACAAATGCCCAAAATACCCTTTGCTTGCCAAGACCATAAGTTGAGTTCTCCACATCATATGAAGGCATGCCATACCATTCTAGAAAGCTAAGACAATGAGGAACAATTCTTATGTTGACCAAGAATTCACTTGAAATCTCCTTGAGGGGCAAAACTAGCTTGGAAGTCAAGTCACTTTCACAGACAAAAATTCAGATACCCCAGATGACCTGTAACTTGCAAGGACCATAACTTGAGTTCTACAAATCTCCTTGAGGTCTTCCACCACTCAAATTAAAGGTCTTGAGATCCTCTACAAGTTTCATGTTGGCCAAGAAGCCATTTGAAGCTTGTATTTTGACTTATCTTGCTTGGAAATTTGACCTAAACTAGGGGATTTTACACATAAACCCTAATTTAGAAGCTCCTCTTCTCCTTGATTTCTCTTGAATTCTTCTTGGCATATCTCCATATCCTTCTTTATATGTTCAATGATGAACCCCACATCTCTCCACTAGACTTGAATGCCCCTTAAATCAGTCAATTGACCTAGGATTGACCTAGGGTTGACCCAGATGAAACCCTAGTTGACTGCCTTCAGCTATAGCTCTTGTGCTCTCATCAGTGACTTGTCTCCTTCTCCAAATGACTTTCTAAGTCCTCCAAGATGTCTAGATATCCTCCATGCCTTCAACTCACAGCTCACAACCCTCTTGTTGACCCTCAGATACCCTCAGCTAGGAGATGGACTCAAGGCTTGATCTGCTGAACTCTTTGCTTTCAAATTCTTTCCTGATGACTTGAATGAGATTGAATTGGGATAATAACCTCTTGATAGGATTCTAGAGATGAGAATAATGATTGATCCCCCTGTTGTATGACTTGCTATGCTTATGCTATGCAGATGATTAGACTATGCACATGACTCTATATGCAAATGCTAATGACATTGAAACATAAACCAAGTGAATAAGGTTGAGCAAATTTTAGGGTGCAACAGCTGCCCCTATTCAAGCGACTTGGACCCAATTGGATGAAGAGCCCGGAGCCTTCAAACATTCGCGGTACGAGACGGTTGAATATTAGTGAAACCGAAAATTTGCCAACCACGAAATTAAATTGCGCTCCTGCTTGAGGAATGACATTCGTCAGCTGAATCTGACTGTTATAGTAACCCACTGATCTCGCGCGACCGTGTTGGGGATTGTCTTCATCGTTCTGAAAAGAATTCTGTCATAACATGTTGCTTGCTTGCTTGTCCACATTAGGACTCTATCTGTCATCAATACGAAGAAATCTCAACTAAAACCTGTCCACGTTAGGACTCTACTTGCTGCTGACCCAGAAAAATCTCGGCACCCCGCTGGGGATAATTCGTCTGCCTTTTCCATAAACTGAATCATCCACGTTAGGACCAATACTCTTCCATGTCAGGAATAATCTCTTTCTTTCCACGTCAGGAATAACCCTTTCATCTTTCCACGTTAGGAAACAATCTTCTTTCCACGCCAGGAAGACTATATCGATCTGTCCACGTAAGGACTTCCAATACCACTTGACATGTCCGCGTCAGGACTCCATTCTTCTCGAATCTGTCCACGTAAGGACCCCAATTTCTCCGCGTGAGGAATAAACTTCTTCTTCCACGTTAGGAATATCTTCTTTGATCTATCCGCGTCAGGACTAAACTCTTCCATGTCAGGAATAATCTCTTTCTTTCCACGTCAGGAATCAATCTTGATATGTCCGCGCGAGGACTCCAATCTTTCCACGTAAGGAATAAACTCGTCTTTCCACTTTTCTTCCACGTAAGGAATGCTTTTGATATGTCCACGTCAGGACTCTGATCTTTCCACGTAAGGAATACCAACTTCTTTCTGATTTGTCCGCGTCAGGACTCATTTTTCCACGTAAGGAATGCCATCTTAATCTGCCCACGTAAGGACTACCACCTTTCCATGTTAGGAATGCAACTTCTGATATGTCCGCGTAAGGACTACATCTTTTCCGCGTAAGGAATCTCCATCTTTCCACGTTAGGAATTACTTCTGTTGATATGTCCGCGTTAGGACACTGACCTCGTCTTGATTCGTCCACGTTAGGACTCAGGCGTCTTCGACCCACTGAGGAAATAAGACTTGTCCACGTAAGGACTCACGCGTCTTCGACTTGCTGGGGAAATATCCGCGTCAGGACCTACACTTTGCCAACAACACGAAGAAGGATAAATTTGTCCACGTCAAGACTCTTGTATCTTGTCATCACAAAGAACTACAAACTTGTCCACGTGAGGACGCACATTTCACCCTTACGAATAAAGATATCTGCTGGAAACAAATGATCCACGTCAGGACACCAACACGAAGAGTAACCAATCTTGTCCACGTCAGGATTTCACATTCGATCAATACCGAGAAATCAAATCTGTCCACGTTAGGACTAGCACATATCGTCAACCTGAGGAAATGTCCACGTCAGGACTCCACCTTCCAACAATTCTGAGAAATCGAACCTGTCCACGTTAGGACTAGCACCTCCCATCAGCCCAGGGAAATAGACCTGTCCACGTTAGGACGCCCACTTCTGAAGAAATCCCGTCAATATAGGAATAAATCGTCCACGTCAGGACTTAGTTCTTCAATGATCCTCACCCGCAAACTCCTTAGCACTGATGTGACAGCGGCTTTGAGACGGACTCTACTGGGGATGTCTGAAAACCCACTATCGGACGCCTGCTCTGATAACCGGCGGTGGCCTCTGAAATTCTGATTCATGCGACTCGTTGATGACAAACAAACTCTGGTTGGGGATAAGGAGATTCTTATCCTGGCCACTCTGGCTGGGGAAAATAAGAGACCTTTGCATAAATGACTCTGCTGGAGACAAAGAGAGTTTTACCATGATAACTCTGTGGGGAATACCGCCGAAACTGACATTATCATTGAATATCTCCTGCCGAGATCTTGAATGTTTGGTAATTTATTTGAGCAAGAGCTCTCTCCACCTGAACTACTAGAGTACAGAAACTGCTTCAGCAAAATAAATGCTGGAAGGATAACGCCGACTCGCCGGGGATAGCCTGATGCTACAAAGTTACTCCGGCAAAATAAATGCTGGAAGAGTGAAGTCGACCCTGCTGGGAAGTTGGGAACTCAAACCACACGTCTTGTTGAAGTAACCCCCTGCTGGGGAATATAACTCTGCTGAGGAATAGCAGATGCGCACAGCACGATAGGACTTTCTGCTGGAACGTGAACTGATATCACCAGTATCTCCGACAAAATAAATGACAGGAACCGCCATCAACTCTGCTGGGGAGAGTCTTGATCTTCGAATTCCACTGGAAGGAAAGAACATTTACTGAAAAGAGAACTCCGTTGGGGATGGCTGGATTCTGTTGGGGAAAATTAACTGACCCTGCTGGGGGAGAGTGCCTGACCCTGCGGGGAAAAATGAACCTGTCTGAATACAGCCTTACGATCTTGGAATCGCCAAATTCTGCTGAGGACGAGTAACTTCTCTGGAGCACGTCCTTTTGAGTAAGCTACGGCTAGCTGGGGGATTCTATCCTTCTTCGGGAAGAACATGCATGACCTGCGTGAGGATCGAGTCTTTCGTTATCGCAATCTCTCGATCATCTTCCTCGTATGGTTATGATACCTGCAACAACACAAACAAGACACGACAAGCCTATGCAACCAAATCAATTCAGGTTAGTGACGTTACACTCAGTTAATTCAAAGCTTTAATGATTGTTGGCAAGGGCCAATGATGTTATACTCGTGTTAGTTTCATCAAACTTAGGCGTTTTATCATGCGCAAAACAGTAAAGAACAGGCGTCAAGTACTGAATAACACATTTTCATTGATTGGGCCCCTGAATGGGCGGAGTTTTTGTACACGGGATGTAACTCCTGAAAAGAGGAAGCTACGCGAAGCAAATACATAAGTATGAAAGTATGCACAAGAATCATAAATATTGACAAATTAAATTTTGTACACATGTCGGCAACTGGATGCAGATGAACACCACGAACTGATCCTCCCATGACTCGTCCGACTCTAATGCTTTCCCGGTATCCCTACTTCTGAAGAGGTTGTATCCGATAACTAACTCCTCAAACATATTCTCCCGCATTGATATTCATTGAATTCAAATTCGGACCGCAGTCATTTGCTTTTCACATCCCTAACTTTTGCGTGAACCGCCCTTTACGGGTTTTCAGTTCACCGGGATACCCTTTTTTGCCGAAGCCGCCCAGTGTAGGTTTTCAACTTCGCGGGTGTACATTTTTTTCAATTTTATCCCTAACTTTTGCCCGAACCTTTCATTCTGTTTTTGGTTCGCCAGGATGCCCCATTTTTGCCTGGACTCTCTTTTTTTTTGTCCAGCGGGTCTATTTTAAGCAAAGTATTTTTTAACTGCGTCCGAATTCACAGGTGATGCAAAGTCTTCCCCGTCCATGGTGGACAACAATAAAGCTCCTCCTGAAAAGACCTTACTGACAACGTATGGCCCTTCGTAGTTGGGGGTCCACTTGCCCCTGTGATCTGCTTGCGGCGGGAGAATCCTTTTCAGCACAAGGTCGCCCGTCTGAAAGCTTCGCGGAAGTATCTTCTTGTCGTACGCTTTCTTCATTCGTCTTTGATACAAACGACCGTATGCCAGAGAAGCTAGCCTCTTCTCATCCATCAAGCTCAATTGGTTCAACCTATTCGTTACCCATTCTGCCTCGTCCAGCTGAACATCTCGCAATACCCTCAGAGAAGGGATCTCAACTTCCAATGGTAGTACCGCTTCCATTCCGTATACCAACGAGAACGGAGTTGCCCCGGTTGATGTGCGTACCGTCGTACGATAACCGTGCAAAGCGAAAGGTAGCATTTCATGCCAATCTTTATAAGTCACCACCATTTTCTGGACTATCTTCTTGATATTCTTATTGGCCGCTTCGACAGCGCCATTCATCTTGGGTCGGTAAGGGGAGGAGTTGTGATGTTCGATTTTGAAATTCTGACAGAGCTCCTTCATCATTTTGTTGTTCAGATTAGAACCATTATCCGTGATTATCCGCTCGGGAATCCCATATCGGCAGATGATATCTCTCTTGATGAACCTAGCCACCACTTGCTTCGTTACATTTGCGTAAGACGCCGCTTCCACCCACTTGGTGAAATAATCGATTGCTACTAAGATGAACCGATGCCCGTTAGAAGCGGTCGGCTCGATCTTTCCGATCATATCGATTCCCCACATCGAGAATGGCCATGGAGATGACATCACATTCAGAGGACTCGGAGGCACGTGTATCTTGTCAGCATATATTTGGCACTTGTGGCACTTCCTTGCGAACTTGAAACAATCAGTTTCCATCGTCAGCCAAAAGTAACCTGCCCTCAGCAGCTTTCTCGTCATAGCATGTCCACCAGCATGCGTACCAAAGGCACCTTCGTGAATTTCCTCCATAAGAAGCTTTGCCTCTTTCTCATCTACGCAACGCAACAACACCAAATCGTGGTTTCTTCTGTACAAGACGCCATCCGGGTTCAAATAGAAATTACCCGCTAATCTCCTGAGAGTCTTCTGATCTTGACTGGATGCCCCAGCTGGATACTCTTTATTCTTCAGGAAATTAAGGATATCAAAATACCACGGTTTGTCATCAGACGCTTCGTCAATAGCAAATACATAAGCTGGTCTGTCCAACCGAGAGATAGTGATTTGGGGAGCTTCGTTCCAGAAGTTGACCTTGTACATGGAAGACAAAGTGGCAAGGGCGTCAGCCATTTGATTTTCTGCCCGTGGTACGTGATGCAATTCAACTTTGTCGAAGAAAGGCAACAATCTCCTTGCATAATTCATGTAATGTATCAAATTGGGCTGCCGTGTCTCCCATTCCCCTTTGATCTGATTCACTACCAGAGCTGAGTCTCCGTATACGTCTAAATTTTTGATTCGCAAATCAATGGCTTCTTCAAGCCCCATTATACAGGCTTCGTATTCGGCCTCATTGTTGGTAGCGGCAAAGGTTAATCGGGCAGTAAACGGGATGTGCGACCCGTGTGGCGTAGTGATAATTGCCCCTATTCCGCTACCGTAAGCATTCACAGCTCCGTCAAATATCATCTTCCATTGGGACCCCGGCTCTGGTCCCTCGTCTGGTAACGGCTCTTCGCAATCCTTCATCTTGAGATACATGATATCCTCGTCAGGAAAATCAAATCTCATCGATTGATACTCTTCAATAGGCTGCTCCGCCAGATACTCAGACAACACACTCCCCTTTATTGCCTTTTGCGAGACGTATTGAATATCGTATTCAGTCAAGATCATCTGCCACCGGGCAATTCTACCTGACAACGCCTGCTTTTCGAATATATATTTGATTGGATCCATCTTCGAGATGAGCATGGTTGTATGATTCAGCATGTACTGCCTCAAACGCTTGGCGGCCCAGGCTAGCGCGCAACAAGTTTTCTCCAGCATTGAGTATCGAGATTCACAGTCTGTAAATTTCTTACTCAGATAGTAGATCGCATGCTCTTTTCTCCCCGTCTCGTCGTGTTGACCGAGAACACAACCCATGCTTCCCTCAAGAACCGTCAAATACATTATCAAGGGTCTCCCTGCTACTGGGGGTATCAAAATAGGAGGTTCCTGCAGATACTTCTTTATTTTGTCGAACGCCTTTTGACAATTTTCGTTCCACGTTACAGCTTGATCTTTCTTCAACAGCTTAAATAATGGTTCACACGTGGCCGTTAGGTGAGATATGAACCGGGCAATGTAGTTCAATCTCCCTAAAAACCCGCGCACCTCTTTCTCTGTTTTAGGCGTCGGCATTTCTTGAATCGCTTTTATTTTAGCAGGATCGACCTCTATTCCTCTTTCGCTTACGATAAACCCCAGCAGTTTACCCGATCTCACCCCGAAGGTGCATTTGTTAGGGTTCAGCCTCAGCCTGAACTTCCTAAGCCTTTTAAACAACTTCAACAGATTCACCAGATGCTCTTCCTCCGTCTGGGATTTGGCAATCATATCGTCAACATAAACTTCGATCTCTTTATGCATCATGTCATGAAAAAGAGTCGTCATCGCACGCTGATATGTTGCCCCAGCATTTTTCAAACCAAAGGGCATCACTTTGTAACAAAATGTTCCCCAAGGCGTTATGAAAGTAGTTTTTTCCATATCCTCTGGCGCCATTTTAATCTGATTATAGCCTGAAAAGCCATCCATGAAGGAGAATACAGAGTACTGAGCAGTATTATCAACTAATACATCAATATGAGGAAGTGGAAAATCGTCTTTTGGGCTTGCTTTATTCAAATCTCTATAATCCACGCACATTCGAACCTTGCCATCTTTCTTTGGCACCGGTACGATGTTAGCAACCCATGAGGGATACTTCGTCACAGCCAGGAAACCAGCGTCCCACTGTTTCTGAACCTCCTCTTTGATCTTCATTGCCATATCTGGTCGAGTTCTGCGAAGCTTTTGTTTAACTGGCGGGCAATCTTCTTTCAGTGGCAGGCGATGCACAACCATATCTGTATCGAGCCCTGGCATATCTTGATACGACCAAGCGAATACATCATTATACTCTCGGAGCATTTCAACCAGTTTCCGCTTGATATCACTCTGCAGCGCGGCTCCGATACGAACATTTTTCTCAACCCCTTCCGACCCCAAATTGATAATTTCGATAACCTCGTCGTGAGGCAGAATGGCTCTTTCCTCTTGCTTCACCAACCAAGACAGTTCTTCAGGAACGTCGCTATCTTCGACAACCTCTTCTTCGGTCTGGAATACCGGGTGCTCGAAGTCGGGACGAGTCATAAGTGGTTCAAGGATGTCATCTGAAAATGTTATCCTGCAAAAGGAAGGGTTAAGTGCTTCAAAATGCGTATAAAGCGATTGACCACATTGCCATTTTATTGAAAAATACAAAACAAGAAAGACAGGGATTACAGTATTTGCACATGAAAAACGCCATTTATTTAATGATTAACGAAACAATGTTTATAACAACACAGCCCTAAGCAAATCCTGATGCCCCGGGCAAGACATCAGATTATTCAACAATTAATAAAGCAAAGCATTACTGTTTAAAAGTCACAGGAACAAGCTCCTGAATAGCCCAGTTGCACAGTCCTTGCCCTGGCGTGCTTGGCTGAATCCAGGCATCCATATCACAGTCGCTGTCCCCTTCATCGGACTCTGAAGCAGCATTGACAGATTCCTGGCATATTCCACTGGCAGAGATGGTGATTGACTTTCTGAAATGAGGGGCCCCCACAGAAGGAGTTGATGATGACGGTCGGTACCCCAATCCGAACCGGTCCATTTTCACAGGAATGTCCAATACTTTGCCCCAGCCCTTGGCTTCTCCTGCTTCCACTAGCGCTTGAGCCTCTTTATACGAAGAAACAGCTATCTCTGGCACTTTGCTTGGCCTGGGACCCTTGTCCTTTATGCGCAAACCTTCGAATGCCTGGCATGGCGTCTCGTGGATCTCCCCGTCGACTTCCACATATTTAAACGAAGATAAATGGCTGACCAGGATGTCTTCTTCTCCGCACACGGTGACTACACTGTCTCCGACCATATACTTTAACTTCTGATGCAGGGTAGACGTGACTGCCCCTGCCCCATGAATCCAAGGTCTTCCCAGCAAGCAGCTGTACGCAGGCTGTATATCCATGATATAAAACTCCGTTGCAAACACTTCCGGCCCCACTTGCAGAGGCAAGGTAATCGATCCGAAGACTGTTCTCCGCGTGCCGTCAAACGCTCTGACTACCAAATCACTTGGTGTACACAAAATCCCTCGAACATCCAGCTTCATCATAGCCTTCTTAGGCAGCACATTCAAAGACGACCCGGTGTCAACCAATACGTGCGACATTGTCGACCCTCTGCACTCAACAGATACATGTAATGCCATATTATGATCCCTTCCTTTCGGAGTCAAGTCGAAATCAGTAAAGCCCAGACTGTGGCCTGCATTTACATGTGCCAATACTCCTTCTAGCTGGTTTACGGAGACATCCTGTGGTACAAAAGAAGTGTCCAGGACTTTCAGCAAAGCATTTCGGTGAGCTTCCGAACACAACAGCAATGACAATATAGATATTTTGGACGGCGTTTGCTGCAGATGCTCCACAATTTTATAGTCGCTTTTCCGAATCAAGCGCATGAATTCCTCTACGTCCTTCGACGCTGCTTCTTTTTCGTTTGCTTGAACCGGAACATTCTCCACCGCTTTCCCCTTTCCTTTCGCTATCCTCTCGGCTTCCACTTCAGGAGATATAAAGATCCTGCCACTCCTCGTCATGCCTCCTGAGCCCACAACATTATCCACAACCTCCGCTGACTGCTTGTTGACGTCAATTTTAATCCCATCACAATACACCTCTAGCCCATATGACCATGGGACCGCTTTCGTGTTCTCATACGGGATTGGCCCGGCTTTAGTTATGGTAATCGGTGGTCGTTGAGCAGGTGCTGAAATGGTGATCGTCTTCCTAGGAATTGTCACTGTGGCAACATCACTCCGATTATCCACTACTGCCCCTACCGGCTCATCAGTTGCTGTTCGATCAAACTGCAATATACCTTCATCAATCAAGGCCTGAATGCCTTTCTTCAGATCCTCACACCCCCCAGACAGGGCCCAACAATCTAAACAGTATTCATTACATCCTGGGTAAACACCTCCCTGCAACAGTCGGCTTTTTATCTCGCTCAGCGGCGTCTTTAAATCCTCAACATTCATAATCAGATTCAGACCTTCCTCGGTTAGAACAGCGTTCGCCCCATGATTAGGCATGGGTTTCTGGACTATATTCGCACCGGTCGTTCCGAAGTTGATAGACTTGTTGTCCAAGAGATCCTGCACAACGTGCTTAAAAGCATGACAACCTTCTATATCATGGCCCGGGGCTCCAGAATGAAACTCACAGTGTCTATTCGCATCATAGCCGAACGGGGGAGTTCCCGTTATCGGTGCCAAGGTTCTTTTCTCCACCAGATTCAATCCCAACAAGGTCTGCAATAAATCAGCATAGTTAGAGGGAGGCTTCTCAAATACTCTTCTCGGCTTACCACCCTGGAATTTTCGCTGAGCTTGCTGTGCCCCCTGCTGAGGCTGCTGCTGCTGTGGCATTGGTTGCTGCTGAACCGGTTGTTGCTGGATTGGTTGTTGCTGATAGGGGATAGTAACACTCGACACTTGCTGCGGCTGACGATATTGATTTCTTCCCCTGCCTCGGCCTCGGCCTCGGCCTCCAAATACCGCGCTAGCTTCGCCCTGACGGCGCCCACCATAAGCTTTCCTATTACTGCCAGATGCAGCTGACTCGTCAACTTGGAACTTTCCTTGCTTAATGTTCCGCTCAATCTTTTCCCCCATCAAGATCAGGTCTGAAAAACTAGCCAGAGACGTATGAAACAGCATATCATGAAACAGCCCGGTGAATGTGCCAACAAACATGTCATTCATTTCTTTATCTTCCACAGGAGGACGGACCCTGGCAGCCATATCGCGCCACCTTTGCGCGTACTCTTTAAAACTCTCCCCCTTCTTCTGCGAAAGCCCGGCCAACTGGACCCGATTGGGCGCCAGGTCGCTGTTATACTTGTAATGGGCTACGAATGCCTCCGCTAATTGCTTCCAAGTCTTGATATCAGTGGGCTCCAACCCCATGTACCACTCTAAGGAAGGACCCGATAGACTATCCTGAAAGAAATGCATTAGCATTCTTTCATCAGTGGAGTATGCAGACATCTTTCTGTAATAAGCTCGTACATGCACTTTCGGACATGTGTCTCCTTTGTACTTATCGAACGCAGGCGCTTTGAATTTAATGGGCACCCTCAAGCCAGGTACCAAGCCCATAGTTGCCATGTCCAATCCCACAGCACTCTGGTTTAAGACTCCCTTCATTTGCTCTTCCAGCATTCTAATCTTTTGAGAATCATCCATCGGCCCTTCAAAGCCTCCTCCAGAGAAGGCGTCCTCCTGTTGATCCTCTTGCCACATACCGTTTCCAGCCCCGTACCCATCATACGCATTATTACGTCCAGCTCTAATCTGATTCATTCCGGGACCTCGGCCTCTGTTGCCGTACCCTTGAACACCTCCAGCAGGACCACCAGCCATAAAACCAGTACCGTTTCCGTTCCCAAAGCCTCCGTAACCCTGATTGACCATACCATAACCATCTTGCCCAAAGCCTTGAGCATTAAAGCCATACTTGCCAGTGTTGTCGAATCCCTGATCGTTAAATCTGAACCCAGCGTTGACAAAGCCATTGCCTCCGAGATTATCTCCCAAATTGACATCACCCAGCCCAGCGTTATGGCCAGCAGTTTCATTTCCAACTCCGACGTTACCATTCACAGCAGCGGTAGCGTTGTTGACGTTAGCAGCAGTCACATTGACGACAGGCGGAGCCACCGGCGTGGGAGTGCCATCTCCATGAGCAGTATCAACCCGGACAGACTGATGATCGTCGTTACCATGACCAGCGTTGCGAGCCAACAGAGGCTGGACCATGGCCTGCAAATTCTCTTGCCCTTTTGCTATAGCCTCCATGGTCTGCATGAAGAGGGCGAGCTTCTCGCGTACATCCTGCATCTCATTCTGAATCTGGTCCATGACTTTCCGACAGTTGGATCGTGTAGAATAGCGGTGCGGATGTTGATCTGGAATCCTGTTAAGTACCTGATACAGAGCAAGAGATAAGACACCATTCAAAGCTTACCTGTTATGCAATACGAATATGAATGCAATGCAATGTGTCTGTGCATTAGGGAAGTTCATTCCCCCAATTCTAGTGCGATGGTGCCGGTGCAGTGACGGTGCTGACAATAAGAATATCGGAGTTGAATCATAGAAAGCCTCGTATATTGCAGAGAGAATCAATAAGCCCAGGGTACAATGTCACTGAGAGTACAAAGAAGGCATGACCTCAACCAACAATCCTGGTGATGGTCAACACTATGCAAATAAAGCATACAAATAATGGAATGATCAAATCCTCCCAAAAGTCTGGTACTCCTCTATCAACTTCTTGGTCTCCGGATGGCTTGGTCGATCAAGCAGCCCTTCAACAAGCTGGTTTCTCCTCTTAAGGACACGGCGTACGTCTTCAGCAGTTTCTTCCCACGTTGCTTCTCCGAAGCAATCTTCTAACTTTCGCTTCTGGGACACTGCTTCATCTCTGGATTTGATTGCCTTGTTCAGTGCATGCTGGACACTATACCGGTTCATCACTTCCTCCTCACACTTCTTGATGCTAGACTTCAACTTCTCCTCGAGGTCGGAAATTTGCTGCTTCAGCTTATCTTCCCTCTTCTTGTTGTTGGTGAGAGTAGCATTCCAAGTCTTATTGCAAGAGGATATCTCTCGGTGTGCTGCGTCAAGCGCTTTCTTTTTGGCTTCCAGCATGTCATGGGAGCTTCTGAACTCTTGTCCCAGACGTTCGCGCTTCTTCTTTTCCTCGGTCAACTCAGATCCTAACCTGTTTACCAGCTTAATCTGTTGTTGGAAAGCATATACGGCCTTGTTTTTCTCACTGCGCGCCTGGGCTAGCTCTTGCTCTAACCCTTCGTTGACCTTCATCAAGGCTTCTTTCTCCCTCACAACCTGTTCATAGACTTCTCTAGAAACAGTAGTCGGCTCTGCTACCGGAACGGGAACGAGAATTGGTGCATCTGGAAACGGCATCTTCAACTGACTAGCCCTCTCCTGAATCCAAACTCTATAAGGTGCATAGGCCTGACAGTCATTCTTTCCTAACAACGGCTTCCCTTTGCGGTTAATACGCGTCCAGGCACGTCGCAACTTGGCTAATAACTCCCCCTTTACGTCACCAGTGAAGTACAGAGATTCCTGTACTTCTTCCTCCTGAGGTGGATTCCTCAGCGCATATCCGAACTGGCGAATGAATAGAGAAGGGTTGTAGTTGATACACCCTTTTCTTCCTATCAACGGCACATTAGGGTACCCCGAACAACTGAAGATGAGCTCAGATCCCAGCAGATCTCTATCAAACCACTCCATATCTTCCGACGATAGCCTCATCAGACGCTCTGGCCAACCAACTGGAATTGTAGTCCCTGCAGCAGATCCTCTCTTAGGAAGATGACTCTCAAACCACATACTCAATAAGGGTACACAAAGATGAACATTCTTCCCTCTTCCCTTCTCATTCTTGTAATGCAGTGAGTGGTAGAGATCTCCAAGTAAGGTAGGTACAGGATTACCAGCGGCAAACAAGTAGAAGGCGTCGAAGTCCACAAAATCCGGTATATTGGGGAATAGTACTATGCCATAAATACACAAGGCCAACACAGCGTTGAAAGCAACCCAGCACCCATTCTTGGCGTACTCTTGGGCTTTACCCACTAAGAACTGAAATGAGAAGCCTGGAACTCCCCGGGAAACAGTAGTCACAAATTCAGAAGCATCAATATGCAAGGCTTTTGCCAATTCCTCCGGCTTGGGTTTGGCATCATAATGAATGAATGGAACCTGGTTCTGCACGGGCAGCTCAACATACTCAGCGTATTCTTCCAGGGTTGGCCCCATAATAAAGTCAGAGAACGTAAAGCACCTCAGAGCAGGGTCGTAGAATTGCATCAAAGCATACAGCCCATCTAACTCTACCTCTGTAGGTTTGCACACCAATCTCAATAATCTACCATAACTCATCCGGAAACTCCTACGAACACTCTCATCAGCAAGAGAGATCAACCCAAGTAAAGGAACAATATCAGGCGTAGGCAATTTGTAAGCAACCGTTCTCCGTAAGCTAGTCATGATCACCACTCAAAAGTCTGGGCACTAGAACTAGGGAAATGCAAATGCACCTGCAGCACAGACACACATTAGTGAAATGCAAATGATAATGAATATGCAGGGATGCAATGCAAGTAACATTCAACAGGGACCAAAGCTGCAGCTGAATAGCCTAAACCCAATCAAGAAAGGTCTCATATAGACCATCCAGAAGTCATCAACCCTGGTCTCAGATAGACCTAAAAATAAAACTCCAATACTGGTCTCTGACAGACCTCAAACCATAGCTCCAACTGGTCTCTGATAGACCTCAAATCCCATCCATAGTTGGTCTCTGACAGACCTCAAAACACCTCTCCAAATGGTCTCTGACAGACCTCAGAACACATCTCCAAATGGTCTCTGACAGACCTCATAACTCTCCCAATGGTCTCTGACAGACCTCAGAATAAATCTCCAAATGGTCTCTGACAGACCTCAGAATACATCTCCAAATGGTCTCTGACAGACCTCATAACCCTCCATAAATAACCAGGATCTCTGATCAAGAAATAACCGGTAGTCTGGAGGTCTAGTTACCTGCATAACCCTGAATCCCCTCACAGGTGGGTGGCCCTATAACTGGCACAAGGTACGGCATCCTATGCGGTTGTCGGCGTCACAGACTTTCAGGGTTGACGATACGATTCCCAGAAGGAGTGGCATCATCAAATCCTGAAGAGGCCTCACTTAGCCAACTTCCAAATGATCGGTCCCCAGAGTCGACAATCCAACTAACCAGCAACCCACGCCAACCAAAGGAAGGGGCAGGAGGCCAACCAGAGGAACCTCGTCTGAGTGTAGATTTCATGGGACACCAAAGCAAGCAAAGCAAGCGGGCGCCCACTAATTTCTACTCTAATTCTAGGTGCACTCAAGCCCAGGTCCGGCTTATCTCTCAATATCAGAACACCCGTCACACCCCAGATACAGCAACAATAATCAATATATAAAGCTGAAGAAATACAGGGTTAGAAATATACAATAACTCCATACAAAATCCTCGACGGGAAAACAAGCGTTAGGATTGACTCTCTCGAGGGACGTTGGATCCCAAATGCATAAGAACCATCGCAGTCCTTAGCAGCCAGGGGACGTTGGGTCCCCAGCAGAGTCGCCAGCTGTCGCTACTGCGAAAATCGGCGCCGGCTGAACAGAAGAGTCGCCACCGTGCGTTATTTATCCCACGGGAGGGAAAGGAAACGCTCAGAGTAAACCTCGCACAACACGGGAAAGGTATGGTCGTCGCAACCAAAACCTGGGTTCGGGAGTCGGTTACGCAAGGGGAAGGTATTAGCACCCCTCACGTCCGTCGTACTCGACGGGATCCACGCTTGTTTTCGGGTATGGATTGTTATTCTATCTACTCTATAGGTCATGGGTTAAAAAGAAAATAAAATGAAAATAAAAATGACTCGGCAAAGTATCGCACTTTATGCCTACGTATTCTCGACTGGAACGAGAAATCAGAGTCAACGTAGTTCGCCTACCTACGGGAAAGGAGGGGAAGGTTGCTCGCTAGGATATCGCATCCTATGCCTACGTACTTCCACACAGCAGGGAAGATCAGAGCACACGTAGTTCGGGCCACGTACGACACAAGCTTGTCTTGATTGATTTTTATTCCTTCTGAAAAAGGTTTTCTTGATTAACAGTCCAAGCGGACGAAAATGACGTTTTGATGAGTTCACATTCTTTTACGGAAGAAGTGTCTTTTATTGTGTTTGAAATCTTTATGTGTTTTTCTGTTTGTTTTGAGAAAGAAAGAGACAGAACTCTAACCTACGGTTGCGAAGGGAAACAAACTAACCTAATGTTATCATGCATGGGTTAAAACCTAGTGTCTATCATGCTCCTCTCTTGCACAGAGAGAAACAGAGATCCTACGGGATAGGCAGAAACAGAAACAATAATAGATATATACAGTAAAGCAGTAAAATGCATGGATGCAACAATACAAGCGAGGCAAGGGAGTCCCACTCAACCTCGAACCTAGAAAACAATAGGCAAAAGTGAACAGACTTCACTTTCAACCCAGCAGGGTAAACAGCAAACAATACAGTTCAGAAAACCAATCAATACATCAGCAAATGAAATACAACAGCAAAAGAAACAGCATCAGCAGCTCTGAATCAACATCTGGCTTCCAAGCAATCTCCAATCAGCTACAGGCTTCAACAAGCATCAATCTCCATCTTCATGGCCTTCAGGCAAGGGCTTTGATCATCAGTCTTCTATCTGCAATGGCTTTTCTTCAAGCTCAAACCTCCAGGATGAGGGATTAGTCACAAGAGTGAATTGGGTGTTAAGCAATCAGCTGACTACCAAGGGTGGTGAACAGACTGCTTCTAACACAAGAGACATTTTCTCTCAAGAGTTCTATCTCATAGACACTGTCACCAAGCCTTCCAAGGGAAGGGGGTGAGTGCCTTAGAGAGACTCTGAATCACAGAGAAGAATGGATGCAGACAAAGCAATCCATGTTTGAGAAACAACTTTCTAATCTAGAGCTCTGCCTAGCTCCTAAACCCTAGTCTCCTCAGCAGCTGCTAGCAAGAATCTCCTCCTCAACTCTGACAGTTGATCTTCAATCTTTGAATCTCCAATGGCTTCATCTTCACAAATCTTCAGCTTCCCCAGGGCCCCAGACAATCCCAATACCCAAACAAGCAAGCAACAATCCCCAGAGGGCACACCACACCAGACAACAGATATACAGACAGTAATAATAGCAGTAGGGGAATCCTGACTTTTTCTAAGGGATCTAATAGCTACCCATAGCCCATATAGTCCCATAACTAATCTATTCAAACCCTAAGTCCTAAGGAAAAATTGAACTTCCTAAGTTGTCACTTAAAACCCTAGTTTTGTTCATGATGTTCAAGCATTTACTAATCACCTAAAATTAACTCCTAAAAATGGGAACTAAAATATTTCTACAAGTTTAATATCTCATCTAAACAATATAACAAGAATGACTAAAAAATATTAAAGCATGTAAGAGAACAAAAATCATAAAAATGATGCATGAAATGAACTATTTAATATGACATTTATTTAGAAAATATGTAAAAAATATGAAATAAAACTAAAAATGAAATTTTTAGTTTCTATAATATTCTACACATCCTAAAGAAAATATGGTAAAAAGAATGGATTAAAATGCATTTTTTATGAATTATTTATGAATTTATGAAATTGGTAAAAATTAAAATGGAATTAAGAAAAATTAAACAAAATAAAAATGAAGGAGGGGTGCATTTAGAAACTCGCCCCAGTTATAATCTGGATGGGCCACATAATGGGGGGTGCTGGTAGCGAATTGCCAAGGCCCAGTATTCATTCAGAATTGAAAGAAATAATAGAAAAGCGCTGGGGGGTAAGAATAGCATCAAAAATACGTTGAAATTGCATTGGGCCTAGTTGCTGGGGGTGGGGATAACAATAACACTCAGGCCCGCCCGTTTCAATTAATGAAACGGTGCGTTTAGGGCCAGCACAAATCCCTCCAAACTTCAGATTAAACGATGGCCCTTGGATCTTCTGGGAAGTCAAAAGTCTTACTCAACATGAAGGGTCCAGATTATCTCTTCTTCAATCGACCTGCAACCTAGGGTTTCATCCCCATGAGACTCCATGCACGAGCTACTTTACACCCTTCGGTTCTCCTTCTACACGCAGTGAAACGCCACGCCATAAACATGAAACCTGCTCAGAATCTTTCCCTCTATAATCTTAGGGCATCAATTCAGTCTGAAACTCAATGAAACTCTCAACCCGATCGAGGTAAAATCTGGCCACCATGGATATGCACTGATATGCACCAATTCAATTCTTCTTCAAACTTACCCTAATCTGATCTATGCACAAAGGTGATTAACCTACACTATCGAGCTAAGATTCTAATGGCTTAACCTAAGAGATATTGATCCAAACAGTTTGTTGCACCTGTCACCAACCATCACCAATCCTTTCCAAACTCATCTAACTTAATCTCCTAACCACCTAGATCAAGTCTACACTAATAAAATCATGTTAAACTAACTGAATCAAGCTAATCGAATGAAAACTTACCTGATGTAAAACCTTGAGAACAGCTATGGAGATTGATGATTTGAGGCTTTTGAGACTTGGATCTTGATCCACACACTCAGCAATCAATTCTGTATGCAATATTCTGGTGATTCCTTGCTTGAATTAGGCTGTCCACTTGAGATTGTGATTTTGATGTTGATGAAAAAGTTGCTCGAAAATGGATGATAATCACTTGATCCTTGCTTCAATTATGATCTATGATGATGATGGAGTAAAATTGAATCAATGTGGATGAAGATTGATGAAGATTTTGGAGAATTGGAATGAAAACTCAATGAGAAAGTATGGGAGAAATTTGTGGAATTCTTGGTGCAAATGAAGCCAACCCTTGCCAAATTCATCTTTCATGAATATATAGACCCCAATGGTACATTCTAGATCCATCTTGCACATTCCCTTGTTTTCCAACTTTGGCTCATTTTGATTATGTTTCTTAAAAGGCAAGCAACCATGGATAACTTCATTTTTTCCTTCTAAACTCAAAAAAGTGTGTGAACCATTGTTCTTAGAATTGTTTTTCCATTCAAAATCATATATTGGAAGTCTCCATTTGGACTTGTAAATCTCCCAAACCATTTTTCAATTTGAAATTATTCACTTTATAAGCCTTTTTAGTTCATATTTTGACCAATCATGCAACTCCATGCTATGAGCTTCTCCAATAACTTGTGACCTTCTTTCTAGACTTAAAATCCCATTTGGAGCAAGTTTGATGTTGTAAGTGTTTCCATTTGAGGCCTCCTTGTATGAGTTTTGGACATAGGTTAAAATGACCTGTAATTCACAAATGCCCAAAATACCCTTTGCTTGCCAAGACCATAAGTTGAGTTCTCCACATCATATGAAGGCATGCCATACCATTCTAGAAAGCTAAGACAATTAGGAACAATTCTTATGTTGACCAAGAATTCACTTGAAATCTCCTTGAGGGGCAAAACTAGCTTGGAAGTCAAGTCACTTTCACAGACAAAAATTCAGATACCCCAGATGACCTGTAACTTGCAAGGACCATAACTTGAGTTCTACAAATCTCCTTGAGGTCTTCCACCACTCAAATTAAAGGTCTTGAGATCCTCTACAAGTTTCAGGTTGGCCAAGAAGCCATTTGAAGCTTGTATTTTGACTTATCTTGCTTGGAAATTTGACCTAAACTAGGGGATTTTACACATAAACCCTAATTTAGAAGCTCCTCTTCTCCTTGATTTCTCTTGAATTCTTCTTGGCATATCTCCATATCCTTCTTTATATGTTCAATGATGAACCCCACATCTCTCCACTAGACTTGAATGCCCCTTAAATCAGTCAATTGACCTAGGATTGACCTAGGGTTGACCCAGATGAAACCCTAGTTGACTGCCTTCAGCTATAGCTCTTGTGCTCTCATCAGTGACTTGTCTCCTTCTCCAAATGACTTTCTAAGTCCTCCAAGATGTCTAGATATCCTCCATGCCTTCAACTCACAGCTCACAACCCTCTTGTTGACCCTCAGATACCCTCAGCTAGGAGATGGACTCAAGGCTTGATCTGCTGAACTCTTTGCTTTCAAATTCTTTCCTGATGACTTGAATGAGATTGAATTGGGATAATAACCTCTTGATAGGATTCTAGAGATGAGAATAATGATTGATCCCCCTGTTGTATGACTTGCTATGCTTATGCTATGCAGATGATTAGACTATGCACATGACTCTATATGCAAATGCTAATGACATTGAAACATAAACCAAGTGAATAAGGTTGAGCAAATTTTAGGGTGCAACAATGAGGTCTTGGATATATAACCTTTAAGGGTTGATAAATCACCTCTCAAGGAAACTACACCAAAGCAAAGTAATGTCAAGGTTTTCTTTGGTAAGCAACCCAAAGTGTGCAAGAATAAGCCTTTTAAACCACCTGGTATTAGAACCAATCTTTCAAGGCCATGTTCAAGTGAACCACCTAAGTTTAAGATCCAAAGCAGGTACAAGACACAAGCCAATGTTGCAGCAGAAAAAATGCATAGTGAAATATTGAGGACCTTGAAAACAAACAACATTCTTGGCCCTGGGAAGTAACCCAGTGACCCTTTGGATCTAACTGAAGAAGACAACACCAATGGCAAATGTCAAACCCAATGAAGCATTAGTTCTTGGCAGATGGATTTGTTTAGGAACAAATATTTTGATGTAATGTACTTTTTTGCTCAATGTGATGTACTAATGCAACCTTTTGAACAAGTCATGTTCTTTTGATGTAATTAATATTGTACTGATGTACTCTTTTGAACCTGTTATGGCATGTTAAGTTAATGAATTATGTTGTACTCTTAATGTGAAATCTTTTAATCAGTTTCTCAATGTGAAACTATTGTACTCTCAATTTTAGGTTAATGAACATGTAATATTGTACTGATGTACTCTCAATGTGAACTATGTTGATCTGTTCATCAGTACTCTCAATTTTAGACATACAGAACAATACTAATTAGCTGAAACTATCTCCAATTTTATACACTTAATTTTATACACTCATATTATGTCCATTTTATAGGTCAGGTTGTGTCAAAACTATGTCCTACAACTGAAACTACATATTTAACATACCCATTGAACAATACTAAATGAATTACAAATAGAACATACCAATTTGTATTTAAAAAAAACAATTCATGTTACATTTAACAACATATCACTTATACAACATTAACAGTTACACAAATATTACAAATGATTACACCTAATCAACAATTACACCTAATTAAAAAGTACAAATTGAACAAGACAGAAACTACAACACATAATGTCTTCAGCTTCCCCCAAAATGCCTCAGCCTTAATCTTCGTCTTCAACCTCTTGTTCTTCTTCATGGATGATAGAGCTCATTTAGAGTTTCTAAAGCTTGCATTTCCATCACATTATTATCGTCCTTCCTCCATTCTGAATCCGTGCATTCTTCATCATCCTTGACTTTTGCAATTTCATCATCCCAAATAAATAAATTGCAGGTTCCCTCGTTTTTCTAATACGGACACCTTCAAAACACTCAACCTTTGTTCTTCCCATTCTTGCACATGTATGAAACAATAACACCATTGCATCCATAACTTTTCCCTCCACGATTTGTGACACTCGTCGAATAGTAAGAAACTCCTTTGCTTAACCTAGATGAAGATGGCACTTTCTGAGATGGCTAGGGGAATAAGAAGAAGAAGAAGAACGATATGAATGAATAAGAAGAGGAATATGAAGATGGTGAACAATGAGATTAGGGTTCATACGTTATGTTGTTGCACCCTAAAATTTGCTCAACCTATTTCACCTGGTTTATGTTTCAATTATCACTTGCATAGTCACATCATGTACATGGTCCAATCATTTGCATATCACAACATAGCAAGTCATCTAACAGGGGATCAAGTTCCATTTATGTCTAAAGAAGCACATCAAGGGGCCTTATTCAAGCTTAAGACCATCCAAGTCATCAGGGAATGGGTTGAAGCTTTGAGGAGATTTGAGTATCAACAAGTGAATTTCTTTCCTAACTTGAAGTGTATTGAGGGTCATCAATGGGGTACGAAGCATGGAATTATGAATTTGAGGTGTGTCTGGATCCTATAGGAGGCCTAGAGATCTCTATGGAAGCTTAGACAAGTCATGCTATCAAGTTCAAGAATCACAGCTGAGAGGTGTACAAGTAGGGTTTCATCTGGGTAACCCTAGGTCAAGAAGAGTAAAGAAAGGGCATCAAGACCTAGCTCTAAGTCATGGAAGTCATGGATTTAGATGTTGAAGCATGTGTATGGATGAGTCAAGATCAAGTTCAAGAGAATCAAGAGTGGTTAGAGGTGTTTGATATAGGGTTCCTAGGGTAAAATCCCCTGTATAACACTGGACTTCAAAGCCACATAAGTCAAAATAAAAGTTTCAAATGGATTCTTGGCACACATTAAACTTGTAGAGCTTCTCAATATATTTAATTTGAGTACTAGAAGTCTTCAAGAAGATTTGTGGAACTCAAGTTATGGTTCTTGCAAGTTATGGGTCACCAGGGGACACTGAAATTTATCTGTGAAAGTCACTTGACTTCCAAGCAACTTTTTCCCATCAAGGAGTTTTCAAATGGATTCTTGGCAAACATAAGAATTGTAGGGATTGATCTTAGATTTAATTTGAGTACTAGAAGTCCTCAATAAGATTTATGGAACTCAAGTTATGATCTTGGCAATCCAGGGGTATTTTGGGAAAGTTGAATTATAGGTCATTTTTCAACATAGGTCAAAATCTCTATCTTCCACTCCTCAAATGAAAAAATGTCCAACATGAGATGTGATTAAAATGATGTTTTTAGGTCAGATAAGAAGTCATGGGTGATTGAAAGGGCTTGCTTCACAAAATGATCCAAAATGGCCTAAAAGAATGACTTTTCAAATGAATCAAAAAGAAGGAAATTGTGATTTTTGAGCCATAGGTCCAAACCAATCCATATGACATACCAATTTGATCAGGAAATGCATTTTAAACACAATGACATTTCCACATTTTTGATTTGAGGGTTAATTTCATGACTTCCTTTGTAAAAAGCTTGCTTACATTACAAGTCACAATGCCAAAATAAGAGTTAGGGCAATTCAGGCCAAGCTAACTATCTAAACACACTCCATAACCAATTTGCAGTTGGATAGAACATTCTAGAGCAAGCTGGAAGCTCAGAATCGTGACTGTGGCATTGAACTTCCATGGCCATAACAGAATTTTGGATCAAGAGATTTGGGCCTGAATTGGATTGAATAAGCCCACAAACACTTCATATTTAAGCTCTAGAGTGAATTCAGATTTGTTTTGGTGTAGAATTCGTGGAGAGAGTGAAGATTGCAAGTGAATTTTTCAAGCTTCAAGCCAGAATCAGTTTTGGAATTCAAGACACAATCAAGCCAAATTGAAGGTTGGAGAAGCTTCCCCTTGCACCCTTGAAGGTGTTTGGATCATCTTGGAGATTGAACCGTGCTCCAAGTGCTTCTGTTAGTGAGCTTTTTACAGGTTTGTAACTTCAAGATTTCCCCATAATCTAGGCTGAACTAGGTAGATTCTTACATGTGGTTAGGATCTAGGATGATTAGGGAACGTTTCTGGATTGGTTTGGAGTTGATTGGTGACAATTAGGTTTGATGATCACTTTCTGTTTGGATACGGTTATGCACGATCTTAAGGTTTCAAATCAAGATAGATAGCTCATGATGATCACTGAAGGATGGTGATCATTTCTATGGATTCAATTTTGCAAATAGTTAGGATTGAAAACGTGACACCTTCTAAATTTTGATTCGTGTTTAAATTTCCATTGAGAGTTGAATGAAATGGATGTGATATTCGTGATCCTGGTGATTTTCTGAGTAAGATCAATATAAGGATTGTGGTTTTTGGTTGACTGTGATTGATTGCTAGCCGGAGAAGAAAACCAGAACTCTTCTCCGGCCACCTGAATAGTGTTCCCTCCATCAAAGGTTTGAATGAGGACGATGAACCACGTGCGTTGGATCTTGCTTGGACCTTGACTCTTTCAGCTCATCCCACGGCCACGTTTTGTTTTTGATTTGACTAACTTTGGCTGCTAAACGCAGCGTTTCATTTATTCAGTCAGCTGGTGACTGGACCCCCACGTGGACGCGCCCTCAGCTCTCAGATTTGATTACCCAGTCTTCTCATCCTACGCTCCCTGTTTAATCCAGCATTTTATTTTCTTTTTATTCTTTTTGGATTTATTTTAATTCATTTGATTTCTAAAAATCCATATTAAATCCAATTTTGATCCAAAAAATATTTTAAAAATATCTCCATGATCTTGGATTTATTTGTGATTTTATGAAATTAATAAATCTCATTTTCACCCATTTTTCAATTTAATTTGAATTTTTCCATTTTATTATTTTCCTTAAATTTGGCATATTTGCTACATGTTCTTGCTGATTTTCTTGTGATCAATTGGTGAATGTTTTTTAGTTGATTCTTGTTGGATTGATTAGATTAGGGAAGCATGTACCTTTAGAAATTTTATCACAATTTTGTGAATAAAACTTAGGTTAGTTTGAGAGGTGAATAGGAGAGGTGTTAGAATTAGGGTTTCAAACAAATAGTTGTAGTTTTGTGCATAGTTTGGAGATTAAATGAGTGATCTAGGATTTGGGATTCCTATGGGGTATTGGGTATAGGGTTAGGTTCCCTTAGAAATTTACCTAGGATTTTCTGATAAGCTTTAGCATTTTATCTGATTTTTGTAACTTGTGTGATGATTTTGGGCTTCTCCTTTGGATGTTGGGTTTGGTTATGCTTGTGTGGGGCTATTTTGGGAGTGCTTTTGGCTTGGGCTTTGCTTGGATGACTTGAGGACAAAATGAAGTTGCCTTGGATGGCTTGAAGAAGCTTGGAGTTGAAGACTTCTCTTTTGTTAGAGGGCTTGTCAGAGGCTTAGGAGTTAGGATATATAGGAAGAGCATTAGAGTAGTCTTGTTTCTTCTGTCAAACATAGAGAGCTTCTTGTGCCTCTATTCCATCCCATGACACAAGGTCCCTTAAAGAAGTTCCATCTCCCCTTAGGAGGGATGTAGAGCATGCTTTGGTTGGGTAGAACCTTGAGGATACCCTTCACTTGCTATGTTAGTATCTTAGTGATTTCCTTGGGTTGTCACTAAGCCTCTTAACATTTCAACTTCATAATTGATTCTCTTTTGGAGTTATTGCATTGAAGATGGAAACCTATGGAAGATGAAGTTCAGTGAAGATTGGTGAAGATGAAGCTTGTGCCTGTCAGAGCTGGTTATCTGTTGAAGTTAGGGTTTTGCTGTTCTTCTGTGGAAGCTGTTTACTGGTTGAGGTTCATACTGGCTAAAGGTGGGGCTTATTGAAGAATATGAGCTTATCTAAAGCTTGAAGATTGTTGAAGATGGATGAGGGGTCTTGCTTGGAGAATTTGTTACTGTCAACTCTTTGCTGTTAATCAATTGATGCTGTCAGAGCTGGTGTTGGATTTTATTTCTTTTCCTGTATTGTTTGTTGGCTTGCTCAGCTTGCCCCTTAGGTGTGAAGTGAAGCTGTTTCACTTTGCCTATTGTTTTCCCAGGTTCGAGATTGAGTGGAACTCCCATACCTCGCTTGTGTGGCTGCATTTGCATACATGTTTACTGCTTACTGTATATATGTTTCTTTTCCGTTTATCCCCTAGGATCTCTGTTTCCCTTTGTGCAAGAGAGAAATATGACAGACAATAGGTTTTTATCCATGCATGATAACTTTAGGGCAGTTTTGATTCCCCTTTCAAACCCTAGGTTTTAGAACTTCTTTCTCTTCTATCTCAAAACAATTCAAAACACAGTAGTAAGGATAATCGATGTCGTACGCCACGAGCCTTAAGCTATTTGAGAGAGGATTGCTGGAGGGTCACTCTTCAGTAATCTGATTGCTTAGTGTGTTGTCACCCTCAAATCATAGTCTCTAGTGCTTCAGAGATTGTGAACATACTAAAAAACACTTCTTTCGTAAAAGATTCAAAACAAACATCAAAGTGTCATTTTTTGTCCGCTCGGACTCTTAATCATAAGAAACCTCTTTTCAGAAGAATATAAAAAACTGTCAAACAAATCTGTGTCTTCCGTAGCCCGAACTACGTTTGCTCTGATCTTTCATGCTGTATGAAAGTACGTAGGCATAGGATGCCGTATCCTAGCGAGCAACCTTCCCCTCCTTTCCCGTAGGTAGGCGAACTACGTTGACTCTGATTTCTCGTTCCAGACGGGAATACGTAGGCATAAAGTGCGATACTTTGCCGAGTCATTTTCTTTTCTTTTTAACCCTTGGCCTTTAGTGTGGATAGAATAACAATTCGTACCAGAAAACAAGCGTGGATCCCGTCGAGTACGACGGACGTGAGGGGTGCTAATACATTCCCCTTGCGTAATCGACTCCCGAATCCAGGATTTGGTTGCGACGACCATTCCTTTCCCGTTTTGTGTTAGGTTTACTCTGAGCGTTTCCTTTCCCTCCGTTGGGATAAATAACGCACGGTGGCGACTCTTCTGTCATAGCCGGTGCCGATTTTCGTAGTAGCGCAGCTGGCGACTCTGCTGGGGACATCTTTGGTTCCCTACGCGAGTCAATCCTAGCGCTTGTTTTCCCGTCGTGGGTGTTGTATAGATTTACTTTTCTGTCTTTACTTTCCGCATTTTATTATCAGCTTTATATTATTATTGCTGCTATGGGAAGTGGGTGATCTGTTGAGAGAAAAGTCGGACCTAGGCTTGAGGATACACCTAGACTTAGAAGTAGAGAGTAGTGGTTAGCCTGCTTGCTTAGCTCGCACCACCTAGCCGCGAAATCTACGCTTGGACGAGATTCTCTTTGATGCTTCTTGCCTGGACCTTAGGGCTCGACGAGTTGTCTGACCCGAGGATTGTCGACTCTGGGGACCAATCAATTGGAAGTTGGCTGAGGATGGCCTCTTCAGGACAGGATGATGCCACACCTTTTGAGTATCGTATCATCGGTCTTGAATGTATGTGACGCCAACGACCGCATAGGATGCCATACCTTGTATCAGTTGATAGGACACATACCTGTGAGGGGGATTGGGATATGCAGGAAGCTGGACCTCCAGACTACCGGTTTTCTTGACAGTGGTTCAGTGGTTCGAGAGTTGGGGTTTCTTCATCAGAGCTTTGGTATGGGTATGTTGAGACCAGGCTGGAGCATTATTTTGGGACTGTCGAAACCAGGTTTGAGCAGTATGAAGACAGATATTATGGATGGATCTCCTCAGCAATATGTCACTTGATCCCCGCTGCATTATTTTTGCATATTGCATTGTTGCATACTCATCTTGCATATCATTAACGTGTATTTATGTTGCAGGTGTGATCATTCCCCTCTGATTCTAGTGTATCTTCTAGTCAGACATGGAGTCCATGAAGAGGATAATTTCTTACCGGTTGCATTCGCCAGATATCAGTGCCTTGCTGGGATTAGTTGCTCTAGCAGATGAGAGAGTGAGGGCTGAGTTCAGAGGATCTTATGGGAGATTTCTTAGTTTGTTGTACAGACCTTCAGCATTTGAGACGACTGGGGTGTATACTTTGATGTAGTTTTATGAGCCTCAACTGAGATGCTTCTTATTCCCCGATTATATTCTGGCACCCACGTTAGAGGAGTATTCTGCTATGTTGAGAGTCCCTGTGTTAGACCAGATGCCCTTTATACATGTTGACGCTGAGCCTGAGTTGGCTACACTTGCTGAGATTGTCAGTTTAGACGCTTCTGAGTTTCCTGTAGGTTTGGTCAAGCTAAACGGAGCTTATGGTTTTCACCTGTCTGTCCTGGTTGAGAAGGCTACGCAGTGCGCGAAGAGTGGATGTTGGGTTGCCTTCAGTGCTATTCTAGCCGTCTGCATCTATGGGATTGTCCTGTTTCCCAATGTGCCAAACTTCGTTGACTCAGATGCTTTCTTGATTCTTGTCTCGAAGAATCCAGTTCCTACTCTATTGGGCGATGTTTATCATTCCATTCACTATAAGAATGAGAAACGTCGTGGCAAGAATGTTTCTTGCTGTCTTCCTCTCTCGTACAAGTGGTTCCAGGGACATCTTCCGAAGACAGGACCTTTTGTTGATGTTGTTGATACTTTGGATTGGTCTTCCCGGTTGATGGGGCTGTCTGCTGAGAACATCATTTGGTTTGATCGGAACATGCTTGGCACTGATATTATATATAGTTGCAGTGGCTTTCCGAATGTCCCTTTGATTGGACGGAAAGGCTGTATTAACTATAACCCTTCATTGCTGGTAAGACAGTTTGGTTATGCTTTGAGGGACGCTCCTGTTGAAAAGGAGATACAGGAATCTCTGTATCTCACAGGCTTATTAGACGCGGCTGTTTTGATCAGATTGAGGCATGCATGGGCTAACGTCCATAGGAGAGGGAAGGCTTTGCTTGGTAAGAGCAACAGCAGAGCTTATGAGCCTTATTTGGCTTGGATCCGCGAAAGAGCTAGTATTTCTTTGATGCCATATCCTGCTGTGGAACCTCTGTATCTTCCAATGATTGAGGTACCTACTTCGATCGAGCTTGAAAAGTATGACAAATTGTTGGCCGAAAACGAAGAATTGAAGAAAGCCAATGATGAGTTAGAGAAAGAGATCTTCCAGTTGCGTCATGAGAAGAATGAAGCTACCTTCACTGTGAAGGAACATATTGAGTTGATTAATAAGTTGGGTTCAGAGTTGACGAAAGAGACCAACAAGAAAGAAAAAGTAGGAATAGCCTTGAACGGTGTTAGCAAGGTGCTTACTTCCAAGAAAGAACTTTTAAGCAAAGCTTATTCCCGCCTCAACAAGTGGGAAGCAACGTGGAATGACACGCTTACCAAGCGGAAGGAGCGTGAAGATAAACTGAAGCTGCAGATTGCCACGCTAGAGGCGCATGTTAGAGCCCAAGACACAAAGATTGCTGAAGAGACATCACTTAGGAGCGTTGTTGAGCTTAGAGTAAGTGACCTTGACGAGAAGCTGAAAAGTTATGAAGTGAAGGCCGGCTCCAAGAGATGCAGACTCGACAAGGGTTCTGGCGAAGGAACCTGCCAGGACGACGCCAAAAAGATGAGATCCACTACTGAGCGACATGCCTTGCTGATACAAGAGCTAATCTCCAGACTGGGTTGTTCAGAGACATTGAGGATATTGGAAGATATCAGAGAGCGCCACTTGGCCTGAGTTGTCTTTTGCCTTGCTTTTTGTTATCTGTACTTGTATTTTGACCATCGCCAGGCTTGTTGGCCGAGGTCTTTTCAGTTGTATGCAGTTGTACTCCTGTACTCAGCCTCTTGGCATTTGTTTATATATGAGGGTTTTCTGATTCCTTGGTTGCTTGATCGGGACTCCATTGTCGTGATGGCCTTCTCTCCGAAACTAGAATCGGGGGGGGGGGGGGGGGATATAACCTGTAGCATATTTACACATTTGCATCTGCATTCATCTTGCATGACCGGTATTCTTGAATTTGTATCTTATTTCCTGCATCACAGTTTTTTCAGGATTGACGAACAAAGAGTCCACCGCTACTCAACCCGAAACAACTGCAAGAGAATCATGGATCAAGTCCAAGTGGAGATGCAGGAAATCCGCAAGAAGCTGAATCTGTTCATGCAAGCAATGGAGAACATTGCTAAGGGCCAGGAGAGCCTCCAGACTTTGGTACAGCCGCTGCTGATGCGGACCAATGGGAATGGCAACAAAGACCACAATTCTGCGCACGTTGAGACTATTCCGGAGGATGGGCCCCCTACGCCTGTGGTTCCACCTGTAGTGACCCCACCTGTTGTGGTTGTAAACGATGGCGCTGGCGCTGGAAATGGCAACACAGGGAATGAAAATGAGACTGTTGTTAACAATGTTGGATTTGGGGACGCCAACCAAGGCGGTGGTAACAACAGTGGAGGTATTGGTTTTGGCAATAATGGTTTCGGCTACAATGATCAGGGATTTGATTACGTCAATCAGGATGGGAAATTCGGCTTCAACACTCAGGGTTTCGGTTATGATGATTTTGGTAACGCTAACCAGGGGTATGGTGGATTTGGTAATATGAATGGTGCTGGGGTGATCCCTGTCAACACTGGGTTTGGACCTGTTAGGGTCAACCAGGGTTTCGGTAACGGGGGACGAGGTTCCATGATCAATCAGCAAGGGTTTGGTCGCAACACTGGTTACGACGGATATGGAAATGAAAATGTGAATTGGGGTGAAGACCGCCAGGAGGACGCCTTTTCTGGAAGAGGTATGGGGTTTGAAGGACCTGTCGATCCTGTGCAGAGGATCAAAATGCTCGAAGAACAAATGAAGGGGGTAGTGAATCAGAACTCCACCGGTTTGGATATGACTACAATGGGCTTGGTACCAGGGCTGAGGGTGTCGTTGAAATTCAAGGCTCCCACCTTTGACAAGTATAAGGGGGACACCTGCCCTAAGGTCCATGTCTGCTCTTACTACAGGAGGATGTCCGCATATTCAGATGACGAAAGGATGCTCATGCATTTCTTTAAGGATAGCCTGTCAGGACCTTCACTTGAATGGTATATGGGGCTGGAGCCCACGCAGATTAAAACCTGGAAGCAGTTGGCTGATGCTTTCGTGACACATTACAAATACAACAGCGATCTGGCGCCAAACCGGGTCCAATTGCAGGGTTTGTCACAGAAGAACGGTGAAAGTTTTAAAGAGTATGCGCAAAGGTGGCGCGATATGGCAGCAAGAGTGCATCCTCCTTTAATTGAAAGGGAGATGAATGACATGTTCATTGGGACATTTACAGGGGTGTTCTATGAAAAATTATTTAGTGTGTCATTGAGCAGTTTCTCAGATTTGATTCTTATGGGGGAGATGATCAAGAACGGGATTAAAGTTGGAAGGTTCCAAGCAGGTGAGTCTACTTCAACAGGAGGTGCCAGAAAAGCATTTAGTGGTAGACAACAGGGTGATACTAGTGTCGTGTTTGAGGGCAGAGGCAGGGGCAGAGGAAGAAATCAGTATGTTCAGCCGCAACAGATAGCTAGTGTCACTATCCCTTTTCCTCAACAAGGGCAGCCTCAGCAACAACAACAACAACCACAGCAACAGCAAGGACAGAATCCTGGCCAGAGAAGAGTACAAAATGCGAGACCGAAAAGAGTGTTCGACGCACCTCCTTCCACGTATGCAGAACTCCTCCAGGCCCTGCTAGGGTTGAACTTGGTTGAAAAGAGGACTTTGGCACCGCCTACAGGGGCGGTACTCCCTTATGGGTATGACGCCAACAAGCATTGCGAATTCCATTCCGGGGCACCCGGGCATGATGTAGAAGCTTGTCAGGCATTTAAACACAAAGTTCAGGATTTATTGGATAGCAAAGCTATCAACTTTGGATAGGTGGGTCCAAATATAGTACAACAGCCTATGCCCAATCATGGGGCAAATGCCATCTTGACGGAAGAAAAGTTGAATCTAGTGATGGATGTCAATGAGCTGAAGACACCGTTGGGTGAGATTAAAAGCACGCTGTTACAAGGGGGTGTATTCCCGGGTTGTGATGAATTTTGCTTGGATTGTTGGACCCAGCCAGAGGGTTGTAATGAGTTGAAGCAGGGTATTCAGGCTATGATGGATGAAGGGACCTTGCAATTTGATCGAACCGCGATTCAAAAGCCTGTAGAGGCGTTGTGTGATGAGAAGAACGATGTTGCGACGGTGACGATTCCGAGGAAAACAATAACGATAATGGCGCCCGCCAGGCGGCCGACGATCACAATTACCAATGCTGGACCAGTCCCTTTTGAGAGTACTAAAGCAGTGCCATGGACTTACGGGTTGGAGGTATATTGCGACGGTAAGAAAATTGAAGTCAATGGACAACCAGTTGGGGTTGTAGATAATGTTGTCGGAACAGGGGGTATGACCAGAAGCGGAAGAATCTTCACGTCACCCGAGGTAGAGGCAGAAAGATTAGCCAAGGGTAATACCAAGGTAGCTGAGGGTGGTCCTTCTCAGTCGAATGAAAAGGAAACTGATCGCGACTTTCTATGTCTAATACAACCTAACTGCAAGTGCACAGTCTATCGCGTAGTAATAATAGATATCGATCCCACAGGGACTCGTAATCAAACTAGTGTTCTCGGGAGTTACTATGTTTAGCTAGGTAGAATATGTTTAAGGGAATAAGATTGTCACTAAAAGGGAAACTAAGAATGTTAATTAAAGTATAATTAATTGAATCGATATGCAGTAATTGTGTTCTTCGGGGATTTGACAAGTTACCGGTGTATGAAATAATTTTCAGAGTTTATTTAAGCAAAAAATGGTGATTTGAAGACTCTCGCCTCACGATGGCTATTGACGCTAATCATAATTCTAAGGGTCAAACGTACACTTTCGTATCCCATTCGGGGTTAAAATTATTTTTTGGAAATCTCTAAGTTCTAATTCATTTTAAAGTGCTTTCACTGTTATTAAAATGAGTGACTAGTGTTTACTATCTGATCTTGCCACAACTTTCGCTTGTTGGTTCGTATCTTAATTAATTTCCCACTTTCGTGGCAAAACTACTTTTAAATAAGTTCTCGCTTTCGCGACGAAGTTTATTTAGTAAATTAATTTAAACACTCAGACCATAAATTACTTTTGAAAAGAGAATTATCAACCAGCTATTATCAAATCCCTTTCGAATTATTACTACATATCGATTACTTAAATTTAGCTAGACATGGATTTGGGAAAGGTAAACCATAAATAAAAACAATAAATAATAGCATGCATCATAATAAAACTGGAATTACGATTGAAATGAGAAACCTGTAAATATTCCAATTGGCCTTTGGGCAGATCCTCCACAGATGTTGGCAGGATTTTGGTCTTTATGCCAATTTGATCGTACAACGGAAATAGAAATTACAGAAGAATGAAAGGAATGCGGAAAAGGAAAAGAGAAATAAATAAGAATATTAAAAACTGGAAAGGTTGCTCTGAAAATAAATTGGCAGCACTTCGTTGTATGAATGCGGCTCCCTTTCTGAGGTCCCCTTCTTCCTTTTTTATAGAAATGGAATTCTAACGGTTATAATCGAAGAGAGTGGACTTTGAGGCAGAATAATCAGGGAGTAGTGGTCCACTATTTGGGACTTGGAACTGCTTCTTTTACGTGAAACTAAAGTGGGGCGTTTTTGCCTGCATGACGGTCGTCACAAGGTGTGACGGTCGTCACCCGTGTGACGGTCGTCATGGAGCTGTGACGGTCGTCACAGCAGCAAAAACAGCATTCTGCGCTTTTCATGATGTTTTCACCCGGTTTTCGTCCATATTTCATCTGAGATTGCTTCTTTTCTTCATATTGCCTTGTTTAGACGTGATCATCAAATACCTGCAAAACATCAGACAAACAACACAGAAATAACCCGAAATCGGATCGAAAACAGTTAAACTTTAGTTGAATTATGCATCAAAATATATATACGATTTCGTGTTATCAAACTCCCCTAAGCTTGAATCTTTGCTTGTCCTCAAGTAAAACATGAAAAAGTCGGCAAGCACGAGGCATCTTCTTCGTTCGCAAAGTTGGGAAAAACCGGGATTCTTGGTAAGAACAAAACGAGTACCATGACGACACTGGACTACAAGTCTTCGGAGGTCTCCTTTTTATGCAAATCGGTCCCAGTCATGCTACTGTAGCTTGGTGTCAAGGTTCTCGCGGCAAGTTCACCCTGTTTGTTCTAGCGCAATCACATTAAGCTCGTTGTCCATACACTTTCATGACGAGTCGACCTGTTAGTGAATATGATCTGATTTCTGTTTTTGATCTTTTTTACTGATCATAAGCTTATTTCATTGATTTTTCACTGAGTTTTCGTGCCGTTGGGCTAAATGCTCGGGTGAGGAGCACCTAACTTAGAAGGAAACGTGTCTTATATTTTTGGGCTATCTAGCTTTCTTTTCATGATTTTTCATCTTTTTGGAGATCATACACTTATTTGCATCGATTGCTCGCTTAGAAGTGTTTTAGGATGGTGCTGACTGCTAGTATAAACTACTTGGGGCTGAGTTTGCGTAGACACTTGAGACTTTGGTACGCGTAGGTAGTGAAACCAACTCGCATAAACCGGAGATCTAAGGTGTCAAGATGGTACTGGTTTTGTTAGAATTGTTGTCTCCTCGGAGTTCCAACACTTGGTTTGAACTCGGGTGCATTCTCGTGATGCTTTTGCTTTTGAGGAACGAACGAAAAAATTTGTTGTTTACGTCGAATAACGTGGGGATGTTTGCGTAACGGAAAAAGGATATATAAATGAGCTTTATTTGCTAAAAATAGAAAATGTTTAAATAGAAATTACGAAATTCAAAGTACAATGGAATGGAAATAAACGTTCCGCTCCCACACTATCTCAATCAGTGTCCCCACTGATTTGGAAGCATGCGAGAGGGAGATACAGCTGAAACGAAAGTACAAATAAACTGGAAATATAGTAAACAAATAAGGAAAATGATAACTAATCACGTCCGCTGCCTCGGTCACGTCCGCGCTGGCGTCCTCTGGCTCTGGCCAGGGCGACTCGGTCCTCATAACTCATAGCTCCGGTGTGGTAGACGGTGTCCCGGAGTCCTTCGACCTGCAAAGTCAGATTCGCCAAGTTCTCAGTAATGGTTGCTTGGCCGGTTTGAAGTTGCTGCATTTGGGTCCGATGCCAAGCTTCGAACTGGTCTGCTCGCTGATTCTGCTGCTGCAGCATAGCGAGTATCTGGGCCTGCTGGTCGAGAGAGCGGCGGAGGTCCTCTTCTGTGTAATCGGGCACTGGATGATGGCGGCGGCGGCGAGAGGATGTACCTTCGGAAGGGGGAGGCTGCGATGCCTCCGGTTGCTCCGGTCTGTCTAACTCAGCTTGGATTTCATCATCAGAACCTTGGGTGTGGTCCTGAGTTGGAGCAGCGGCAGCAGGAGGGGCAGTGAGGTCAAATAACCAGTTGGTACGATCCTCTGGGTGTGTCCGGGTGCGTGATGGAAGGATGATGCTTCGGACGGTTTTGCCACGCACTACCGGATGGTACTTGCCGTCGGCTCTGGAGCGGATAAGGTGGGAGGCTCTGTAGTGGTCGGTGTCAAGGAACACCGAGGGGATGGCATGGAGGTGCTGGAGGCGGTCGCCTAAGTTCAGCCCAAGTGCAATGGCAGTGACAATCCCGCCAAAGTAGAATGGCTTGGAGCCACGGTTGCAATTGGCCTGAATGTGGGCCAGGAGGAACGGAGCGGCGTTGATAGGCTCGTTGTTGAAGACGGAATGGAGGAAGAAGAGCTCTTTCGAGTTCACCTTATGGTTGCTGTCCCTGGCGAAGATTGTGTTGCTCAATGCTCGGTGAAAGTACCAGATGGCCGGGTTATGGATATGCGTGGCGTGCAGAGAATCCCAGCCATCGGCATTGATGCCGGTCAACTGGTACCACAGCGCGAAATCTTCGTGCTGGAACTGATCGGTGAGGCGGCGGTGAGTATTGTCACCTCGAGGGAGTTGTAAGATGGCGGCGATCTGGTTCTGGTTCACCTGGTAGTTTGTGCCGAACATCCGGAAGCATGCGGCACCAGAGTGTTGGCTGAGGTCGCCGCTGGATGTGACGTAGGTAAACGAACTCAGGAACTCGAGAGTGAGTTGTTTGTATGTTGGTAGTGGATTGGTGCATAGGTTCCAGATGCCGGCTCTTTGAAGCATCCAAGTGACGCCTTCAAGGAGTCCGAGCTCCGTGAGCGATGGAATGTGTGGATAATGAGTCGGCTGGAGCGACCTTTGATAGAATGCGATGTAGTTGGCCCGCTGTCTTTCGCCCAAGTCACCTTCGCTGAACACAATGTTACTGATGTCTGGGGTTTCAGTATTTCTTGCCATTGTTGGAAGATTGAGGTGGTTCTGAGGATTTGGGGTTGTTCTGCGAAGAGGAAAAAATGACAGAAGTGTGGTAGGAAGTTGAGATGGGAGTTGAAATATATGGTGCAATGTGGGGAGAACGAAAATTTGGAGTGGGGTAGGAGTTCTGATGATTGGAAGTTGAAATGAGGGTAGTGGGAGAGAAAATGCAACCCATGTTATATCAAATAGAAGTTTTGGGTTCGTGACGGTCGTCACGTATGTGTGACGGTTGTCAGGATCCTGTGACGGTCGTCACAGCAGCAAAATCTGCAGAACGCAGAATTTTGCTCTGAAGGTGTTCTTGCAGTGACTTTTAGGCCTAGTATTGATATTGCAATGTATTATAGCAGCCAATAAACAAGGAATGACGTAAAAACAGAATAATTGAATAAAGACTATAATTGAAATAACAAGAAATTGAAATGATTGTATGTAGTACATAAAGAAACTAACAATGCGAAAAATCCAAATGATTAAACGAAACTAAACTAAACCAAACTAAACTAAATCTAATGCTAAAACTAGTATCTAGTCTTTTCGTGCCTTCAACTCATCGAATTTTCGTGCGTAGTAGTCGAGCTGGTCACAGACTAAGTCCATGAAGACTACCAGTTCGCTGTGTATGCCTGCGATATCCTCTTTTACATTAGCCAGAGCTGCATCAACATTGTCCAATCGGAGTAGAATAGTATCCATTTTGTCGGTGGTCTCCTCAGGGATAGGCTCAGGATAGGTGTTGTAGTGCGGAGGAGTCATAGGGTCTACTTCAGCTTCTGATACAGCATCCTCATAGTACATATAGTCGTGTGCCTCAAAGATGTGGTCACTGTCGTACATATAGTTCTGTGGTGTTGTCTGAGGTGAAGGAGGTCCCATAGGCTCATCCAATTCATAAATCCAGTTGTCCTTGTTGTGGATACTTGTCATCTGATGATCAGGCAGTGTGAATAGCTGTACTGGTTTTTCGTTAATGAGGTACTCATAAGGTCCAGGTCCCATAGTTCCTAAAATGCGCCTGTTAAAGCAGAACTGTATATTCATGGGTCGGATGGTGCCAAAACGAGTGCTTGCATTTAAGTGGAATCTAAGGCCAAGCTCGTGGGCAATCATTGTCACGAGGCCTCCTATAAGAATAGGTGACTGAGGTTCCTGAGTGAGGCGTCTGAAAGATCTCATCATGAAGGGCACTGCATTTACTATACGTCCCTGGGAAGCACAGAACATGATGAATAACTCCTCTTTAGATACTGTGGTAATATTTTCTTCTTTCCCGAAAAGGGTGTGAGCTAGTATCTTGTGGAAGTATCTGAAAGCTGGGTTATGAATATCATCATTATACATTCTGTCTGGTTCAGGGTGATAGTCGCCTGTGATTCTACCCCAGAATTGGCCGAGCTCAAAATCAATATCGTCATCTTCTGCACTGATGAACACATGCGGTCCGCTAGGAAATCCTAGGAGGTTAGCTAGTGACATCCGGCTATGGGTTTGGTCCATTCCAAACATTCGAAAGGTAATCAGCTCTGTGTTGGATCCAAAACCATAGTTGGGTATGTATCTGAACGAACTAAGGAATTCATAGGTGAGATCCTTATAGGTAGCAAACCGTGTTTTCAAAGAAGTGTTCTCCCAACCCAGTTGATTGAACAAGTATTGAATGCTATCCGTGATTCCTAGTTTATCCATGGTAGACTTATCGTAATACAGCGTTAAGGCGATTTCTCTTTCAGTCAGTGCTGCAAATCTTGCCTTTTGAGCTAGTCCTTGAAAATGAACCTTTGTGAAGTCGTACTCGGCCATACTCGCAGGTAAGTCGGAGAAAACAGGAGGAATGTTTTGAAGACTTTTAAAATCCTGAAAAGTTTAAAACAGAAGTTTGAAGTCAGGATTTTTAAAAACAAAAAGCGGTAAAAACAAAGGACAAAAAGAGAAAAATAATAAAAATAAAAATATGAAAACAAACGAAATTAGAAAGTAGTAGTAATTATAAGTTTAGAATTTTTGTTAAATTTTCAAAGTAAAATTTTAAATAAAAATGAAATACAGTAACGAGGAAAAATGCGGGAAATGTTGGGTTGCCTCCCAGTAAGCGCTGTTTTTAACGTCTAAAGCCTGACGATAGCTTGGTGACAAGCTATTCGGGTGTTTGAGCCGGAAGCTCAAGCAATGCTATACTGCAGACTTGAGGGCTGTTTTCGTTCTTATTATAATGTTTTAGACGTTGCCCGTTTACGATAAACGGTGCATTCGTCTTATCGGTAATTTCAACAGCTCCACTCTGAAGTACTTTAGTCACTTCATAAGGTCCAGACCACCTAGATTTTAGTTTACCTGGGAAAAGTTTTAATCTTGAATTAAATAGCAATACGATGTCTCCCACACTGAATTGTTTCTTGACTGAACGTTTATCGTGCCACTTTTTAGTTCGTTCTTTAGATACGGGCATTTTCGTAAGCGTCTAATCGAAGTTCTTCCAATTCGTGTAAGTTCAAGATTCGCTTTTCTCCTGCCTCGGTGTAGTTGAAATTGAGTGTCTTAATGGCCCAGAAGGCCTTATGCTCTAATTCTACAGGGAGATAGCAAGATTTACCGTAAACTAATTTGTAGGGTGTAGTACCTATTGGTGTCTTAAAAGCGGTCCTATAAGCCCATAAAGCTTCTTGTAGCTTTGATGACCAATCTTTCCTTGAGGTAGCGACAGTCTTTTCCAATATCTGTTTTATTTCCCTGTTCGAGACCTCTACTTGTCCGCTAGTTTGCGGATGATAAGGTGTAGCTACTCGGTGTCGGACTCCATATTTAGAAAGAAGTTTATCAAATATTCGCGATATGAAGTGAGATCCGCCGTCACTAATGACGAGTCTGGGTACACCGAATCTAGGAAAGATTGTGTTTTTGAAGAGTTTGATTACTACTCGTGCGTCGTTTGTTGGAGCAGCAATGACTTCTATCCATTTAGACACATAGTCTACAACGACGAGTATGTAGTTATTACCAAAAGAAGGTGGGAATGGTCCCATGAAATCTATTCCCCATACGTCAAAGATTTCTACCTCTAAGATTCCTTTCTGAGGCATTTCATCGCGTCGTGAGATGTTGCCAGTTCGTTGGCATCGATCACATTTTAGCACAGCGATGTGAACATCTTTCCAGAGGTTAGGCCAGAATAAGCCGGCTTGGAGAATCTTAGCACACGTCTTGGATGTACTAGCATGACCACCATATGGTGCTGAATGGCATTGGGAAATGATATTTTCTACTTCTTCCTCTGGGACACAGTGACGATATATGTTGTCGGCCCCTCTCTTGAAGAGTAGAGGTTCGTCCCAATAACAATGTTTCAGATCGTGGAAGAATTTCTTCTTTTGCTGATAGGTGAGATCCGGTGGAAGCACGCCTGCAGCGAGGTAATTAACGATGTCAGCATATCAAGGTAATGTGACTTGGGCATAGACGGCTTCTACGGCTTTTTTGAATTTTGGATCTTCCGAGATTGAGTTGGGTATGTCACTTTCTAATTTGGCTATCAGACGTTCGTACGGGAAATCGTCGTTTATCAGTACTGGTTCGTGTCTGATGCCTTCTATTCGGGATAAGTGATCTGCAACAACGTTCTCGGTTCCTTTCTTATCTTTGATTTCTAAGTCAAACTCTTGTAATAACAGGATCCATCTCAATAGTCTTGGTTTGGCATCCTTTTTACTTATTAGGTACCTTATGGTAGCGTGGTCTGTGTATATGATAATTTTTGCTCCTACTAAGTAAGAACGGAATTTGTCAAGCGCAAATATAACTGCTAGAAGTTCCTTCTCTGTGGTAGCGTAGTTCATTTGGGCAGGATCTAAGGATCTACTTGCATAGTAGATGGCATGGAGTTTCTTGTCCTTCCTTTGTCCTAGAACTGCGCCTACAGCATAATCACTCGCATCGCACATGATTTCGAACGGTAGTCGCCAATCGGGTGGTTGCATAATCGGTGCGGTGATAAGGGCTGATTTTAATGTTTCGAATGCTTTTAGACAGTCGTCGTCAAAGACGAACTCAACATCTTTCATCAACAGGCCGGTCAGAGGTTTTGTGATTTTTGAAAAATCTTTTATAAATCTTCGGTAGAAACCGGCATGTCCTAGAAAACTCCGTATCTCTCGTACGGATTTTGGAGGTTGGAGATCTTTTATAATCTCTATTTTAGCTTTGTCGACCCCGATTCCTTTATCTGATATGACATGTCCTAGAATTATTCCTTGTCGGACCATAAAATGGCATTTTTCCCAATTTAGGACGAGGTTCACTTTTACACAACGTTCTAATACCATTTCTAAGTTTTGTAGGCATCCTTCGAAACTTTGTCCGCATACTGAGAAATCGTCCATAAATACTTCCATGATGTCGTCTATGAAATCTGCGAAGATTGCCATCATGCATCTTTGGAAGGTTGCTGGAGCATTACAGAGTCCGAACGACATTCGGCGGTAAGCAAAAGTACCATAAGGACATGTGAATGTAGTATTTTCTTGGTCATCCGGATGAATGGGAATTTGGAAAAATCCTGAATAACCATCTAGATAGCAGAAATATGAATGTTTGGCTAATCTTTCCAACATTTGGTCTATGAAGGGTAACGGGAAGTGATCTTTTCGTGTGGCTTTGTTAAGCTTCCTATAATCAATACACATCCTGCTTCCAGTCACGACTCTTTTTGTTATTGATTCGCCTTTTTCGTTTTTAACTACTGTGACTCCTCCTTTCTTTGGTACGACATGAACTAGGCTAACCTACTCACTATCGGAGATTGGATAGATGATTCCTGCATCCAACAATTTCTTTACTTCATCTCTGACTACAGTGCTCAGGATGGGGTTCAGTCTTCTCTGATGCTCTCTAGAGGTTTTAGAGTCTTCCTCTATTGTAATTCGATGCATACAGATTGAAGGGCTTATACCTTTTAGATCGCTTATGTTATAGCCTAACGCGGTGGGGTACTTCTTTAGGATTTCTAATAGCTTTTCGGTTTCTGGTTGTCCTAAGTCGGCGTTGACTATCACTGGTCTTTTTAGTTCATCGTCTAGAAATTCATATCTAAGGTTTTTGGGTAGTGTTTTAAGTTCTAAAGATGGGTTCTTCGCACTTGGCATATGGTTTGGGGTCAGTGCTAAGCTTTCGCTTAGGCTGTCGTCTTTATACGGTTTACGCCAATCGTCGTCTTCAGAAATATCGGGTATTTGAATCTTTATTATTTCTGAATACGTGGTCTTTTCATTTTCAAGTTCTCTTATGCATTCGTCAATTTCATCTACTAAGTAGCAGGTATCGTCTATGGCTGGTGCTTGTAAGAACTTGGTGAGAATGAACTCTATCTTTTCTTCTCCGACTTCGAATGTTAGCCTTCCTTTCTTCACATCTATAATCGCTCAGATTGTATCTAGGAATGGTCTTCCTAGGATAATTGGGGTAACAGTGTCCTCCTTGATGTCCATGATTATGAAGTCGGTTGGGATGTAGAATTGTCCTATGCGTACTGGAACGTTTTCCAGTATTCCGACGGGGTATTTTACTGATCGGTCAACTAATTGTACGGACATTTTGGTTGGTATGAGGTCTCCCATATTCAGCTTTTTGCATATAGATAAAGGCATAACACTGATACTGGCTCCTAAATCGCATAGAGCTTTGTCTATTACGAACTTTCCTATGACGCAGGGTATGGAGAAACTACCTGGGTCTTTTAATTTAGGAGGCATGCGGTTTTGAATAATAACGCTACACTCTGCAGTAAGTGTAACTGTTTCGTTATCCTCGATCTTTCTCTTATTCGACAGGATTTCTTTGAGAAATTTAGCGTATGACGGCATTTGAGTTATCGCTTCTGTAAAAGGAATAGTAATATTCATCTGTTTAAGGAGCTCTATAAATTTCTTAAACTGTCCTAAAGTTTTGGAGTTTATTAATCTTTGAGGATAAGGAATAGGTGGTTTATATGGCGCTGGAGGTGCTTGAGTTTTTTCACTTGCGGTATCCTCCTTCTCGTTGTCTTCCTTCTTCTCTAACTCGGATTCCTTTTCTGCTTGTTCAGTTGGTTTTTGTTGCATGGCTGAGTTTTCGGTCCTCGGATCGATCGGTTCGTCCAATTTTTTTCCACTTCTTAGTATTACAGCATTTACTTGGCCTTTTGGATTCTGTTCGGGTTGTCCAGGAAATGTGCCAGTGGGTGCGGCAGCAAAGGCTTGTTGTTGAGCCACTTGTGATATCTGTGTTTCTAGCATTTTATTGTGGGTGGCTAAAGCGTCTACTTTTCCGGTCAACTGTTTAATTTGCTCGCTAGTGTGTATGTTTTGATTCAGGAATTCTTTGTTTGTTTGAGCTTGAGTAGCTATGAATTTTTCCATCATCAATTCGAGATTTGATTTCCTAGGTGCAGTCTGAGCAGCAGCTGGTTTCTGATATCCTGGTGGAGCAGTAGGCATTTGCAATGCATTTTCGCTTTTGTAAGAAAAGTTTGGATGATTTTGCCAACCTGGGTTGTAAGTATTTGCGTAAGGATTTCCTTGAGCATAATTTACCTGGTCTGGTGGGATTCCGGCTAGCAATGGGCATTCGGGCGCATTATGAGTGGTGCTTCCGCATAACTCGCAATTTGGAGTTACGGCAGCGACGGTTGCAGTGGGGTTAACGGTCAGACTATCAATCTTCTGTGCTAGAGCATCTACTTTAGCATTGAACTTTTCAAGACTGCTGATCTCGTACATCCCACCTTTCGCTGTGGTTTTCTCTGTTGGAGTGCGTTCACCTCCCCATTGGCAATGGTTTTGAGACATGTTTTCGATTAATTGATAGGCTTCGTCGTATGGCTTATCCATAAGTGCACCGCCCGCGGCAGCGTCTATTATCAATCTAGTATTGTATAAAAGCCCATTATAGAAAGTATGGATTGTCACCCAGTCTTCTAGACCGTGGTGAAGACATGTTCTCATCATATCTTTGAATCGTTCCCATGCTTCGTAAAGAGATTCAGTATCTTTTTGTCGAAATCTGTTGATTTGAGCTCTAAGCATAGCAGTTTTTCTTGGCGGAAAATATCTCGCTAAGAAGACGTTCTTCAATTGTTCCCACGTCGAAACGAAGTTGGATGGTAAAGATTGCAACCATGTCCACGCTCTGTCTCGAAGAGAGAATGGGAAAAGACGAAGTCTTATCGCGTTTGGAGTTACTCCATTTGCTTTCACCGTGTCTGCGTATTGTACAAACTTCGTTAGATGTTCGTTTGGATCCTCAGTTGCGTTTCCTGAGAATTGGTTTTGTTGTACAGCTGACAGCAATGATGGTTTCAGCTCAAAATCATTTTGGGTAATAGCTGGGGCAGCAATGCTACTTCTAGGCTCCATCTGAGAGGGTGTAGCATATGCCTTCAGTGGTTTGTTTGGAGGTCCTTCAGCCATGTTTGATTCTTCTTCGGATTTGGGAATGGGAGTGAGAGGATCGGGAATGTTATGTTTGAGTTGGTACTCAATGATTCGGCTTCTAAGATGTAAGAAGCGCTCTAGTTCTGCGACTGAAGGTTTCAAGATATCGCCTTGTGAGCGATTACTTGGCATACAATCGACAACACTAGTAAAGGAAAAATGAAAATTGTTAACCTAGTCTATACGGCGTAACAGAAGGTTACACTATTGACTAAACGGGTCCCCGGCAACGGCGCCAAAAACTTGATCGCGACTTTCTATGTCTAATACAACCTAACTACAAGTGTACAGTCTATCGCGTAGTAATAATAGATATCGATCCCACAGGGACTCGTAATCAAACTAGTGTTCTCGGGAGTTACTATGTTTAGCTAGGTAGAATATGTTTAAGGGAATAAGATTGTCACTAAAAGGGAAACTAATAATGTTAATTAAAGTATAATTAATTGAATCGATATGCAGTAATTGTGTTCTTCGGGGATTTGACAAGTTACCGGTTGTTGCACCCCAAAATTTGCCCTCACAATACAAGACTTTGTGTTCTAAGAAGGTTCACAAGGTTCACAAGTTCTCCAACAACTTGCATAACCTTTCATGAAGTTCATAAAGTCCACAAGCTACTTTATGAAGGTTCACAAGGTTCACAAGTCCCACAGTGCTTTCAAGACCTTTCATGAGGATCATGAAGTCCATAGGTTGCTTCTTGAAGGTTCACAAGGTTCACAAGCTTCACAATACCTCCCATGAGTATCGCAAGATATCTTATGAAGATTCACAAGGTTCACAAAGTTCACAATTGGTCAGAAGAGTTGACAATTCCCTCAGACAATGCACCTCCTAAGCAGTGCATCCAAAACTAGGGTTTTGACTTTAATCAGGCTAAATGGACTTCCAAGACTTCAAGTGAGCTTCATAACATCTTATATGTGTATAAGAACCCCCATGTCAAGTTTCAAGACTTTTCTCAAAAGTTTGCTCAGTCAGATGATCAGATAAGTCAAAAGCAGTCAACGCAGTTAAAGAGTCAAACTGAGGTCAACTGTGGTCAAACCAAAGTCAAACTTCATGATTTTTTGCCAACATCAAAGAGAGATTTGGTCCCAGGGGTATTTTGGTCATTTTACACAAATTCTACCAATTCCTTGAAGACGGGCTGTTATTAAAATTCTGAGGCATTTGATGCGTTATGGTTTTGAGGCATTTATCAATCACCAGTTCTGATCATATTGAGATTTGGCATTTGGTCAGTGGAGTTTAATTACGATTAGTTTTGCTGTTGACGCTGAAAATGTTGTGACCATGGTGCCCATATGAGTTTGGTTATGAAACAATTGGTTAACATTTTAATCGGATGATGAGATTAGGATCACAAATACCACTTGGAAATGTTTATGTTTTATGCCTATGTTAATGAATTAAATACTTGTGGATTTATTCACATTTGTTTATATTTTTTTAACTAAGAATAGAATATAAATAAATTCAAAACTTTGAGAATTTTATTTCATAAATAATGCTATCATACAAGAATGGGGATGTTGCTTCATATTTTACAAAGTATTGTTACAAGGAAGTACATTAAAATTCTCAAATCCTAAGGGATTACATTAAAGCATCTATCCTAAATCCTAAAAGTATCTAAAGGTCTTCATGTTCGTATTTGAACTTCTCCATGAATCCTCAGCTAACCTGCACATCAAAAGAGAACAGACAGTACAGAAGATGTTAGAAGTTGTTCGACACTCTCAGAACAATTGTCATCATCGAGTGCCGGGAGTGGCACAACCGAAGCCGCATCCTACTCCCGTTACCGATCCGTGTCGTTGGCGTCAGATCAGGTGGTTATTATTGTTCTTATCATACGGGACAGCCGAGAAAGATGAAGAGATAAAAGAAGTTCGGGCCGATAAATGATTAACTGAAAAAAGGGTCATATACCGAAATTGGGGTCGTAAAGCATAACCGATTACAAATTTGGATTTTTTATCAAGTAAATACCGGATGTACGAGCCAGATGCCGTTAGCTCTAAACCCACTCCGAATAATCCAACTTTGCTCATCAGTTCACCAGAAACTGAAACTGAGTTCAAGTTCTGCGACCAGATAACCAAACAGACCACAACTGAATATCAGCAGCAGAACCATCAAAAACGAAGAGGATCCGAACTGCATCGAAAATCAGACATCAAAGATCAAAACTGCATCATCATCAATAACCCAGTTCGTGTCAGAAATGACAAGGGGCTCCAAATCAGAAAATCAGTTCATCAGTATCCAAATGGAATAGAGTTCCAATGACAGAAAACCGGTATCCAAATCCATGACAGATTCAAGCTACATCACAAAAAAAAAAAAACAGTCCATATCAGTACCAGAAATCAGATACCTATATCTAAAAAAATCCAAATGAATCCATATCCAATGAAAATCCGTATCAAGCATAACCAAGAAACCAAATCGAGTGAAAAACCCGGTGAATCCAAACAAGTGAACAAATCAGACGAAATCGGTTTCAAGCAAGTCCAGAAAAGGAAAGAAATTCCAAATCAGAGTGAATCAAATCATATCCAACAAGTCAATCAGAATCAATCAATATCGTCGGCAAAAATTAAATCTCAGAGAAAGATAACGTCAAAATTCAGTATCCAAGCCCACCAAAATTATGTATAAAACGGACAAACCCTAACACCAGAAAAGAGGGGGATAAACAGATAACAGTGAAAAATCGTAAAAACCCTAACCATCACAACAGCGCCGTAAAACATAGAACAAACTCACCACGAGCACAAAGCTGGGCAAGACCATCATCAAGACGCCGAAGCCGTCAGACTCAGACACAAGGACAATCTCTGTGTCGTCATCGTCCCCACAGTCATCCAACAAATCTCGTCGCGAATCAAATCAACCGAGACCGCCTTCATCGTTCGTCACAAACGTGGGCAATCAGTGGTGCTAGCCTCAGAATCATCTCATCATAGGCCTCTTGGCGCGATCTTCATCGGCGAAAACTTTCAAAACGTAAGACGGATATCCTCGTTTCCATATTTAACCATGTGTGTGTTTTTCAGGGAAAGACGCAAGAATATGGTGGGGATTTGAAGACGGTAGCCATTAGAGATGAGAAAGCGAGAGAAAAGTGGCCAAACGAAGATGAAGCACGAACGGCGCCGCAGAAAATAGGGTTTTTGAAATCCTGAAGCACATCGTTAGATTGTTATCCCGTTTTGCTAATCCGGGTTGGGTCCGGAGGTAATGACCGGCCCAACCCTTTTACTTTTTTTACTTTCTTTATCAATTTTTTAAAAAATATTTAAGTTGGTTCATTTTTTATAATATAAAAATTAAAAACATTTTCTTATAATATTAAAATAAAAAAAAAACATTTTTTAAAATATTAAAATTAAAAAACATTTTAAAATATTAAAATTAAAACATTTTTTTAGAATCAATTATTCTTTTAAAACAAAGAGAAAATATTTTTTTAGAAATCATAATCTTCCCTTTTTTTCTTGTTTATTTATTATCAAGTTAAAACACTTAAGCTTAGGGTCATAAAGTAAAAAAGAAAATATAAAAAATGTCCCTTAACATCCAAAGTAAGGACTACCTACTCCATTATAGTAGGGATAGTCTTACTAAGGAAAGGATAAGGAATAAGAAAGACCTTAAAACATTAGGGTAGGCTACTCCTAGATACTTGCTCACTTCAAAACTTTTTTTTTCACACTTAAACAAATTTCCAACAAAATTTTCAAACAAGTTTTTTTTCACATCCATACACGGATTATTATTAAACTATTCTGAAATTTTTTGCTATTCACACACTACACTTTCAAAACAATTCAAAAGTGAGCTTAAGTACCTAAGAGCCCATGGATAACCATGGATGAAAAGGGTGCTAACACCTTCCCTTTTCATAACCTACCCCCCGGACCCAAAATATTCTCTAAGGTCTTTCCTGTTCTTTTATAACCTTTCCTTATGGATAAAATAAAAGTCGGTGGCGACTCTTGCTATCCGCAACATTGTTTAAAGTCAGTTCTCCCACCGTGTTACAGAACTGGCGACTCTGCTGGGGATTTATTTAAGAGGGGTACCCTTAGGAATTAAGATCACTTTAAATTGTTTGCCTTGTTTGCTTTATTATTATATTGTTGGGGTGCTCTTATGTGTGAAAGGTCCTAACCCGGATCTAGTGTACCTTAGGTAAATGGCAATAGACCAAGGAAACTGTACGACGTATATCGATACGGTTGATCTGGTGGCCATAGTTAGTGCGACTTCTTGGTTGGTGCTTATATTCCTTAAGTCAAGTTGAGGGTAATATTGAGGCTGCCATATGTTGTCAATGCACTAACTGACTTTTAGAACCCTAGTTAACTCATCTTGGCCTTTAGAAAGTAGTGAGGTAACCGGCTTTGGTGCAGACTGAAGTTGGTTGACACTCGATACTACGCTCATTGAGATCTTAAACTTGGAGGGTTTTGGTTGGCAAGTAAGTTGCCTTCTGAACAACCACCCTTGTGAAGGATCAATGATATTGAGATCCCTTAGAACCTGGTTACTTTTGTAGGACAGGATGAACCATCTAACTTCAGGGGAGGGTACTTGCCTTTGAACCTCATGCAAGCCTTTAAGCCTAGGGCTATGGTGTGACTTGTTTGTGTGTGCCACATGTTTGTGATTGAGCATGACATCATGACATCATCATGCATCATAAGCATATCATTTTCCCTAACCATTTCAAGGACCAAAGGATTTATCTTTGTTCTTTGTTGCAGGTCATGGCTTCTGCTCGTAGAAACACCATCAGGATCAACTTTGTAGGGATACCTGCTAAGCTCAAGGAGTTGGTTTCCCTAGTGCTTGATCATTCCCAGTTCAACAAGAGACATGGTCACTTATTGGATCTAGTTACTTCAGGGTTCAGTGAAGACATGATGAGTGTGCTGTTTCAGTTCTTTGACCCTAAGCACCATTGCTTTACATTTCCTGATTATCAGCTGGTTCCAACCATGGAGGAGTTCTCTAAACTTCTGGGTATACCTGTTCTTGATCAGAAGCCATTCACAGGCTTAGAGAAGGAGCTTAAACCAGAAGTTATTGCTGCAGCTCTACATCTGAAGAAGTCTGACATTGTTCTAGAGACGAGAAGTGGAGTTAAAGGTATTCTTGCCAAGGTATTAGTGGATAAAGCTCAAATGTTCTTGAAGGCTATGAGCTACGATGCTTTTGAGGAGATCTTAGCCTTATTGATTTATGGCTTAGTGTTGTTCCCCAATCCTGATCAGTTCATAGACGTTCATGCCATCAACATATTCCTGAGTCACAATCCAGTGCCTACCTTACTTGGAGACATCCTACATTCTCTTCACACCCGTACTACAAGGGCAAGAGGAACTTTGATGTGCTGCATACCTTTACTTTCTAGGTGGTTTATTTCTCACCTTCCTCGCTCAGTAATGAAGAATGAGCAAGGGTTCAGATGGTCCAAGAGGATCATGTCACTTTCTCACTCATACATCCATTGGTGCTCCAGATCTATGGAGAATGTCACCATCATTGACCGTTGTGGGGAGTTTCCTAATGTGCCACTTCTAGGCATAAGAGGAGGCATCACCTACAACCCATCTCTAGCTTTACGACAGTTTGGTTACGCCCGGAGCGATGGTCCACATGACATGTTGATTCAGGGCATTGTGTTTGATTACGACAACGATCTTCAGGGTTACCGTCAGAGATTCATCCGAGCTTGGGGAAAGGTAAACAGGATTGACAGCAAGACACTGGAGCCTAAGTACACTATTCCTATGGAGGCTTATCTCAGATGGGTACGATCTCGTGCTCAGACACTCATGATGCCATATCCTGCCGTCCTACCAGTTACCATGGAACCTGTTGCTGAAGGAGACACAGCTTATACCATCCTTCACCCAGACATGCCTACTGATATGGAAGACTTGCAGAGATCATGGATCCAACTGAAAGAGCAAAGGGATACTTTTGAGGCTCATTACAAAGCAAGCCAAGCAAGGATCCTAGAGCTAACAAAGCTACTTCATGAGGAACGAAACCTCAACTCATACCTCAACACAAAGAGGAAACGTCCATGGGAGACTTAAAACCCCATCTTTTGTACTTATTTCGTTTTCATTTTTTGTAAGCCTAAAAGGCAAAACAAGTTATTACTAATAAAAAGTTACTTTCTTGTTTGTTTAAGCAAATTTAAATCCTGCGGTCCTTGAAAACATTGCATATGCATTCCCATATCATTGCATCACAGGTTTATAATTGTGCACAGGTTTCTCATCTTCTCGCTGTTTATTTCAGCAATGGCTCTTGAACAATCAGTTAAGGATCTCCAGGCACAGAATGCACAGTTCCAAGAGCTGATCCTGAACCTATCCAAGGAGCAGGATGAATTGAAGACACTGCTGGCCAAGAAGACTAAGAAGGCTAGAAGGTCTGCTGGGTTGCTCAACATGGGAAGAAGGTTCAAAGGTCCTGTCAAGACCAAGGAACATGTTGAAGACTATGAATCTGAAGAATCTGAGCAGGAGAGAGGCAGTCTCCACAACACTATGGGGGACTCTGATTCTGAGGCTAACTACTACCATGAGCCTAACGAAGACAAATTCAAGATGCTGGTGGATAGAATGGATGCTATGGAATTACAGAAATCATCTGGGCTGGATTTTGAGGATTTGAGCTTGATATCTGGGGTGGTCATACCCATTGGGTTCAAAGTTCCTACATTTGTTGTCTATGATGGGGTCTCTTGTCCCAAATTGCATCTGAGGTCTTATGTCAGAAGAATGCAACCCCACACTGCTGATAAAAAGTTGTGGATCCATTTCTTTCAAGAGAGTTTATCTGGAGCTCAGCTAGAGTGGTATTATCAGTTGGAGAGTGTCAACATCAGAGATTGGAATGACCTTGCTGAAGCTTTCTACAAGCAGTATCAATACAATGCTGACTTAGCCCCCACTCGCATGCAGCTTCAAAGCATGTCTATGGGTGCCAAAGAAAGCTTTAAGGAGTATGCTCAGAAGTGGAGAGACTTAGCTGGAAGAGTTCAACCCCCTTTGACTGATAGGGAGTTGGTTGATATGTTCATGTGTACGCTGAATGGTCCGTTTTACAGTCATCTCATTGGAAGCTCATCATCTGGCTTCACTGAGTTGATCATGACAGGAGAGCGAGTAGAGAATGGTATCAAGAATGGTAAGATCCAAGTGGGCACTTCTTCATCAGGTGCTGCAAAGAAGCCTCCCACTGGGAAGAAAGAATCTAATGCTGTGTATGGTCAGCCTGATCGTAACAGAAGGCATCAGTCTGTTAGTGCAGTTCATATTTCAAATCCAACTCCTGCAACAACAGAGCGGCCTCAAGGCAACCAACAGAGGGCTAGAAGACAGTTCACGAAGATCAACATGTCAATGGCTCAGGCATTGCAACACTTGTTGAAGGCTGAACTTATTACCCTGAGGGAGGCTCCTCAGAATCCCAATGTTACCTCTCCCAAGTACAATCCCAATGCACGATGTGCATATCATTCAAACTGTCCAGGACATGATACTAATAACTGCTGGGTCTTGAAGAACAAAATTCAGGATATGATTGATACTGGAGAAATTGAGTTTGATCCACCAGGTACTCCAAATGTGATTACAGCTCCAATGCCAAATCACGAGAAGACTGTCAACGCCATTGATGAAGATATTGATGAAGATCTGCATGTCTATTCAGTTATGGAGTTGAGCACACCATTGTCTGTTATCAAAAAGAGGTTAGTACAAGAGGGGATCTTTCCAGGTTGTCATGAAGATTGTCTATATTGTACCTATAAGCCGGATAGTTGCTTCATTTTGAGAGATGGGATTCAACGTCTCATGGATAAATATACTATAGTGTTTGAAAGAAGACCAGCATCTGTAGAAAGTATGGTGGATCATCTGACTCAGGGTAAGAAGATTGAAGAGGTTGACATGGTTGACAAAGTACCACTAAGAACCACTTCAAAGGGTCCCATTAAAATCACTCATCAGGGCCCAATCAAGATTACTGCTGAAGGCCCTGTGAAAGTTGTTGCTGAAGCCAGAGTAGCTCCTCTGATCATTACCACTCCTGGTCCTATTCCTTATACATCTGACAAAGCTGTGCCTTGGCACTATGGGTCTGATGTTTACATCCATGGTGTCAAGCAGGAGCCTTTACCTGATATGCCTGTTGACATTGATAATATTGCTGGATCTAGCAAGATCACTCGTAGTGGAAGAGTCTTCTCTCCTCCAGTTGCTTCTAAGAGTGCAGTTACTCCTGTTGTTACTTCCACCACTGATGCTCGGGGCAAGGGTCCTGTTATTGAGCCTGTATCTACTGATGTGCCAGCTGCTGATGACCTCTCTAAGCAGATGGAAGAAGTATTGAAAATCATTCGCAAGAGTGATTATGATATTGTTGATCAGCTGGGGCATACTCCCTCAAAGATTTCTATGCTCTCCCTGTTATTATGTTCTGAGGCTCATGCCAAGTCATTGATCAAGTTTCTAAAGATGGCTCATGTACCCAGTGCAATTTCTGTGGACCAGTTTGAGAATTGTGTTGCTCACCTGACCTATGACAACGGGTTAGGATTTTCTGATGCTGACTTGACCCCTGCCAAGAGGGATCATAACAGGGCCTTGCATATTTCAATTGAATGCAGGGGCACTACCCTGTCTCATGTGCTGATAGACAATGGTTCCTCTCTGAATGTGTTGCCTAAGGAAGTCCTGAACAAGCTGAGTCCTGAAGATACGGTATTGAAGCCCAGTAATATTGTGGTAAAGGCTTTTGATGGTTCTAGAAGAGTAGTGCATGGGGAAATTGATCTTCCAATCAAGGTTGGCTCTCAAGTGTTTACTGCTACATTCTATGTGATGGATATTCGTCCTTCGTACTCATGTCTGCTTGGTCGTCCCTGGATCCATGGGGCAGGTGCTGTGACCTCCACATTACATCAAAAGTTGAGATATCCGGTGAATGGAAAAGTTGTTACTGTCTTTGGAGAGGAAGAATACTTTGTCAGCCATGTAAACACTTTCAAGTATCTGGAAGTAGAAGGTGAATACATTGAAACTCCATGTCAGTCATTTGAAGTGGTTCCCTGGGCTGTTAAGGATTGTGTGACTCCTCCTGCTGTGAAGAAGGTTCCTGTGGTCATCAGAAACCCTCCAACAATGGCAATGGCCTCCCTCAATGATGCAAAAGCTGTGGTGGAAGAAGGTGGTTGTACTATTTGGGGTCAGCTTCCTGATATTCCATACAAGTCTGACAAGTTTGGTTTGGGTTTCACTGCAGAGTCCCAGAAGGCTGTTCGTCGTGCTCGTGCTGTTCGTATCACCAATCAAGGGGTTATCAATGCTGTGGGAGATCAAGATGAAGACTACAACTTGGAGGCATGGATTTTTCCTACTGCGGGTGCTGGACTCAATAATTGGAAAGCTGAAGATGTTATCCCTATCTCCTTTAGTCAGGAGTAAATACTATTACTGTGTTATGTTTTTAAATTTGCAATTTCTGGAACAATTAAAACTTTCAAGCCATGTGCCTTACCCGGGGCACAATGGTGTGCTTGTTACGGGTTGTCATTTCATTTGCATACTTCATTCAATAAAATCAGTGGACGTTTCGTTTTCGTAAATATTGTGTTCCTTGTCTTTCTTTTTCTTTTATTTTTGCTTTATCAGCTATGTGTTCTTACACACACCCACGTCACTAAAATGCAGATCCTCATCCACTCTGGATCCAGTTGATAACAGTTCTACTATTGCCAATTACAATTTCGAGAATCCGATCTATCAAACTGAAGACGGAAACGAGGACGATTGTGAAATACCTGTAGGGCTTGCTAGGTTGTTACAACAAGAAGAGAAAGCTATACAGCCACATGAAGAGCCAGTCGAAGTTGTGAATCTGGGAACTGAAGAAAACAGAAAAGAGGTCCAGATAGGGGCTGATTTAGAGGACAGTGTCAAGAGCAGGTTGATTCAGATGCTACGTGACTATGTGGAGATCTTTGCTTGGTCTTATGAAGATATGCCAGGGTTGGATACAGACATTGTGGTTCACCGTTTGCCAGTGAAAGAAGATTGTCGTCCAAAGAAGCAGAAGGTTCGTCGTATGCGTCCTGAAATGTCAGAAAAGATCAAAGCAGAGGTAATGAAACAGTTCCATGCAGGGTTCTTGGCCGTAACTTCTTATCCTCAGTGGGTTGCAAATGTGGTACCAGTTCCTAAGAAAGATGGTAAGGTACGTATGTGTGTAGACTACAGAGATCTGAACAAGGCTAGCCCTAAAGATGACTTTCCACTTCCTCATATTGATATTCTGGTAGACAACACTGCTCAGCATAAGGTATTCTCTTTTATGGATGGTTTCTCTGGTTACAATCAAATCAAGATGGCACCTGAAGATATGGAGAAGACTACATTTGTGACACAGTGGGGCACCTTTTGCTATAAGGTAATGCCATTTGGTTTGAAGAATGCAGGGGCAACATATCAGCGTGCTATGGTGGCTTTGTTTCATGATATGATGCATCATGAGATAGAGGTATATGTGGATGATATGATAGCCAGGTCTCAGAATGAAGAACAACATCTTGATCATCTGCACAAGTTGTTTGAGAGGTTGAAGAAATACAGGTTGAGATTAAATCCAAACAAGTGTACTTTTGGAGTTAGATCTGGAAAGCTCCTGGGTTTCATTGTCAGTGGAAAAGGTATTGAAGTGGATCCTGCAAAAGTGAAAGCTATACGAGAGATGCCAGCTCCCCATACTGAGAAGGAGGTTAGAGGTTTCTTGGGACGATTGAACTACATTGCAAGATTTATTTCCCAATTAACTACCATCTGTGAGCCAATCTTCAAGTTGTTGAAGAAAGATCAGGTGATGGAATGGAATGATGAGTGCCAGACTGCCTTTGATGAAATCAAGAGATATTTGCTAGAACCTCCAATTTTAATGCCACCAGTTGATGGAAGACCCTTGATTATGTATTTAACAGTATTAGACAACTCAATGGGGTGTGTATTGGGGCAACATGACGAGTCTGGTCGAAAAGAGCAGGCAATATACTACCTTAGCAAAAAGTTTACCGACTGTGAAACAAGATACTCACTGCTCGAGAAAACTTGCTGCGCTTTGGCATGGGCTGCTCGCCGACTAAGACAGTATATGTTGACCCATACTACCTTGTTGATTTCGAAGATGGATCCAATCAAGTACATATTTGAGAAACCTGCTCTCTCCGGAAGAATTGCAAGATGGCAAATGATCTTGACGGAATATGATATACAGTATACTACTCAGAAGGCCATTAAGGGGAGTGTTGTTGCTAATCATTTGGCTCATCAAGCAGTAGATGATTACCAGTCAATGAATTTTGAGTTCCCTGATGAAGACATTATGTCTGTTACCAAAGAACCTGGACAATATGACGGACCTGAACAAGGATCCCGATGGACTATGGTTTTTGATGGTGCCTCCAATGCACATGGTAATGGTGTTGGTGTTGTGATTAGTTCCCCTGAAGGTTGTCATACCCCGATTACTGCCAGACTTTGTTTCTATTGTACCAATAACATGGCTGAGTATGAGGCATGTATCATGGGTATGCAAGTTGCTATTGATATGAAGATTCAGTTCCTTGAGGTGTATGGAGATTCAGCTCTGGTAGTAAGTCAGATTAAAGGAGATTGGGATACAAAGCATGATAATCTCATTCCTTACAGAGAACATGTGTTGTCTTTGATCCCACATTTCAAAGAGATTACTTTTGGACATATTCCACGAAGAGAGAATCAGTTGGCAGACGCATTTGCCACCATGGCATCTATGTTTGAGATCAGCTGGGATGATGAAGCTCCCAAGATTACCATTGATAGATTTGAGAAGCCTGCATACTGCAATGAGATTGACACTGAAGGGGCAGAGGAGAAGCCTTGGTTCTATGAAGTGAAAAACTATCTTGAAGCTCAGGAGTTCCCTGAAGGGGCATCTGTCAGAGATAGGAAGTTCCTGAGAAGGTTTTCTGCTAAGTTCTTTCTGAGTAATGGCATTCTGTATAAGCGTAATCATGATTCAACTATGCTTCGTTGTGTGGATAAGAAGGAAGCTACAGAAATTATAGAAGAGATGCATGATGGGACCTTTGGCACTCATTCTAGTGGTCATACCATGGCAAAGAAGATTTTGAGAGCAGGTTACTATTGGTCTACCATGGAAGCTGATTGCTATCAACACTCCAGAACATGTCACAAATGTCAAATCTATGCTGATAAAGTACATGTACCTCCATCTCCATTGAATGTGTTGACTGCTCCTTGGCCCTTTGCCATGTGGGGCATTGATATGATTGGTGAGATCAAGCCTACTGCTTCTAATGGGCATCGTTTCATCCTGGTTGCTATTGATTACTTCACGAAGTGGGTAGAGGCAGCTTCATTTGCATCTGTGACTAAAAATGTTGTGGCTCGGTTCATTAAGAATAATCTCATATGTAGGTATGGTATCCCTGAAAGGATTATCACTGACAATGGCTCTAATCTGAACAACACTATGATTACTGATCTCTGTACGCAGTTCAAGATTAAGCATCACAACTCTTCTCCATATCGTCCAAAGATGAATGGGGCAGTTGAAGCTGCTAATAAGAACATTAAGAAGATTGTACAGAAGATGACTGTTACTTACAAGGATTGGCACGAGATGTTACCATTTGCTCTGCATGGTTATCGTACTACAATACGTACTTCAACAGGGGCAACCCCATTCTCCTTAGTCTATGGTATGGAAGCAGTTCTGCCTATTGAAGTTCAGATCCCCTCCTTGAGAATTATGAAGGATGCAGGCTTGGATGAAGATGAGTGGATTCAGACTCGACTTGACCAGATAAATTTGATTGATGAGAAAAGGTTAGCAGCAGTTTGTCATGGCCAGATGTACCAGAAACGGATGATCAAAGCTTTTAACAAGAAGGTTAAGCCAAAGGTATATCAGGCTGGTGACTTGGTAATCAAGCGTATCATATTACCACAGGGTGATCCTAGGGGCAAGTGGACTCCAACATATGAGGGACCATTTGTAGTCAAGACAGTGTTCTCAGGAGGTGCCATGATACTGACTACAATGGATGGTGAAGACTTCCCACAACCTGTAAACGCAGACATAGTTAAAAAATACTACGCATAAAAAGAGACCCGCTAGGTTGACAGGCCTAGGCAAAAATAAGGGCATCCCGGCAAACCAAAAGGGTTTGGGCAAAAATTAGGGATATATATATAAAAAGATGTACACCCGGCAAGTCAAAAACCTGAAAAGGCGGCTTGGGCAAAAAAGGGTATCCCGGTGGATTGAAAACCTGAAAGGGCAATCCAGGCAAAAGTTAGGGATTAAAGCGTATGACTATGTCTCGTTTGGATCACTCATGAAACTGCAACCAGTTGTACTACTTACTCAAGCTCAAACAGATAAAGCTCAATCCAATCGTGTCCGTCTCAACAGCAAGAAGATGAGATACTTGAGTGGCAATAGTAGAATTGAAACTCAATAGGATTATTTCCCACATAGCTGATTCTTTTTGTAAAACTTCATGACAAAATTCTCTTACTAGGGTTTATGTCTCCTTGTACAAACTTACCCGTGTATGGGTCACTTTTGATATAAATAAATTCCATCTTGTGAATCCAGATTTACTTTTACCCTATTTACATAAGCGAAACGTCCATTGGTTGTGTTTGAATGTATGTATGCCTTTGAATATGATTGATGTTTACCAGAAATGCATGTATGCTTTTAATATGATTGATGTTTACCAGAAATGCATGAAAATGCAGTAATAGTATTTACTAAGGACGAACGAGGGAAGGATTTCAACGAAGCTTCGCCGGTTCATCTTTACAAGACAGTTACAAACCATCAGTAGGACTAATCCATTTTCACAAAGTCTAATCTCCCCTGGAATTTATATCCATCTCTTTTATCCTCATACGGATATACGGGAAATTACTTTCCAATAAGGGCACGATGAACGAAGACGGGATGTTATACTTATCCTACTATCAAACGAAAACGAAGGTTATCTATACCCTACTATCCCCAACAACGGGAGGTTATCTATACCTTGTTATCCCCAACAACGGGAGGTTATCTATACCTTGTTATTCCCAGCAGACGGAGGGTTATATATTCTTCAACAACGAATCGGGATTTATTTTCCTTGGCCAGCAGTTGTTATACAAGGATATCCAGACACTTCCAGCAGTGTCATATCATACATACATCATTTACATCATACCATAACATATATGTCTATAGTACATTACCTAAGTGCATCATGTCATACATGCATACATAAAGCATAAACTAATGTTGTTATACAGAATGCTACCTTGTTTTCAGGTTAATTATCCAACAAACAAGCTTATGATCTTTGGGACTGCTTTATTGTAACCTCAGGGTTACTTTATCCTCCTGATGAGCTTCTTATTACTTTGGGACTGCTTTATTGTAACCTCAGGGTTATTTTATCCTCCTGATAGCCTCTCATGACTTCAAGACTGCTTTAGAGCTATTGATTGCTCTATCCTCCTGAAGCCATCTAATTATTTCAAGACTGCTTTAGAGCTATCCATTGCTCTATCCTCCTGAAATCATTACTTCAAGACTGCTTTAGAGCTATTGATTGCTCTATCCTCCTGAAGACATATCACATTATTATTTCAAGACTGCTTTAGAGCCATTCATTGTTCTATCCTCCTGAAATCATATCATTGCTTCAAGACTGCTTTAGGGTTATCACTATTGATTGCTCTATCCTCATGAAGACATGCTGCTACATCATTATTATTCCAGACTCCTGACAGCTTTCATCATACACCCATATTTTGAACTGCTCCCCCCCTAGTGGCATCTTTAAGCCCACTCAATCATATTCAACTAGCCATCTGTACCACTCTAGTGCACTGGTGAGTGCAAATTTTTGGGCTTTTGTGTTCAATCCCCTTCAACCTTCCAGGTTACGACTGGCAAATATACCAATCTAACCCCTCAGGTTTCAGAAAATTAAACAGGGGCAGCTGTTGCACCCCAAAATTTGCCCTCACAATACAAGACTTTGTGTTCTAAGAAGGTTCACAAGGTTCACAAGTTCTCCAACAACTTGCATAACCTTTCATGAAGTTCATAAAGTCCACAAGCTACTTTATGAAGGTTCACAAGGTTCACAAGTCCCACAGTGCTTTCAAGACCTTTCATGAGGATCATGAAGTCCATAGGTTGCTTCTTGAAGGTTCACAAGGTTCACAAGCTTCACAATACCTCCCATGAGTATCGCAAGATATCTTATGAAGATTCACAAGGTTCACAAAGTTCACAATTGGTCAGAAGAGTTGACAATTCCCTCAGACAATGCACCTCCTAAGCAGTGCATCCAAAACTAGGGTTTTGACTTTAATCAGGCTAAATGGACTTCCAAGACTTCAAGTGAGCTTCATAACATCTTATATGTGTATAAGAACCCCCATGTCAAGTTTCAAGACTTTTCTCAAAAGTTTGCTCAGTCAGATGATCAGATAAGTCAAAAGCAGTCAACGCAGTTAAAGAGTCAAACTGAGGTCAACTGTGGTCAAACCAAAGTCAAACTTCATGATTTTTTGCCAACATCAAAGAGAGATTTGGTCCCAGGGGTATTTTGGTCATTTTACACAAATTCTACCAATTCCTTGAAGACGGGCTGTTATTAAAATTCTGAGGCATTTGATGCGTTATGGTTTTGAGGCATTTATCAATCACCAGTTCTGATCATATTGAGATTTGGCATTTGGTCAGTGGAGTTTAATTACGATTAGTTTTGCTGTTGACGCTGAAAATGTTGTGACCATGGTGCCCATATGAGTTTGGTTATGAAACAATTGGTTAACATTTTAATCGGATGATGAGATTAGGATCACAAATACCACTTGGAAATGTTTATGTTTTATGCCTATGTTAATGAATTAAATACTTGTGGATTTATTCACATTTGTTTATATTTTTTTAACTAAGAATAGAATATAAATAAATTCAAAACTTTGAGAATTTTATTTCATAAATAATGCTATCATACAAGAATGGGGATGTTGCTTCATATTTTACAAAGTATTGTTACAAGGAAGTACATTAAAATTCTCAAATCCTAAGGGATTACATTAAAGCATCTATCCTAAATCCTAAAAGTATCTAAAGGTCTTCATGTTCGTATTTGAACTTCTCCATGAATCCTCAGCTAACCTGCACATCAAAAGAGAACAGACAGTACAGAAGATGTTAGAAGTTGTTCGACACTCTCAGAACAATTGTCATCATCGAGTGCCGGGAGTGGCACAACCGAAGCCGCATCCTACTCCCGTTACCGATCCGTGTCGTTGGCGTCAGATCAGGTGGTTATTATTGTTCTTATCATACGGGACAGCCGAGAAAGATGAAGAGATAAAAGAAGTTCGGGCCGATAAATGATTAACTGAAAAAAGGGTCATATACCGAAATTGGGGTCGTAAAGCATAACCGATTACAAATTTGGATTTTTTATCAAGTAAATACCGGATGTACGAGCCAGATGCCGTTAGCTCTAAACCCACTCCGAATAATCCAACTTTGCTCATCAGTTCACCAGAAACTGAAACTGAGTTCAAGTTCTGCGACCAGATAACCAAACAGACCACAACTGAATATCAGCAGCAGAACCATCAAAAACGAAGAGGATCCGAACTGCATCGAAAATCAGACATCAAAGATCAAAACTGCATCATCATCAATAACCCAGTTCGTGTCAGAAATGACAAGGGGCTCCAAATCAGAAAATCAGTTCATCAGTATCCAAATGGAATAGAGTTCCAATGACAGAAAACCGGTATCCAAATCCATGACAGATTCAAGCTACATCACAAAAAAAAAAAACAGTCCATATCAGTACCAGAAATCAGATACCTATATCTAAAAAAATCCAAATGAATCCATATCCAATGAAAATCCGTATCAAGCATAACCAAGAAACCAAATCGAGTGAAAAACCCGGTGAATCCAAACAAGTGAACAAATCAGACGAAATCGGTTTCAAGCAAGTCCAGAAAAGGAAAGAAATTCCAAATCAGAGTGAATCAAATCATATCCAACAAGTCAATCAGAATCAATCAATATCGTCGGCAAAAATCAAATCTCAGAGAAAGATAACGTCAAAATTCAGTATCCAAGCCCACCAAAATTATGTATAAAACGGACAAACCCTAACACCAGAAAAGAGGGGGATAAACAGATAACAGTGAAAAATCGTAAAAACCCTAACCATCACAACAGCGCCGTAAAACATAGAACAAACTCACCACGAGCACAAAGCTGGGCAAGACCATCATCAAGACGCCGAAGCCGTCAGACTCAGACACAAGGACAATCTCTGTGTCGTCATCGTCCCCACAGTCATCCAACAAATCTCGTCGCGAATCAAATCAACCGAGACCGCCTTCATCGTTCGTCACAAACGTGGGCAATCAGTGGTGCTAGCCTCAGAATCATCTCATCATAGGCCTCTTGGCGCGATCTTCATCGGCGAAAACTTTCAAAACGTAAGACGGATATCCTCGTTTCCATATTTAACCATGTGTGTGTTTTTCAGGGAAAGACGCAAGAATATGGTGGGGATTTGAAGACGGTAGCCATTAGAGATGAGAAAGCGAGAGAAAAGTGGCCAAACGAAGATGAAGCACGAACGGCGCCGCAGAAAATAGGGTTTTTGAAATCCTGAAGCACATCGTTAGATTGTTATCCCGTTTTGCTAATCCGGGTTGGGTCCGGAGGTAATGACCGGCCCAACCCTTTTACTTTTTTTACTTTCTTTATCAATTTTTTAAAAAATATTTAAGTTGGTTCATTTTTTATAATATAAAAATTAAAAACATTTTCTTATAATATTAAAATAAAAAAAAACATTTTTTAAAATATTAAAATTAAAAAACATTTTAAAATATTAAAATTAAAACATTTTTTTAGAATCAATTATTCTTTTAAAACAAAGAGAAAATATTTTTTTAGAAATCATAATCTTCCCTTTTTTTCTTGTTTATTTATTATCAAGTTAAAACACTTAAGCTTAGGGTCATAAAGTAAAAAAGAAAATATAAAAAATGTCCCTTAACATCCAAAGTAAGGACTACCTACTCCATTATAGTAGGGATAGTCTTACTAAGGAAAGGATAAGGAATAAGAAAGACCTTAAAACATTAGGGTAGGCTACTCCTAGATACTTGCTCACTTCAAAACTTTTTTTTTCACACTTAAACAAATTTCCAACAAAATTTTCAAACAAGTTTTTTTTCACATCCATACACGGATTATTATTAAACTATTCTGAAATTTTTTGCTATTCACACACTACACTTTCAAAACAATTCAAAAGTGAGCTTAAGTACCTAAGAGCCCATGGATAACCATGGATGAAAAGGGTGCTAACACCTTCCCTTTTCATAACCTACCCCCCGGACCCAAAATATTCTCTAAGGTCTTTCCTGTTCTTTTATAACCTTTCCTTATGGATAAAATAAAAGTCGGTGGCGACTCTTGCTATCCGCAACATTGTTTAAAGTCAGTTCTCCCACCGTGTTACACCGGTGTATGAAATAATTTTCAGAGTTTATTTAAGCAGAAAATGGTGATTTGAAGACTCTCGCCTCACGATGGTTATTGACGCTAATCATAATTCTAAGGGCCAAATGTACACTTTCGTATCCCATTCGGGGTTAAAATTATTTTTTGGAAATCTCTAAGTTCTAATTCATTTTAAAGTGCTTTCGCTGTTATTAAAATGAGTGACTAGTGTTTACTATCTGATCTTGCCGCAACTTTCGCTTGTTGGTTCGTATCTTAATTAATTTCCCACTTTCGTGGCAAAACTACTTTTAAATAAGTTCTCGCTTTCGCGACGAAGTTTATTCAGTAAATTAAATTTAAACACTCAGACCATAAATTACTTTTGAAAAGAGAATTATCAACCAGCTATTATCAAATCCCTTTCGAATTATTACTACATATCAATTACTTAAATTTAGCTAGACATGGATTTGGGAAAGGTAAAACATAAATAAAAACAATAAATAATAGCATGCATCATAATAAAACTGGAATTACGATTGAAATGAGAAACCTGTAAATATTCCAATTGGCCTTTGGGCAGATCCTCCACAAATGTTGGCAGGATTCTGGTCTTTATGCCAATTTGATCGTACAACGGAAATAGAAATTACAAAAGAATGAAAGGAATGCGGAAAAGGAAAAGAGAAATAAATAAGAATATTAAAAACTGGAAAGGTTGCTTTGGAAATAAATTGGCAGCACTTCGTTGTATGAATGCGGCTCCCTTTCTGAGGTCCCCTTCTTCCCTTTTTATAGAAATGGAATTCTAACGGTTATAATTGAAGAGAGTGGACTTTGAGGCAGAATAATCAGGGAGTAGTGGTCCACTATTTGGGACTTGGAACTGCTTCTTTTACGTGAAACTGAAGTGGGGCACTTTTGCCTGCATGACGGTCGTCACAAGGTGTGACGGTCGTCACCCATGTGACGGTCGTCATGGAGCTGTGACGGTCGTCACAGCAGCAAAAACAGCATTCTGCGCTTTTCATGATGTTTTCACCCGGTTTTCGTCCATATTTCATCTGAGATTGCTTCTTTTCTTCATATTGCCTTGTTTAGACGTGATCATCAAATACCTGCAAAACATCAGACAAACAACACGGAAATAACCCGAAATCGGATCGAAAACAGTTAAACTTTAGTTGAATTATGCATCAAAATATATATACAATTTCGTGTTATCAGAAACGTCACTTAAGGATGTGGAGGAGTTTATGAGGCTCATTCGTAAAAGTGATTACAAAATCGTTGAGCACCTCCAGCAAACGCCGTCAAAAATTTCCATCCTATCCTTGCTGTTATGTTCCGAGGCCCATTGGAACGCTTTGCTGAAGATTCTAGACACGTCATTCGTTCCTCAAGATGTTTCGGTAAATCAGTTAGAAGGGGTGATGGCGCATGTCAATGCAGGGCACAGTTTGGGCTTCACAGACTTTGATTTGACTCCGAGAGGACGAGAGCACAATATGACATTGCATGTGTCAGTAGAATGTCGGGGCACGGTCATGTCCCATGTTTTAGTAGACACTGGATCTTCCCTGAATGTGCTACCGAAGAAAGCAATGATGAAACTGGATATCAGGGGGATTATCTGCACGCCCAGTGATCTAGTGGTGAGAGCGTTCGATGGAACGAAGAGGTCGGTTTTCGGATCAATAACATTACCGTTGCAGGTGGGGCCCGAAATATTTGAAACTGAATTCTATATAATGGACATCCAGCCAGCGTATAGTTGTCTTCTTGGGCTCCCGTGGATCCATGCTGCCGGGGCAGTCACATCCACGTTACATCAAAAGCTGAAGTATATGGTTGGGGATAGTATTGTCACTGTTTGTGGAGAGGAAGATATTTTGGTTAGCCATTTGTCTTCATTCAAACATGTCGAGGTCGACAGTGAAATACACGAAACACCCTGTCAAGCCTTCGAGGGGTTGCGAATTAAAGACAAAGTTCCAGTGCCAAGTAAAATATCAGATGTAGCCGTGTCATCTTACAAAGAGGCTCAGGCTTTAGTGCAGACTGGAAAAACCAAGGGCTGGGGCCAGGTGTTGGATATTCCGGTAAAAATGGATAGATTCGGGCTTGGATATCATCCTTCATCATCAGCATCCTCTTCAGGAACACCCAAGTTCATAGGGCCGATAACAATTACACCAAATGGAGTACGCCATGAGACTATCAATGTTGTTTTCAATGCTGAAGACGGAGATAGCGACTGTGATATGGACGCGTGGATCAAGCCAAGCGTGCCAGGACAAAGTCTCTGCAATTGGTCTATCCGAGAAACTGTTCCTATGACAACTAAACAGTAATGATTTGTTTTCTTAATTGTTGAATAATCATGTGTCCTACCCGGGGCATAGTGATTTTTCTTAGGGCCATTTGGTTATGTACATTACATTGTTTAATCATTAAATAAAGGCGTTTTTCATATACAAATATTGTGATCTCTGTTTTTCCTATTTTTGTTTTTAACAATAAAATGGCAATGTGGTTATTTGCTTTGTCTGTGTTTTGAAGCATTTAACCATTTCCTTTGCAGGATTACTATTTCAGATGACATCTATGAACCGCCTATGACTCACTTTGACTTCGAGCACCCGGTATTCCAGGCTGAGGAAGAGATTGTTGAAGATGGCGACGTGCCAGAAGAGTTGACCTGGTTATTGAAACAAGAAGAAAGAATCATTCTGCCTCATGAGGAAGTCATTGAGATTATCAATTTGGGGTCGGAAGAGGTTGTGAGAAACATCCGTATAAGGGCTGCGCTGCAGAGCGACATCAAGCAAAAGTTGGTTGAGATGCTCAAAGAGTACAGTGATATATTTGCTTGGTTGTACGAGGATATGCCTGGGTTGGATACGGATATGGTTGTTCACCGTCTGCCGCTGCGAGAGGAATGTCCGCCTATTAAACAAAAACTTCGAAGAACTATACCGGACATGGCTGTGAAAATTAAGGAGGAAGTGCAGAAACAGTGGGATGCTGGTTTCCTAGCTGTTACAAAATATCCTTCATGGGTCGCTAATATTGTGTCAGTGCCAAAGAAAGACGGTAAAGTGCGAATGTGTGTAGACTACCGTGATTTGAATAGGGCGAGCCCGAAAGATGACTTTCCACTTCCTCACATTGATGTGCTGGTTGATAACACTGCTCAATTCTCCGTATTCTCCTTCATGGATGGCTTCTCAGGCTATAATCAGATCAAAATGGCGCCAGAAGACATGGAGAAGACCACCTTTATTACTCCTTGGGGAACATTTTCCTACAAAGTGACGCCCTTCGGATTGAAGAACGCTGGGGCAACATATCAACGTGCTATGACGACTCTCTTTCATGACATGATGCATAAAGAGATCGAGGTTTATGTTGATGATATGATTGCCAAATCCCAGACGGAGGATGAGCATTTGGTTAATCTGCTGAAACTGTTCAAAAGGCTTAGGAAGTTCAGGTTGAGACTGAACCCTAATAAGTGCACCTTCGGGGTGAGATAGGGTAAACTGCTGGGGTTTATTGTGAGCGAAAAAGGAATAGAGGTTGATCCTGCAAAGATAAAAGCAATACAAGAAATGCCGACGCCTAAAACAGAAAAAGAAGTGCGCGGGTTTTTAGGGAGGTTGAACTATATCGCCCGGTTCATATCTCACTTAACTGCGTCATGCGAGCCATTATTCAAGTTGTTGAAAAAGGATCAGGTTGTGACCTGAAATGAAAATTGTCAAAAGGAGTTCGACAAGATAAAAGAATACCTGCAGGAACCTCCTGTTTTGATACCCCCAGTGGCCGGGAGACCTTTGATTATGTATTTGACGGTTCTAGAGGAAAGTATGGGTTGTGTTCTCGGTCAACATGACGAGACAGGACGTAAAGAGCATGCGATCTACTATTTGAGTAAGAAGTTTACCGATTGTGAGTCCAGATACTCAATGCTCAAGAAGACGTGTTGCGCGCTAGCCTGGGCCGCCAAACGTTTGAGGCAATACATGCTGAATCATACAACCCTGCTAATTTCAAAGATGGATCCAATCAAATACGTGTTTAAGAAGCAAGCACTCTCCGGAAGAATTGCCCGATGGCAGATGGTGTTAACCGAATACGATATTCAATATGTCTCGCAAAAGGCTATTAAAGGTAGCGTCCTGTCAGAGTACCTTGCGGAGCAGCCTGTTGAGGACTACCAGTCGATGAGGTTTGATTTTCCTGACGAGGATATCATGCACCTGAAGATGAAAGATTGTGACGAGTCGTTGCCAGACGAAGGACCAGAGTTGGGTTCCAAATGGCAGTTGATATTTGACGGAGCTGTGAATTCTTATGGTAGCGGAATAGGTGAAATTATCACCACTCCTCAGGGGTCGCACATCCCCTTTACTTCCCGATTGACCTTTCCTATTACCAATAATGAGGCTGAATACGAGGCTTGCATCATGGGGCTGGAAGAAGCTATTGATTTGCGAATCAAGCATCTGGATGTATACGGAGACTCAGCTCTAGTAGTGAATCAGATTAAAGGAGAATGGGAGACACGCCAGCCCAATTTGATACCATATATGAATTATGCAAGGAGATTGTTGCCTTTCTTTGACAAGGTGGAATTGCATCACGTGCCACGAGCAGAAAATCAAATGGCTGACGCCCTGGCGACATTGTCTTCAATGTATAAAGTTAACTTCTGGAATGAGGCTCCCCGGATTGTTATCTCTCGGCTCGATAGGCCTGCATTCATATTTGCCATCGACGGGGCTCCCGATGGTCAACCCTGGTACTTTGACATCCAGAATTTCCTGAAGAACAAGGAGTATCCGGCTGGGGCATCCAGTCGAGATCAGAAGACTCTCAGGAGATTGGATGGCAATTTCTATTTGAATCCTGATGGTGTCCTATACAAAAGAAACCACGACTTGGTGTTGCTACATTGTGTAGATGAGAAAGAAGCAAAGTTGCTCATGGAAGAGATACATGAGGGTACGTTTGGTACACATGCTGATAGGCATGCTATGACGAGAAAACTGTTACGGGCAGGTTATTACTGGCTAACTATGGAAACAGACTGTTTCAAGTTTGCAAAGAGGTGTCAGAAATGCCAGATTTATGCGGATAAGATCCATGTGCCTCCGAGTCCTCTGAATGTGATGTCTTCGCCGTGGCCGTTCTCGATGTGGGGAATTGATATGATCAGGAGGATTGAGCCTACAGCATCCAACGGACACCGGTTCATCTTGGTGGCAATTGATTACTTCACCAGATGGGTGAAAGCAGCATCATATGCCAATGTCACCAAGCAAGTGGTCGCCAGATTTATCAAACGAGATATTATCTAAAGATATGGAATCCCTGAGCGGATTATCACCGACAACGATTCGAATTTGAATAACAAGATGATGAACGAGCTGTGTCAGAACTTCAAGATTGAGCACCACAACTCTTCTCCTTACCGACCCAAGATGAATGGCGCTGTTGAAGCGGCCAATAAGAACATAAAGAAGATTGTTCAGAAGATGGTTGTGACGTATAAGGACTGGCACGAGATGCTACCTTTCGCTTTGCACGGTTATCGTACGACGGTACGCACATCAACCGGGGCAACCCCTTTCTCATTGGTATACGAAATGGAAGCAGTGTTACCGTTGGAGGTCGAGATTCCTTCCCTGAGGGTTTTACGTGATGTCCAACTTGACGAGGCAGAATAGGTTAAAGATAGAATGAATCAGCTCAGCTTAATGGATGAGAAGAGGCTAGCTTCTCTCGCATACAGTCGGTTGTATCAAAGCCGGATGAAGAAAGTGTACGATAAGAAGATATGTCCGCGAAGCTTTCAGACGGGCGACCTTGTGCTGAAGAGGATTCTCCCGCCACAAACAGATCACAGGGGCAAGTGGACCCCTAATTACGAAGGTCCCTACGTTGTTAGAAAAGTCTTCTCTGGAGGAGCCTTGCTACTATCTACCATGGATGGTGAGGACTTTACGTCGCCTGTGAATTCAGACGCAGTTAAAAAATACTTTGCTTGAAAGTGACCCGCTGGACAGTAAAAAGAGAGTCCAGGCAAAAACGGGGCATCCTGGGGAACCGTAAAAAATGAATAAAAGGTTCGAGCAAAAGTTAGGGATAAAATTGAAAAGATGTACACCCGCGAAGTCGAAAACCTGCAAAGGGCGACTTCGGCAAAAAAGGGTATCCCGGTGAATTGAAAACCCGCAAAGGGCGATTCACGCAAAAGTTAGGGATTGAAAAAGCAAATGGCTGCGGTCCGGATTTGATGCTACATTGCTTAGTGGTTTGGGAGTACCTGAGGGTTCGTTTATCCAACACAATCTCTTCCGAAAATTGAATACCGGGAAAGCGCCAGAGTCAGGCGAGTCATAGGAGGATCAACCCATGATGTTTGTCTGCACCACGTTGCCGACATGTATACAAATATTGTTTTGTACTTTTTATGCGTACACGTATGTGTGTGTGCGTAACTTCCTCTTTTCAGGAGTTAAATCCGATGTACAAAGCTTCGCCTATTTACAGGCTCAATCAATAAAACATGTTATTCAGTATTTGATGTTTGTGCTTTACTGTTTTGTATGTGGAAAACGCCGATGTTTTGATAAACTTGCACTTGCATAATCTTGCTGGCCCTTGCCGACAATTTCTAAAACTTCGAATTGACTGAGGTAATGTCGCGGATGCTAACCCGAATAGATTTGGTTGTATAGATTTGTTTTGTCTCGTTTGTGTTGTGCAGGGTTCTCGCCTTTGAGGCGGACAATCAGAAAATGGTGGCCCCAGCCAGAGGCCCTGGAAGAAGGACCTGACCTTATTTCCCAACAGGTCGCACCTCATCCCCAGAGGTTGAAATGATGATTATCCTTTACCGAAGGAAGGATTATTTTCCCCAGAAGAGTATCCTCATGGAAGTTGCACACAGGATATCCCCAGCAAGTCGAAATCAGTATCCCATGCAGAGGTTATACTCCCCAGAGAGTCGAAGATGTACGCGATCAATCCCCAGCTGGGAGGATTTCCGCGGCACATAACCAAGTCATAGTAGGTTTAGAAGGAGTATCCCCAACGAGGATGGTTTTCTTTCTCCCCACAGGTCGTCATGCTTTCCTCAGGATGATTATCCCCAACGGAGTGGTAGTTCCGAGTTTGTAAACGGTACCCAGACAGTGGTCTCCCAGAAGGGTCGCTTCTTCCCCCAACTGAGTTTGTTCACCAACAGGGTGTTGTTCTTTCCTCCTAGTGGAAATCGATGTGTAATCTCTCCCCCGGCAGAGTTGGTTGTACTTCCGGCATTTATTTTGCCAGAATACTTTGCGATACCCGTTCATCCCCAACAAGGTGATATTTCGTCCTCAACAGCCGTGTTGAAGCAAGCTTGTCAGAGCCTTCCCCAGCAGCGTGAACCTGCATTTGCATTTTCATACATTATCATGTTTGCATCTACCCAAAAACGCGTAGCATTTCCATGCCGTATGGAGCATTACACCATTATCAAACATACGCATTTTGAAACATAAATCAGGTTGGTTAACCTTTTGCTTTCAGGTGTGTTTCTCAGCAGGAGTATGAAGTTATAGTTCAGATCTATGACCAAACGATCAAGGTCTCGCCGTGAGACATGTGATGATGCAGTCCTTGTTATTATTCCCCACTGAGTTATTGGCTGAAGTTTCTTTTATCTGACCAGCGGAGTATTTTCTTCAGGTTTGCTGTCGCGGCGGCATTTCAGGGTTTCATGAGTCAAGATTTCAGAAGTGGTCACTTGTTGTCGAAACGGGTGTCGGGCCGTTATTTTCAGAATATCCCCAGTGGGGTTCGCTACTATCAAGAGTAGGCAAATAAGCTATATCCAAGTTAACTTTCCTGTATGAAGCAGGCGGATGAATTTTCCTGTAAGAATCAGGCAGATGAGTTTTCCCGTATGAAGCAGGCGGATGAGTTTTCCCGTATGAAGCAGGCGGATGAATTTTCCCGTATGAAGCAGGCGGATGAATTTTCCCGTATGAAGCAGGCGGATGAATTTTCCTGTAAGAATCAGGCAGATGAGTTTTCCCGTATGAAGCAGGCGGATGAGTTTTCCTGTATGAAGCAGGCAGATGAATTTTCCCGTATGAAGCAGGCGGATGAATTTTCCCGTATGAAGCAGGCGGATGAATTTTCCTGTATGAACCAGGCAGATGAGTTTTCCCGTATGAAGCAGGCGGATGAATTTTCCCGTATGAAGCAAGCGAATGAACTTTCCTATAAGAATCAGGTAGATGTGTTTTCCCGTATGAAGCAGGCGGATGAATTTTCCTGTAAGAATCAGGAAGATGGAGTTTCCCGTATGAAGCAGGCAGATGAATTTTCCGGTATCCAGATAGATAATTCCCCCGTGATAGACAGAGTATGTGAGTTGTGTTCCGATATTTGACAAAAGTATTTTCCCTAAGGAAGTCGTCGTGATTTCCTCGTGTTGTTGTCCCTAGTAGAGTCTTCCTTAAAGTCGTTTGTAGGTTGGGACCAACGGAGTTGGTTGTTGCAGAGGTAGGCAGAGAAACGGTATTCAGATAATTTCCCCGTATGGAGCAGGCGGGTGGATTTTCCTACAATCAGGCAGATGACTTTTCCCGTATGAAGTAGACAGATGGAGTTCCCTATGATTAGACAGAAATGTTCCCCCGGCGAAGTCGTCGGGATTTTTCTGTGTTGACAAAATATGGTGTCCTAACATGGACAAAGTTCTATCCCCGCGGTGATAGAATCTTTTTCGGGTTAATAAAAATGATCCCCAGCATGGTCGCTAACTCATTGTCTCCTTATTAACAGACGGCGGAGTTTTAACATGGACAAAAGGCGAGAGGTTTCGACAAGAGAGAGTTCGAGGCCTGGGGTGTTACACAAGCGGTTGACATTGAAATCAGATTTTTGATATCAGATAATTGATCAGTTTGTTGCCATAACAACCGGATCCAGTCAGCGGATGTTGTTTTCCAAGCAGTTCGTGCAGTTTATTTCTGCGGTTGGCAAATTTCTGGGTTCTTGGTATTCAACTGCCTCATACCTCGATTTTTTGAAGGTCGTTCGCTTTTCACCCAGTTGGGTCCAAGCCGTTTGAATACGGGCAACTGTTGCACCCTAAAATTTGCTCAACCTATTTCACCTGGTTTATGTTTCAATTATCACTTGCATAGTCACATCATGTACATGGTCCAATCATTTGCATATCACAACATAGCAAGTCATCTAACACGGGATCAAGTGCCATTTATGTCTAAATAAGCACATCAAGGGGCCTTATTCAAGCTTAAGACCATCCAAGTCATCAGGGAATGGGTTGAAGCTTTGAGGAGATTTGAGTATCAACAAGTGGATTTCTTTCCTAACTTGAAGTGTATTGAGGGTCATCAATGGGGTATGAAGCATGTAATTATGAATTTGAGGTGTGTCTGGATCCTATGGGAGGCCTAGAGATCTCTATGGAAGCTTATACAAGTCATGGTATCAAGTTCAAGAATCACAGTTGAGAGGTGTACAAGTAGGGTTTCATCTGGGTAACCCTAGGTCAAGAAGAGTAAAGAAAGGGAATCAAGACCTAGCTCTAATTCATGGAAGTCATGGATTGAGATTTTGAAGCATGTGTATGGATGAGTTAAGATCAAGTTCAATAGAATCAAGAGTGGTTAGAGGTGTTTGATATAGGGTTCCTAGGGTAAAATCCCCTATATAACACCGGACTTCCAAGCCGCATAAGTCAAAATACAAGTTTCAAATGGATTCTTGGCCAACATTAAACTTGTATAGCTTCTCAACAGATTTAATTTGAGTACTAGAAGTCTTCAAGAAGATTTGTGGAACTCAAGTTATGGTTCTTGCAAGTTATGGGTCACCAGGGGACACTGAAATTTATCTGTGAAAGTCACTTGACTTCCAAGCAACTTTTTCCCATCAAGGAGTTTTCAAATGGATTCTTGTCCAACATAAGAATTGTAGGGCTTGATCTTAGCTTTAATTTGAGTACTATAAGTTCTCAAGAAGATTTGTGGAACTCAAGTTATGATCTTGGCAATCCAGGGGTATTTTGGGAAAGTTGAATTATAGGTCATTTTTCAACATAGGTCAAAATCTCTATCTTCCACTCCTCAAATGAAAAAATTTCCAACATGAGATGTGATTAAAATGATTTTTTTAGGTCAGATAAGAAGTCATGGGTGATTGAAAGGGCTTGCTTCACAAAATGATCCAAAATGGCCTAAAAAGAATGACTTTTCAAATGAATCAAAGAAGGAAATTGTGATTTTTGAGCCATAGGTCCAAACCAATCCATATGACATACCAATTTGATCAGGAAATGCATTTTAAATACAATGACATTTCCACATTTTTGATTTGAGGGTTAATTTCATGACTTCCTTTGTAAAAAGCTTGCTTACATTACAAGTCACAATGCCAAAATAAGAGTTAGGGCAATTCAGGCCAAGCTAACTATCTAAACACACTCCATAACCAATTTGCAGTTGGATAGAACATCCTAGAGCAAGCTGAAAGCTCAGAATCGTGACTGTGGCATTGAACTTCCATGGCCATAACAGAATTTTGGATCAAGAGAGTTGGGCCTGAATTGGATTGAATAAGCCCACAAACACTTCATATTTAAGCTCTAGAGTGAATTCAGATTCGTTTTGGTGCAGAATTCGTGGAGAGAGTGAAGATTGCAAGTGAATTTTTCAAGCTTCAAGCCAGAATCGGTTTTGGAATTCAAGACACAATCAAGCCAAATTGAAGGTTGGAGAAGCTTCCCCTTGCATCCTTGAAGGTGTTTGGATCATCTTGGAGATTGAATCGTGCTCCAAGTGCTTCTGTTAGTGAGCTTTTTACAGGTTTGTAACTTCAAGATTTCCTCATAATCTAGGCTGAACTAGGTAGATTCTTGCATGTGGTTAGGATCTAGGATGATTAGGGAACGTTTCTGGATTGGTTTGGAGTTGATTGGTGACAATTAGGTTTGATGATCACTTTCTGTTTGGATACGGTTATGCACGATCTTAAGGTTTCAAATCAAGATAGATAGCTCATGATGATCACTGAAGGATGGTGATCATTTCTATGGATTCAATTTTGCAAATGGTGAGGATTGAAAACGTGACACCTTCTGAATTTTGATTCGTGTTTAGATTTCCATTGAGAGTTGAATGAAATGGATGTGATATTCGTGATCCTGGTGATTTTCTGAGTAAGATCAATATAAGGATTGTGGTTTTTGGTTGACTGTGATTGATTGCTCGCCGGAGAAGACAACCGGAAGTCTTCTCCGGCCACCTGAATAGTGTTCCCTCCATCAAAGGTTTGAATGAGGACGATGAACCACGTGCGTTGGATCTTGCTTGGACCTTGACTCTTTCAGCTCATCCCACGGCCACGTTTTGTTTTTGATTTGACTGACTTTGGCTGCTAAACGCAGCGTTTCATTTATCCAGTCAGCTGGTGACTGAACCCCCACGTGGACGCGCCCTCAGCTCTCAGATTTGATTACCCAGTCTTCTCATCCTACGCTCCCTGTTTAATCTAGCATTTTATTTTCTTTTTATTCTTTTTGGATTTATTTTAATTCATTTGATTTCTAAAAATCCATATTAAATCCAATTTTAATCCAAAAAATATTTTAAAAATATCTCCATGATCTTGGATTTATTTGTGATTTTATGAAATTAATAAATCTCATTTTCAACCATTTTTAAATTTAATTTGAATTTTTCCATTTTATTATTTTCCTTAAATTTGGCATATTTGCTACATGTTCTTGCTGATTTTCGTGTGATCAATTGGTGAATGTTTTTTAGTTAATTCTTGTTGGATTGATTAGATTAGGGAAGCATGTACCTTTAGAAATTTTATCACAATTTTGTGAATAAAATTTAGGTTAGTTTGAGAGGTGAATAGGAGAGGTGTTAGAATTAGGGTTTCAAACAAATAGTTGTAGTTTTGTGCATAGTTTGGAGATTAAATGAGTGATCTAGGGTTTGGGATTCCTATGGGGTATTGGGTATAGGGTTAGGTTCCCTTAGAAATTTACCTAGGATTTTCTGATAAGCTTTAGCATTTTATCTGATTTTTGTAACTTGTGTGATGATTTTGGGCTTCTCCTTTGGATGTTGGGTTTGGTTATGCTTGTGTGGGGCTATTTTGGGAGTGCTTTTGGCTTAGGCTTTGCTTGGATTACTTGAGGACCAAATGAAGTTGCCTTGGATGGCTTGAAGAAGCTTGGAGTTGAAGACTTCTCTTTTGTTAAAGGGCTTGTCAAAGGCTTAGGAGTTAGGATATATAGGAAGAGCATTAGAGTAGTCTTGTTTCTTCTGTCAAACATAGAGAGCTTCTTGTGCCTCTATTCCATCCCATGACACAAGGTCCCCTAAAGAAGTTTCATCTCCCCTTAGGAGGGATGTAGAGCATGCTTTGGTTGGGTAGAACCTTGAGGATACCCTTCACTTGCTATGTTAGTATCTTAGTGATTTCCTTGGGTTGTCACTAAGCCTCTTAACATTTCAACTTCATAATTGATTCTCTTTTGGAGTGATTGCATTGAAGATGGAAACCTATGGAAGATGAAGTTCAGTGAAGATTGGTGAAGATGAAGCTTGTGCCTGTCAGAGCTGGTTATCTGTTGAAGTTAGGGTTTTGTTGTTCTTCTGTGGAAGCTGTTTACTGGTTGAGGTTCATACTGGCTAAAGGTGGGGCTTATTGAAGAATAGGAGCTTATCTAAAGCTTGAAGATTGTTGAAGATGGATGAGGGGTCTTGCTTGGAGAATTTGTTACTGTCAACTCTTTGCTGTTAATCAATTGTTGCTGTCAGAGCTGGTGTTGGATTTTATTTCTTTTCCTGTATTGTTTGTTGGCTTGTTCAGCTTGCCCCTTAGGTGTGAAGTGAAGCTGTTTCACTTTGCCTATTGTTTTCCCAGGTTCGAGGTTGAGTGGAACTCCCATACCTCGCTTGTGTGGCTACATTTGCATACATGTTTACTGCTTACTGTATATATGTTTCTTTTCCGTTTATCCCCAGGATCTCTGTTTCCCTCTGTGCAAGAGAGAAATATGACAGACAATAGGTTTTTATCCATGCATGATAACTTTAGGGTAGTTTTGATTCCCCTTTCAAACCCTAGGTTTTAGAACTTCTTTCTCTTCTATCTCAAAACAATTCAAAACACAGTAATAAGGATAATCGATGTCGTACGCCACGAGCCTTAAGCTATTTGAGAGAGAATTGTTGGAGGGTCACTCTTTAGTAATCTGATTGCTTAGTGTGTTACCCTTTGGGTGACATACGACGTAGTCACCCTCAAATCATAGTCTCTAGTGCGTCAGGGATTGTGAACATACTAAAAACACTTCTTTCGTAAAAGATTCAAAACAAACATCAAAGTGTCATTTTTTGTCCGCTCGGACTCTTAATCAGAAGAAACCTCTTTTTAGAAGAATATAAAAAACTGTCAGACAAATATGTGTCTTCCGTAGCCCGAACTACGTTTTCTCTGATCTTTCATGCTGTATGAAAGTACGTAGGCATAGGATGTCGTATCCTAGCGAGCAATCTTCCCCTCCTTTCCCGTAGGTAGGCGAACTACGTTGACTTTGATTTCTCGTTCCAGACGGGAATACGTAGGCATAAAGTGCGATACTTTGCCGATTCATTTTCTTTTCTTTTTAACCCTTGGCCTTTAGTGTGGATAGAATAACAATTCGTACCAGAAAAAAAGCGTGGATCCCGTCGAGTACGACGGACGTGAGGGGTGCTAATACCTTCCCCTTGCGTAATCGACTCCCGAATCCAGGATTTGGTTGCGACGAGCATTCCTTTCCCGTTTTGCGTTAGGTTTACTCTGAGCGTTTCCTTTCCCTCCGTTGGGATAAATAACGCACGGTGGCGACTCTTCTGTCATAGCCGGCGCCGATTTTCGCAGTAGCGACATATTCCTCTACCATTTATGATAATAAAACAATTCTTCCAACTTAATCAGATGCGGCCATGACAAGGATCGCAGTGGCATGCCACATCGCCCTCTGTTAGAGGAAACTAACGGGAGGGACCATTTTTCATGACATAAATCTTTATGGGGACCATTGTTTGAAGAAATTTTTTTAAGGGACTATAATTAAAAGTTACCATATTTATAAAGACCTCATACATATTTAACCTTTTTTTTAATATAGGAGTCACCTCGTTTAGTCTAAGTGACTTGATTTTTTTAATATAGAGTCGTTGTCTCATTTAGTCTAAGTATGTGATTGATATCACATGCACAGTCATTATATAATTAGTTATATTTAATTAGTCATGAATCATATTTCTTTCTTTTTATATATTTTTTTAAATTTTTTTAATTCTCAAACATTTTTTTTTACAAATGTGCATTTTCATAAAGATAAAAAGATACTTTAAATTTACCTAGATGTAAATTGAATTTTCAAATAACTCGAACAACTTAAATTATACTTAAACCCTTGATTTTATATATTGAGTGATAATACTAAAAAGATAATAAAAATATAATATCGTTATCTGTAGATAATACAAATAAATTAAGGGTTGTGAGTTTTATTGATAAAAATAACTTAAAATTAAAATCCTTCTTCATTGAATTTAATCAATGCTTAAGATACTAATTGTTGTTTCCCGACTTTTGAAAATTGCCACTAAAAAAATGATTGGATCGAATTGCGGATTAAGCCGCTCTCTTTAAAACATTTCATGACATTGTTTAAAGTTGTGAAAAATATTCAATCAACAACGACACATCTAGGTAAAAACAACCAAGTTCCATAATGTACGATTGCTATTTGCACAACAGATAATCGGTTTAGAAATACACTCTCGGATGGTACAAAGACTAGTCGAATATGATATAAATATCATCCGTAGTATCTAATATAAGGATCAATCATAATAATTTTTTAAACAATGAGAAATTCAAATAAATCTATAAAGAGAATTCAATAATGGTCATTTAACCATACAAAATACTTTCTCAAACCAGAAGAAATTCAAATAATTCTCCAAAGAGTAAAAAAAAAATACTTGATAATTTCCCAAACAAGGAGAAATTCAAATAATTCTCTAAATAGATTTCAAGAAAATACTTGAAAATTTTAATGAGTAGAAAGAAAAGGGGAGAAATGTTGAGTATATAAAATGTGAGTAGTATGGGTAATAGTCTCACATTGGCTAAAAATGTGGATACTTGAGTATTTATAAGTGGGAGAATCCATACACCTATCACCTTAAGATTTTAGGTGAATATGTGGTGTGTCTCTCACAAAGGTGTTGCTATAAAAAAGGAAGCCCCACAATATTTAATGCTCCCTAATAAAAAAAATCTTCTCGAACAGTTGTATCAGAGCTTTTGGTTCGAGTGAAGGACCGACTCACTTGTATCAAAAGTATCCCTACAGGTAGTGGGTTAAGTGTCCTGTTGAAGAGTGTCAACAGTGATGCACATGTATGTGAATGAAAAGAGCTTCCGCTTAAGGGGGAGCATTGTGGATAGACTCACACTTGAGAGAGAGTGTTGAGTATAGCAAGTGTGAGTAGTATAGGTAATAGTCTCACTTTAGCTAGAAATGTGGAGACTTGAGCATTTATAAGTGGGAGAATCCATACACATATCACCTTAAGGTTTTTGGTGAATATGTGGTGTGTCTTTCGCAAAGGTGTTGCTCTAAAAAAGGAATACCGACAATGTTCAATGCTCCCTAGAAAAAAATATTCCCAACAAGAAGTTGGAAAAGTGAGAGCAACCCTTGTCCCTAATCTCTACTGACTGAAGTGTAAGTCAGATTGAAGTGATGGAAGAATTTCAAGACAAACACATTCCCTCGGTACTCACACTAATATTGGAACACTTTGACAAAGACCTAAGATACTGTGTGTAGTTGAGAAGGGAAATTCTCAAGTGGTTCAACAGCCCTTCATTAAAGTTGTTGAAGGGAAACTTGAATCTCAACTTTAAAAAAAAACACTCATAGAAAGGTATGAATCCTCCCTCAAAGGAGCTACATATCTTTTGTTGGGGTCAACTGTTGAACTCAATAAAAGACATATATCATTGGTCAACATGGAAAACAGACCAGTCAAAGGACGACCCCATATCTCTGTAAGCACCCTCAAGATTCTGAGTGTTGCTAAAGAAGGGAAATGTTCCCATTAACTCCGATTCTGCCCAGTGGTACTGAGCAACATCTTTAGGCATGAAAATACCTTGGAAATCCTTTCAAACCATGTCTTCCCAACTATCATGAAAAAGATAATGTATGTCATGAATCGTGGGTTAATAAAAAAGTTTAAGTGATCCCTAACCTCCTTAATAATAGGTTCTCGACCATTTACAAATCTAAATGAATTGATAAAGATATGAGTTCCTGATTCATCCTAGTAGGCCTCAACAAGCTCAAAAGAGGAGGGGCCAACATTAATATCCATAGTGGTGGGACTAGCAGAATCATTTGTATTTTCTCCAAGTTGGAAACTTTAGGATTCACTGCCATCTTTAGTAAAACCTTCAACATAGCCATAAATGCCGCTCAGAAGCCATTCTTAATTTCTAAAGGGCTATCCGATGTATTTTCCTACTCCATTTTTGTGATTTAATGTGATTTGCTATCTTATTGTATCTAAATGTTATAGCCAAATATGATAACTTGTCTGTAGGAATCAGTAAAAGCTTCATTCTATGAATCAGATGAGACAGTAGAATTGCATATGCGGATTTGATAACTTTGTCCAAGGAGACTTCAGATTCTATATTGGAACTGCAAGAGGTATATGTTATGTTAGAAATAGTAATCTTGCGTTTGTTATTATCTTTTCTATGTTATTGTATATCGTTAAAATACCTGTGTTCAACCTGGTCTGGGATATATCTAAAATTTCCATTACTTTCCATTGTAATATATTTAAATTTTCCATTACTTTATCAGGGTTGCGCAACTCAGGTGAGATTTCAACCTGGTTTGGGAAAGGTTCTAGCAGCAACATTAAATAATCTAATACTCATTCTTGACGTAAAAATTCTGAGTTACAGAGTTAAATTGCAGGTAAGCTGTAAATTTAGTGTTTGCGTACATCTGTTTGTTAACATGCTTAAGTTTTAATTGACCTCAAATGACATCATATTTATCTTATTAGTAACGATAGAATAACAACATTTGATTATTTTTTCATTTCCAAAAAAGAAAACCTCCAATATATCCATAAAGGAAACTATTTTGGGTCGTCCACTGGCCCAAAAGGAGGAGGCCTAATTATTAGTCAAAGCCACTCCACTAAATCCCAGAGGGTACAATGTAACCCAATGCTAGAGCTTCACACTAGGTCCACTCCAAGGGCTATTGCCTACAATTAGATATCATTCAATGATCTCCAGTATTCCATTCCGAAATGGTAAGGAACACCCATAACCACCATTCATATTTAATGTTTGGTCATGAATTTTGGGGTTAACATGAGGAAGCATTTATATTCATTGGGGCTTATCTTTATGAGCAACACATCTTGTGAAAGACAGACCACACATTCACCCAAAATCTTAAGATGATAGGCGTGTGGGTTCTCTCACTTATAAATACTCAAGTCTCCATTTTTCTAATAAATGTGGGACTTCCTGACACTTTATTTCACAACACTTTCAACTCGCACTTTTTTATTGACATTCCCCATCAAATGTGAGTATATCCATAATTTTCCCCCTCAAGCGGAAGTTTTTTCATCCACAAACACTTTTATCTTAGTTGACACTCTTTCAAACGGAAAATGCCTCCTACCCACCTCTATTTAGGGAGGACTTTCATTACAAGTGCATCGGTTCTTCACTCGAACAAAAGGCTCATGGTACTACTGTTAATTAATTGTTTTGAGGGTAAACACAACGGTGCATTAACATTCATTAGGGATTTTGTTTATGGGAAACACACCTTGTGAGAGAGAGAGGCCACTTATTCACCCAAAACTCTAAGGCGATAGGTGTGTGAGTTCTCTCACTTATAAATTCTTAAGTCTCCACTATTCTAATCAATGTGGGACTTCCCCATAGAACACCCTAAAACCACAATAATTTTATTTATTTATAAAACATTGTGGAATATAATAGAATAAAATAAGGACGTCACATAACGAACTACTCAACTTTTATTTAAAAATGGAAAATCAAATCTAAAACATAATAATTTGGTTCAAGCCAAAGTAAAGCAAATGATGAAAGCTCTCAGCCCGATGTTACAATATTAGAGCTACTATTCAGAAAAATAAAACATTTACCCGACTTAAGATCTGGAGAAACATAAATTAGAAAGAAAAGTAATTAAAGAGGCCATATACGTCATCCTCCATAAAACAATCAACAGTTGTCATTCCTCAGTCTTAACCTAAGAATCATCTGCATAGGTATACATTTAGACAACATGGAAACAAAAAAGTGGTGAGAATACATTCTATAGTTAAATGGTGTAAAAAAACAAGGATAGTATGCAATACACCATTTAAATCGATAATTGTTATACAAATTCACAAACACAGGCAATTTTAAATATGCAATGCTCATCTCCTTTACTCCCATGCATGTAGTACCATCACCGGATTTTAGAGTTATTTTACTGAAAATCCTAAAACACTGAACCGAAGTCTTAAACACCAAACCGAAGTCCTAACCTAACTCTGATATATATGATGCCTGGATGCTTTCAAACAAATGCAGATCTTCCATCCAAACCTCCAACACCATGATTTTAACATTGTCGGTTAAGGCTAACACTGATTCTTGTAAACCTAATAACATTGCCTAATAGGCTAAACATAATTTCTCACGAATTTTATAACACCTCCAAATAGGCTAAACATCGGTTTGCCCGAACCTAAACACAAACAAAATCGATTCTCATCGAACCTAAACATATAAGACATTAGTTCTTATAGAAACAAGGGGTATTAACAAGTTTTTCACATACACTAAGATTATCGTATTAACACCGGATTTACATCCTAATTTTCGACTTGTCTGTTATACACATTACTAGAATAATACTCATATTTATGGTATTCATAACTTAGGTCCACTTATGATTATTTAAACTCTCGTTATTCCTTAATTACTCAATTTTCACATCTCTTACTCAAGGGGAGACCATCAATTAATTTGTTTCCATCACAGACTCATTAGCTAGCATTTTTGACTTAACATATTATAAATTATGTTTAAAAATTAAAACCCTTACAAAAAATTGGGTTAATCACGACAAATGTGTCGCAATGCAAAAAATAATTGGTCGAAAACAGAGTCGCCACCAAACATTATTTATCTTGACAGAGGAAAGGAAATGATCGAAGAAACCTCAAAAAGGGAAAGAACATGGTCTCGCAACCAAATTTGGGGTTCGAGAGTCGATTACGCAAGAGGAAGGTGTTAATACCCCTCACGTCTGTTGTACTCAACGAGATCCACTCTTTTTGTTCTAACAAAATTTTGTGTTTATCTAAATCTTACTTGCTAAGGGAATGCGAAAATGAAAAGGGAGAAAAATAAAAGGAAACTCGATAGGGATTTCCGTCCTATGCCTATGTATTCTTTCATGCAATGGGAAATTTAGAGTCATCATAGTTCGGAGGACTACGGGTAGATGGGGGATGTTGCTCACCAAGACTTTTCCGTCTTGTGCCTATGTATCTTCATTCGGACGAGAATGAAGAAATCAAAGTGTTTGTAGTTCGTGGGACTACGGTTGGTTGGTCTCAATCGCACGGGGGCGAGAGAAAAGGGGAATTAGTTGTTAGTGAGCTTGCCAAGGATAGGGATCCTTGTGCCTACGTATCCTCATTAGAGAATGAGGAATCAGAACATCTGAAGTTCACGACTATGGGTTAATTAGGTTTTTTTTATGGACAATGCTAACGTTCGCAGTCTAGTAGTTAGGTGTTTTGCCGCTAACTCTATGGAGTCTTATGCATTACCTGTTTGTGATAGAAAGAAAGTAACATGCCCTATTCTAAAAAAAAGGAGAGAATCCCAAAGGAAAACAATTGAATTTGTTCAAATGTTTTAAACAAGTGAATTGACTTTTTTTGAAATATGTATTGCACTAAATTCTATGACATATGAGCGAATACTTTGCAAGATCATTCCCAGACGGGACGTATGCAAATCACTTTAGAAGAATTAAGGAGAGACTCTCACTCATCATTTCCCATGTACTTAAGGCCTGCGACGTACGATAAACATCATATTTATTATGTATTTTGATTTGATTTAAGAAAGAGAAAATAGTGACTCAAAGGGCAAAAGAAAAAGACTATGGGATCTCCACCCTAAATGTTGTCATTCCAAATGGTCCTATAGTCGATATGAGAAAGGGAGATAACTTAATGTTGTCATTCAAAGGATTTAGAGTCTAATGTCTATCCTACTCCAAAATTAATCAGAAATTAAGTTGGACTATGAGGATTAAGGGAGCATGTGAACAAAGCATAAGTAAAAATTACACAACTCAATCATTAAGCAAAATCAATTACAACAAGACCTAAGTAAAGATAAAGAGAGGAGATTCAAATATGAAAGATTATGCTATCAAGAACTCAACTCAAGCAGTCAATAAAGCAAAGAGATTCAACAATCAATCCATAAGTGGCAAACATTCATGATAAGTCAAGACATGTTTCAAACTTGAGTCAAGACAAACAAGAGTTTGTAAAGTAAACACTTAGCAAGCATTGCAAGTCATGCTCAAAAGAAACCAAAGGTTAGGGTTGAGGAAATTAGGCAATGGCAAATAAGTAGTGCACAAATATTCATGACTTGAAGTAACAACAAAACATCATCAATTAGAATGCCAAAGAAAAATGGACTAAGTAAGATGAGAATTAAGACAAGTCAGTAGCCACACAATAACATGTTTAACACATTTCAAATATTAAGAAATGAACACAAGAGTAACATCAATGGCCAAACAAATGTCAACAATTAATTCATAACACACAAGCCATAAATGATCATGATGAGGCAGTAGCACAAGTAAGAACATCAATTCTAAACCAAGCTCAAGATATCAAGAAGGTTCACCAAGCATCATATTCAAAACATGCACAAGCAACTAGGTAAGCATCAATCAAAACCATCCTTAAAAGGAAGCAAGTATCCATGGGAGGTAAAAGAAGCAAATGATCAAGCCAAAGGAAATTGAGACATGAAGGGTAAGTAACTCAAACAAGACACTCAAACCATACAAGAATCGTGAAACTCAAGAAGATTCACACAAGAAAACAAGTCCTAATACTAGGACAAAGATTGAGCAAGTTTCATGTCATGACAACTGTTGTACCCCAAAATTTGCCCAACTTTTTCTTCACTTGGCTTATGTTTTCATTGCATCTTCTAGCATCTGCATTTGCATACCGTTGTTCATTTGCAGGGGATCAAGAGAGGTGTGCATAACAAGAGAAGGTTACTAGGGGTTCTAAGCCTAAGTAAGAGGTTTTATTCAAGTGGTCAAGTGCTTATCATCATCAGGAGAAGGTCAAAGCTCTTTGAGGGAGTGGATGGATAGTTGTGGTTTCTCTCCTATCTTGGAGGCCAATTGAAGATTATCAGAGGATTGTGAGTCCATGGTTATGTATGGAGAATGTTGTGGGAGCTCATGGAGTGCTTTGAGAGCCATTGTGGAGCTTATCCAAGTTGTTACATCATGTGCAAGAGGTTGCAGTCAAAGGATTGTACACCTAGGGTTTCTTTTGCCTAGTGCAGGATCAACTGTGAATTTGAAGGAGATTAAGACTTGGTTATAAGTCATTATGATCATGGAAAGTTGTGTTGAAGCATCCAAGATGTTGTTTCAAGATCAATTTAAGAATAATCAAGGGTGTGAGAAGTTGCTAAGTTAGGGTTTCTAAGCTTGTCAGTGTAAAATCCCCTGTTTAGTGCCTAACTTCAAGACCACATATCTTAACATACAAGTTTCATCTCACTTTTATGCAAACATGAGACTTGTAGAGCATGTTCTTATATTTATTTTGAGTACTAGAACTCATCCATTGGGTTTCTAGAACTCAAATTATGATGCTAACAAGTTATGGGTCCTCAGATGAATGTATTTTCAGTCAACAAAAGTCAACCAATTTCCAAGGCATTTTTGAACTAGAATCATGTTTCACCTCAACTTTTGATGAACATGAAAGTTGTTCCTTATGATCTTAGCTTTTCAAAAAGTCATATAACTCCTTCATATCATGTGTAGAACTCAAGTTATGAGGCTTGCAAGGCAGGGATATTTTGGAAAAGTGAGATTATAGGTCATTTCCATTATAGGTCATTTTCATGATGTTGCACACTTCAAATGGAACTTTGTCCAACATGAAAATTGCTTCAAATGATCCCCCATTCCATCATTGAACACTCATTTGTCATGAATTTGGCATGGTTGTGAGGATTGGTGAAGGAATTCCATGGAAAAAAGACTTTAAAAGGCATGAATTGAATTGGATTGATTTAATTCTTTTTCATGTCATGTTTATGCATTTTTTGAGTCACAATGACATATTAAGAAAGATGAATAAGTTTGTTTTGAGGCATGATGTGCAAAACTCATGGAATTTCAAGTTACTTCAAGTATAAGTCACACATTTAAATCCAACCATTAGATCAATTCAAGGGATAATTCTCATCCATCTGATCACTACTCATCACCAGCAAGCCATTAGAATCAGAAACAAGGCATTTGGAGCCATGTTTGCACGTGAAATTGAAGCTTCCATTTCCAACTTTGGATTTTCTTCAATTTACCATAGCAGGCCAAAAATTGGGCCCCCAAATTATCATGGATCCAACATACATAAGCTCCAGATGAAGAATTCACTCTCATTCGTGCGTTTTAGGGAAGAATTGAGCAAATTACAGTTGGAGCATTCAAGGAGAAAGTGAAATCGTGAATCTCAAAGTCAAGCAAATTCAGAGCAATTCAAGATCAACATTCTCTTCATTGATCTTCCTTGAACGATTCTGGATAGTTTTATGCAAGCTTGAGCATAATTGAAGCCCCAACGGAGAGGATCCGTTAGGTAATTTACTTTTCAAGAATTCTATCTCAATACGCACTCATTTCATGCCATTATTGCTGCATATTGAAGTCCTACCTACGTAGGCAAATTCTGGACAAATTAGGATGTTGTTCTTGGTGATTTTCAGTTTGAGCACGTTTCTTTAAGGCTTCGTATCTCTCTGTTCTTGAATGGAAAATGAATTTGGATTTTAGATTCATAAACTACATAGCATGGGCTTTAATTTAGTATAAGGATCCGTGCGTTTTGATGAAGTTTTGCACCTTCATCTCCGGTGAGATGAACGGAGAAGACGATCGAAACAATTGTTCCGACGTCTGGTATTTTATCTATTTTGATGACTTGGATTGCCACCTGCACGCGTTGAACCTTTGACCGAGTGTGATTAACGGTTGAGATGCGTTTTGACTGGCCACGCGTACACGTTTGACTGCCAGCACATAAATGAAGCGCTGCGTTTTGGCTTGGACTCAACTTTGGTTGAATCTTAGGCCTAAAATGCTGTTTACACCCCCTCCCTGCGTTGGCCCATTGAAATGAACTAGAAACAATTACTATCTGCACCTGTCACATTTTTCTTTTATTTTTCTTTTTAGATTTTATTTCAATTAATTTCTGTTGCAATTTTAATTCACTAACAATATATCCAAGTGTTATAAAATCCCTAAAAAAATATTTTTAGATACTTTAGGATGTTAAATAATTTTTGGTATTTTTTAATTTTATTTTCCTTTTATTTTTCAATTAAAAAGGGAATTAATGCTTGTAAGTGTTTTAAGTGGATTTAAAATTGTTCATTCTTGTTCTTGACTTTATTTCTTGATCAATGCTTCTGTCCAATGATTGAATTTTTTTCCTCATATCCATGATGAGTTTGAGAATTTTATAGGACCATTTTTCCCCTGGTTTGATTATTTTTGGTTGGGCTTTTATGGCATTTTTGTTGACCCCCGATTCTTCCCTTTCAAAGTGGTACACCTTAGGGATTTATTTCTTTTGGTGGTGCTTTGATGGAACATTGCCCTTGTGATTTTAGCCTCTGTTTGTCAACTCATTTGTGAGCATTTGAGATTTTATTTGGTTATTTTTTAGTCATTTCCTATTTTTGATGCAACTTGCAAGATAGGTTACTTCTAAGGGAGGCTCACACATGTACTTGACCTATATTGCTTTGGAAATGACCTTTGTGGATCCATTGAACTCCTAAATTTTGTTGATTCATCTTGTTAACATATTGAGGTGTTTGTATGTTCATTTTTAGGTCATAAATATGTTCATTGCTTGTTGAGAATTGCATTTATTTTTAGGCTTTCCGCTTGTGCTTCAAGTGTTGAACATGCTTAAGACTTAGGTCTTTTGCCTTGCCTATCTTTGCATTTTATTTTGTGCTTTTCTTTCTTTGGTTTATGCACATTCTCTTCTCCTCCCTACCTCTGTCCAATGACTTTGGGATCTCATTTGAGACAGCTTAGTCCCTCCTTTGGAGGTACTTGAAACATGTCAGAAATGGTGCTTCCTTGAGGACTTCTTTTGTTTGTTTCTTGCATAATCATTGAGTTTGCTTATGGTTGAGTTGCCCTTATGAGTTCCATTGATTCTCATATTGCCTCCCCTGCTCTCATTGAGTTATGTCCTCTTTTACTTTCATTTGGCTTGCTTTTGGGCATTGTGGTTGATGGTTGAATGATTGTAGGATTTATTCTCCCATTTTCAATGGCCTAGAGTGTTTAGTGTACACCCTTTGGGTGATATGCGACACATTCGTTCCTAGGTTATAGTCTTTAGTGCAACATGAATTACAAACAATAATCAATAAACTTCTTCTCTAAAAAACACAAAAACAAACTTCAAACCTTTTTATCCTTCGGGATCTTAATTTGGAAAACTTTTTTCATAAGGAGAGTTTTGTTAACTCTTGGTTCTACCACAAACAGGTAACGCCTAAGTCTCTAATGGTCGAGCTGCATACACCTAACTGCTGGAACTAATTTTTAACCCTACTCGGGTAAAACATTTTGAACCAACCAGTGTTCTTATTAGCCGAACTACGTTGACTCTGACTTTCCCATTGCACGAGGGAATACGTAGGCACAAAGCGGCGATGCTCTGCCGAGTCTCTTTTCTTTTCTTTTGACCCTGAGACCTTTAGCTAGATAGTAAACACCCTTTTAGATAGATAACAAAGCATGGATCCCGTCGAGTACGACGTACATGAGGGGTGCTAATACCTTCTCCTTGCGTAACCGACTCCCGAACCCGAGACATGGTTGCGATGACCTATCTTCTCCCGTTTTCGTCAGGTTTTCTTTGATCGTTTCCTTTCCCTCTTTTGGGATAAATAACAAACAAGGGAGACTCTTCTATCATTGCCGGCACCTTTTTTCGCAGTAGCGACAACAAAATCCAAAAAAGACATCAATTCAAGGCATCTCAATGACCTAACGAATATGGATCTAAAGCTCAACCTCATGAAAAAACAATCTAGACCGAGTGAGAAAAAGATCCCAAAGAGAATTAAACAAGTGCATCATCAAAACAATTCAACAAGTCAAGCATACTTCCACAGTTAAACATGAATCGAGGCTCAACAAAATCACTTGAAAAATGGTAAAAAAAAATGCATCAACAATACACCACAACATCACTCAAACCCCAGGCATTTAGGTTTCTAAACATGAAAAAAATATTGGCTCAAGAAGTGGTTCATAAGTGCATCAATATCCAAATCCTAGTTCAAGGTCATCAAGAAATACACCTTTTACCATTAATTCCAAATAAAATATAAAAAAAATAGAAAATAGAAATAAAAATTATGAAAAATATCTAGAGACACTAAAAAATTTAAAACAAATTTCATGGATTTTTTTATGTGAATGGAATATCAAAAATAAAATAGAAATGAAAAATAAAATAAAATAAAGCAAAAGAAGCATAGGGGTGTAAAACCAAAATTCCAGAATGAACTAGGGCAAGTCAGAATCCGCGCATGGGCAAGAAATTAGGGGGTGTGGAAAATATAATAAGCAAAGCCCAATCCAATATCAAATGATTCAGAAAGACACGTGGCTTCATTAAACACGTTGGATCCATGTCACTACCACATGAGCGACACATTAACAGGTCAACCAAAATTCAAACACGCCAGGCAAGCAAAGACAGGGACGCCATAGCTAGGGCTTTGGTCGTCTTCTTCGTTCACCCTTCATCGGAGCAGACTGTAAACATCATTAAAACACGAAAGAAAAGACATCGTTCCAAAGGATTTTTCACGTAGATCAATAATATGGCCTCAAAATTCACTTTAAAGCATGCTAAAGCCATGAAAACTGAGCATGAAAGTTGGACACATAATCTGCAATTTGGTTAAATCAAGACAATCATGATTCAAACATTGCCTACAATGATGTAGGACTTCAGATGTACCAATGATGCTCCTAAAACAAGTCTAAAAAGAGAGAAAAAAGTTGAAGAAGAAAAAACCTAGTGGAGAGTGTCACCTACCTCTTGTTCTTGCTTCAAAAACTTCAGAAATCCCTTCTCCAAACTTCAATGAGAATCGTGCAGTTG